>PVIA01000036.1:0-713831 GCA_004024845.1 Tonatia bakeri
CCCCCCCCCCCCCCCCGTTCTCAGTGTGTCAGCGCAATAAAGCGTCAGCGCGGCCAAGAGGCCTGGCTCTTCCTGTCCAGTGTGCTTGTTTCCGCACCAAGCACAGGGAAGCTCTGTTGCTCTTCAGAGTGCACTGAGGCAGGAGGGTCTGCTGTGGCCCAGAGTGGAGCCCTAGACTCCGAAAATATGAACACTAGGAGCTCGGCCTCCCCCCGAACCCTGCCTGCCCTTCAGGCGAGCACACTGAGGAGCCGTGATGGAGCTCTGGTACTGGCCGCTGGCCCGCCAGCCGAGGCTCTCCTGCCGGGTCCCACGTGCCGGCGCCATCTCCACTCCGGCAACCCGCAGTCACAGCAGGCCGGAGTAGAGCTGCACCGCCACTCTGGGGTCTCAGTGGGCGCAAGCCCACAGCCCACGCACCCCCAAATCCCACCGGGAGTGACCCTGACCAGGGAAAGACACCGGGAACCAGGGAGATGGCGGGACAGGGCCCTACTCTGCTCTTCCTTCCCGAGGGGAAGCCCGGGTCTGATCGTCACTTTCCTTTTGGGAGGAGGAAGCCAGCAGGTCTCAGAGGTGCCCTGATAGGGAGTAAATGGTCCTTCCTGCTCAGGGAGTAGGAGGTTTGTCCATGGCTTAGAAAAAAAATTCCATGAAGGCGGGCCCTAGGGTTGCTTGTTGGCGTTCTGCCCAACCTGAAAGACTGCTGGCCAAGATCCCAGAGCTCCAGGTCCTGGGCCCCAGTCCTGGCCACATCACTGCACTCTCTGGATCACACCTGCAGGGAACACTGGGACCTGGAACCTGGGACCTGCGCCCCCTCCCCAAGGACCCCCCCTTCCTTCTCTGCTGAGTTCACTGCTGCTCCCTCTAGTGGCCACTTCCCAGCACAGCAGCCGTCTCTGGGCCCTGGGGTGCCACAGGGAAGGCAGCCCCCTGCCACCACCTCTCTCCCGGAGCCCAGGAGGCCTGGGAGGAGCCCTGCTGGACCCGAGGGGAGGGAGGCTGTGGCTTCGGCATGCCAGGGCTCTTCGGGTATGACCTCGTCTCCCTGTGTCCTTCAGACCAGAGGCACCTTTGTAGACAGAGCCAGGGTCAGCTTTCCTCAGTCCCAGGCCGAGGGGAGGGGTTGTTTACTGCCGGGAGCCCAAGGAGAGTTAAGGACATTTATTTCACATTCACATCTGTACATTTTCTATAAATAATGTGGGGCTGAAATAAATATATACAACCAACCACCTCTTGCCCACTCTCAGGCCATCTCCCGCTTCTGGCATCCAGTGCCAGGAGATGCTGCCTGGAGACACGGACTGGAAGCTGCACTTGGCCTTTCCCCGCCCCTTCGGTTCCTGGGCAGGGCAGCCAGTGGTCCCTGGGAGGCTCCTGCCTAGGGCAAGGCAGACCTGCAGGGAGGCAGCTGCTCACTGCAGTGCCGCAGGCCCTGTGGGTAGAGGACGCTTGGGGCCCACGGGCAGGAGCTGCCTGCTTGGCCAGTACGTGAGGGAGCAGGGTGGCCGCCACTCACTCATCTGCCCTGGACTCCCTCCTCTCCCTGCCCAGCCCTTGTCGGGGAGGACAGGCCTCAAGCTTCCCTTGCTCCCCAGAGTGGGACTGCTCCAGGTGCCCAGTCGTGAGGTCAGACTGCCAAGGAGAAGGGACCACAACACAAGTGTCTCAAGGACACGAAGCAGTGGGCTCTCATGGGCCTATCCTCCAAGAGTTCTCAGAAGCCACTGGCCCAACCACACACACACACACACACACACACACACACACACACACACACACACACAATCTCTCTCTCTCTCGAGCCCTGAGGGAACAGTAGACCGGTCTTCCGGGAGTGAAGAGGGCGCAGGTGGAAGGGACTCGCTCAGCCCTGTGACAGACACACTAACACACTGACAGAGACACCTAACCAGGGACTGGCTGAGCTGCGGAGAGGGGCTCGCAGAGAACCTAACACATGTTATCCACTTCTCGTCCCAGCAGCACCGTGCGGTTGGGAACAGCAAGAGGCATGGGGCGTCCCCTGGGCCGGGGCAGCCATGACCCCCTCCATCAGCTAGAGACAGGCCGGGGAGGGGTTCTGAGATCTTCTTCACTGCTACGGACAGCAGCCACATATGAGAAGAGACACAACACGGAGTAGCAGATCTCGTGGGCCTAGAGGGGAGGGAAAGCGGACAGATCAACATCCCTGAGACCCACATGCCTCCACATGTGGAGACCTGCCTGGCGGGAAGCCCCTGCTCGACGCCGGGCCCAGGCCTCAGCCAGCCTCAGAGCTGGCTGGGGGGGCAGCGGATCAGCGTGTGTCTCTCCCTCTGGGGCTGAAGACCTGTTTCAGCTTCAGGTGAATCTTTGGCATCTGGACCCAACTCGCCTTTCTGATCATTCCTAATCACCCCTCACCCTGTGCTCTCAGAGGGCCCGCCCCGCTCTGCCAGAGGGCCCAGGGAGCCCTGTGCAGACTGGCCCCTCGGAGTCGGGTGGCACACTCACCATTGGTGTCTTGTACTTGTGGCTCACCACTTCTTTAATTTCAGGAACTAAAACCGGACGGGCAAGAGACAAAACAGAAAGTTCAAAACTAGAGCGATAGTGCCATGCTCCCCCAGGCGGCAGCGCCTGGCGCCAGGTTCCCCTTCCCTTCTGCAGCCTCTCCCAGTGGCTGCGGCGCAGGCTATGACAGCTCCTGTCCAGCGCCCCCAGTGCAAGAGGACACCTCCCAGGCACCGCACTCTGAGGTCTGCGGTAGCTCCCCGCTGGGTGGCTGTGGCCCCATCCACTTCTATGGGAGCGGGTTAGTCTTTCCCCAGTCTGGCCGCTGCTGCCGTCTGGCCCGAGATGTACAGGCAGGGGCTCCCGATCTGGGTTGGGAGGACAGTGGTCCAGCCTGTGCCTCACCTGCTGAAATGCCCGAGAACTCACCCCTGGGACCAGCCCAAAACTCTGGCTCCCTGTCCCCCCCACCCCTACGCAGAGGGTCCTGAGGCTGGATGAAGAAGTGGCACGCCACGACACCCACCAGGCATGTGCGTCTCCTTCCCTGCGTGGCAGGAGAGGCCCAGGCCTGCCTGCCCGTGTGAGGGAGAGCGTCAGAGGGCTCTGGAGCAGACACACAGAGCGGAAGAGACAGGCGAGGACAGTGCCCGGGAGGAGGGGATGGGGAGCATCAGGCAAACACACACATGTCCACAGCCCGGAGTGCAAGACTAAGAGGCAGCCCCGCCTCAGCCATGCGGGGGCTCTGCTTGGCCAGAGAAAGGAGGCCCCCCAGGCTCAGCCGTCATCACGGCCCCTGGAGGTGGGAAAAGAGGGGCACGACGCCCACCCAGGGGGCCGGAAAGGTAGGATGAGAGTTGGCCACACCTCCTTCAGACCCTGGGAGGTAAAATTTGGGGACCCAGGTTCACAGGGAATACACTCATCAAAGGTGGAGCGAGAAGCCCAGGTCCTCTCCTGAGTCAGAAGATTCCCCCAAATATCTCTCCGGCAGGAGAGAGAGGGGAAGAAACTCAGGACCAGTGAGCCAGCGCGCAGGGAGTGGGAGGTTGGGAAGGGAGGGGGCAGGGAGAGAAAGGAAGAGAGAGTGTGCAGCCGCGCGGGCGGGTGGAAGGGAGTCCGCCCCAGCAGCTGCAGGGCCCAAGGCAGTGGCCGGGGGAGAGGCAGCACCAGCCGAGAAGTCACTTTACCTGCTGGAGGACGAAGGTTTTCATAGCAGCGATGGGGGCACAGAAGAATGAAGCACAGACACAGCAGGAACTCAAAGCCCCAGGGCGAGAACCCACTACACTGCACGCAGCAGCGCTCCGCTGCCACTGCCGGAGGCCGGCCCCCAGCTTCCAGCCACAACCGCCTGTCCGCCTCTGAGGCCACCAGGCTGTCTGCCCTCCAGAGCGAGTCTGAGGCGCTCCTCTGGCACAGAGGCTCCGAGGCCCGGAGCACACCAGGCTCTCCCCGGCCACCAGGAGGGGCAGGGCGGGAGACAGGAGCACAGCAGAGCATGGGGACTGCCCGTATGCTCTGCCCCAGAACTTTCTGACCACAGACTGGCCGAAAGAGGGAAGATGGCGCTAGTTGGGTGGGACTGTGTGGTGCTGCCTCCGAGCTGCAGCCCTGCCTAGGGCCACCTGCTCTTCTGCGACCCACTCCCCGGCCCCATGTCTCTCTTCTCGCTCCCCTTCTCTCATCTCAGGTTCCCTTTTCTTCCCTAGCACTCCAGCCCCTCTAGGCCTCTCTGCAGTGGTGGGCTCTGCCTCTAGTCCCTCCTCTGGAGCTCCGAGGTTTGAGTTACTGCCGTGTGAGTCCAGACCTAAGAGCAAAATAGTGTAATTACCAAATTCCTCCAGGACAAAGACTCCTCGGACTGTATTGCACTTTTTAATGTGATTCAGCTCTATGAAAACCTGCAAGAGAGGGAGGGAGGGAGGGTGGGGTAAGGCCCGGAGGCTCCCCCTCACCCCATGAAGCCCACTCTCCCAGCTCTAGCCCCGCCCACACACGGAAAGCCTACTTCCCAAAGGGAGGACAGGAGAATCCACACACACGCAACTCAAAGCGCTAAGAAGCGAAGAAGGCAGAAAGGGCATGTACCTTCCGCTCCTGGCCGGAGGAGAAAGCATGGGAGAGAAATGAAGGCGTTAGTTGTAAAGGTCACACCCAACCCGAAGGCCCCTCTGCTGGCTTGGGCTGCCCGCCTGTGCCCTGTGTCCAGGGCAGCGTTTGTGGGACACTGTGTCCCGGGAGTCCCCCCACTCAGCCCATCAGCTCTCTACCCTTCCATGCATCCTCCTCCGGCGCAGAGGGCTGGCACGGGCGCAAAGCTCCCCTTGGACTGTCCTTGGGGCGGACTCGGTGCTATCTTCCTTGAAACAGGATCCAGGCTCTCCCGAGAAGCACGCGGTGATGGAAACAACAGCTACCACTCATGAGCACCTACTAGGAGTTCTACAGACACTGTTTGCGGTCCTTCCGTCTCTGGGGCCCAGCGGGGGGCGCTCCCCTCACTTTGTAGGTGGGACGCTGAGGACTGGGAGGTTTACCTGCCCGTGAATCACGGAGCTGGGCCCTGAGTCCAAATCAGTCCCAACTCCAAAGACTGTGCTTTCCCCACGGGTAAGCCTGACTGCAGGAGCCCCTCGGAGGGTCCCGGCTCCCTCAACTCTGACGGGTGGTTGTGGGGCGGCAGGTGAACCCCCCAGCCCTCATCTCATTGTCAGTCAGGGTCTGGTTTGCCCTCTCTGTGGGGGCTCTCTTCGGGGACAAAGCCTGAGGGTCCAGCCCAGGCCCGTAAGTGCTCTGTAACAGTGAGGCGTTAGGGGCTGCAGACCGAGGGCGGGAGCTGGAAGAGGGCACCTGGGTGCTCACGAGACCTTGTTTTCAGAAGGTGAGGCAGGAGGGGAGGCCAGGCACTACAGTGTGGTAAGAAGCCTGCTCCCCAAGACGTGCCTGCACCTTCATGGTCCAGAACAGTATGCAGTAAACCCTTCTTCGGGCCGTGTACACTATTACAAGTATACTGTTGGAAATATTAATGTTACCATAGTAAATATACCACTGAAAATACATGGCCAAGAAGCCCGGGCAGCTGGTGCCCGGCACAGCGGAGCTGCCCACCAGATTCCTGGAGGAGCACTGAGGCAGCAAGTGGAGGGGAGGCATGAGTCCGGGGGTTCCCCCAGCCCCACCCCGAGGGTCTGATGCCTGGTGGGGCTGCGGCGCTTCACACACTCTGCTCAGGCTCGGGAGGGGACCAGTGTATTGGGGACGGGAGGGAAGGCACTTGGGTGAGGAGTCGGAGCTAGGAGCGGACCGGGGAGGGAGCGCTGGCCTCAGAAAGGAAAGAGCTTAGATGTCCACCGAGAGGAAAAGTAACACTGAGTTAAACGACCAAGAGAAAGAAAAAAGTCAGCTCCTACTGTGGAGTCACAGTGAGGGAAAGATGTCTCCCAAGGTGTTCCCCAGTCAAAAGAAGGGGCGTGGGGCCAGTGGAGTGGGGACAGAGTGGGGGGGACACTTGGAGGAAGGAAAAGAGTAGGAATAAGAATCAGCCGGAGAAAAAAGCAACCACACACTCCAGATGGGATACAAGCTATTAACACATCCACACATGCGCGCGTGCAAACTTCACGCACACACGCAAGATCAGCTGGTCTAGACTCTCCAAGAGAGACCACCAAGCAGAAGCACACCTGGGAACAGACAAAGCAGACACTGCGAAGGAGGGCCCAGGGCGACGCTCCCACTCACACTGCGCCGAGTCTAACCTGTGCCCCGGGTGCCTGGTAACCTCCCCGCTGCACCTTCAAGGTGCCTGTGAGCATCACTGTGCCCCTCTGGGTCCTCTCTCTGCCCCAGCTGCTCCCGTCCTCCCACTGGCCTCAGAGGCCCTCTCATGCTCCCTGGGAAAGCACCGGGGACCTCGACACTGACCCTTGTTGCAGATGGAACAACAGGGCTAGGAAGCCTTGAGCTGCCACTTGCACCTACCTGGTTGTGCATGAACTTGAGATTGATCCCTTCTAGGGTGACCTGCAGCAAGCCACCCTCGCCGGTCTTCATGTCTTGCACAGGGAATTCGCCACCTAGTTCAGGCCCTGTGGGGAGGGAGGAGGTTATCAGCCAGCTGGGAGGTGGGGACCCCCAGCCCGACCTCCTTGCCAGGGCTCTGACACTCTTGGGAACCGATCGAAACACACACAAGGCCCGAGCTCGGCAAGCTCTCCTCACCGGGTTTGATGCTTTGCTGCCGGGCGGCGGCGCGCTCCATGCTGTCCTTTACACAGTAGTACAGCTCCCGGCACTGCGGCACACAGGCACGGGAGAGCTGCCATCACACCGCCCTCCGGAGCCCCGCCCTCCGGAGCCCCGCCCTCCGGAGCCCCGCCCTCCGGAGCCCCGCCCTCCGGAGCCCCGCCCTCCGGAGCCCCGCCCTCCGCTCCTCGAAAGCTGCCGAGGGCCGGGCAGGGCCCGGGCTCAGCGATGGCTCCGCGTGCCCCACTCAACAGCCACGGGCCACGGTGGGGCCCCAGACACAGATTTCGGAATTTTAACTTCCACACAAGAAACTGGACACTCGGCCTTCAGTGCCCGCCCCCACCCCGAGCGGAGCCTGTGGCACCTTCTTCGTGTAGAACTTGTTGAGCTGGGTCTCGGAGCCGTTCCTGCGCCACAGGCACAGCACCTTGGTCTTGGGGCAGTAGGTCATGTTGATGAGCTTCTCGTACCACCAGCGCTCGTACACCGTCCCGATGTGACTGCGTAGCACCACGCAGTCGTCGCACACCTGCGGGGGCGCGCACAGCGGTTCAGCGGCCGACCTGCGAGCCCTTGGCTCCCCGGCCACACTACAACGTCTGCACAGCTGGGTGGGGGCATCCCCGCGCGGGTTCTCGGACTCAGGCTCGGGCTCGGGTCGTGCTCCCACAGAGGAGGAACACTGAATTGCTGATGCTCTGCCCCCGGGAGGCGGCTCGCGCTCCACGTCCATGGGTGCGCATCGCGCTCACGTGCTCTGGGTTCACACTACTCAGGGGACAGCTCCTGCCTGCGGCTGGCAACCTCAGCAGTCGCCTCTGTCAGGGAACGCAAGGCGGGGCGTCATGGCAGGCTCCACCAGGGAGGAAAAAAATGGATTAGAAAACATGTTTCTAATCCTGGCTCGATCTTG
Source organism: Tonatia bakeri (assembly GCA_004024845.1). Classification (NCBI taxonomy): domain Eukaryota; kingdom Metazoa; phylum Chordata; class Mammalia; order Chiroptera; family Phyllostomidae; genus Tonatia; species Tonatia bakeri. Next base: position 7,676 of record PVIA01000036.1, read on the forward strand.
TTCTTGAGAAATCTTTAAAAAAATTAATTACACAAGTGGCATGTGGACAATACTCATTGCCAAAACGTTATACGATGCAGGGTGCTCTAAATGAAACACCAAAGTCCTCCTCCACGTTCTCCTGCTCCGCAGGCACCCCAGGTGAGGTGTCTGCTCAGTGGGACACGTGGCAGCACAGCGGCCCGGAGCACAGGGCAAGGCCAGACTGCCCAGGCGAGAGTCCATAGTCCCCTTACTCGGCTGTGCCACCTGGGGAAGTTACCCTGCGTCTACCTTTCCTCCTGTGTAAAAACTTCATGGGGTTCTGGTGAAGGTTAAGTAAGTTAATGTGTATAAACCGGTTAGAACAAAGTCAGGTGCACAGAAAGTGCCCTAGTGTCAGCTGTTATAACAACAATATCATCATGATACAAGAAATATCGATTGAGGACATCTGGTCAAGATGGCGGCATAGGTAGGCACGGCTCGGCTCTTTTCACAACCACATCAAAACTACAACTAAAATACAGAACCACCGTCACTTAGGACCCTCAGAAATTGAGTTGAAGGGAAGTCTGACTACCACGGAACTAAAGAAACCACATCCATCCAGACTGGTAGGAGGGGTGCAAACACAGAATGGGCTGGTCCCTCACCCATGCGTGGTGGATAAAAACTCAGGAGGGATATCTTGGGAGCGAGGAGTCCCAGACCCACACCAGGCCCCCCAGCCCAGGGTTCCAGTACAAGGAAGATAAGTTCCCACAACTTCTGGCTGCAAAAACCAGAGGAGACTGAGTTGGTAGAAGGAACTGCTGGAGCCCCAAGCAGTTCCTCTTAAAGAATCCACACACAGGCTCACTGACTCAGACTCACTCCCTCCGAGCTCCAGCATCAGGGTAGCAGCTTCAAAGGCACAGCAGTATTCAGGGAGAGACCGAAGTGTCTGGCATCAAGGTGAGTGAAAGCTGTTAACCCTTTTCCGGACCCTCACCGACAGAGCCAGTGGGCAGGTGCTGTATCTGAGACTCCCTCAATCTGGCTAGCGCTGTTTGACCCACCTGGGAGATCCCCAGAGACTTTGCCTCACCCAATCTACGGGCCCACCCAAGCTGCTTTTCCATATGAATGGCTTGTCTTGGCTCATGCTACACAACTTCCTGAATCCTATCAAATAAGCCACTGGCTGGCCTCAGTGAACCCCAGGCCAGGTACTAGCAGCATTCTCAGATTGCTTTATAACTCAGGAAGGGTGGCTCCAGGCAAAACACAGGTGAGAGCTGACCTTGGCCTGAACCACCTGGGAAACCCCAGGGACAGTACATCCAGTGGACGGCCACAGACCACGCTGGAGCACCACCACCCTGCCCCTGCACAGCTGATCCTCCATGGAGGGCAGAGATTGGTGGTAAGAGGGCACAGCCAGTCCTTGCAGCTGACTGGCCTGGGTAAATCCCTCCACTGATCTACCAGCAGCAACCAAGGCTCAACTACAAGAGGAGGGTGTACTAAGCCCACCTCGAGTATGCACCTCAAGTACCCAGCTTGGGTGATAGGGGAGGCTGTGCCACAGGACACCTACTACATTAGCCCACACTACCAAGACATGGAGTCAGAGCAGCTCTACTTAATACATAGAAACAAACACAGGGAGCCTCCCAAATTGAGGGGACAAAGAAACACGGTCCAAATGAAAGAACAGAACAAAACTCCAGAAAAAGAACTAAATGAAATGGAGATAAGCAGTCTATCAGGTGCAGAGTTCAAAATACTGGTTATAAGGATGCTCAAGGAACTTAGTGAGGACCTCAACAGCATAAAAAAGATCCAGTCAGAAATGAAGGATACATTAATTGAAATAAAGTACAATTTACAGGGAAACAACAGAATGCATGAAGCCAAGAATCAAATCAATAATCTGTAATATAAGGGAGCAAAAAGCAACCGTGCAGAACAACAGGAAGAAAAAATAATCCCCCAAAATGAGATAATATAAGTAGCCTCTGGGACAACGTCAAGAAGTCCAACATTTGTCTCATAGGAGTACCAAAAGGGCAAGAGAAAGAGCAAGAAATTGGAAATGTAGTTGAAAAAATAATTAAAAGGGGGGGTAGGGTTTCTAATAATAATAATAATATTAACAAAAGAAAATCTGCCTAATTTGGTGAAGGAAATAGACATCCAAATCCAGGAAGCACAGAGAGTCCCAAACAAGATGGATGCAGAGAGGCCCATACCAAGACACATCATTATTAAAGTGCCAAAGGTTAAAGATAAAGAGAGAATCTTAAAATCAGCAAGAGTAAAAAAGTTAGTTACCTACAGGGGAGTTCCCATAAGACTGTCAGCTGATTTCTCAAAAGAAACTTTGCAGGCTAGAAAGGATTGGAAAGAAATATTCAGAGTCATGAAAAGCAGGGCCTACAGCCAAGATTGCTCTACCCAGCAAAGATATCATTTAGAATCGAAGGGCAGATAAAGAGCTTCCCAGACAAGAAAAAAACTAAAGGAGTTCATCATCTCCAAATCATTATTATATGAAATGGTAAAGCCAATTATTTAAGAAAAAGATCAAAACTATGAACAATAAAATGGCAAGAATACATACCTATTAACAATTGAATCTAGAAAAACAAACTAAGCAAACAAGAAGAACACAGACAGAGCACTGGATGCAGAGAACATTTTGATGGTTCCCCAATGGGAGGAGGGTGTGGGGGGAATGGGTGAAGAGGTGAGGGGTTTAAGAAGTACAAATAGGCAGTTACGGAACAGCCATGGGGATGTAAAGTACAGCACAGGAAATGGAGTAGCCAAAGAAGTTATACACATGACTCACAGACATGAACAATGGTGGGGGGATTGCCTGAGGGAGTGGGGGTTGCTGGGTGGAGGCGGGCAAAGGGGGAAAAATCAGGACAACTGGAATAGCATAATCATTAAAGTATAATTAAAAAAATAACTATCACCATTATCATTATGACCAGTATCACTGAACTTTTTTCAGAAGACCTGTCTTCCTAAGTCCCTGACCTCCCTCCATCTGGACATCTCACAGGCAGACCCCAAACTCATCATGTCCAAATCTCAACATCTCCTGGGCAGGTCCCCCTCTGAGTCCCCTACTGAGTAAATGGCGTCACCGACCAGCCAGGTGCCCAAGCCAGAGTGAGGCGCCATGCAAGGCTCCTTCCTCTTGCTCCGTCTGCACCATCGAGCCCATTCCAGTCTGCCTCAAATATCCGTGGAACGCTCTTCCACACCCCCCACCAGCCACTCACCCCAGAGGTCACTTCTGAGGGGTCCTCCATGACTCCTAGACCCTCTGCTATGTATTCCTGTAACACCCGCCTTGAACTTCTCTCACAATGCTCATCATACTTTATGACACCATTTGTTTAATTATCTGGCTTCCCCAGTGGTTTGCCCACCCTGTACGGGCAACAGAGACCACATCTCCCTTATTTGCTGCTGTACCCCAAGTCCAACAGACGGCCCACCACGAGCTATGTGCTCCATAAATGTGACGCAAATAAATACAGGTACAAAATAGCTGAATGAGAACTAGAGGCCTGGGTTAGCCCCCTAATCTCTGAAGAACGTCACGTGAAGGAGAGAGGCAGGTATTTGGGAGAACACGCGATTTCTGGCCTAGGGAGACGACGGTAATAACACGTCCTGCCCACCGAGGCTGCTGGTGTGGGTGGAAACTGGTTGGCTTTGGGTTGGCGACTTGGCAGAATCTATCAAAATTTTAAATGTATGTAAGTTTGATTCAGAAATTTCACACTAAGAATCTATTCTATAGAAATTCTCACATGAGTAGGCAGAGATATATGTTCAAGCATATTCAAAGAAGCACTGTTTAAAAAAATGATGGAAGGTATTAGTTACATTATGGTACATCCATTTAACACATAATGGAAAAATACAGTAGTTTAAAAAAAGTTATATAATAATATTTGTAGTTTGATACCACTTTTGTAAACACTAAAACAAAATTCCATATTAGTCAGCTCTATTTATATAAATATGCATTTTTTTTAATCTGGAAGGATTCACACCAAACTAACAAGTGATTACCTCTGAGACATGGCAGGGAGTCATAAGACTGGAAGGAGGCAAAGGGAAACTTTCCCTTTTTACTTTATTTACTTCTCTATGGTTTGAAACTTTTAAAGCATAAACTGTCTCACTTTTGTAATAAAAATGCAGTGTGGGGGGCAGAAGAAGGTAAAGGGGGTCAAATGTATGGTAACAGAAGGAACCTATGCTGTGGTGGGGAGCACGCTAGGAGTGCGCAGACATCGAATTACGATGCTGCACCCCGGAAATCGATATGTGATCATCGACCAGGGCTCCCTCCTTAAATTTCGTTTTCAAAAAAAGGCAACAAAGATGGCTTTTTCAAGCCTTTGCAAACTGCTATCCAACTGATCACGTGCTGGATAACCTCACAGCAGCCAGCTGAGGACAGAGGGAGCGGGGCACACCGCTGCGGTGAGGTGGCATTTCGCGGAGGGACACCTGCGGGGTGACAGAGCCGTCCCCACGCCAGGGGCCCTGTGCGAGGGTGTCCTGTACAGTGGTGACAATGAGTCCTGTACTTCAGGGAATCTTCTCCCAGAGATTTATTTTTTAAAAGGAAAAGGAAAGGGCCAGAATCACCTGCCACCTCTACTGCGGCCCGGACGTCCTGGGCTGGCGCATGGCTCTGAGAGACGCCGAGCCAAATTCTAACGAGTCTCGATGACGTGAAAACGACTCTCTGCTCGGTTACGTTGTCGGTGTTTCTGCTTCGGAGCAGACCCACCGCCCCGTGTTTGCTCAACCGCCTGTTTAAAAAGCTGTGAATGTGAAAGTCAGATTCAACTAAGCCAGAAAAGAATACTTACAAAGATGGCTTAATTTCACTACTTTATATAGGAGGTGTACTTGGTCCCTACCATTACTTAGAAGAGATCCATTTTAGAATTAAAAAGACAGAAATGAAGAAAACACAGCCATTCCCTTCATAACCCTGGAGTAAGAAAGAGCTTTTCTAACTATAACTCAAAATCCAGAAGCCATAAAAGAAATGATGGATCAACTACATAAAAATTAAAAAATTCTACGTGGCAAAAATATCACAAGCAGGATCAGAAGACTACTGAGGAACCTTCCGGCAGCGAGACCAGGCTACCCACGTCTGAGCCCCCGACCACGAGGGGAGAGACAGCCACTCGAGGTGACAGGAACCGTGCAGTGTCATCCAGAAGTGCTCCTGCCAAGACATTCCATCTGGAGTTGTTTGAACCTCTCAACATCAGAAATCCAAGTGACAGAGGAACATGCTGAACCAGTCGGTAAAAAATCTACACTGAGATACTCCATGGGGCAAATTTCTTAAAACAAAAAAAAATAGTGGCAAAGTGGGAGGGGGGCTATTACATGTTAGGAAATAATTCAGAGTCCTATCAACCAAATTATACAAGCATTTCCCCTTTGATCCAGCAATCCCACTTCTGAAGACTCTTAGACGAACCTGCCCAGGCGTGAAAGGAAGCAGGCACAGCATCATTCATGGCAGACTACAAGCAACGGCAAAAATGTGGAATGAAACCAAGGGCCCATACACCCTGACCGGTTAAATGAACTGGGGTATGGCCACACAGCGGGATACTGTGCTGCTGTGAGAAGAGTAAGAAACTCTTTCTCTACTGATTCGGAAGATCTCCAGGATGTGTAATGAAATAAGCAAGGTACAGGTCAGTGGACATGTGTGCTAAGGAAGGAGAAACATAAGAATTTATGTTCACACTGTATTGTGCTTGCATTAAAAAAAAAACCTGGAAGATACAGAAGAAACCAATAAAAGTGGTTATCTACAAGAGGAAGGGGCGAGGTGGATGGGGACAAGAATGACAGCAAGATGTCACAACGTACATGTCACTGTATGTTGTTCCAACCGAAGGACAGTGTGACTGTATCACCTGTTATATAAATATAAGTATATTCAAAAGGAATGGTGGGGAATGATCTATTGTGTTATTTGCATAAGAGCCCGACAACTTAATGATAAACGGATCATGAAGATGAATGAGACAAACGGGAAAGTCTCCCGGCATCAGTTCTAGGGGTTCCTTGTGACTCCTGAATGTTCCTTGGGGCCCCTAGCATGAGCCAGCACCTACCTCCATGAAAAAGAGGTCTCCGTTCGTGTCTGTCCCTGAATGTACCACGAATGTCTGCTTCTTCATGTGCCGGCTGCCACTGGACCGGATAGAGAGGTCACGGCCGTTCTGAGGAAAGAGAGGTCTTTCAGGGACACGCATACACCCTGTCACAGAGCGCTCTGGGCCAGGCGTCCCCCATTCGGCAACTGAACTCCCATCAGCACTCTTCACCCCCGCTGTCTGCTGGCCGTCTGCCACTAGGGAAGGGCCTCAAACAGTTTGGTCTCAGCACTCCTATGCTCCTTACAAATCACGGACAACCCCCGAAAGCTTATGTGTATGTGTGTTACATTTACAGATATTCACCACAGTAGAGAGTACAACAGAAAATTTTAAATGTTTGCTAATTCATTTAGAAGTTATTAACTACTCATTAATAAACCCACTGCATAGTAATATAAAATATGGTTCTGGAAAAATAACTGTGTTTCTTCAAGAGAAAGAAATAAAAAAGAACGGCACTGTGTTACATTTCTGCAAATCTCTTTTAAGTATGGCTTAATAAAAAATAGCTGGGTTCTCATAACTGCTTCTGCATTCAATCTCTTGAGATCCACTGCTTTGGTTGGGGTAGACAGAGAAAATATGGCCCCACCGATATGTATTTAGAAAGGGGAGGAGTGTTTTGATAGCCTTTGCAGATAAATATGCAAATTCTTCACTGATGCTACACCAAAATTCGAGAAGCAGCGGTTTCCAAAAGTTAGCTGCAATGTGGGGTCTGCAGACACATCAGCGAACATTTTGTACTTTGTTACATGAAATCCATTTTCTGCCTTACAATTTGAGTGGCTCTTTTGTCCACACTTGAATGTGCAACACCACACATTAGTCATTGGGAAAACACTGCTTCATCAAGTCACATGGCTCTTCTAAATGTTGACACATTACATATCGAATAGTAACAGTTATTAACGGCCTCATCAGTCACATTGGAGAAGTCTCTAAACATCAGGAAGCTCCTGAATAACCACGTGTGTCAGCCACTCTTACGGGTCTGCGATGTCGCATGGACGGCGCTGCCAGGTCGCCTTGCAGCTCGAGCCGTCACAGCTGCTCTTCCACGCTGCGGCCACGTTTCGGTGAGCAGCAGGAATGCTTGTGTGACTTTCTCATTTGTCGCACAGAATATTACAGAGATGTATAATCAAGGGTCAGATTTACTAAAAGTAATGATTTTAACTGCTTCATCAAGGACATTCTAAGTGAAACTGAAGTGTTTTTGCTTTTTGTTTTTTTTTTAAAGATTGTATTTATTCTCAGAGAGAGCGGAGGGAGGGAGAGAGACAGGGAGAGAAACATCGATGTGTGAGGACGCACTGACCGGCCGCCCCTCCCATGCCCCCAGCCAGGGACTGGCCCACAACCCAGGCATGTGCCTCGACCAGAAGCCGAACCAGCGACCCTTCAGCCCTCAGACTGATGCTCTGTCTACTGAGCCACACCAGTCAGGGCAATGTTTTTTTTTTTTTACAAGAGAAAGTTTATTTAGATAGTCAAGGAGGTATATGAAGTGAGCTGTAGAAGGAACAGGCTCAGGATACAAGTTACGGCGGCAAACAAGGGCCCTGGGAGCCCGGGAGAGAGAAAGGTAAAGGCAACGCACCTGGGGGACGGAGAGGGGCGGGGGAAGGCGCTCCAGGGAGGGAGAGCCCCGAAACTGAGTTGTTTCTGTTTCTGTTTAACTGAGAACCATGCAGGTGAGGACTACAAGGGCCACTAGCGTGGTTTGGTGACACAGCCTTCGTTGTGTTAAGGCACCAGTGGTTTCACCCACCAGCAGTGCAAACGTCAACAGTGAAAAAGGCAAACAGCATTTTAGTAGTGTTATGAAAATGCCTTTCACCTCGCAGAGCCTCAGGGGTCCACAGACCCCACGCTAAATGGCTGCGCCAGCACCGCGTTAGGGCACAGAGTCCTGCCACAGCAGGGCGGAGGCCACATCTAGGCTAAGAGCCCTCTCTCCAGAACAGGGGACTGGAACATACACAGGCCTAGAAATGACCAGCGGGGAGGCCTCTGCTGCGGGCCACCAGGCCCAGGCCCGGGGGCTGGCAGTGCGGCGGGAGGGAGCCAGCGAACGGCCGAGCCTCGCTTACCAGGTTCGCCAGCTGGTCCAGCACTTCGTTGATCTGCTGGCTGTACACGAGCCCGATGTGGGACTTCCCCATGAGGCGTCTCACCTTCTTCCGGATGTCATTCTTATTGACCTGGGAGTCGAGTGAGGGTCGGAATAAGGGACCTGCTCTCCTCTGAACGCGGGTACGGGCAGGGTCCAAGCAAACTTCCCACCGTCTGAGAGGTGTAATTCTAAAAGGCCGTATCACTAAATACGAGAGGAAACACTCCACTCTGTTCTGCAGGAAAAACCCTGGTCCTGTCTCCAGCTGAGGTCCGCAGAGAAGGCGCTCTTAGAGCAGCTCTGGTTTAAGTGACTGGGGCCGCAGGGGATCCGTCCCCCCTAGCCCCAGCCAATACCACAGCGTTCACACCTAAAGGGGCCCTAAGAGCCCCTGGGGTTCGAGTATAATTCACAGACAATGACTTAGAGCAGTAACACCGTGTACTCACTTACAGCCAAGACACCACAGAGATCAGCACCCTTTCCCAACCAGAGTGAACTGGAACCCCGGGGGTCCGACAGAGTAGAGCCTCACCACAGAAAACGAGAGGCGCCAGGAGGGCCGGCCTGCTGGGCAGTCTCTGTATTTGGTCAACTAACCCCTCCACAGCTAGAGGGCCTGGGAGAGCAGGAGGCGGAGGAACCCAGGGGCCCACACGTCCCTTTCAGAGCAGAACTCTTCTACGTGGTAACCTACTTTTCCCGAAGCCAGAAAACCAGGTATAGGCAAGGCAAACTAGAACCTACCATTACTTTTTCATAGGCAGCTCTTTTTAGATCCACGGAAAATTCTAAGATAAAGGGCTAAAAAGTGAATTTCGAGCATCCTTTCTAAACTGTTTAGAATCTGCTCCTTAAAAACATTTTTTTTAAAATTCACTGTATTCTGTGAGAAGCTCTACTGGAATCCTGAAGTCACTCCGCAGAGGAAGCCCATTGAAAATTCAAAATGAACAGACGGTGTGGAACCATCAGTCACTTTTACGTTTCTTAGCACAACAGCCTGGCAGCGTCAGATACCTGGGTCACGCAGGAGCCGCAAAGGGGCTTCAGACCCCCATGCAGAAAGGCAGCCTCCCAACCGCCCCAGAATTCAGGTGAGAGGAACAAGCCTTGTCCTTCCAGCGTCAAGAGTAGCTGGGCACCAGCAACACGGACGCTACCTTCATCAGCAGCATGTAGGAGATGAGGTTGTGCAACAGCGTGGCCAGCAAACGATCTTCGTCGTCCTCGAGGCGCTTCCGGTCACGCTCTCCCAGGGACAGGTACCTACTCGGGGGGCCAGGGACGAGTCAGCCCTCAGGCGGGAAGAACTAGCTGGGAAAGGGATGGGTTTTTCCCAAGGATTCCCTAAGCCTCATACCTGTCTATCATTTCCTGGGGACCCTGGTCCATACCCATCCCTTCTCTCTCCAACATCACAGCATCCAGGAACGCATCTTCCCAGAACTGCATTTGGTCCCATAAAGTAGAACGCTCTTTGCCTGCGTAGAATAGAGGTTTTCAGGGGCTTGTATGACCTATAAAGAATATAGCTGGCAACCAAAATAGAGCACATTCCAGATAAAAGGAAATCGTTACAAATTCCAAGACAAAGGAAACCCAAGCCTCTCCACCCATGGATGCACAGCCCAGCTGCCTCCGAGGAGGCCCGGCCCCTCCCGAGGGGGAGGGACGAACACAGCACACAGAGAAAGGTGGTTACTTATAGAAAAGGTCTCCATAGCAGCATCCTCTAACTGGTCCCACATCGATCCTTTGTCCCTTCCTGCCCATTTGTGAGCAGGAAGGACCGCAGTAGCAAGAAAGGAAAGAAAGGAAGACAGAAAGACAGAGGCTATGGATTAATACCAAAATCCAGTCTCTTTTTAGAAAGTTGTCCCCCACTGTTTCTTCCAGACCCAGTAAGCCACCTGCTTCAGACATAAAAATGCTTCCTAACATCAGCACTGAGATCAGCACAGAGCCAAGCAGCTCCTCGCTCAGCCTGCCCTCTTCCCCGGCTGCGTCCAGCTCTCCTCCAGTGCCAGGGCCCTGCCCGGTCTGCTGCTCACCCAGGAGGCCCTCGTACAGATAGACTCGCTGGCTCACGTCTTCGGAGCTGCGCACCGGGCTGCCCGCCGGCTTCTCCTTTACACTCGGCTTCAGGCTGTGGGCTTTACCCTACGGAGAAGACGAACGGGTCACCCACCCGCGGCACCCATGGACAGGGGCAAAGAAAACCAAGCGGCTCACGAAGAGGCTCACACACCTGTCGCCACCACTACCAACATACACTCCAGTTGCCCTGCTTCTGCTACTCTGCTGGCCTCCAGGATCGGTCCAGAAGTCAACCTGATAATCCTTCTTTCCATTACTGACTCCTAGAACATGCAGTCAAGCTTTCATTGTGACTTATCTTTACTCTTTAGTCTCTGTAAGGCTCTGCTCTACAAATAAAAAAACGAGGCCGGTTCTCTGCAGCAGCGTGTTGCCTCGGGAAGAACGCTGCGTCTGCCCTGCCTCCTACCAGCTGTGTGAGCTCAGGCATGAAACTTGGCTTCTCTGAGTCTCACTTTCCGCCTGAGGAAAGGGAGGTGTCATACTTACCTCATAGAACCAGTATGGGAATTACATCAGAAAGTCCATTTATAGCACTTAACAGTGCCTGGCACACAGCTGGTATTTAATAAATGTTAATTTCTTCTTTCCTACCCCCTCGAATATCTTCCCCTTAGAAATATTACTAACTTTTATCTGCCACTCCTGCAATATTAGGCTTTTCATTCATTCGAAAAAGATTTTCAACTGCTCAGAGGCAGGCTTCACGTCCTCCTCACGAAGCGTACAACAGCATAAGCAGAGAAGCAACTGATCGCAGGCCATTAGCAATGTTTAATTAGTGTGTCCAAAGGCCAGTCTCCTGGTTCGCAGCCCAGTTCTTTGTTCAATGCATCATACTGACTTAATGTAATTTATTTCCTGCTAAGCCAGCCTTTTTTGAGCCCAGAAATTTAGGTAATTGCTCTCAGCAAGTCAGTTGTACAAAGAGCCCTTGCCGACCTGCACAGGACAAGTAAGAATCTGTCCCAGGGAGGTGCCAGGAAAGACAGCACACAGCTGCAGGGCTTCCTGAAAGACCGCTGTTTCGTAATATCTGTCTTAAGCTCCAGGTTGGAAGTGCACTAGAAGGACTTACACACTCTTATTTTAATGGTCTGCTTCCACTCAGAAAGAGTTAAGGCCGTGAACCTGAAGGCTCCGCTGACTCCCGATCCTACTCCTTGTGTTCCCTCTGGGATGTCACCTGCTCTATTAGAAACCCATACGCAGGAAGCCCTGGGAGTGGAGATGATCACCAGTATTGAATAACTGATTTCACTTAAATTTCATTTCCATTCTCCCCACGGACCAAAGATAAGGACCTGTGAGCTCCTGCAGAGAAAATCCATCCTCAGCTCTGTCTGAAAAAGAGGCAAGTGTATCAGAATGCTTAACTCCGCTGCCTAAAGTGGCACGTGTACACTGAAAAGCCGTGTGTCTAAAGGCAAGGACTAAAAGAATTAACTTAATTCTAGCCGATCATTGGCTTGTTGTGTGATCTAGGGCAAGTTCTTCTTTTCCTAAGCCTTTGCTCCCCTTTCCTGTCAGAAGAGATTAGTCAGAGAAAGGTACGAGGGATGCCCCCCCAAACCCAGAATTATCTTCTGGAGGGTGGGCCCCTTGTAGTACAGGCTTCCCCCACGAGGTGAGTTCCGGGAACCCCTCTCCATCATGCACCACTGGGTGTTGTTGTGAGAGGCTGCGTCTAGTTCCAGTCATTTTTTTTTGAAGTCTCTTTCAACACGTGTGCCCGCTCCACGATGAGTGATTTACAAGCGCGCCTGCCCACACCACGCTGAGTGTTCAGCCGTTTTTGACCTGAAATGGCATGACCCCATGTCCCACCCTCCCTATTCACCCCGACTAGCCCTGAGTGACTTTCTGTTTCCCCAGATGAAAAAAATTCTAAAAGGGAAACATTTTGCTGATGTGGAGGAGGTGATATAAAAAACAGCTGAAGCACTAAAAGGCATCAAAATCGATGAGCTCAAAAACAGCTTTGGGCAGTTTTGGGCAGCGGAAAAAACATCTCGATGGGTGCATTGCACCAAACGGAGAGGACTTTGAAGGTGACTGGAGTGTAAACATGTGAGAATAAGTACAGTTTTTTATAAATAAATTCCAGGATTTTTTGGGTCCCCCCCACACTGAATTGCCAATTTCTCGAGAGTGAAAATCATGCCTTATTCATCTGTTTCTTCAGTATGGAAACTGGCATTTAGTAAATCACTTAAGCGATGTTTACTAGCGAATAAAAACTTAAATAACTGTTAGGAATATACTAAAAGAAATGTTATTTTTAGGTGCTACATAAATAGGGCAGTGGCCAGAATAAAACTAGGTAAGTCACAGAAACAGGTAGTCTGGTACTAACAGAGAGCTGTAACTGACCTGACATTGGCACGACGGCATTCTCACATCTACTTTAAACATGGGGGTCACTGCTACATTGCATTTGAGGCCCTTAGCTGACTGGGTGGAGAGCCTAACTCATCAATGATTCAGGAGAGGGTTCTGAAAGCCCTAGGTCATGGAGCCCAGTGACTCTTAAAACATCCTTAAGAGCCCTGGCTGGTGTGGCTCAGTGGATTGAGTGCCGGCTTGTGAATCAAAGGGTCACCAGTTGGATTCCCAGTCAGGGCACAGGCCTGGGTGGTAAGCCAGGTCCCCAGTAGGGGGCATGTGAGAGGCAACCACACACTGATATTTCTCTCCTTCTCTTTCTCCCTTTCTTACCTCCTCTCTAAAAAATAAATAATAAATATATAAATATATTTTAAAAAGCCTTAAGAAACATTTTCTTTAAAGGCAAATATGTGAGCTGATCCATTCCTTACTTCTTTTAGTTCTAATTGCTTCCTTACTTTTCATTCTTTTCCAGCTCCACCCATTAAAAAACACTCTCCTTTTTTTCGTAAATGGGGCTTACAAAGATGGCGCTGGTGGCAGAGTTGGTCTCAATTTCACTGTCGGACAAAGTGCCCCGAGAACTCGTCAGGTGGGTGCTCCCCTCGCCGCCCGGCCCATCGCCGGCGTTGCTGCTCAGGTCACTGTCTGCTCCGAGGGTCTCTCCGGAACTATTACTCACCTGCAGCGGAAAAGGTAGTGAGGCCCCCCAGGGAAAGGTCCCGGACAGGCTACGTTGTGAGAGCTCTCTGCTGCCACAGAAAAGGATCACATCTCAAAGGTGTGCCAGAGCCTCTGGAAGTACCTTTTCACAGGATGAGGAGGAGCCCTAGGTGAAATCTCAGGGTCTGATCCCGCGTACAAAGACCTAAGACAGGCAAACGTCTCCGCCAGGAGAACCGAGCTGGCCTGGGACTAAGCGCAGCCTCCAGGGAGGAAGCAGGCCCCCCTGAACCGCCCCCAAGAGGGCAGTGTGGTGTTCCCCTACCACGGTGCTAACTTCGGAATCCTGACTGGAGCTTCGGATCATAACTGCCGGACTCACGCCGCTGACCGGGTCTGGGTCGGCCCTCTGAAACGAGACGCGGGCGCTCAGACACGCCAGGGGAGGCGTCCATTCCTGTGCTTCCTGGGAAACACGGCACGTTCTCCCTTCTCTCCAGCCCCACCCTCCTCGTATCATTTTTTTCTGAATGTAAAATACATATGACTTATATAATAAGAACAATGATGAACACTAAAGAAATAGAAGCTGACCGCAGAAAATACATGAAAGAACAAGGAAACAAAAATAAGCCATAAACTGACGGCGCACATTAATCACTCTTAAGTCTTTCATGTGCTCCCTTTCGAGTCTGTTCTATACACATTTTAGAAATAAAACGGGAATCATACTGTATAGAGCTTTGCCAACATTTTCCCCGTCACTAAATTTTTTAAAATAGAGTTAATATTGTATTACAGGGATATACATATTACACTTACTTCATCATTCCAATCCCCTATTACTGAATATTTATGTTGCTTCAAGGTTTCTTGTTGGTTTTTTTTTAAGCTCCAAGAAGCATCTGAGATCGCACACTATAATGCTCACAATTATCAACAAGGCTGTCACAAACCTGGGAACCAGACGTCAGGCTCACACCACTGTCTGCGCTGACCTGGGACTTTTTCTCCTCCGTCTCACCAAGGTCAAGGACGGGTCTGATCGCTTCAGGCCCTGAGTGGGGGAAGGCTGCTGTTACTCCGCGCACCAGGCCAGGGTAGGCTGGGGAAGGGAGCGGGGGAGCAGCCCGGCCTGGACCCAGGCCTGAGCAGCGGGTCCCAGTCCCCTTTGCGGGGACTGCCCCCCTGAGGCTCCCCTGAAAGAAGCCGTCTCCAGGCACCTTAAGAACCAAGTGGGAAAAATCAGACCTGGTCTCAAGGGGTTCTGAAGCCATCTTCTCAGCCTGAGGAAAGCGGAGCCCGTCGCCCTCCCACACGAAAGCCCCACGAACAAATGTCTAGCCGCACCCACAGCACTCAGAGTCGGCGCTCCACTGGCGCCTGGACCCCCGGGGCCTCAGGGAGCGCAGCGCGTCGCTAACGAGCGCGTCTGAAGGTGCTGGGGAGGAGCGGCCCATGGGAGAAAGATGTGCCAGTCGTTTCACCGCTCACCCCCACGGAACAACTTCCACAGCTGAGAGAGAAACCACTCTTCTTCCCCCACCCACCCACAACGATATGGCAGAAGGACAGAATGACAGAAAGCAAGAAAGCGTGCCTAGGCAAGCCACCAGAGAGAGAGGGGAAGCTACAGACTCAACACAGAGGGACAGTAACCATCTCTGCCAACTGTGCCCACAGGCCTTCTCACGGGTGAGGGAGATATCAGCCAATGGGGGTGCTGAAATAGGCAAACGTTCTCCCCACCACCTCGGAAGCAATGGAGAACCAAGTTCTAAGGGATTTTACGCAGCAGACACCTCCATCACAGCCTGATTGCTACGAGGGGAGGGGAAAAAGCAGCCTACGAGCCACACACCTAGGAGTCACATGCCACCTACCTGCTTTCATTCCAAATACCCCCCTAGAGCAAATTTGGGGTGGGGCTGGAGCCTGCCCCACGGGGCCTGGGGAGTTGGCAGGTATGGGAGACTTGGGAACAGGGTGGGGCATTGGTTCCTTACTCTGTTTTTCCATAGCTTTTTGGTTTTTCATTTCCTGGTGCTTGTTCCACAATTCTACCCCAGATGCAATGTCAGCAGGAGAGAAAGACAGAGAGAGTCAGAGAGAGTCAGGCAGACGAAATGGACACCCGCCCACCCAGGCTGGCTCTGTCTTGGTGTAAGATTACACATCAAGAGACAAAGAGATCTTCCCTGGGGGAGGGATTAAAAACCAAGAGATGGAGTGCCTTCCTCCCAACTAACGAGATAAAGACCCCACGTTCCTAACCTCGGGGCGGTAGGAAAGGCCCTGCAGGATGTTGGAGCCTGAAGACGCTGTAATCGAGCTCCCTGATTTTGGCAAGACGAAACTGATCCTAAAGAGGCTGGAGCAGTCCCTCGAGATCATGTAACTCAGGACCGGTTTAAACTTCCTCCATACCACACTCTCTGCCAAGTGAGCTGGGTGAATGCAATTTTCAAAGATTCCAGATAAGGTGGACGGTCCCCTCAAGCAGCCAAAGGGCTTTCTGAAGCCCGAGTGCAGATCAACCTGGTCCACGGGGCTGCGCGGCGGCTGCCCACGCAGGCAGTGGGCAGCCCCCTTGTTGCTGCCGAATGACCCAATTTGCCCTCTGAATCAGTGCCTGTCCTAGTACGAAACCCTCTCTCAGCCAGACACCTGGCCACCCACTAGAGGTCACAGAGAACACCGAATGCCGACAGTGGCACCCCAGGAGGGGTGATGAAGGGAGACCAGCAACCGCTGCAATTCTTTTCCTGGGAGAACTTGAGAGCCCACTCAGTCCAGCCCCTCATTCCCCAGATGAGGAGAGGCAGCCCCTGAGAGGGAAGTGGAGTGCCCAAAACCGCCTTCTCAGCTGAGGGCAGGGCCTTACTTTTCCAAGAACGTCACTGCGGGCGGCAGAAAGGCAGGGTCGATTGTCTCTAGGACGCTGTGTCGCTGCCTAGAGAAGTGTAACGCCCCTAGAAAGGACACTGGTTCCTCACTATCACTGATGAAAGCACAAAGCAATGGCTAACAGTCGTGGCAAAGGGGCACCAGGTAGAAGCATACAGCCCGGGGACCTAGAACCAGAAAAGTAAGACACAACCTAGATGACTCAAGGCCGTGTAGGGAGTGGGCCAAGTGGAGGTGAACCCGAGAGGTCACCGGCTCCTCCCGCCTCAGTGGGAATGGGAGACACCAAATGTAAACAAGCGCTTGGTCGGGTCCAGGAGGGGGAATTTTAAAGAAAGGCTGACTCAGAGAGCTACACCTTGAGGCCCAGAGCCCAGGGGAACGGGGCTGTGGGACACAGCCCAAAGGGGCACCATTGAGAGCCAGAGCCCAGGGGAACGGGGCTGTGGGACACAGCCTAGAGTGAGCCGAGACCAGTGAGAGCAGCGCAATGGCTGCAGGGAAAACTGGCTGTGGAGACCCAGACGACCATCAGGCTACAGCCTGAAGGTGCGCCCTCTATAAGCTTCCCTAGAGCTTCCGGAAGCCCACGCCGCCTCACTGCTCTGTGAAGGAACCCAGATGTGAACAGAAAGAGGGGCAAGGGGTACGGCTCAAACTCGTGCGTACAGTAACCTCACTGGGCCCCTTAAGAAAAACTCCCACGTTAAGATGTGGGGGAGGGGCTGTGAATGAAGCATACGGGACAGAGAAGTACAAAGAAGGATCATTAGAAAGAGACACAGATCTCTCTCTCTAGAAAGCAAAGCATGGGAAAGAGAGAGGCAGGGTTCTGGATGAACTGAGAGAACGGAGGGATATTTAAGAAGCCAGATTGCCTGCACCACACCAGGCGCACTGATACACACCAATAGATGCTACGAAATTCTCTTCCTTTAAACTTCTGGTGTCCACCTCCTTCGGGCCCTTTCCCGCAGCCACTGGTGCCCGCGGCCCCAGCTGGGGAACTCGCAGCTGCGCCATCGCCTTCGGGTCGCCCCGGCCAGCCAGGCCAGCATCCTTGCCAACTGGGGTGTGCACACTCTCCGTGGGACTCCTCTTCCGCTTGTCTGCTTCTGAGGAGGAGAGCGGACGCAGGAAGAGGTCAGAAGAGATGGTGAGTAAGAACCAGGGTGTGCGCACGGGGGGAGGAGCGAGAACGCAGGAGGATGTGGAGCGGAACAAGTGCAGGCGCAGGACGTGGCAGAAGGACACACCCTGCATGTGAACCTGCACCAGACACCAAAATCCCCAGGCCTAGTGGGGAGCAGCCTAGCAGCAGGAGGCCTGTCGAGCGGACAAGTTCACCTTCCCTGGAGACCATGGGGAGCTGGGGGAGGCACGCCGCCCCACGGGCACGCTCCTACCTTTGCTATAGTAGTGGGTCTGGGCGATCTCCAGGAGCCCGAAGATGCTGGCCATGCCGCCCAGCCCTGCGTGGGCGTACGACTGCTCCAGGCTGAGCACCGTGCACTTGAGCAAGTCCAACATTCCCTTGTACACCTTTCGACTGATCTCCTGCAGCGACAATCCAGGGGCTCGAGCTGGCAAAATTGCCTTCGGCGTCCACATCCCTCTTCCCCGTGGGTTCCAACTCCCAGCGCCCAGCACTGACCACGTCCGGGATGACGTCCTGCCAGGCGTCGTCCTCCGACTGCACTGCGCGGTTCAGCTTGCTCAGGACGAAGACCCGCAGCTGCTCGCTCTCCAGCAGCCGCCGCACCTTCTTCATGTTGAGCCAGCCAACCCCCTGGCCATCCAGCACACTGTGCACCACCTCCTTCAGGAACTGCTGGTTCTCACTGTGGGTCCCACACACCACTGCCTTGGTCACTAGCTCCTTTGCGGAGCATGCCCCTTTGCCAGACTAGAAGCCAGCCTCCAGGGGCGAAACAGAAAGCCAAGTGTGCAAGTGTCCAAGTGCACTGCACCCCCCAGCGCTCCAGACAGCCCGGTTTGCCCCGGCACCCACCGCTGCTGCCTCGCTCTCCTCAGCACCACGAGCTCTGACTGCTGCATGGGGAAGGAGTCGGAACGGGAAGTGCTGGCAGGGGCTGTTTGTCTGCCCAACTGAGAGCTTCCCTCCCACTCCTGAGTGCCCTCAAAGTGTGCTACGGGAATTGCTACCGCTATCCGAGAATTTCTAAAACGGCTCTGCCATTACCTAGAATTGCTGGATCGACCCTGGGGTGATGGAGGTTCTCTCTTCACTGTCGGGCTGTGTCTAATGACAGACGACTTCTGGTCCACCAAGGCCCTCCTGTTTCCTACAGCCAGGAAGGCAGGAATGACAGCCATCACTACTGCAGCCCGGGAGCTGGGGTCCACAAAGCTGTGGGCAGCCAGGTCCCACACCATCCCCCAGAGGGGCTGGGCAAGGATGGCAGCGGGCGTCACACAGGGGCAGAAACCAGCCGTGGCAATGTGGAGGAGGTGGGGATGGAGACTCGGGTCACTCCACATGCACCAGCAGCGAGCCCCAGGGGCAAGCATGGGCGTCACGGGGAGGGCAAGCAGGTCACCACGTGATGCTGCTTGCTCCGGAGGAGGATGGCCCGCAGGCAGGCACAGAAGATGCTGGGAAAGAAGACCATGCACAGCTCACGGGCAAGACCCACCTTCACCACTCCCGGGGCCGGCTTCAGTAACAATCTCCATTAGAGTATTTAGCCCAAATACTGGGACACAAAATACACAATTAGTAGGTGCGCCATGATACCACAACCCCTGTAACCCTCGAGGGAGTTGTAAGCCAGATAGACGGAGCGTTCTCCCAAAGCCTGGTGCACGCAACCTGGGTTCTCAGGCCCCTCAGAGCTGGAAGCCCAGTGACCAGGAGACAACCACGGCTCCGGGGAAGACCGTCCCTAAGACCATGGCCTCTCAGAGCCAGGGGCAGGGTGAATGGACAAGGAGCCTTCGGGTCCTGGGCAGGCACATGCTGGGAGAGGGACCACCGGTTTTCACGGAGCCTCCAGCTCAGGGTCCAGAGGGCAGAGGCCCGTCTTGCGGATGCTGTTGTGGGAAGTGGGGTGGGGGGTGAGGATGGCAGGCGGGTGGGAGTGACAAGTGCGGCAAATGAAGTGAAGCATCAGCATGCAATGGAAGCGTTCTAACTGTTCTCCTCTTCAGCTGTGTCAGGTGAAAGCCAGGGCCGCTACCACCTTTCTGTCCTTCACCTGCCGAGCCTTGGGTGGGTTCTCTCTGCAGGGCTCATCAGCCCTACACCACTGGCTCTGACGTCCTTCTGCCCATCTATCCTATGCCCCCCCCACCCCCGAAGACTGTTCCTTAGATTTCTGACATTTTTAACCACTGGAAAGAAAGGTCAGTTAAAAAATACATAGAACTGCTTCTCACTGAGCTTTCCACTATGATTAAATACCTCAGTACAACATCCAGAGGAAACAAACAAAACTCAGCAAATTCCGAAGAGCCCCTCCACCTGTCGGAGACCACCAATGCAAATCAAGACGGGTCCCGACTGTCCTGAGAAGCCAACCAATGCCACTGGCTCACTCACAGGCCCTCAGCTGACACGCAGCCAAAGCGAGAGGCATTTGACTCTAGAAACACTGCCAGGTTCAAAAAACCAAAATAAAACACACACGCAGCGCCAGGCTCCTCACAACTGCCCCCTGGAGGGCGATGTCTCTGCGGGGGAGTTCGCGCAGTAGGAACCTGGCAGATAACCGGCACTGGGTGATCCCTGCGTCAGCTAAGCACCTCTGACAGTTCCCCTGGAAGCGGCAGCGACCCCACAGCTACCAGTACCCTAAATGCTAGCACCGGCTCCTCTCTTTAGCTACAAAGACAGATTCCACCTGAAAACCAGCGAAAGCCCCGATGTGCAGGGAGAGCCATGAGAAGCGGTGTGAGGGGCAACACCCGGACCCAACGGTTCATCACACGCAGGGCTCCTGAGCAGCACCTGCGGGCCTGAAGGGGCGCTAGAGAAGCCCGGCCGGCAGAGGAGGGCTGCGGTTACCTTTCAGGCTGGGGAAGGGCGTGGTCTTCTCCCGGGCACCTTTGGTGGGCAGCGTGAGGTTAGAAAGACTGAAGCTGGTACTGTGGTTCCGATACAGGCTGCCTGTCGAGGGGAGGGTGTGAGAGCAATGAGTTTTGGGGAAAAGGATTTTCCAGAAACAGCCAAGTCTAACTCAGGGCAAACAAAGGGGCTACTGCCAAGACTGCTCAAAACAACGTGCCCCAGTAACAACGTGCCCCAGTAACAACGTGCTCTGACCGCCTCCCACAGCAACATCCACGTCACCCATCTACTGCTAATTTGGCATGAAAGTCGGCAGTAAATGCGTTTCTGGTCTGAAGTGCGTGCTGTTCCTTCCTGGCTTCTGGAAACACTCACATGCACAATTATCCCCTGGGCTGGCTTTCCCTGGTCCCAGGTCTGCCTCCAGTCTTTAACCGACTCCATGCCTCACTTTTGGAAATATTCTCTGTGCACTGAAGTCAACCTCATATAGATTTCAAAGCACGTTCATGAAAAAGCCCTTCACCAGACAAAGAAGATATGAGATACATACCCAAATCAAATTTGACCAGCATATTTCCACAAAATATATGCATAAGTGCGTGACTTTTAATAAAAAGATAATTTTTAGTTGACTCGCTGTCTTAGCTGAAATAGACAGACGCCTCCAGGTATAAACACAGTGCTTAATCTGTCCCTGTGCTTTACTGAGTTCCCCTGAAAACACCTCCCGGAACAGCACCGAACGCTCTGAGGGGGGGCTTGCTGATGCCAGTCCAGCCCTACAGCGCTGCGACGTACCAGCTGTGTTTCCCAGGGGCGCCCGCTGCAGCCAGGCCCCGCTGCGGAGGAAATGGGACAGAGGCGGGACAGGGCTGAAGCACTCACTGGCGAAAGACATGATGCCTCCGAAGCCCTCGGTGCTGTTGTTGGAGACGGTGGAGGTGGGCGAGCTCGCTCGGGAGTCTGACTCGGCGTCCGAGTCGCTGGCCAGTTTCAGGCTGTTGGGCCGCAGCAGCTTCTGAGCCCTTGAATGCACAGTGGCACCTATGAGCCCCCAGCAGGGACACCTGACCTTGGGCCTGCGGCCCGAGGCCACCCTGCAGGTCCCTCTGGGGATGGTGGGGCCTCAGAGCATCCAGGTTCTCAGGCTTCCTGACTGAGCCTCGCCCGGGGCCCGCTGCAGTGAGGGCCTTCAGTCACCCATCTGGGAGGAGTCCCCGGGCTCTCACCGACTGCCACTGCCATGCTGGCTGAATCGGGGAGTGTAACTTTCCCCCTGGTCATCATCCTCTTCCTCAGGGGGAGAGCCATACTGGGGCTCGAAGTACGGACTGTCACAGGCGCCTCGGCGCACTGACCCCTCTCCAGTTTCCATCTGACGCCTGTCCACGTTCGGTCTGCCAGCGCTGGGAGGCACGGCGGGCGGGGGCTTGGAGATGCCTACTGCCGCCTTGTCGCCCATCTCTGTCGAGTCAGCAGGCTCCTGCAGGCCACAGTAAATGCACAGTCGTCAGCTGGTGCCCAGGGGTGCCCTCCCACATTCTCGGTTTGGCAGGGCTGAGCCAGACCTGTCATACTCCTGTCCTAAGGAATGTGTGAGATCTCTGTAGCACCCCCGTTCCCTGTCCCCACAAACTACGAGAGGGGGTCTCAGCTACTGCCTGAACAAAGCCTGATGACCTCCTTCTGAGGTCAAAACTACACAGTAGAGGCTCCAGCTCTCGGTCCCATGGAGAGGGAGACAGGGAGATTCTGAAGAAAGAAGCGGATGAAATCAACAGCTTCATCTGGGCTTTCCTAACAGAGGCGAGGCCCGTGCCCCAGCAGTCCTCACGCACAGAGCTGGCTCCGTGGACGACGGTGCTGGGGCTGCTGCTGCCGGTGGTGCTGGAGCTGGAGCGTGGCGGGGGGTTGTCCTGCGAGCTCCCACTGTCGGGGCCGGGCTCCTCTGCTCCCTTCTGGCTCTGCAGCTCCTCAATCTCCACCTCACTGGCATCCCCCAGTGCCGCGTGGGTCAGAGGGTCCATATCTGCCAAAACCCGAGGGTGGCAGGTACAGACCACACCGCCCCAGAACCCCACAGCCTGCCCGGAGCTGGCCGAGTTCCCCAGGGACACTTACTAGGAGTATCACCGTTGATGTCACATTTCATCATCTCACTGACAAAGTCACCAAGGGAGGAGTAAGAAGAGCTGGAGTCATCATAATCCATACTGTCACTGCCACTGCAGAGGGAGGGGCACACACACAAAAGGACAACAGGAGGAAGGCACGGGGGAAAGAACCAGCTGTCAGCATCAGGGAAAGCAGAGGAGCGCCCTTAACTGCAGGCCAGGGAACAAGGTGAAACAAGGACGCTAACACCCAGCAATCCACCAAAGCATAACCAAGGCCTCACGTGCTGGTGTCTAACTTCTGTGAGACTTTGCCACTGTGCTGCCTGAGCGCCAGTGAAAGCCCGTTTCCCTCACACCGCTGCCTTGCTGGCTCAGGGACTGCTCACCTGTCATCAGTAGGGTCGGAGTCGGAGTCACGCTCCGGTGGCACACTCAGCGCCCCGGCCAGCTGGGAGTTGCTATCATAGACGCGGTAGTGGACAGGCTGCAGCTGATGAGCATACCACTTCGGCTTGTCGCCGATCAGGGCCGGGTCGAACATGTCTACCCAAAGGAGGAGAGAGTCAGCAATGGCGCTGGGGGGCGGGGGAGGTGGCGAGAAGCAAGCAAAACACAAAAGCAAGGCAGGAACAAGTCCAGAGCTGAAGAGGCATGGAAAGGGCAGGCCAAAGACGAGGGAGGGAAAGGAGCAAGGGAAGAGCCGCCAGAGGGCCGAGGCCGAGGGCCGCGGCCGGGGCAGGGCAGCGGGCAGGGGACTCACTGTTGTGAATGCGCTGAAAGGCGTAGTTGGTGGGGTTGAGGGCCCACTCCCCGAAGTACTCCACTGCCTGAGTCCTGGCCAGTTTCTCGGCGAAAGCGGTCTGCCGGGGCCGCGAGGCTAGAAAGGAGCCCGCTTGGAAAGCCACCACAGGCCGAGGGAAGAGACGCAGGGTGCGTGTGTGCATCTGAAAGCCCTGCAGCACGTTGGGGGAGTTGAAGAAACGGACCATGGCCACTCTGGGGAAGAAGGGGAGGCGAGATAATCCGAGTCCCACACCCTGCAGAGCGAGGACCCCTACGACCCAGGGTCTCAGACCCCTTCCAAAGCCATCGGCCTCCCAGACACCCAGGGGGTGGTGTCTTAGAGAGTCTTCAGCCCAGCCCTTCTTCTTTCCAGCCCTTAGCTGCCCGACGGTGTGAAGGACTATTTCTTCTCTTCGCTTTGACTAGGGTGGCAAATGTTACACATGTTTTATATGCGAAGAAACTCCGGCTCAGGGGCGGAGTCTGCCCCAGGCTACGGTGTGAGCACGGCCCAGCTGAAGAGCCCGTGATTGTCTAAGCTGCTCCCTGGGTACCTGGTTGCGACGTCCACGGAATCCACATCATTGCCGTAGATGAGCGGGTTGAACTCGGTGGAGGGGGTGGACTGTAGGTCGCTAGAGGGCCTTCCCAAGAGCAGGGGGATCTCCTGGCCCTCGTGGAACTTTTCGAGATTGAGGATCGGCTGGGTGTTGAGACTCATGCTGGCGAGGGCCTGGGGAGCGACAAGAAATTCCTCACTGAGGGCAGAGTCCTGGGTCGCCAGCCCCTCTCATCACCTGGGAAAGGGCCTGCCTCTTAGAAATAAGGACCCAAATATTTTAACCTTTAGAAAATAATGTGAATTATGCAGATCTTTGGCTTCAGCCAGCCTGGCTCAGGGTAAGTTGATCGAATTCAGGGCAATCGTGTTTCCCACTGAAGTCTATGCGGAGACATAAACAACTGAAGCGCCAGCTTCTCTGAAGGACACAAGGAACCCAGAGCCTCACGTGTTTGGTGCTGGCAACCTGAGTCAGCCCCTGAGACTCTGTGGGGCACTGTGGAACCCCTGGTCTAGGTCAGCGAGCTTCTTCAACGTTACTGGGCATAGATTTCACCGAGGGGTACTGTTAAAATGCAGATTCTGACTCTGGAGTCAGAAGACGGGGTGATTCTGCACATCTACCACACTTGCCCAGGGGGGGCCGGAGCTGCCGGCCCTTGGACCGCACTCCGAGGAGCAGAGGTAGGAACGCGGGGGTGATGAGCCCAAGGACCACAGGTCCTACAGCCCTCCGAAGTACAGTTCCATACACCGCTGCAGCAGTCATACTGCAGCAATCGTCAGGAATGAAAACAGGCAAAGGAAAAGAGCGACAGAACTTTCTGCACTCAGGAGCCTCGCCAGACTGCAGTAACAAGGCATCAGGTTACATTGGCAGCACTGAAGCAAGTGAGAGGGATGACACAAAATGACCCACTCCAATCCACGCAGGGCCATCCGGGTGCTGCTAAGCAACTCAGACAACTAGGGAGAGACTCCCGACGACCCTTCCCACGAGAGCAGGGGTTCCTGAAGGACAGAGCCACCTATTGGTGGTCCTCCGCAACCCACACGGCAGCCAGCCAAGGAGCGGGCCCTGGTCAGGTTTCACCTTCAGACACTGTGCTCGGCATTGGAGGGGCGCGGGGGGGGGGGGGGGGGGGGGGGGGGGGGGGGGGGGGGGGGGGGGGGGTTAAGTCAGTCGGTGAAAAGTGCATTGAAGGGGTTACTCTACGAAGGAATTTTTGAAGAAAAGATTCTACAGGGACCTGGGGATCAATTTAAGAGAAAAACATTAAAAAGCCAGATTGTCCCCACTGCCTCCTAATAAGGCAGAGAGGCCACAGAGAACAGCAGACATGACTAGAAGCTGGAAGTGAAGGGTGTTTCACGCAGCCCTGGAAGCATCGAAAGTGAGAGGCTACACGACAGGCAGAGGGAATCTGAACAGCCCTTCGAGAGTCGCCCCGCCCCCGGGTTACCCTGCCCCTGACGCTCACCCAGGGTGAGGGCTATCTACACAACTTCCGTCCGGAGGGAGTGGCTCCTACGCCAGCCACCTGCCTGCAGCCGTCCTGCAGCAGCAGGGGCTCCCTTCCTTTCCTCCGCTCTCCACCCACCTGCTTCAGATGCTTCTTCAGCTCCAAGGACTCGGGTTCCGGCAGGACAGGGAGCACTTCTGCGTTGGTGGGGGCGATCACCTGCACCAGAGGAAGCATACGAGGCGTGACCTCAGAGTTGACTGCTCAGGAGTTTCTCTTACATAAGGGTGCATGAAAGGACTAGGAGGTTGTATGCACAATATTATCGTAGGTATGTGAACACATACACTACAGACCAGCACATATGAGACATGCATACACACGTGCATGTGATATACACACACGCCTGAAAGGGAATATACCCAAATCTTATTGGTGACTCTCTACATAGTAAGATTATGTTTTTTATTTACTTCTTTATACTTTCTTGTATTTTCTACAATTTTTATAATGAATCCATAAAAGGGCTCCCCACCGCAGCCTGTGTTCACACTATCGAATGTTAACATATGTGTTTGAAAGTCTGCACTGAGAGACAGTTTCTCGCTAGAAACCACAGCGGAAGGAAACCAGGAGCTGCTCCACAGCACACGGAAGCGTCCAGCCCGCACCACCGCCCCGCTGCCCTGGGACGCGGGGAGAGCTTCATTCTGGCAACACCGCCTCTGGTCCTTCTCAGAGCCCTACGCAGGGCCTTAAAACAACAGTCTCAATGCGTGACCCCGCAGAGGTCACCCCGACTCAGGACCTTCCTGGGAGTAATCTAGAAAAACAGGACACCGCCCCACGGCAGCCCCACCACGGCTCGGCCGAGAGCCTCACCCTGCTGCTGTCCAGGTCCACCAGCCACACGTCATCAGGCATTCTGAAGTCCAGTTTATAGAGGAAGAAGCTGGCGGGGACCCCGATGATGTACGGGGTCGGAGCCAACAGCAGCTGCGGGAAGGGTGAAGAGGGAAGAAACAAACTGAGACCTGCTGTGACTGTTTTCGAAGCAGGGTTTTCCCACATAAAGGAACAATCCCTCTTCTAAAACCCCTGGAGACAGATACAGATGTGTTTCAGAATTTAGAATTTTCAGATTTTAGGAAAATGTCCGTAACGCCTGCAGTGCTGCAGCCAGCAGCCTGGGATCGTGAACACTCACCGGGCAAGTAAACACCACCGACAGCCCAGGCTTTACCACCAGGTCAGTTCACTCAGGTCGGGTTTGCAGACAAGTCGGTGGGGACAGGGGACTGGGGACTGGAACTGATTTATAGCTTCTCAGGGCATTGAGCCTCCCCCCAGAGCTGGACAGAGTCGTGACAAAGGCAGAAGACACCTTGAGACTTACCTGCTCTGCCGATGCCATGCAGGTGGGCAGCAGGGGGATAACGGGAAACATATACTCCAGGGGGTAGATCATGGCCACGAACGCCATCACGGACATGGAGAGGGCATTGTAGTCTCGGGACTGCAGCACCACCTGCCACAGGTCGTGAGGGTCACTCAGCCGCATAAATAAGGTTTACGAGAAAACAGCTTCCAACAGAACCACTTCATTTCATTCACCTTGCCTATGGCTCCGGGCGCTTAGTTTCCACCATCATCCCCGCTTTGCACCCCACTCTGCCCGCCCCGCCCCAATCCAAGAGCGGTCTTGGTCTTCCCCTGAGTCACTCCCTATGTTCCTAGTTCTTGCGCCCACAATCCCAGGACCACTCACTGGGACAGAACTACTGATATTTCCAGAGAATTCGGTCAGTACAGTTAAAGATAATTAAACTGAAGGGCAAGCCCTCTGAATACCTCCCACACGATACCAGTATCTTAGTTCAACACGCACCTACCGAGTAGCTGCTGTGTACCTAGCATCGTATTACCTCCTGGAGACAAGAAGATGAAAGAGATACAATCTCTGTCTTCCAAGAGCTCGTGGCCTGGCCTCTGCCATATTCCAAAGCTTGAGGAGGGTCCAGAAAGCTGGTCCTCTCACCTTGTGCTCTAATAGGATGCAGGTGAGCACCTGAAGGCAGGCGTCCACGCCCAGAAGTTCCAAGGGCAGGTGCAGAGGGAAATCCACCAGGCTGAATCGAGAGGGGTCCGGAAGAGCAAAGGTCAGCGCTTGCTGGAGCTCCTGGGGTAGGACCTCGATGTCTACGCGCTTCTGCCCCGAGACGGGTACTGGGGAGCGCAGCAATCGATAGATCCAGGCCTCAATCTCTCGAAGGTCGTGCAGAAGGGCACTTGACTTCTCCTCCACTAGCAATGACCCAGTGAAGATGCGCCACATGGTGTCCCTGTGGAGCAGATGGCGGGAAACAGACGCCTAAGTACCAGGAGCGGATATCCCACGGCAACCCACCGTAAGCAGGGAGGGTATAATGGTGACGGTTGGAAAAGCCCACCCTTTGAGCTCAGCGGGGCCCACAGGGTAAGTACAAGAGTGAGAACAAGTAGAAAAATGTACCCATTGTCCTGCCTGTCATGAAGCATCGGTTCCTCAGCACCGATCCAAACACAACTACAGTAGGGGGCCCAACTCAGCAGCAGTCTTTTGCTTAGTAAGGGCTAACATAAGGTGCTTAGGAAGGTCTGAAAACTTCAGGCCTTAGAGAAAATCTCCTGTGCCCCTCGCAGACCAACTGCACCTCGTCTCGTAAGTGCTCCCCCATCTCCTGAGCGCCAGTGGCAAACCGCACCTCTGGATGCCCCGAGGGATACCCAGCTTCTTGCCCAGCAGCCGCTCGCTGCAGCAGTCCACCAGGCGCTTGAGGGTGTACAGACACTCCCGGAAGGTGGAGAAGAAGGGGTAGTGGCTGAGCACACAGAGGGACGTCAGAGTGCTGTTGCGGGAACGGCTCCCCGCCTTGGCCCGGCGCTTTCCCCGAGGAGACTGGTTCACATCAGGGGTGGAGTCGGCGCTGGGAGGCTGCAGGGACGAGCCGCTCTCCGAGCCCTCGGTGCCCACCTCTTCTGAGGCACAGGTGGCCCGGGGTCCTTCCTTCCCACGGGACCCTGCCCCAGCCTCCCCCTTTTCCTTAGGCATTCGCTTCTGGAAGGAGCGGTAGAAGTTAACGCAGATGCCATAACGCGTGACCCCAGTGTCCTTGTCCGTGAGGGTGAAGACAAAAGAGGTGTCATCACGCAGGCTCATGCGCCGCTGCCGCACGCTCAGACAGCCCTCTGGCTGGCAGAAGAACACGACGTCGGGGGGCAGAGGGAACTCGGCATGGTCCTCCAGTGGGTATCGCCGCAGCAGCTCGGGAGTCTGGGCCACGCTGTCACTGCTCGGGTGCCTGAAGAACACAGAGACCCACTCAGTAGCCTGGGGGCTGGGATGCTCTATCAAATCTTACCACGGTCAACAAATGAAGCTCAATATGCTATTTTGTATCAAGTAACTAACTGCAGGACCTTGGAAAACATGGGTGCTGCTTGCTACAGTTAGCTGGTTGGCTAAGTGAGGCCTGCACTGTTATGAAGACATCTATCCTGAAGAGAGAGAAAAATTTCGACAATAAAATCATCACTCACACCTTTTCAAGGTGCGTTAACTAATCAGTCACCAAAAGAACGTATGTAGGTAGGGAAGGAGCAAAATGTAGTTTTCCTTTTTATAAAACAAGGACGCGGAGGCACATAAAGCACATTTGCTCAAGAACACAAAGATGCCCGTTAAGAGGAGAGTCCTGTACCGGCTGGCGTGGCTCAGTGGGCTGAGTGCCGGCCTGCGAACCACAGGGTCGCAGGTTCCATTCCCAGTCAGGGCACGTGCCTGGGTAGTGGGCCAGGTCCCCAGTAGGGTGCATGGGAGAGGCAACCACACACTGACGTTTCTCTCCCTCTCCCTCCCTTCTTCTCTCTAAAAGTAAATAAATAAAATCTTAAACAAACAAACAAAGTTCTGCTCAGTCTGTTCCTCCAGCTGCTACTCTGAATCCCTCTGACTGTGCTGTTTTCACTAGTGGCACGACCCACGCGCCCATCAGAGTCAAATACAGGGAAGAACAAGACCTGCAAACGAACATGGAAATGGGGAGGGGAACAACTGTGTGGCTATCCCGACGAAGAGACAAAAGGCACTCTCTTCTTGGTTACCTGGCACCTACGATCACCAGATAGTCAAGTAACCGAGGACAAAACTTCTTCTTCTGCACCATGGTTCCAATGCATCAGTTCATCTCAGAGAGTCTGCAGGGCACCGAGCAAGGAGTCAGCGTTCCCAGGAGTAGTCCCGTTGTTCTCTGAAAATCCAAGTCTAACAGGAAAAAAGTACCGATAAGATCCACTGCTCTGCCTAGGGGACACAGCCCTGCCAGCTTCATCCCGGCCAGGGGCACAAGACAGAGGTCTTCCAACGTGCGCTACAGACGGGAGAACCCAACACTTTCCCCGGCCCAGCGTTCGGTCCAGGCTTCGGTGCTCACAGAGTCCGATGACAAGAAGGATAAATAATGGCTCACGTCCCATCCCTACAAACCAGTTCATTCTCAGGCTTGCCTGTGGGGCTCCGTTTCTGAAAACACAGACCCAGGGAAGCCTAATCTGGACTCAGTCATTACAATACCAAAAATTAAGTCACTTTCAGGACCGCTCCAGGGTGGATCAGGGTCAAACCAGACTCTCTAATCAGCACTAATCTGTACTCCTAGCTCCAGATGAAAACCTAATTATTCTCTGTTCCAATATTCTGCATCCAGCTTGATGTGAAACTACCATACAGACTATGCAGTTAATTGCTCTCAGACAATCACAGCTGACTACCCTGTGCAATCTCAAATTAAGAATATCTGTGACCCAATTGCTTTATTTAAACCATTTTTCTTCCCTCTCCAAGCAAAAAAGGGACCCAGTGGCTACTGCTACTAGCTCTGCCCTTGGTGCTGAATCATAGTCTTTCTCCTCTATTCCGGTCCCAGCACTGGAATCAATAACAACACACGCAGACAGGGCCTTGTCCTTCCGTAGCTTACAAAGACTGGGCACAAGATGGAGAAACAAGATCTCCCCAAGGGCAGGGAGAGGTGCCCAGAGGGATTTGTAAACCAGAGTTCAAAAATTAGGAAAAGCTTACTGGGTCTTAATTATAGTTTTTTTTCCTGTTGGGTCTCCCACACACTTCCATAATAAAATGTTCCACTCTACCTCAAGATGATTTTCAGTGCTTCCAGAATTCCACCTCTGTGCCCTGCACGTGGCCACGCTGAGACCTTGTGCACTCTACACAGAGAATCCCATTACACTACACACACTCACACGCCAGTCCCTTTTTCATCACTGCATGCGTGCCCCCCCCCACACACACACTTCCTGTATGCTTAAGGCCCTGTCTGCCACAGATAACGACTAAAAGAAGTTCCATCTTTTTTTCTCCCCTGCTTAACAATAAAAGAAGTGCTGCAACACCTCTCAAGTCCTCAAAATACTGCTTCCTCCTTTCCCTTACTCCCAGTAGAGGACCAGCAGGTAACAGGATTCAGTGTTATCTCCATAGCTACTCTGGTTCCCAGTACTATTTATAGCCGAGCCACAGTCCCTCCCCTGCGTGGTGACCTCACAGTGCTAGCAGCTGCTACTCCAGAGTCGGCAGGGCCCGTAACAATCCACTCTCCTTGAATCTGGAGGCATCTCTTCCACTGACAGCACCTGCTAATTATTAGGTTATCTTCTCCCCATCTGTCTTTTCTTTGCACTTTGTCCTAATTCTGGAGTTTGACAGCGATATCTCCTTTCCACACAACCCACACCAAGTGCCTGAGTGTGCCACAGACTCATTTCTGGGCAGTACCGCCGCCCAGGAAGTCCTCTGAGCCTCTCCTCTGCTACAGAACAATGCAGAAGGTGGGGCACCGTTACAGGGCTGAGCGGAGCTCTTCCCAACCAGCATGAGAAGAGGAGAGCAGCAGAACTGAAATGGGAGGTGGGTAAAAGCATAACTCGTTCTATGAAGAATTATGTGGATAATGCCTCGGGTCGGAGCCAAAGTACAGTAAGTCTTCACTTAATGCCACCAGGTTCTGCAACTTTAAGTGAAACAATGTATAACAAAACCCTTTTTACCATAGGTTAATGGATGTTAACAAGAGTTAAATTCCTAAGGTATCTCATCAACATTATAACTGAACAATGTCAAACAAAACAACATTATTTGAGGACCTGCTGTATCTTAAAAAATAAAACAGAATTTATAGGGCCAAGCCTAAGGCTAAGCCTTGAAATTTATATTTACACTGAAGATCAGAAACCCTTTCCTGCCAAAATCTCAAAGATCACACCTGAAGCATCTTCTGCTAATGCAGTAGGCATCAGGCCTCCAGCAGTGGGATCCCAGCCCCTCTCCACTGAGAATCACTTCCTAAACATCAAGTCATTATCATGCTCCACAGAGCTCATCTGCCTCCAGAGTCACAGGATCCTGAGACCTTGTGAGTGTTTTAGCTACTAGCAGCAGGATGTATTTCTAGCCACAGTTCCTAGCTCATTGACAGCACTGCCTTTGGTTATTCAGATTGCAGAAATAACGAAGGCTTTTCTTCCCATGCTCTCCCCTACTCATGAATCCTCTACCACCACCTATAACTCACACTGCCTTCATCTCCACCCAAGCTCAGATTCTGCCTCCTGCCTCAACCATATTTACCAACACGGAGCCCCTGGTTCCTCAGTCCTACATTCAAAAGGCATCAAGCTCAAAATTCATACCAGTCTGTTGGAGTCCTGCATCGCCATCCACTCCATCCAGACACAGATTTGCAACCCACAGGCCTTTCTTTAAGTTACTGATGTCTTTTCAGCCTACACCCAACCCTATGAATTCACCCTTCTTTAAGGGCAGAATTTCACAGTAAAACCACAGGAACCGGAGAGCAATATGACATCTTTGCTGACGTGAGCACAAAAGGCTCTTTATCTTCCTCCCCCTCCCCAGACAGTGACCTTGCAAGCACATCAACACAGGCTGGGTCCAGCATGGGAGAGAGCAGAGAGCAATAAGGCAAGCAATAGTCAGGGCTGGGAAGGAGGGGAGGGCAGAAAAAGGAGGAAGCATTTAGAGATGCACGAGGATGTGAGGGTGCGCAGGGAAGCAGTTGCAGAAAAGGTTAAACGGTGTCTCCACTCACTAACAAGCCAATTTTGAAACACCGAAGTAAAAACAAATATTTCAAAGAACCAAACGTAGTTCTTCACACCGTAACCAAAAATAAGGTGCACAGGCACACGCACACACCCGCGAGCGCGCCAGGTGCCATCGCGGGTGGGCCCTTGGGCTGGACAGCTCTGCCCGCCCCCTCACCTGCTGGACAGTTCTCCCCTGCCTCCGCCCCGGAACCAGTGCCGCCTGCCCGCCCGCCAGCCTGCCGGGCAAGAACAGAGCCCAGCAGCGGCGAGCTGAGCCCGGCGCGGTAGCCCGCATCCCCTCGGCGACTCGCCCCCACTTCGAGCCCCGCCCCTTCTGAGCAGACCCCTTACTCGCTCTCAAGACCCCACGCGCCCTGACGTTCCTTTAGGGCCTCCTGAGACCTTCTTCCTCCTAGAGCTCCTGCTTCCTCTCCGAGCCCGTTTTTCTCCTAAGAGCCCCGTCCCAAATACCCTTCCAGGGCCCCCAGTGGACCGGACCTTCCTACCTCCTGAGCTTCGGGGGGCCGGCCAAGCCTGGCCAGTTGTCCCCCGGCAGCAGAGCGTCCGTCCGTCGCTCCCCGGTGCGGGGCCAGTTCCGCGTCTGCACCGGGGTGGGAGGGGGGCCCGCGTGCCGCTCCGACCGGTTGAGGGAGGGGAGGGTGAGGAGGGTGGTGGGCCCTACCATTCACCCCGGCAGGGGTAGAGGGTGGCACCAAGCCGAGCGCTGAAAGGTGGAGCAGACCTCGGGAGAGAGGCGGCTACGCACACACCTATAGGAGTGGGAGTGGGAACGCGATGGGGAGCGCAGGGCCAGCCCAGCGCCACTGCGTGCCAAGGTTGCGCAAACAGGTTTTAATTCGACATGGTGATAGAGCCCACTGCGACGAAGTGTGGACTAACTGGGAAGCTACTTCTCAGGATAAACTGCTCCTGAGTTTCTGATCCTCCCCCGCGCGCGCGCACACACACACCTCTCACCTCTCTCCCCCCGCACACGGCTTGGAAGTGTCCAGCCGCTCGTGCTGGAAAGCCGTCTGCCCGGCAGTGGAGCCTACCAATTCAGTGGGGGCGGGGGGAATGGAAGCCGGAAGACGGCGCGGTATCACCTACACCGGGGAGCGCCGAGGGAAGGGGGCGTGAGCGGTGCCGCGGTGCCCGCTGGGAAATAGAGTCCCGTCCTCCTGAGAGGCCCAACCCCAGGCTGGGCAGCCTCTCCCTGGCCTCCGGGGATCTTTCTTCTCGTCCCGTAGTCTAGGGACCAGAACGAGCACAGGTGCTCAGCTGAAATGCTAGTTCGAAAATTCAACACTCCCTTCCCCATGTAAAGACAACTTGACCGTCTACCCATCATGAAAGGGGAAGGGGATACCGTCATTTCATGGACCCTCGGGGTGCAATGGGGCTAATAAAAGCAGGCTGGCACTTGGACTTGTCTCCCTCCTCTGAGTCTCGAGGTGAATCTAAAGGACACAGGCTTCCCTCCTCTGTGGCCGTTTCCCCACCCCCGATCCAGAAATTGCTTCTCTCATTCTGTATTCACTTTGGTCTTCTTGTACAAACAGTACCAGTCCGACCTATCAGACAGGCAGCCTCGAGGCATTTATGGCCAAGCCGCAGAGTGACAGAGGAGAATTTCTCGTGGGGCCCCGTGGGGAAGACAGGAAGTGGTGGAGGCAGCATCAGCAGCGCCCTGGAGAACCTAGTGCAAAGTGGCCCCAGGTTCATTGTTTGGTGGGTCTGTATAGTAGTGTTCACATGGAGCCCAGCTTTGGCAGGACCCCCAATGCCCAGCAGCCACAAACTCCCAACCCTTTGACTCTCCTTTAATGCCACGTGAGGATCTCCTTCGCCCAGATCCCAGGAACATTTGCCCTACTCAGTCTGTTCCACCTCTAGGAGGCAGCCACGGGGCCTCTGCCAGCCCAGAAAACAAAAGATAAAGGGGAAGGACAGTCACTCGTGCACATCCCAGATCTCAGAGAGCAGCGGGGGAAGCTTTTTGTCCTGCAGGCGCAAGGCAAACACTTGCTCTGAGTGGACGCTGCTCAGTGTCCGGAGGCTCACCAGCTTCATTAGCATCCGTGGGAACATCAGTCGGTCCTGGGGGTGGAGGACGAGTACAGACTGTGTCTCTCCCCAGGGAAGGGGGGCGAGGGTAGGGGAGTTACGGGAGAGGCAGAGAACTGGTACACCAGGGATGTCAAACTCATTTTCATGGGGGGTGAGGGGCACATCAGCCTTGAGGTTGCCTTCAAAGGGCCAAATGTAATTTTAGGACTGTAAATGTAACTACTCCTTAACCAGGGGCAAGGAGCTCCGCTGTGCTGCCGCCTGGTAGAAACAAAATGTGGGCTGGAATAAACAAGGTGGAGGGCCGGATTCAGCCCATGGCCTCCTGTGTGCCACCTGTGTGCCACCTGTGGCCTACACGATGTAATCAGAGGGGGATTCCTGAAGGGAGAATCGGTGTGTCAGGGAGCGAGCCTGTGTGGAGGGGAAGGGCTCCGAGGGCACACTCACATGAGGGTGGCGGATGGAGACGTAGGCATGCAGGGCCTCCACGTAGGTATGCTGCAGCCTCTCTACTTGGAGCTGATCCTGCACATTGGGCCGGTCTATAGTTCACCAACAGAGTTGAGGAGCCAGTCTGGCCAGGGTCAGTTTCATACCCCAAATCACAACCAAAAATGGGAACGTGTCCCACCCCACCTCTCCCACCCCAAAGGAACACAGACAGCGAGGGCCTCCGCCCACTGGGGTGCCTGTGCTGGGGGGCCGGCAGCCCTCCTTAGTTCAGGTCTCTTGCTCATTGTCCCTCTCGCCCCTCCTCCGCACCTGCAGAGAAGATGCTGATGGCAATGAGCAAAGCAAACTCGGCGTCATTGAGCTGCAGCTCATTCATGGCTCTGGAGAACTCGAAGATGGGGTTGATGAACTCCACTTGCAGTCCTGGGGAGGAAGAGGGGCGGCTGGGTGCGTGGCATGAGTGGCAGGAACTTCCTCCTCTCCTTCAGCCCCACAACTTCCAGGGCGGCTGTGCTAGGGACTCAGTAAGAAGTCTCTAGGGCTCTGTTCTGTGACCTCGGGCAATTTCCTTAACCTCTCTGGGCCTCGTCTGTTCAATGGGAATCATATCTGAAGTTATAAGACTGTTATAATAGCTAAATGATAAAGCACTTAGCACTATGCCTGGAACCTAGGAGGTGCTGGATTAAATGATAATAATCATTCTGTTATTCTTATTAAAATTATCTGTTATTCTTGAGGGCCCCATTACTAGAAATAGAGGCAACTCATTTTTGTTTAAAAAAACTTTTTCACAGGCAATTGGCCTTATTTATTTGAACGCTGGAGATACATTTCATGTTTCATACCCTGGGGGTACTTAACAATGTGGTTGAGGGTGTGGATTGTTTTGCCAGACCGCCGGGGTTTGGGTCCTGGCTCTACCATTTACTAGGCTGTGTGCCCTTGGATAAGTTATTTAACCTCTCTGAGCCTTGGTGTTCCCATCTGTAAAGTGGAGATAATAGCACCTACCTCGTACTAGTCCCTAGAATAAATAATGTGTGGCACATACCGTAACTCCTCCATATGTGTTTGCTAAATAAATAATAAAAAATTTAAAAATAGAACCACTCTTCTGGATGAGGAGACTGATGTCCAACACAGCACCACCAGAAGTCAGGATCTCTGAACAGCACCCGTCCCACACACGCCGTCCAAGCCGCCCGCCGCAGGCCCTGCCCTAGGCTTTCTCGAATTTCTTCCAGCAAACATCTGCTAACTTTTCCATTTGAGGTTTCTTGATGACTCACTTCCTGTACTTTCACCCTGACGTTTGTCAAGTGTGTGTTGATTCACTGAATGGACAAGCCCCATTTTACAAAGCATTTGTTGGTGAGGTTTTGAGCCTTGAATTGTGCTGAACAACCAGCATGTAGAGAAAGGACGAGGAGGTTCTCGAGTTGGGCGGTGCACCTGACAGGATCTGGCACTGCTCACTAAGTGAACATCTGCAAGGCCATCAGCCCACGTCCTCAGTCGCGTAGGGGGAGGGAGAGCGGAGTGGAGAGCGCCCCTGTCCCTTCTCCCCAAGACCTCACTGACACAAGGACAAGTGAAAGGCAAAGATGATATCAAACTGCTTACGGAAATGAACCTATAAATAGGTCCAGGTGCAGAGGACCCAAGCCTGCAAGTGCTGAAGGAACACACACAAGAGGATGGGAAGGGTTCGGAAAGGAGGACGTTATGAAGGGGAAGGACTGGGATAATAACTGCTTGAGGGAAGATGGTTTGGTAGAGAAAGGGGGCAGGGCTGGGCTTTCAAGGATGGAAACAGTCATTAAATTGCGCTTATTAGGCACCTGTACATTCTGGCAGCACACAGAAGGCAAAAGGTGCCAACGCAGTCCCTCTGTGCCCTACAGTACAGGGAGGCCTTCCAGAAAGTTCACTGGACAGCCTGTGTTGGGCTAGGAAGAGGCACATGAGCTGGCCTGAGTCACCAGACAGCAGAGAAGGCTCTGTGAGCTCTGCCTTGGAAACCGCGACCTCCCAACCCCAAGAGTGGAGTCATGGCATCAGCCATATTTTACAGACCCACCCCCTCAGTGGTTAGGCTACTCAGTCCCCTGTGGAGCCTCTCAGTTCCAATCCCTCCAACGCCCCCCACCTTCCAGTCTGTCCTAACGCTGCTCCCATACCACAAACATTACCAGCAACTGAATGTGAGAAAACCAGCACTGCTGAGCCTGCAAGCAAGCATCAGCTAGGCAGCAGCCATGGGAATAAATTCTTGGAGAAAATACTCCAAGTACTGGACGGGGACAGAAGCATCCGCTCTCATCTTAAAAGCCCCACCTGGGCATCTCTGCTGTGTATCAGCGGCAGGTCCATGGCTCTTCAGGAAGAGCAAGTGAAGAACGGGGGGTTAGTCCACATGATCCCTGAAGAGCGTGTCTGAGAAAGATTCACTCACTATTGACTTAGCATAAAAACTTGGTATGGTCGTTTTCAAGCTATTTTTCCTCCTAGCTGCGAAATCTTTTCTTCAAGCCAGCATTTGCAGAAGCGTGATCTATAGCGTGGATTTAAGTGGAGCTTCTTGTCTGGCTCCATTTAAAGTGAGAAGGCAGGACATTCCTGTGCCTCCTTGTGTCTTCTCTAAGGTGAGACTGCTACAGAACCCCTCCCTCAGGTTCCCAGGAACACAGTTTGAGAACCACTGGCCTGAGGTGACAGAGGACAGGAGCAACATTCCAACTTTCCGTCTTGGAGAACCAGGTGAAGCCACCCAAACCTTGGGCCGGTGGCTCTGGAGGCCCCAGGATGGAAAGTGCCCATCCGTCCAATCCAGTCCCTTTGTGACCTCTGTTCTCACCTGCTTTGGCAAAGTCTTCCCGGTTATAACTGAAATCCTTGAGGAAGGTGATGCTCTCGCTCCCAGGGTTATACCTGCGTGATGTTTCCAGAAGCATCACCTGAACACAAGCAGCAGACCTCAGACAGGGACGTGGTAGG
Source organism: Tonatia bakeri (assembly GCA_004024845.1). Taxonomy (NCBI): domain Eukaryota; kingdom Metazoa; phylum Chordata; class Mammalia; order Chiroptera; family Phyllostomidae; genus Tonatia; species Tonatia bakeri. The sequence goes on from PVIA01000036.1 coordinate 45,698, forward strand.
CTGGTCTCGGCCAAGGGCGCCTTCAAAGGAAGGTCCCTGTTTCCCAGGGGTCTGGCTTCCCAGCTGGCCATCTGGAGACCCTTCCCAGAGACACCCCGCCCTGGTGCTCCCCTCACCCCTCAGCCCGCCAGCCACCTCGATCGCAGAGGTCTTCAGCAGGGCGATCTGGTCCTCCCGGCTGAGCTGCAGGAAGCCGGGCAGCTGTTTGGCAAAGTCAACGATCTCCTGCACGGAGACGATGGCCAGCTCCGTGAAGTGGGCGAAGCGCTGCTGCCGCGCCTCCCAGCTCTGGGGGTCTGGCGCCATGGGCCAAGGCTGCTCCGAAGGGCGAGGGGGGGAGAAACACACCACCTGAGCTGGACCTCCAGAACCGGGCTGGTAGTCTGGGCGCAGCCACCTCTCCCCAGCTCCCTCGGGTACCGTGACTCGAAGCCGGTCAGAGAAGGAGCGCCTGTGACACTGTTGCTGGGCAGCCACCAGCTTCTCAATCATGCCCCGTTGCTCTGGGCTGAGCTGGGGCAGGACATGGGGAGGTGAGGATGCCCTTGGGGGCATGGATGTGGCCTGAGCCTGTTCCTCCTCTTGCCGCTTCAGTTTCTTCAGTCGGATCTGTTCTTCCGACAGGACACCTAAGGATGGGCCAGACGTGAGGAGGGAAGAGGAAGGGGTGGCAGGAATCAAGGATGGGCCCAAGGGGTAGTTTGAGGCTCCAGAAAAGCAGAGATCACTGGGTAAGAGCAGAGAGTTTAATCCACGTTTAGGGACCATGTAGGAAGGCCTGGTAGACTCAGCAGCCAGTCTGCCCTCACACCCTGGCGCCCGCACGCCCCCTCTTTCCCATCAGCCCCTTCCGAGCTCCTGTCCTCAGGTACTCACACTCTTCTCGCATGCCAGCCTGGCGGCATTTGCGAAGGCGACACTCTTGGCACTTGCGACGCATGTAGGTGTCCATGGGGCAGTGGCCCCCACTGTGGCAGATGTATTGTGCCCCTTTGATGACACTGCGGCGGAAGAATCCCTTGCAGCCCTCACAGCTCAGCACGTTGTAGTGGAAGCCAGAGGCCTTGTCCCCGCACACACTGCACAGCTCATTACCCAGCATTTTGGGGGCTGGCCCCTTTTTCCGCTTTTGTGGGCGGAGCTCTGGATACAGGGAAGTGCGTTAATGTTTTTTTCTAAGAAACAAGCTTGGTGCCTAGCTGGCCACCACCCTGAGCACTCAGGGACCTTCACGCCTTTTAAGCATGCAGTCCAGCCTCTCTATTATAAGAAAGTAGCTCTTGTAGGCCAGGTGCTATTTATTATGTCCCAGGTGCTGTCTCAGCCCTTTCTATGTACTAGCCCTGACAGCGGCCATAGGTGATGGCTACTATTATCATTTCTGCTTTATGAATAAGGAAACGGAGGCTTGAAAGGCCTAAGGTAGAGCCAAAGCTCACACTCAGATCACTCAGGTCTAGTCGACCCCAAAGTCTTGGTAACGAAACATGATTTTTTACCGTAAAGAGCCCCAAAAGCCCTGGCCTGGTAGCTCAGTTGGTTAGAGCGTCATCCCAATATGCCAAGGTTGCAGGCTCAATTCTTGGTCAGGGCACATACAAGAATCAACCAATGAATGCATCAATAAGTGGAACAACAAGTAGATCTTTCTCCCCGCTCTTCTTCTTTTTCTAAAATCCATGCTTTAAAAAAAAAAGAACCCCAAGATACTCTTTCCAGATCCAGGGAGCCCCTACCTCTCCCAAGTCCAGCAGCTCCTCACCTGTTGACTCTGGAGGGGCCTCCACTCCAGGGAGCAGGGCTGTGGGCTCGGCTGCGTCCAGCCCCATCCCCAAAGGGCCCCCAGCTGATTGGGGCATGCTGGGTTTCTCACTGAGGATGCAGTTGCTGCCTCTCAGCGCCTGGCTGCTTGCATCCTGTGCATCTGGTTTCCACAGCTCCACTGCAGAGTCTGAGCCCAGAAAGAGGCACAAGGCGGGTCTCAGGTCTTCCCCCTCCACTTCCCCAGGGTCCTGGCTGGGAAACTCTAAACTTATCTCCACCCATAGAGGGCAGCAAAGCACCAGCTCAGGCTTTAGGACCCTGGAGTTTGTATGGATTCTAGGGCTAGTGGCTTGTAATTCCTTGCATCTCAACGCCTTAAATGAGAATGTTAACCTTTGCCCCTTGGGGGGCTGACATGCATCTATTTCAGAGATCAGACAGAACTCTTCAGAGCCAGAGCTGTGTAAGCACTGGACATGCCAACCCTCCCCAGCAGCAAGCCCAGATCAAGAAGGACCGGCAGGTGCCCACAAGGGCCAGGCACCAGAACCAGGGTAGAGGTAGTCTGGGCAGAAGGAGGCAAGGATGGCTCTAGACCACTCTCCAGGGAAGGACGGGAGGAAGGCAGTGAAGGAGGCTGATGACTGTGGGCAGGGAGGAGCCGGGTCCCGACTGAGGGGACAGAGCTGGAGTAGAGAAGCTTACCAGGAGGAACATTAGGCGCAGGGGCCTCCAGCCACAAGGACATCTCTTCCCGAAGCCCTGGACATTCCCAAGGGCCTGTCCTGCAGGAACAACCCAGGTTACACTGGTCCAGAAGCGGGCTCCTTCCTTCTCAGCACTCAGGTGTCAGCTAACATTTACTTTACACACACACACACATCAGTCTATGCTAAGACTTCACATGCCTTCCTCACCACACCCCTGTGAAGTCAGGACTATTCTGTTGCCCACTTTACAGATGAGAAAACTGAGTTTCAAAGAGATTAAGTAAACTGCCTTTGGCAACACCGTTAGGCAGTGGCAGAGCCAAGATTCCAACTCTGGTCTCTCTGAGCTCTCAGACGGGATGACACTTTTTTCCAGAGGTCCCTTCTCCAGGCCATCAGGGGACGTGTGGGTGCATCTGCCCTGGTTCTGTCAGAGCTCCTTCCGCCTCACCCCGGCACTGGGGACAGCCAAAGTTGGACAGAGCCAGGACATGGCATCAAGGCTCACTCCACCCAGTGACATATGCTGCCTGTTAGATAGCCTCACTCCTGCCACTTCCCAGGATCCCAGCACAAACCCGGGGCCTCTAAGAGTTGCCTCGGTCCGCTTACAGGACCTCCTCCCTCACAGACCCTTAGGCGTTATTCTTGAACCTAAATAGAGTCCTGTCACTGCCCAGGCTTCTATCACCATCATCTCCCCTCACTGCTCCCCAGAGAGACCCTTCCTAAGGTCCACGGGACACCTGCACCCCACGCCAACCCCACGCACCGCACACACACAGAGCCCCAGCCCAGTGCTGAGGAGCAGACCCACCGAATGCCCCGGCCACCAGACTTCCCTGCTGGGGCAGTGTCTGGAGCCCCCTTGCTGAGAGAGGAGGGCGGTGCAGTCCCTGTCCAGAGGCCTCGGAGGTGGCTGGGAAGCCGGAGCTGAGCGAGACAGGGGCCGGAGCCCCAGGCAAGTAATATGGGGAAAGCCTGAGGGGAGGGACTGCCCAGGGGTCGGGTCACTGCTCCTTCCTGCCAGGCAGACCGGGAGTCAGCTGGAGCCGACAAACTGGAGCCCTGGCCTCCTCACCCCCCGCCCACCAGGCAGCTTCCCCACCACGCCGACTCCTCCCCAACCAGCCACCCCCTCAGCCCAGCACCATCCCTGCCCCCCTACCCCAACCACAGCAGTCGCATTTCCCTGCGGACCAGCCCAGTTCCACGTCTCCCCTTCCTCTCCTCACCCAGGCTGCTCTTACAGAAGGACTGCCTCCCAGGCACCCCCACCCCAATCCCAGCAGCCTCCAGAGTTGGTGTTCCCTCCCCTCCATAGACATTTCGTGGAGCAAAGGTCCCAGCACGGCCTGGAATTGCAACACGGAGCCCCAGCCTGCTTTCCCAGCCTCCCTCCTCCTCCCCTGCCTCTGGGAAGGGGCCAAGAAGCTCTCCCCACCAGCCCCAGGCCTCAGCCAAGCTGTAGAACTCCAGGGTGGAAAAAGATAGGTGCTGGGCCTTCCTGGGAGTCTCTGAATGGGGTGCCCTGTGAGGGGTCTGGACAGGGGAGGGGGCCGGGAGAGAGAGGAGCAGTGGCAGGCCTGGGATGGGGGAGGTAGAGGTGGCAGGCGACGCAGGTGCCAGCCCAGGGTGGACCTAGGAAGGTATGCAAGTTCCCTCATCTAGGGAACAGTTCCATGTGAAGTAATGACAGGCTCTGCCCAGCAACTACTAAGGCCATAGCTGCAGCCTTCCTGCCCTGCTGACTGGAATGGTGGGATCCAGCCTGAAAGTAGACCCCACGTTTTATTGCTGTCACCTCCCCGGTAGCCCGTGGACCAGGGCCTGGCACAGAGTGGGAACTGTGTTCCTGTTCTTTACACAAGTAAGTAAACAAGAAAAACAACATGATCCCCTTCTATCCTACACTTCTTAGCCCTGGTCAATTTCATTTCCACATGTTAATTTAGTTTTTGGGCTCTGGGCTCAGATGTTGGGTTCAAATCCTGGCCTTGCCTCTGACTCTTATTAGCTGTGTCATCTTGATTAGGCAAGTTACTTCACATCTCTGAGCCTCTGTTTCCCCATCTTTAAAACTGGGATATTGGGTGGTAATGGGAGGGAAGTTGGGAGGGGGGTGGGTGGGCTTGATTGGGAGTAAAGGGGAGAAAACTGTACTTGAACAATCATTAAAATAAAATTGGAAAAAAAAAACTGGGATACTAACAATGGTTTCTGCCACCTAAGGCAGGGGTATCAAACTCATTTTCACCGGGGGACACATCAGCCTTGTGGTTGCCTTCAAAGGGCCGAATGTAATTTCAACTCCTCAACAGTTAAGGAGTAGTTACATTTATACAGTCCTAAAGTTATTTCCACTCTTTGAAGGCAACCTCGAGGCTGGTGTGGTTCCCGGTGAAAATGAGTTTGACACCTCTGCCCTAAGATTATCATGAGAATGAGACAATATGTCACAGCACGAAGTATGGCACATAGTAAGTGTTCAAGAGATGGCAGCAGCTGTTAAATCTCCAACCCTCTCGGCTGTGGGACTCCCCGTCACCTTGACTCTGCATGGCCTTTGCCTCGCACAGCTCATCCCCATCCCCGGACTCCGCCCTGTCCCGGTAGGGCCTCAGAGCAGCCCCAGGAAGGAGGGTCAATGACATGCACTCCACTTGACAGAGAACACTAAGCTCGTGGGAGAGGCTTCTTGAAGACCACACACAGTGGCCGAGCTGAGATCAGAATCCAGATGTCCGCACTCCAGTCCCTGTACTCCTCTGTCTGGTGCCAGAGTGCAGGACAGTCTTGTCTTGTTGTCTCTCAGGTCTGCTGGGCTGGAGCCGGGGGGCTGCAGTGGGGGAGGCGGAGAGCCCTGGGGGTGCTTCAGCCCAGATGTGGGAGGTGAGGAGCTGAGGTTATTGCTGTCTGTTCACCCCCTGCCCTACTCCCAGCTTCCTGCTCACAGGCTCTTCCTGTTTTGCTGTGAACTTCAGTTCCCATGGGCCCCACATTAAAGGACAGGCCAGGGGGCCAGGGCAGGCAGCCAGAGGGACCAGGGAAACAGTGGACAGCTGGGGGTGGGGGGGACTAGATGGAAGAAGAACAGGGAAAGCAGAAATAGAACAGGAGCTTGGTGAAAGATGGGAGGAAGCACAGGGTGGGGTGAGGGAAATGGGAGGGGGTGGGGAGTAGAGGCGTGAAGCGACAGCAGGCTGTGCGGTGTTGCAAAATCTGCCCACGTCCTCGTTTTCACATCTCAGAAAGCCCCTCCAACACCCCCACTTCTACACTTCTGTCTCCAGCTTTTGCTCTTGTTCCTTCTCATCACAAGGTCACCCCTCACAAGGGCCCCGCCCTGGTCTGGGTATCTCTGAGTCAGGGGCACAAGGCCCTCCATTCCTTTTGCACGCACTCCCTCCGATTTTCACAGGGCCCCAGCTGTCCTGGGAAAGTGGGAACCAGGACACAGCTCCTGGGAAACTGGAGTTGTTCTGTCTCGGCACCCACAGTGTCCGCCCAGCTCCCTCCCCTGCCTTTCCCCCTCCCAACAGCTCCTGCAGAGGAGCACAGTCAGAGAGGTCACTGAAACACCTGCTTACAAGGACTTCGGGGCGGAACACTGGTCTGGGGCCTGATGACCTATCTTCTGGGAGCTGCGAAAAGCCTCTCTTCCACTGCCGACCCTCGGCTCCCTAGTCTCCCCAGGGCCCAGGACCACACACAAGCCCCATCTGGAGCCTTCTGACCCAGGTTAGAGCCACTTGCTGAACATGTAGTTCAGGCACCATCTCCCATGCCAGGGAGAGAGCCTCAGCCTCAACTCAAGGAGGAGGAAACATCGCCAGTGTCACACTGACAGAGCTCCCTTCTTCAGTTTACAGGGGTTCGGGAGCCCCCTGTAACTGGGGGAAGACCAACACCTGTTGGCAATATCTGCACAGAGTTTCCAGTGGCCGACCACTGGGCTTCTTCTCCCCCAAGCCAGGGCAAGTAGTCCAGTGATCATCAGCTGGAATCACACGTCCCACTTTGCCAGCCCCATGCCCACAGCGGATGTTAGGTGGGAAGCCTCCCAGTTCCATGGGGCCTTTCCTATGTTCCCTTGGCTCCTAGAGGAGGCACCATGCCTGGGAACACCTTCAGCAATCTCCGAAGTCACATTTCTGACCCCCAGAACCTCCGAAGGCTTCTCATTGCAAAAGGGGAACTTCGAAGCAAAAATAAAAACATTCACTAGCCCACGGTCCTAGGTGCTACTGGAGAACTTCCCTGAGAGCACTCCAATTCCCGAGATGCTGGCCAGCAAGTGCGGTTCCTGGGGATGGACTAGGGCAGCTGCTTCTCGCTGTCCTGCAGGTCCCTCAAATGACTTTGGCCTAACCTCCCAGTCACAAGATAGAGAAGAACCAGGAATTCCTGCTTCCCAGACTGATGATATACAAGACAGATAACACTTAGGCCTTACTACCTGTATTATTTATCCTCAGATATAGCCTAGGAGATAGTTACTAGCAAGGGGGTCAGTATCAGAGTTGGATACAGGTGTGGCTGACTCAAAAGCTCTAATTCAAACAAACAAATAAACAAACAAACAAAATCCCTCCTCACTCCATCACACAAAACTGCCTTTCCAGGTGGGGAAAACGAAGGTTTACTTCTGCCAGCATGGGAAGAGCAGGCCTCAGGTTCGGAGAGTCTGACTACGGTCTGGGATGGCCTATGTAACTACCTATCAAAATGTCTTTTTTTTTTTCCTGCCTGTAGTTAGGACCACAGAATCCTCTGGTACCAAATATGCAGAAGTTGGGGGTCCAGAAACCAGGGCTCAGTGATTGGCTCTACGGTGTACTTGTTGTGTGACCCTCACTCTCCCTGGGTTTGTTTCTCACTATAAAAACTGTGTCTGTTCCATCAGTCCCTCCTAACACGGGATGCATGCAGGCACGAAGGATACAGACATACTTGAGCAAGTGAGAAGAAAAGCAAAAGATGAACGGGAGGGATTTTCCTCCTACTTGCCAAAAGTCAGTGAGCCCAAGATTTACATTCCGAAATCACGATGGTCTGGCTAGTTTGCAAGGAGGGTAGAGGCATATTAAAAGAAAACACTCAAAACTCTAATACACAGATTCTCACCAGTTAGCGGTGCCCATTCAACCTCACCCATGTGAAAAGGTTTCCTTTGTTATGAATGAATCTCTTTATTGAAGGTATTTTGGGACAATCAAATACAGTTTAGCAACGTAGTTTGAGCAGTCTGCAAGAAACATCCTATTATAGACTACTTAACTGGAAATCAGGAAACTTGGGTTTTAACTCATTCTCCTAAACTATGTGAACTGTTGGATCAAGAGTTCAAAGAGACAGATTTATGAAGCCTATGGGTGGTCTTTGTGAGCCATTTGGGATTATATGTCCACAAAATTCCACTGGGGATATTTTTCTGGAGAGGGGACTAAAATTTCACCTGACTCATAAAGGAACTTGTGACTAAATAAGAAGGTTAAGAACTACCTGGTGGACTACTTAGCTCTCAGGACTTCAGCTCTTATTTTCTATCCACTACTCCCCAACAACTCTGGAAGCAAAGTTTAGATCCTGAGGTGTATATAAATAATTGAATCTGGGGTCCTAAGGCAAGATAATAACCCTCCTTTCTACCATATACAATAGTTCTGATTAGGTTTTATTTTTGTGACGACCTGAGGTGGTTTGCTCCTAGTAGGCAGATTGAATAAAAGCATCCCAGGGTCCTATGACCTGGCTTCCTAAGGTTGTGAGTCACTCCAACCTCAATCACAAACCCTCGAGACCAAATTGGCTGCATCTGGACCCTATGGGCCAATGCCAGGGGCCTCTGATTCTGTGAAAACCCCACCTACCGCCACTTGGTAAGTCCCTTCCCCTTCTCCCTATATATCTTCCCACTGGTCTGAAACGCCTCCCTTAGGGATTCACTGCTTTGAATTTTCAGTCTGTACATCCTGTGCAACCCAACTCCTTCGGGAAGAGGCATGACATTCTGATTCTAATTAACTAAAACTGGGACTGGTGGGAGGGCAGGGAAATGACTGCAAGGGGAAGTGAGAGGGCTCCTGAGCTTTGCTCAGGGCATGAGCAGTAGGACAGACTGGCCAACCTCAAGGACACACGGAGTCCAAAGGGTTGTTTACACGCTGTGCCCTGCACCCCAAACAAGACCTCTTCCGGGGCAGAGAACCAGGGCCAAGGCTCAAATTCCACCTGAAGGCAGTAGTGTGTAGAAGGGGCACCCTATACCGCCCCTCGCCCCAATTATGCACCCGCTCTGGCTCTACGGTCAGGTCCAGCAGCAGCCCGCCCGCCGGGGGCGCTCGCTCTTCCGGACACAGTCCGGCCCAGGGCTACGCCACCTTGGCACGGGGTGTTGCCGGCCGCAGCAAACCCGAGCTCAGGGCTCTCTTTACCCAGACAAGGTCTTCAAGCCCTTTCCGCCGCGCGAGGTCACGCTACATTCCCACGCTCCTCCGCCACAGCCGGATCGCGAGTGCCCTACAAGTATTCCCTTCTAGGTTCCTCCTTCTCAAACCATTCCAACCCTTCCTTTAGCAAGATGGTGGCGATTGCACTTCCGGCGTGTGTCCTTAAGGGTGCGTCCGAGCGGCTGCTGCAGGTGCCGCTCAAAGGGTTCCACCCTCTTTGCTGCCGAGACTATAACGGTGATGGCGGGCGGACAGTTTGGCTGGATCTGGGCGGCTCTTCTCCAGCTCCTTCTTGACGTAAACCTGATGCCACCTACCGAGGCCCGGACTCTGCGCTTCGTTACCTTGGTAATGAGAGGTGGGGTCGCCAAAGGGCTCTCATCAGAGCTGGAAGGGCGCAGACTTGCTGTTGGAGGGAGGGGGCGGGGCTTGTGCTCGGTTCGGGGATCTGGAGGAGAGGCTGGTTTAGGAGACGACTGGCCTGCGGGTTTGGGGTCGCAGAGTTGGGAGCCCGGGGGTATTGACTGGGGAGTAAGGTGTAAGAAGTTCTCTATCGGGGGTGGGGGGGCGGTGAGTCTGCCCTGGGACAGAGTTGTGGTAGAATGGTTAAGAGACCCACCCCGACAGAAGTCTTTGGTGAGCTTTTTTCCAGTCACTCCACCATCCGCCTTGCTTTTGTGTCTTTTCTTTTCCCATCTGAAGCTTTGGCTTTGCCTGTAATCTCCCGGGTCATTGCTTGGCCAAGTTAGACTCTCTGGAACCTAGAAGAAGTTACTGACTTCTGAATTGGGGTTTTTGCAATGGGTAGAGTTAAGGCTTCCCAGGAGGAGTGAGGCTTGCCTCCCCAACATGGGGAAGAGGTGGTCTCTGTATCTCCATCAAGGAGACCCTTCTGACACTTAGGCAAACCATTTTCTTTCTTTAGCTGTACCGACATGGAGACCGGTCACCAGTGAAGACATATCCCAAAGACCCCTATCAAGAAGATGAATGGCCCCAGGGGTTTGGTCAGCTAACCACGGTGGGTCAGAAGCCAGCTCTTCCTCAGTATAAGCTTCAAAATGAGTGACCTTTAGAGCAGGCAATGGAACTTGGGGCCCCAACAAACTGCCGTGTCCATTGTGGGTGCTGACTTTAACCAGATTTCTTAACCTTACTTTTCTCTATGCCCAAGACAATGCCATGTGCAACTGGCTACTTAATAAATGACTTCTGGGATCCCATTAAGGCACTCCTACTTCCAGTCATAGATAAACTCGGAAAGCAACAGTGCCTAAGCCCTGTGGGGCTTGTGAGAGCCATCCCTAACCCTTGGGTTTGCCCATAGGAGGGGATGCTACAGCACTGGGAGCTGGGCCAGGCCCTGCGGCAGCGCTACAGTGACTTTCTCAGCACCTCTTACCACCGACAAGAGGTAAGGTTGGGAGCTCAAGATGCGAGGGGAACGGGATCAGCTGTTCTCACCCTCTGTCCTCAGGGAGTCTAAAGCTGGGCACTCTGGCCTCCCTCCATGCACTTTTGCTTACAGCTGCAGAATAGGGCATCTAAAGGCTGTCTAGAACGACGCCCTAGAAGCTGAGTTGCGCCTGCTTGGCTGGGAAGAGGCAAAACTTATCAAGCATCCAAGCTTGGACGTAAGGAAGGATCTGGCAGAGTAGTTTCTGGATCTGTGAAATAACTCAGGCTTTCCAGTCAAGACACTTATTGAATACCTACTATGGGCCAAGCATTATGCTAGCACTTTGTACATAATGCTGCACTGCACAGATACGATCTCTGTCTTTGTGGAGCTTAGAATATAGAGGAGGTGACAGTTTAGCCACACAGGACCAAGAGGTGAAGGGAGCAGGAAGACAGAGAGGGCATGTCAGGGAAGACTGGCAAATGTTTCAGCTCTTTGAGGCCCCTCCCCAGCCCACAGATGGGGATGCTCTTCTCTGGTTACCACTCTCAGCCACAGCTGTCTCAGGAGTCTCTAGATGTTCTTACTGTTCCACTGAGGGCCAGCTCTGTCCTGATCTTGCCCTGCCCCACAGCTTTCTCCTCCTCCTTCCACAAGCAATAGTCTCTGTTCTTTATCTTATTTCCTCTCCTTGGTCTTCAAGCCAGTTTATAAAAGGGAGTGTGAATGGAGATAGTTTCTGCCTACAAGGATCCTGACCTAGCGAGACAGGCGTTATAAAACTAGACCAATAGACAGAACACAGAGCCTTACTGTGTCAGCACTAAGACTGGGAGGGGCATCTGAATTACAGCCATTCCCACAGGAGCTATTCTCAGAGTGGTGACCCCGGCCCCCCGGCTGAGTGTTTGGGCCTTTGCTGGGAAGAGGGACAGGGAAGGCCAGAGAGGGTGCAAACGCCAGATGCATGGTGAGATTACAATTTGCTGGGTAGCCATCAAGAACAGGTTCTTCCCCTAGGGCCCCACAGAGGAGCCAAAGCTCCCCACCCCACTCCCACAAGGGAGACTCACGTTGTCATCACTGCAGGTTTATGTGCGAAGCACCGACTTCGACCGTACTCTCATGAGTGCTGAGGCCAACCTGGCAGGACTCTTCCCTCCCAGCGGGACACAGCGCTTCAACCCAAACATCTCCTGGCAGCCTATTCCTGTCCACACTGTGCCCATCGCTGAGGACAGGGTGAGACTGGCCAGCCCTTCCCTGAAGGCAGTGAGAGGGACAGCTCTGGCTATGGGCCTGCTGATCACTGACTCCCTCTCTGGCTGTGTTTCCCCCTTTTGGTCTGCAGCTGCTGAAGTTCCCACTGGGGCCGTGTCCGCGTTACGAGCAGCTGCAGAACGAGACCCGACAGACACTGGAGTATAAGAATGAGAGTATTCAGAATGCAGTGAGTGGGGCTGAGGTGGAGGTCATTACGCCGCCGTTTATACCAGAGCAGGACTGATCCCCTGACCCATTTTTCATAGCAATTTCTGGATATGGTGGCCAACGAGACAGGGCTTACGGACCTGACACTGGAGAACATCTGGAACGTCTATGACACACTCTTCTGTGAGGTGAGTCCACTTAGGAATGCAACCACTGTCCTCTTGCACTCCCGTAGGCCCAGGCGACCACAGTGCCTGGCTGCCACTGTCACTGGGGAGGTCCAGGCAAGCCACCTGCTTCTTGTGAAACAAGGGGACTTCCCTCAAGGGGGGAAAGAACCCCAGAGTGGGAAATTGTTTATCAGTTGTCAGCAGTTCCTGCCCCTCTCCACCCAGAACTCGGGTGGTGTCCGACGCCATTCTGCTGAGTCACGCTTTTTGTGCCCAGGCCTCCTTTCCCGTGCCCTGCAGCCTCAATGCTGTCTGCCACGTCTCCTGGTTTCAGTCCCTCTGCCTCTCCTCTCCCTTCCCTCACACACACAGGCACCTTCTCACTGGGGAAGAGAGGCGCCCCTAGAGAGGCTCTGGCCTAGGCCAGGGGAGCTAACCTGCCCACTGCAACACGCAGAAAACACATGGGCTGGTCCTGCCACCTTGGGCCTCACCCCAAGCCATGCAGCGTCTGAGCCAGCTGAAGGAGTTCAGCTTCCGCTTCCTCTTCGGGATCTACGGGCAGGAAGAGAAGGCCCGGCTTCAGGGGGGTGAGTGACAAGAGCAGCATGTCACTCCCTTCCTCAGGACGCTACAGCATTAAAAATCTGCTCCTGGGGGCTTCTCACACACTTCCTTCTCCATCTAAATGTTCTCTGCTCTTCCAGAACCCCTCAGACGCCCCCTAGTCTTCCCATTAGTTACCAAAGTCTCCGTAATTTGCCAGATGCTTAGCATGTCTGTCACTGTGAATGACCACAACCCGGTTCGCATGCTTCTTATGTTTCTGCCGTTCGCGTTCTTGTGTTTCACTCATGTCAGAAGACCCTTCTCCCTTAAGCGAACACCGACCTCCAGAGACCCACTGGGGACCACTGTGAAAGAAGGCCGCGAGCCACGGACAGGCCAGTTCCCTGCGTCGAGGGCTGAAGGGAGTGCTGTGGTCGGACCTTCCTGACGTTCCAGTGGCTTTTGGAACCTGCAGTGGCAGGGCTCCCTCGGCCTGCAGCCACTGGCTCATGTGTTCTGAAGCAGTCTTAAGTTGCTATGTGTTCCAGATTGGAGGAATTCTTTGAACAGGAGCAGGGCCTTCTAGCTCATTTATGAAAGGGCTGGTTTCTATGCCTGTCTTAAAATAGAGAGAGCTTGTTTTATCCTTCTTCCCTCCAAAAACCTGACAGTTGTCAGAGCAGATTCCCAAGCACCTAGAGAGTTCTCTGTGTCGGCGGTCAGACCCGGGACTAGCAGAGGGCAAGGGGACCACAGAGAGATCTGATCCGCAGACAGTGATGGCCTCGGCCCCTGACACTGGGGACTTTTCTCCTTCAGGAGTCCTGCTGGCTCAGATCCGGAAGAACCTGACACTGATGGCCACCTCCGCCCACCTCCCCAAGCTGCTGGTTTACTCCACGGTAAGCTCCCACAGTCGCCAGCATGCCAGCATCAGATGAAGAGCCAGATTTCTTCTCTGTTCAGTGCCTGGGGGGTGCGGGGCAGCAGTGCTAATGGGGAGCCCCTCTGCCTTACAGCACGATACCACCCTGGTTGCTCTGCAAATGGCACTGTATGTCTACAGTGGCAAACAAGTCCCCTATGCCTCCTGCCACATGTTCGAACTGTACCAGGAAGATAATGGGTGAGTGGGGCCACCAGTCCACGCTCTGGAGGGGCCCTTGCATGGTGGCTGTGGGCAGCCTAAGGACTCCAGGACAGGCCTGGTGAGCAGCATCCATCTTATCTCCCATCAACCCTCAGAAATTTCTCAGTGGAGATGTACTTTCGGAACGAGAGTGACAAGGCCCCCTGGCCGCTGAGCCTGCCTGGCTGCCCTCACCGCTGCCCACTGCAGGACTTCCTTCGCCTCACAGAGCCCGTTGTGCCCAAGGACTGGCAGCAGGAGTGCCAGCTGGCGAGTGGCCCTGCAGACACAGGTGAGCTGCTGCCTGCCTCTGCACTAGTCACATCCCAGAACAACTTGCAATTCATACCCGTGAGTCTTCAGAGAGCTGCCACGCTCCCAGCCATCTTACTTCATTTCCCTAGACAGCTTACTTCTGCACCCTGAGACCATGTTTCACCTTGTCCCCGATCATGCTCAGCTGATGCCCTCGCTTCTTGTATCACTGGGAAAATAGAAACAGTCGGGAGAGAGTGCTCCCATTTCCCACCACCACATCTTCCGGCTTACGTGGTGGGACAAGCTACTGCTTAAGTCCCGCTCCCCTCCACTTACGCTCAGAGCCATCTGTTCCCACCTCCACAAGGACCTCTGGTGCCTCAGTGTCTCCTCTCTCCTGGATCAGGCCCATCTCAAAAGCCCGACAAAGACTTCTCGGATTCCCATCCTTCCCCAGCTACCACTCGGCTTCTCCGTTCCCTGTCAGAGCGCGGCCCTTCCCGGTCGCCTAGACTCTGGTTTCACTTCCTCACTGTCCATGCTCTCAGGGTCACACGGGGCAGTCTTGTGTCACCTTTCACTCCATTGACTTTTGTTAAGGTCCAGTGACCTCCTTTTACCAAAACCAGTGACCAGTTCTTAGTCAGCTTCTCTCACCTCACAGTAGCGTGACCTGACTGGCCACTCCTTCCTTAAACACTTGCTTGGGTTTGTTTTTTCTCTTAACTTATAGGCCCCTTCCTTACTGGCTCCCTCCCACTACACAGTGGGCGGCCCAGGGCTCATCTTGGCCCTTGTCTCATCTGTGCCAGCTCCCCAAGTGACCTCCTCCAACCTCTCCATGCTAAGTTCTGTCTTAGGACTCGTAGATTCATGACCTTGTCTTTGAGCTGGACTAACATACCCAGCTGGCTGCAGACCTGCGGTCTCTACGTGGATGTGACATCTCAAAAAAGCTGGTGTCTGGAAGCAGACGCTCTTCCCTCTGAAATCTGTTCTGCCTCCAGGGTTCCCCATCTTAGTAAACGCCGCATTAGCCACCTGGTTGCATAATATAATCCCCCACAACCAATCCACTAGGAGAGCCCAGCACCTCCACTCTTAAAATGCATGCGTTCACTTTGAACAGTGTTACTCGCTGTCTGATCTCTCTTTGCTCATTGCGTTTACTTCTCAAGTGCAGTGCCAGCCTGCAAGGTCTGCTTGGACTCAGCTCCGGCTGTCTGTAGGAGACAGAGGGTCAGCTGTTCTCCGTGCAGGCAGGCCAAGCACTCTTGTGACTGGTAGCTGTGTCTTTTGGACCTAAAGGTTTTCTCTTTTGGAGGAAAGCAGCATGACTCTGTGGCTAGAATCCTGGGTAGTATAACTTTGTTAGTTGCTAAGAGTACAGTTGCCGTATCAAACCTTGTTTTTTGTTTGTTTGTTTAGTCCTCACCTGAGGATGTGTTTATTGATTTTAGAGTGAGAGAAAGGGGGGGAGAGAGAGAGAAAGCAGAGACAGAGACGTCGATCGGTTGCCTTCCCACTTGTGCCCCAACCAGGGATTGAACCCACAACCTTTTGTTGTACAGGACGATGCTCCAACCAACCGAGCCACCTGGCCTGGGCCAGACCTTGTTTCGACTCTTGCCTGGCTTCTTGTCATCAGACATTTAGCAGGCTGTTTAACCTCTTTCAGAACTTTCACTTCATCGATTATAATAAAAAGCTTACTTTTAAAAAGATGACCTTGCTCTTTAGTCGAGTCTACCATTGTCTCTTGCCTGAACTACTGATAAGCTTCCTAACGTTCTGCCTCTCTTCCTGTCCCTACCAGTCTCTCAGTGAAGCAGAGTTGATTTCCTTAAATAGTAAATTGGTTCACATTACTCTCCTTCTCAGAGTCTTCCAGTGACTTCCCGTCACATTTGGAACAAAATCCAAGTTCATTACCACTTGGCCTGGTCCTCCACTCTCATCTCCTACTCGCCCCTCACTTTCTTGATGATCCTAGAATACGCCGAGCTGTTCCCACAGCAGGGCCTTTTGCGCTTGCTTGCTGTCTCCTGTCTGCCCCGTCAGTACTCTTTCCTCTCAGATCTTCGTCTCGCTGACACCAGGTCTCAGGGCAAATTCTCCTCGGTGATGCCTTCCCTGACTGACCTACCTCTGCATCCTTTCCCCCTTCCCTTGCTTTGCTTCAAGGCGTTCGTCACTAACTGTGAATATCTCCGTTGTAAGAATAGCCCCTGGGATACGGTAGACAATCGAATATTCGTTGAATGAATGCTGACATGCCCTTTCTCTTCCTGTCCCCGTGCCCAGAGGTGATCGTGGCCTTGGCTGTATGTGGCTCCATCCTCTTCCTTCTCATAGTGCTGCTACTCACCGTCCTCTTCCGGATGCAGGCCCAGCCTCCTGGCTACCGCCACATTGCAGACGGGGAGGATCACGCCTGACAACCACTCAGCCCCCTTCCCTCTGCCTCCTAGGGGAGGTGGGCTTGGCCCTCATTCTTGACTGTTGCTGCTCCCCAGCCCATGGACAGGAGACCCTGGGTTGGGCCTCCCTCTGATTATCCCAACCTAGATGAACAAGTGGGACTTGGCTTGGCCCGTGGCAGCTGTCACTCAGTATTCATGTGCCCACTGTTTACGGAGTACTGTGTTGGATGCTGGCTCTCTCCAAACAGGATCTGCCTCCTCCATGCACCCTAAGGACCTGAATGTAGACAAGTGGTCAAGTTTCGCCTGGGACCTGGGGTAAAAAAAACTGAAGGAGTTGGTGCTTGATCCGCCTTGCCCACCTCCCCAGTCAAGACCTGCTCTCTCTCTTCCAGCCCAGAGTCTTTGGCAAATGGCTCAGAAGACACAGTCTTCCCTTGGTGCCTAGTTTACTGGGAAAAACTACCTAACTTTGGGGGCACAAACACTGGCCACCAAGGAACCAGATCACCCAGCAGCCAGCCAGTCAAGTTGCCCTTTGTCCCTCTGAAGCCACCATTAGAGTCACATACTGCCTGAGGCACCTCGGTCACCCCTGCCGCTGGAGCGGGTTGGGAGGGTGTTGGAACTTGGGGGGCGTTGGGGGAGGCGGGCGGAGCGTGAACTGCAGCAGTCGTGACACTACTGCCCCTCAGCTGGGCTGGGGGCTCCAGGGATGTGAGGTAAATGCAGGTTGTAGAGTGGACGACTGCTGACTGTGGCCCACACACTGAGGAAAATGAAAGCTTTGAACTCTTGGTGCTGTTTCTGTGCCTTTTCTTCATTTGGGAGACCCAGGAGTGCTCTGACCAGGTCAGTGCTGGAAGATCCATCCACTCAGAAGCTCAGCTGGGTATAGTTTTAATGGTCATGTCAGTTGGGGGCACAAATCAAAAACCACCACCACCTGATCACTCTGCCAGCACACGTCAGAGAGGAGAAAAGTACCTTGGCTCCAGGAGAAGCTTGGTTCCAGGCTAGATATAGCAGGGACCCTTGGGGCAGCTGGGTCGCCAACTCTGGAGAAGTTTCCGGAGCTAAGTCCAGAGCAATAACATGCTAGTGTCCCGGCCCCACAGTGTCCCGTGCCACAGCATCCTTGTTCCAACCCTAGGACTGGGATACCTTTGGCCCTTTAACACACAGCCACCTCTTCCTGAAGGGATTGTTCTCGTGTTGCCCGAAGCCCTTGCTTGGAGCACACCTTCATTGACGCCTTTCATTTCTACATCCTTGTTTCCTGCCGGCTCCAAATGAGAATGCGATAACCTAGGAAGAGTGAAACCAGTCTGACTCACCTACTGTCATTCTCTTGGAGCTTGGGGCTGGCCCAGGGAGCCTAGAACTGGGTAAGGAAATAGCAGGGAATTGGACAGCAGCCAGGCATTGCCGTGACCAAGACAAAGCAAGAGGGGTGGAGCGCCTAGGCCGAAGAGACCACTGTCTCCTGATTATCTTCTTCACGGACTCCTACCCTGGGGTGGTTGGGGCAGGGCTAAGCTGGGGTTCACTTGCCCTGAACCTTGGGGAGCAGGGTCAGGCTTGGCCAGTCTGAGATACAACCTACTTCACTCACCCATCACAGAGGCCAGCGTGTCCCCCATAGGATTGAACTCATTGAGCTGCAGAGACAAGGGTACAAGCATGAGGAAGGGCTGAAGGTATCGGGAGGGCACACAAGGACTCATTTCTGACATTTCTGGTCAAGGAGGTAGACTGAATTCCCTGCATCCTCCCATCATTTGAGGGCCCAAACCTCACCGAACTGATACCAGAAGATTCTGGGTCATAGAGCTGATGCATCAGCTTCCCTGAGCTTCCATCAAAGACATCAATCGTTCTTAATTCATGGCGGGTACCACTTTTGAAATTAGGATCTGGGTATCTGCCCACAACAATGAGGTTGTACCGAGGATGCCAGGCTGCCTAGGAAATGGAAAGGCTGGTCACGAGAGTAAATGCAGAACATGACCAAAAGGGACTTCAAAAGTACTCGTTGCCACTCACACTTGTTAATACAGCTGCCAACAATTTAATAATGCAGATGAGATCTACACAAATCTACGAGAATAGATTCCAGTGGTGTATACGTCTACCATTGTAAATTTCAAATCCCCAGCCGGCCCTTGGGACACCTTCAGGCCTCATCTCTCCTGCATTTGCTGAGGTCATACCAACTGATCAACGTTTTAACATCAGCCTGACCCACACATTAGCCAAAAAGGTAAGCCTACAACAAAGGAAAAAGTCTGGTAACCAAGACCAAATAGGGCCTACGTAACTCCCCCACTGTCTCCTTCATCAACGTGCATGGGGAGAGTTGCGTGGAAGGTGGCCCGTGGCTGAAAAGGGAAGGAAACCTGTGTTCCCCAGATCACCCCACTGGAAACAAACGTGAACAGTTGCTGGAATGACAGATGGGACGGGGTTTTCCTAAGAAACTTCTCAGGGAAGTTTTGAAGGAGGAAAGACGGTAAGCAGGAAGGAAGTAGAACATGCAAAGGCGTGGAAGTAAGTCACAGGTCACACTTGGGAAGCTGTAAGTTGGCCCCACTGGAAACGAAGTGAGAGATGGCAACAGATGAGCCCACGGGGACACGTGAAGGACCTTGAAAGATGTGGCTACTAAGAACTTGGATTTGATTTGAGGTGTGTGGGGGCCACTGTAATACTGAATCATCATTGTTTCCTGAACGCTTGCCAGGCGGTAGGTGTGTGCTGTACATGTGCTGATTCAGCCTCACGGCAACCCTGCCAGATACCGTTACTCCTCTCGTATACACACGGAACCGAAACCCCAAATGGAAGTAATTCGCCCACAGTTCTAACCCAGAGGGGTCCGCCTGCCTGACGCTGGCATGCCTCACCACTGTGCTGCACCAACCACAGTGCAGGGCTGTGGTTCTGCAAAGGAATATGAAACAGTAGAAGGGAGAACTGGCAGGTTCAGACTGCTTAGGGACTTGGGCAGGAAGGAACCTCAGGACTGTAAACCATGGGGAGTGCGGCTGGAGAAGCTGTTAACAAGAAGCGGGCTAAGGTTAGCTTGCAGATCAACCGTACACCCAGAGAACAAACAGAGGGTCAGGATCACAGAAAATGCTCTCAGCGAGGAGACCAGGGCTGGGTTGAAAAAACTCAGGAAAACAGCTTATCAGGGAAACAAAACCCAGCAAAATGGGATTGCAGAAGTGGGACAAAAGGAGCAGAGAGGTCCAGGGGACAAGAGACAGCTTTGTGTCAGGGAAGGAAGAGATATGGAAGGAAAGGCTGCTTCTGTCCTCTCCACCTTGGGTAGGCCTGATCTGTCCCCACCCACGATCACAGTTCTTTACTCTGTCACTCACCTTAATGGGTGTCAGGTGTTGGAAGTGGCGGTGAGGGTGTGGGATCAGGCTTGGGGGACGGTCCCACTGGGAGGCAGAGTAAACCCGGATCTCACTCTTCTGGTCAGTGGTCAGGAGCCGGACGCCATCGGGACTGAAATGAGCTGGCAAGTGAAAAGCCCCTGAGCTGAAGGCGCCACGGGTCCCCTGTTGTCCAGGCCTTCATAGGCCTTCTCTTGCAGGGACAACCTCCCTCCCGCTGTTCTCCAGACAGGGGTGGAAGGCAGGAGGTGAATCTGGGCTGTGAACAAAAATATTCTAGAGACTCCACAGGTGATAGGGGCAGCTAGAGTCAGAAAGGTTCCAAGACATCAGCTTGGCAGGTACTGTCAGGGGTGAAGGTGTGACCTGGTGGCTTCTGACCTTGGACTGAAAGCCCCAGAAGGGGAGGGGTAGGCGGGGTCTACAGCGAGAAGGAGGTCTATCCCACCTGCGTTGACAGGATGCCTGTGTGGCAGTGAGTAGAGAAAGCTGGATTTCCCTTTAACCTGGCGCAGGTCCCAGATTTTCACTGTTTGATCTACAGAGGCTGTGACCAGAAACCAATCAGAGCATGGGTTCAGGGCCACATGGGTCACTTTCTTTTTGTGCATTCTCAGATTCCAAAGCTGCAGAGGAAAGCTTGGTTCAGGTGGGGGCAGAGAACAAGGCCCGGGGTAAGGGAGGGAAAGGGAGGCCCGGGCTCCGGAGAACACACCTCCCTGCCGTCCATGTTCAGCAGGACCACGTGCCCCACGTTGTCTCCTGTGACCACCACTCGTCTTTCCGCAGACACATCCAGGCTGCAAAACCAGAAGCTGGAAGGAAAGACTGCTGTAAGGTTCTTGGGGACAGAGGCAAGGTCCATTCATCCACTGTCCTAGCTCCACTGTCTAACACATAGACACTCAATAAATATTTGTTGAGTGAATGAATAACTCTCTTGCCACGGGCCCCCAGGGAAGAATGCCTAGACTTGTCTACTACCCAGACAGACCCAGTATAGGGTGCCAGGGCTCAAGACTTTGTCCACTGGGCCTGGGGTCCTCAGCTAGTATGAGCCCCTGAAGCAGCCAGACCTCAGGGCTATAAGGCAAGTCCTCAGGTTAGCTTGCCCCAGGCGGCCCTGGGTTCTGAGGAAGACTCCTTTATGATTCTGTCTCTTTGCTCTCCACCTGCTGAGCCAAAGGAGATGACAAACCGAACAGGGACTGCCCAGCTCTGTTCTTCAGAGCTGGCTAGAAAGGAACGTCTGCCCCCTTCTGAGCACTTAGGGGAAAAAAAGCACACACAACCCGGGGACTTGAGGATGAAGGAGGTGGGGAGGGGAGTGCTTCAGGGATCCCGATATCCAACCAGGAGAGCTCAAATCCTCAAGTCCTTGCTGCACCGCCTTTTGTGTCCCCCACAAATACCTTCCAGAGGGAGAGTTTCTTATGGAAGAGAAACCTAGAGCTGGGGCTGTCCTCACCTGCCCTGACTGCATGTGTATTCTTACCCCTGTGGGGCAGTCCAGGACAGCATCCAGTGCTAGTCAGATCCTCACACCCTCAGTTCCTGAGGGAGCAGGGGCATGTCTCTGGCTTGAAATAAAAGCGATAAATGTCTTAGTTTCTACAACCACTTGCTCTTGGGGAGTCCAAAGAGTTTTATGGACATGATTTTATCCATTTAAGCTTCCATCATGGAACTGGTCAGGCCATTACACCCCAGCGGATGTAGGGAATGAAGTTTAAGGTCTCATCTCCTGCTCCATGCTTTAAGTGGCTATAGCTAGGTCAATGCCATGTTGACTTGTCTAGTGAGAATCAAGGTCTCATTGAATATAGGAACGAAGGACTTACAGGAGAGCTGAAGCCCTTCCATGGCTGAGAAGAGCTGAGGCTCCAGAACTGCTCTCTAAATTACCCGCCTGGACCAGAGTAAGAGCAGCTAAAGAAAGAGTCTGAGAAAGAGGCAGAAGGATGGAGAGTGGCTCACACCTTTCCTTACTTCCCTAGACCAGATTTGGGTAAAAGAAGCGGGATCTGGAAGCTCTTGCCGGAACTGCACCAAGAGCCTAGAAGCCCTTGCCCCTAGTAGTTAAACTACTCACTTGCAGGTGCCATAGTTGGTATAGACTTGGAGAATGTTGCCTTTAAAGTCTTGCAGCCTAGTCGTTCCCTCCATTGAGGAGATGAAAAACTGGTCGGTGTTGAGAGGGTTAAACTTCAGCCCAGTGATGCTCCCTCCAGCTCCAATCTAACACAGGACGAGAAAAGCAGGTGAGCAATGACGGCCCAGGAGGAGGACGAGGTCTAGTGCACACACTCTGCCCCCGAGGAGAACCAGCGGGCAGCACTCGGGGCCACGCCAGCTTACACGCCTAGACCCTGCGACGCTCTCCACTGTGCTCCTTATTTCTCCAAGTTTTAGTTTTATTTTCCAAATTAACATACAGTAAATGTGGTTGTTTTGCGTATATAGTTCTATGAATTTTAACACATGGACAGATATGAATAACCACCACCAAAATGCAGGACAGTTCTGGTATCCCCCCAAATTCCCTCATGCTCTCCCATTGTAGTCAGCCCTCCCCCCACCTCTAACTCCTGGCAACCACTGATCTGTCCTCTGTGGCTACGGTTTTGCCTTTGACAGACTGTCGTGTAAGCGATCATACAGCATGCAGCCTTTGGAGACCAGCTTCCTTCATCTCACTCTACACGATGCCCCTGCGACACACCCAGGTTGCTGTGTGCACCTCCAGCGGGCTCAGCCGCATTGCTGAGTACTCCAGCGGGTGGATGTACCCTAGTTTATTGCACAGTGCTCCTTTTAGGAGAGCTTTGTCTCCGAAGGGTGGCTGGGTTAGGAGGGCAGGAGACAGGTCTGAGCTCCTCCCTGTGCTTCCCAGACATCCCTGGCAATGATGGTGAAAACGGTCATGACCACATCCATCACTTAACCTTATTACTGTAAGTGCTTATTATGCCTCAGGCGCTGTTTTCAGGATTTGACATCCCCAAGAGCTCCCTCTCTGCTGCTTTCCTGTGCGGCTGCTCCCTCAGCCTCATGCACCTCTACAGGGTCTCTCACACAATGTCCACTTCGCCTACTCAGCATGCTAACTGGCAGGTTCCATTCCCTCTATAAACATTCTAACCAATGCCCAGGGTCTGACAAACTCTTGATGCTAGTAAGATAACCCTCTGCTCCCACCAGTTGAGTTCAGTGCCTACAAGGGTTAGCTGTGTTTGTTCTTAAACTTGTATATGCCAGTTTAACTTTTTATTATACGGTAATTATGTAATTCAATTAAATGTGTAATTTAATTACACATAATTTATTAAACATTTAATTAAATATTTAAACTTAACATTTAAACATTCAATTAAACATGTAACTTAATTAAACCAATGAAATACATGCAAAAAGAAAGACCATTGTTACTCTACAAAAGCCATGTTGAATGCTTTAGAAAAATTAGATTAAAAAATTGCTGAAATTACAGTTGTCAAATTAAACATGGGTGAGATACTTATAAACAATTAGGGTGGGAAATAATAAAAACTTTAAAAGAATCTGCAATCAGGTTGCGTCAGGACTATCTTTAAGTTATGTTTCCACTTTGGTGAAATGGAAACTGGACCATATATAGAATACATTATGTGTGCAGTGCATGAAACACCAGGTACACCCTTATCAGTGGACCCTCACTCCAAGAAAAGGACAGGCCCCATGTCAAAGCATTAGTAGTGAACACACACATAAACATTTCAAGTTAAGCCCTGGCTGGTGTGGCTCAGAGGGTTGAGCACCGGCCTGCGAACCGAGGAGTTGCTGGTTGGATTCCCACTCAGGGCACATGCCTGGGTTACAGTCAGGTCCCCAGTGGGGGGACATGCGAGAGGCAACCACACATTGATGTTTGTCTCCCTTTCTTTCTCCTTTCCTTCCCCTTTGTCTAAAAATAAATACATGAAATCTTTAAAAAAATCATTTCAAGTTAAAATACATGAGTGTTCTCCTAGCAAGGGTGGACTGAGAGGTTATGACCAAATTTTGCACTGAGAAGGAGTACCAAACCTGGCCAAGATATGGAAAAGAGATATATTTGAGACTTCCAGCTCCAGTGGTGGTTGGTGGGTTAGTTTGTGTCAGACCAACCTTCGGCTGAGAACAACTAGAACATGTATGTAAAACACGTCTTTAAAAAATGAAAAATGGTGCAGACACTTCGGAAAACAGTCTGGCAGTTTAAAAATAAATAAGCATAGAGTTACCATAAGACCCAGCAATTCTGCCCCTAGATACACGCCCAAGAGAAATGAATACATGTGTTCATGCAAAAGCTTGTACACAAATATTCATAGCAGCATTATTTGTAATAAAGGTAAAAATCAATGACTCAAACATCCATCTCAAGAAGTAGTAAAACTAACAGGAAACTAAAGCCGAAGAAAGTAGAAAGCAAAAGCATGAACTTTAAAAGGTAAGAGGATGTCATAAACAATCTTATGCCAATGAATTTGAAAATTGAGATGAAATGGGTAAAATTCCTAGAAAAATACAAACCCGCCAAGGGAGAAAACTGAATTTACAACTAAAAATTTTCTTGCAAAGTAAATTCTAGATCCTGGTGGCTTCACTGGTGAATATACCAAATATTTAAGAAAAAATATCAATCTTGTTTTGAAATGCTATTTTTATGCTATCTCTAACTCAGAAAAGTTTCAGAAATAGCACAAATAATTATTTCTCTAGAATGATTTGCTGGTGAGTGGACAACAGGAGGTCTTGCTCGTTTGCTGGTACTGCCCTGTGTGCCAGGCTGGGTGAAGCAGGTTCACAGTCGTTCGCATGTAAACGCACGAATAACACCACAACAATAAACGCTGTGTTTCACGTACTCACAACTGTAAACCTACTTTTGCCCTATCCTGTATTTCTTACAAGAACATTCTCCTACATAACCGCAATAAAACCATCAAAACTTAGGGGTCTCTATAGTGGTTCAAAGTCATGGAAATGGAAAGAATTGTGGTTGCCAAGGGCTGGAAGGAAGGGGAAGTGGGGAGTGTTATTAAATAGGTATACAGTTTCAGTTTCACAAATGGAAGAAGTTCTAGAGATTTTTTGCATGATAATGTGAATACAGTAAACACTACTGAACTGGATACTTAAAAACGGTTCAGATGATAAATTTTAGGTTATGTGCTTTTACCAGTTTTAAAAAGAAGCAGTATTACTTGCTAAGAGATACACTGTAATTGTAAAAAAAGAAAATTAAAAAATTAAGTAAAAAAAGGGATATAAGCCAAAACAAATAAACAAGAAACCAATTAGTTTGCCATATTATTGGAATAAAGGGAAAAAGTCATATGCTTACTGACCTCAATAGATACAAAAAAAGTTTTTGATGAAACTGAATTATCATTCATAATAAGGACTTTTGGCAAACTAGGAATAAAAGGGGAACCTAACAGATGACAGCTACTGGTTGGGGGGAGAAGATTAGGAGATGGGAGGGTTGAGCGAAAAAGAAAAAAGACTCGTGGACACGGGCAACAGGGCAGTGTTTGCGGGGGGAGGGGTGTATAGGGGGACTAAATGGTAATGGAAAAAATAATAAAGATAAAAGATGAAATAAAAGGGAAACTTAATATGACAAAGAGTTTTTTTAAAAAATAAGTTTTAAAAATAAGCTCCTAGGTATATGCCCAAAAGAACTGAAAATATTTTCAAACAAAAACTGGCAGAGGGACATTCATAGCTGTAGTAGTAATAGTAATAGCAAAAGGTGGAAACAACCCAAATGTCCCTCAACAGATGAATGGGTAAATAGAATGTGGTATATCCATATGACGGAATATTACTCAGCTGTAAAGAGTAAGGAAGTACTGATACTTGCTATAATATGAATGAATCTCGAAAACACTATGCTAAGCGAAGCCAGACTCAAAAGGACAAATATTGTATGACTCCATTGATATGAGGTACCTAGAATAATCAAATTCATAAAGTCAGAAAGCAGATTAGTGGGACTGGGGCAAAGGGCAATAGTGAGTCATCGTTTAAAGGGTACATAGTGGCCCTGGGTGGTGTAGCTCAATGGATTAAGTGATGGCCTGTGAACCAAAGGATCACTGGTTCAATTCCCAGTCAGGGCACATGCCTGGGTTGCAGGCCAGGTCCCCAGTTGGGGGTGCATGAGAGGCAACCACACACTGATGTTTCTTTCTCCTCTTTCTCTCTTCCTTCCCCTCTGTCTAAAAATAAATAAATAAAATCTTTAAAAAAATAAAAATAAAGGGTACATAGTTTTATTTCAGGATGATGAAAACAATTCTGGAGATCAACAGTGGTGATGATTGCACAACAATGTAAATATTCTCACTGCCAATGAACTGTACACTCAAAATTGTTAAATGATAAATTTTACATTATGTATATTTTATCACAATAAAAAGTAGTAGAAGTCATACTCAACGATAAAATATAAAAGCCTGCTATGATCAAGAACAAGACAAAAATGTCTGTCATTGCCAATATTCAACGATGTACTAGATATCTTTGGCAACGGAATAGGACAAAAAAAGTATAACAATGGTAAAGGAAGATGTCCAACTCTCATCATTTGTAGATGACAGGATTGTGTAGGAAAAAACTTCCAAACCTCCAACTATAAAAATCAGTAACATGGATTTATGCTTCCAATCACGAACAGCACATTGCTGGCTGGCAGCCTAACAAAAATGTAATTGAAAGTCCAGAAAAGAGGAGGGGAGGGGAGATCATTTGAAAAAACAGTGGCCTAAAATTTTCCGAACTGGATGACTGTTATAAACTTGCAGATCTAAGAAGCCAATGAACTTCAAGCAGGAGAAACATAGAAAAGGACACCAAGAAAACCATAATCATGTTTAAAGCAGCCAGAGAAAAAGGGGGAAACAGAAAAATGAGAGCAGACTGTTCGGATCATTATTTAAAGAACTAAAACAAAGCAAGACCTGTAAACCTAGAATTCTATACCCAGCAAAAATATATTCTCCCCCCACCCCCCCAAAAAAAGAAAGACTTTTTAAGACAAACAGAAGGGAAAAAATGCACTACCAACCAATCTACAATATTAGAAATGTTAAAGGAAGAAGGAAAATATTACCAAAAGGCCACCTGGGTCACACAAAGAAACAGAAAGCACTGGAAACGGCAAATATATGGATTTTTACTAGGTTTTCCCCCTAGGTTTATTAAAAAAAACCCAAATCTTTAAAAGATGTCTACCCCACAGCCTAGCCATTCCACAACTAGGTATTTCCGCAAGAAAAATAAAAACATGTATCCACACAAACATTTGTGCCCGAATGTTCAGAGCAGCTTTTTCTGCAACAGTCCAAAACTGGAAAAAGTCCAAATGCCCTTCAGCGGGTGAATGAATAAATTGTGGTATATCAATATACTGGAACGCTACTCAGAAAGAAAAAGAACTATTGATATACACAAAAATATAGATGAATCTCAAATAATTATCCTAAGTGAAAGAAGCCAGAAAAAAGAGTATATATTGTAGGATGCCATTTAGATAAAAGACTAGAAAATGCAAATTAATCAAAAGGGATGGAAAGCAGATGAATGGTTCTCAGGATCAGAGCAGCAGCAGGAGAGACGATAAATGGGCATGAGAGAACTTCAGGGCTGACAGGCACGTTCATGATTTTAATTTGATGGTTTCATGGTTTTGTACATGTCGAAACGTATCAAATTGTATGCTTTAAATATCTTTAGCTTATTATATGTGAATTACATCTCAATAAAGATTTAACAAAAAGCGAAAAGACAATTTACTATATGAAGCAAAAATGTATAATGTATTGTAAGGTTGTCACTTATCTAAATATAAAACATAGGACAAGGAGAGAAGGAAGAACATGGAAATAAACATACAGTTGGAAGATTCTTATGATATATGTGAAGTGGTATGATATTATGTGAAGGTTCTCTCCGATAAGTTGAAGCTGTATATCGTAAACCCAGGAGCAACCACTAAACGAGAGAAGAGAAAAGGAAAGAGAAGTACAACAAAGCACAGTAATCCACGGGTGGAGATAAAATGGAATCATAAGAAGTAGTCAACTTTGGGTTGCAAAAAGAAGGGAAAGAAAATGAAATAGAGATGGGCCAAATAGAAAGAAATACCAAGATGACAGATTTAAACCTAATAATATTTATAATTATATTAAATGGAAATGGTTAAATGCTCCAATTAAGCACTAGAAATTATCAAGCTGGACTTTTCAAAATGCTGTCTATGGGAAGCCCATTTTACATACAAATACACGAATGGGTTACAAACAGAAGGATGGAAAAAGATATATCACACCAACATTAACTATAAGAAAGCTGGAGTGGCTATATTATTATCAAACAAAGATTTCAGAAAAATAAATATTACCAGGGATAAAGGGAGACATCTCACACTGACAGAGGGGCCAGTTAATCGAAAGGACAGAATTCTGAATGTGTAAGCACCTAAAATAGAGTTTCTAAATGCTTGAAGCAAAAACTAAAGAAAAACAGATTCACAGTTTTACAGTTGGAGATTCCAATATTCCTCTCTCAATAACTGCTAAAACACAGAAAATCAATAAGGATATAAAACGTTTGAACAACACTATCAACCAACCTAACTTAATTGACATTTTGAGAACAATACACCCAGAAACAGCAGAATACGTTTTTTCTTTATTTCATTTTATTTTATTGATTTTAGAGAGGAAGGGAGAAACATCAATTTGTTGTTCCACTTATTTATACTTTCATTGATTGATTCTTCTATGTACCCTGACTGGGGATCGAACCTGCAACCTTGGTGTATCAGGATGATGCTCTAACCAACTGAGCTACCCAGCCAGGGCTATATATTCTTTTCAAATACACATGAAACATTCACTAATATAGTCCATGTGCTGGGCCATAAAGTAAGTTTAAAATGTAAAAGAACTAGAATCTCATAAAATATTTTCTGTTCATAACAGAATAGATCTAGAAATAGAGGGTTATTTCAACATTCCCCAAATATTTGGAAATTAAACAACAGACTTCAGAATAGCCTATAGGTCAAAGAAGAAATCATAAAGAATTTGGGAATTATTTGAACTGAACGAAAACAAAAATACAACAAAATATGTGAGATGCAGTTTTAGAAATACTTAGAGGGAAATTTATAGCATTAAATGGTTACATTAGAAAAAAAGCTGCCCTGGCTGGTGTGGCTCAGTGGATTGAGTGCCGGCCTACAAGCCAAGGGGTCACTGGTTCTATTCCCAGTCAGGGCACATGCCTGGGTGGCAGGCCAGGTCCTCAGTAGGTGGCGCATGAGAGGCAACCACACATTCATGTTTCCCTCTCTTTCTCCCTCCCTTCCCCTCTGTCTAAAAATAAATAAATAAAAAATCTTAAAAAAAAAAAGAATGTGATGGGGGACATCACTACAGATCATACTGATATTAAAAGGATAATAAGGGAATACTGTGAACAATTTTATGCCAAATTCAATAACTTAGATAAAACAGACAAATTACCTAAAAGACAAACCACCTTGCTCATTCAGAGAAACAGAAAACCTACATTGCCCTATATTTATTAAATACATTGACTATATAGTTAAAAACCCTTCCAACAAAGAAAATTGCAGCCCCAGATGGCTTAGCTAGTGAATCCTACAAAAAATTTAAGGAATAGTACCAATTCTACACAAATTATTCCAGAAAATACAAGAGGAGGGAACAATTCCTAACTCTTTTTATGAGGTCTGCCTTACCCTGATACCAAAACAAGGGCATTTAATTAAAAAGGAAATTAGGGTATTTTTGAATGGTTATCATCTCGTATAAGGTGATATGACAAGTAATACACAAATATCCTAGGATAGAATATTTATCCAATAATGTAAGTAGAAATGAGTGTGCGTAACAGTGTAGACACACGCAGAAAGATGTACAAAGTGGAAATTTCATGTAATATTTACTTTATTTTTTTTAAAGATTTTATTTATTTATTTTTAGAGAGAGAAGGGAGAGAGAAAGAAAGAGAAAGAAACATCAATGTGCGGTTGCTGGGGGACATGGGAACGATCTGAGTATCCGACAGATGAACGCATAAGCAAAATGAGGTAAATACATACAATAGAGTCTTGTTCAGCCTTAGAAAGGAGGGGAATTGTTGATGTGTACTACAACGTGGACGAACCTGCAGAAAAAGCTAAGTTCTAAGCTGCTAAGTTAAATAAACCAGTCACAAAGGGATAAACACTGTGTGATTCCACTTCTGTGAGGTAGAGTAGTCAAAATCATAGACAGAAAGTGGAGCGGTGGCTGCCCAGGGCTGGGGGACGGAGGAAAGGGGAGTTAGCGTTCCACGGGTACAGAGTTTCAGATCTGCAAGATGAACACGTCTGCAGACTGGTTACAAAAGAAAGTGAATGTACAGAGTGCCACTGACCCTACCACCTAACATCACTCTTTGATCTGCTTGGCTTCCTCAGTCATGTGAGTCTGTGGGTTTTGCGCTAAACCCAGAGCAGCACCTTTTGCAGTATAGCCGTCCAATGTCGGCCTCCCGCTAGGCAAGCTAAGGGTCTTCTCTTTGGTGGAAGGGCCAACACCTTCACTCCTCAGCAACCGGTGACAAACACCAGCATGGCTGAGAAGACCATCCCTAAAAAGCTCTACGCCACACCTTGCCCCAAACACACTCTGCCTTCCTTTCCCCCTTTCATCTCCATTTCTGTAAACGGTGTTCTTCCTTGCTCCTCACTCATCCATGAGGCCTTCTCTACAGATTCTAATTTGAGAGAGGTTCTCCCTCTCTCACGTGCCGTGGCATGCAGCGTCTGCAGTGCGAGTTATTGTGCACGCTGCACGCCATCCACCCAGTCACACGCCAAGCCCTTCATTCACTCAACAAATATAACGCAGCTACCCTGGGCAAACATCATCCTAGGCACCGGGGACAAAGTGGTGTGCCAGGAAGACAAGGTCCCTGCCATTGTGGGGCTTACTTTCCAGGGGGGCAGAGGAAGTAAATAAATAAAACATTTCAGATATTAATAAGCATTGTGGGGAAAAGGTGAAGCAGGGAGACAGGGAGGGACCGTGTGGGGTGGAGGCTACTTTGTAGACAGAGCGGTCACCGAGAGCTCTTGGAAGAAGTAGACTGGAGATCTGAAAAATAAGAGGGAACCGACCATGAGGAGACCATGGGAAAGAGCACTGCAGCCAATGGGCACAGCAAGTTCAAAGACCTATTTTCGGGAATAGAAACAGCAAGTGTGGCTACAGCACAGGAAGTGAGGAAATGCAGCAGTACTAGGGTACGAGACAAGGACAAGAGTTATAAAGAGGCACAGATCCTAGGTGATGACTTACTAGTGGGTGACAACGGTTTATACCTCCTAATATTTTCAGGGCAGGCACTCAATAAAGATTTGAGCATCACCACTGTTTGCTTGTTTGAAAATACCCACAGCTACTTTTGATCCCAGTCCTCTCCTTTCGGCTGGTTGACTTTTCACTCCTTCCATGCTTCTTCAGCACAGTTATCTGGCGCAGGGACTGCTCACCCCTTTAATGAAGGTAGGTTTGTCCTTCATGCCAAAGTTCCAGAGCATGATATCTCCCCCTTTGGAGCCCACAGCTAGGGTGCTGGGGTTTGTTGGGTGCCATGCCATGGATGTGGCCCTTCTGTCAAAGGGGGCAGCCTTTTGGAATATCCGGTATGAAGCCAGAGAGTTCAAAAAGGACTGCTGGAGATCCTGACAGAGAGAGAAAATAATGAAGCTGGATTAAAACCCAAGTCCCAGGTGAGTTGCCACTCTCTGCCTCCTCCACAGATGAGCCCCAGGGCCCAGTCCTCCCACCAAAGGAAAACTAACTGCCTGTCTCTGCGCATGAAAATATTTGCAATACACATGAAATCATCTTGGAAAGCAAGAGAGCAGAGCACATTCCAGCTGGGACCTTTACAGCCGAAGACTTCTACCTGGCTGAGAGCCCAGCAGATCAGACCCCAAGGTGGCCAGTGATCTGACCACTCTGAAAACCCAGTGAACCAACTCAGCATCTAATTTTGGGGCATCCAGCTGTGAAAAAAGCACCATGCAAACCCTTAAGCACTTCGGCCAGGAAACGCCTCACCTGCTGCAGCGATGGCCAGGCGGTTCTGCCCAGCTTATGGTGATGGAGGGCCCTGACGATGCTCCTGCATCGTGGAGGGACCTGCAGGCTAGCAAGCCCCTCCCGAGGGCAGCTGGAGTCAGATCTTCTGCTAGAACCTGCCAAGTAGAACAGACACATATTTTCTTCTCCAATTTCACTCAAGGAAGGGTTTTCTGCTGAAATCCCAGAAAGCCTTGCTGTTTCATTCGGCAGAGCCAATCTCTCCCACCACCTCCTAAGGCCTTTCCACGGTCTGCTCAGTCTCATCCAGCACAAGAAATAAACAGTGAGCAGGGATTCAGTCCCTGCCTGCCCCCAGTAGGAATTCTGAAGTGAAACTAAATATGCTTTTGCAGGGTTCCTCAGCACTGAGCTGAAGAAATGCACAAGAATGAAGTGTATGCAGAACTCTTGTCAATTTTGGTTGGAAAACTCGTGATAAGGTTGGGTGACAATTTTAAAGTCACATATAATGCACAGTAAAACAAAACAAAACAAAACAAAAACGTGTCTAGCATAGAAATGACTGTTTGGGGGAAGAAGTATCTTTAAGTCCTACGTTAACATAATGTAGAGGGGACAGTTGTTGGCCCCAAGTGCAACCTGTTCTCCTGAAAACCAGCAGGACCGGGGTGTCTGATGCAGCTCCAAATAGACGAGGCTACTCTGGGGGAGGCTGACCCACTTAGACTCGGAATCCAGCCACTCTGGGTTACCTCGGTGTATGTGAGGATCTGATCTCTAGGAATCCAGACTCTTGGAAACCAGTTCTTTCTTCTGGCGGGGGGTGGGGGGTGGGGTACCCAAACACACACACTTCATCCACCACCCCTTTCCAGTCTTTTGAGTTCTCCTTACGGCCCCAGGTTTGATACCCATTAAACCTCTGAGAAACGTGTTTTCTAAGGAAGGAAAGACGGTGAGGGCGCTCATGACGGAAACTGAGGACCTGCAGCTACACACACCACCAGACGGGGTGGGCTTATCTTAAGAAGTCCCCCGCGTGTGACAGTCTGGTATAAACAAGGAATTGGAAGTCTGTCGTGGTTTATGTAATGGAACTCATCTGCCTCCTCCTGCCACCGGACGGAGGTTAAGCCCAAATTCTATGACATCAGGGGACCTGCAGACAAAATGCACAGCCTGAGGCATCCGAAACTTTGGACAGCCTCAGGAATTAGGAAGCACCCATCCCCCACTCCAGCCTCCTGCGTGAGAACCCCTAATGACGGAATTATTAAAGCAGCAGGCGCAGGCAGTACCGGGGCCCTTCACACAGAGCTTCTTGGCCTCGTGCTCCAGCTCCCCCGGGCTTCTGCTCCTCTTGCTCCTGGGGTGCAAAGCCACCGCAGAGGTCTTCCGGGTTTCTGGGCGTTTCTTGGGAGCCATCGCGTCAACCGTGCAAAGAGGTACTGTACCGTAAACCGAGATTATGGAGGGAAGATAGGGAAGCCTCTGGGGAGAAAAAGGGCGGGGACCAGGGAACTGGTCCAACTTCCCGCCAAACAAGCCAACTTCCCACCAAACAGGCTCCCGGCTTCCAGACTACTTTCTAGTTCCTGCTCCGCCCCTCTCTGAGAGGCCCCTCCTCTCCGAGGAAGGCCCGGGCGCGCGCGGGGAGATGGGAAGTGTGTAAGCAGAGGAGATCTTGGGCTCCCTAGAGAAATGGGGTCTGGCCTGCCCTACGTGCTGGCTCTGATCTAGTCCAGACTTGCCAGAAGTAAAGATGGCCGCCGGCGCTAGGCCACCTTACTTGAAGCCTCTTCAGACGCA
Organism: Tonatia bakeri; assembly: GCA_004024845.1. Taxonomy (NCBI): domain Eukaryota; kingdom Metazoa; phylum Chordata; class Mammalia; order Chiroptera; family Phyllostomidae; genus Tonatia; species Tonatia bakeri. The sequence goes on from PVIA01000036.1 coordinate 79,360, forward strand.
ACGCTGCCAGGCCTCTGCGGGTCTCATGACCATATACCAATCAAAGAGTCGGCTCCGCCTTCTCTGTCTTTTAATTGGTGATCACGCCCGCTTGGGCTTTGGTATTGGCTGATCCGTACGTGAGAAAGGTGGCTTTGTAAATACTAGACACTTCCGTGCGGTGGGGACGAGCTCTTCCCGCCCGCAAAGTTTGCGCTCTGCATCGAGTATTCTTATCCCTCCAGCTCAGTAGAATCTCAGCTTCTCTGAAGAGTGGTTGAAGTTCGCCACTTTCCCCGAACCTACTGAGTGTCCGCCTGGGGCAATGAGGCGCTGGGGGACCTGCGAGCCAACCCGGCTTGGAGTTCTTATACCCTGACTTCAGCCAAACGCCAGGACAGTGAGCATCCGAAGTGAGGCTGCGCTGTTCCACGGGCCCGCGAGGAGACAGTTCGGATACACCCCACTTTCTGCGACGAGCCAGGCTGGAGCTGTGGTCAGTCGGGGACTGCTGGGCCTTTTCTCCTCCCGCCCCACCCCTACCCCCGCTAAGTTTTGGTAGGGTGAGAGGAGACAAAAATGCATTAACTGGTAGAGCCTGCACTCAAAGACAGGGAGGGATGAGAGGCATCTCAAAATATTATTCTTGGAAACAAATGAATGCTCCAGAGGAAAAATTCGAAAGTGTTCTTTTGATGGAAAGATCAGCTCAGAGTGTTATAAATGGCAACCACCAAGGGGACTAGCTGGTGGCGTCTCCCCTGCTGGTTTGTAACTTTGTTTTCAGAGCTGTGTTACCAAAACACGCTGTCCCTCTTTAACCAGACCAGCCATTAGTTTCACCTCAGCGGGAGGCTCATGTCTGGGGGATCCTGAAATATAAGAAATGACTGGGCCCCTGGCTTACAACTTCTGAGAAGAGAAGGAAAACCCCAAAACTGGCGAAACAAGTCAAACAATTCAGGACAGAACACAGTTAGTTGGGTACTAAATTGTGGCACGCCAACTGAGACTTCAGATGCAATCAAAAGAGAAAAGTATTTTGGAAAGTCTTACAGGGAAATCAGAATTTCACGGACTTGGCTGGGGGAGGGAAAAGAGCATCCCAGGTGGAGAAACAGCTTAATAAAAGTTAGGAATGGGCGTGGGTTACAAGAAAGAGAAAAGCAGTCCCTGGCATCTGGGAGCTGGCCTGGTTCCATCAGGCAGGCCTTCGTGTTCTGTCCAAATGAAGAATTTCACAAAACCAGACAAGGCCACTTTGTGACCGTGGTGGAGCAACACAGAAACATGTTCACTCATGTCTGAACACAGGCAATACTGTGAACATTGGTCAAACCACAAAAAACGGCTGAACACCTCTGTCTTATTTTGGGCAATACGAATGACCGCAGCTTCTTTGACAATCACAGCTTTAGCTTTGCTTCATTCCTCCTGCCCTACCGATAATATTAACTGATACACAATCATAGAATTACCCCTATTTCCTGACAGCTTCCAATCCAGAACAAAGCCTCAGCCCTGACTGGTGTGGCTCAGTGGATTTAATGCCAGCCTGAGAACCAAAGGGTTGCTGGTTTGATTCCCAGTCAGGGCACATGCCTGTGTCGCAGGCCAGGTCCCCAGTAGGGCACATGGGAGAGGCAACCACACATTGATGTTTCTCTCCCTTTCTTTCTCCCTCCCTTCCCCTCTCTCTAAAAGTCAATAAATAAAATCTTTTTTGAAAGCTCCACTCCTTTGAACGCTTGCTTATCCAAATCATCCAACACAAGCCAATCCTATAAATTCTTTCTAACACCTTAAAGAGATGTCCCACCATTCCCCATGGTATGCTTCCTTTGTTGCAATGAGCAGTAAACCCTAAATTCAACTGTGTGCAGGAGTGTCCCTGATGGTGTCTGGCTTGGGAGCACTGACATTTATGAGTAGATTAGGAGACAGCCTGAAGAGGAAGAGGAGAAAACTGATAACACTCAGAATCTGTGCAGAGTAAGAAAGTCCAAGTGAGGGGGGTGGTTCAATGGCAGGCAGAGGAACTCAAAGTTCATTCATTCTACTGACATTTATCATAAACCTATTCTTCTCTGGCCCTATTTCAAAAAGAACACTGAAATGGAAAATACCCTTTGCCCCCATGGAGTATGCCTTTTAATAGATAAGTAAATCCATGACTGCTTTTTTTCTTAAAGATTTTATTTATTTTTAGAGACAGGGGAAGGGAAGGAGAAAGAGAGGGAGAGAAACACTGGAGAGTGAGAAACATCAACCTGCTTCCTCTCAAGCCCCGACCAGGACCAAACCTGCAACCTAAGCAGGTACCCTGACCAAGAATCAAAACTATGACCTTTCGATTTGCAGGACAACGCCCAACCAATTGAGCCACACTGGTCAGAGCTAAATCTCCAACTTCTAATGGCAAACGGCACCAGATATTGGACCTCGGCCCTTGAGTTTTGACTAAGAAAGAATTCAGAGCCAAGCAAAGGTTTATTTAGAAAGTCACAGAGGTAGGAGAAGTGAGCCATTTAAGAAGTGAGCCAGCTAGGCTGTATGGGCTCAGGAAACAAGTTACGGAGGCAACAGAAGAGCCCTTGGAGCTTAGGGGAAATAAAGGCAAAGAACCCTCGTCTAGAGGAAGCAGAGAAGGAAAGGTCTGGGTAATGCTCCAGAGGGAGCGCTCTGGGGAAAGAAGGGGGTGGGGAAACGTATGGGCTGCTCGGAGAGCTACAGCCCTGTGTCTTGAGAGTTTTATCTGCTTTCCAAAGGTGGGGATTTCAGGGGTGGTCGCAGAGGATCTCAACAGAAAATTCATCAGCTTTCCAGGTGTGTCCCCCGCAGGGTCATGGTCTCCACTGATCGGTTGGCGCCAGGGCAGGGGATCATTGATGTCAGCCATGGCATCACCTGGCCTTGCTGCTTTTCTGGGCCTGGAGCTGAAAGACAGCTGAGGCCTAGATGTTATCTCTGGTTTGACCAGAATCCTGTCTCCTCGTGACCAGACCCCAGGCTTTGTTCTTAAGGTTATTTGATGTGAGTCAGAACCTCATTGTCCTGAGGGCTTCGTCCTTAAGGGAGTGGTTGTGCAAGGGCTCGAATAGGAGTCCTATGAAGCTATTTTTCGGCCCCCTAGTTCCTCCTCTAAGGAGGGTCCACTGCATAACTAGCAACATGCCAGGAGAGGAAAGGTCACCCAGGGGGCAAGGTCCCACCTGAGCACCTGGGGCTTCTGCCCTGGTGACCTTCCATACCTGGCCTGTCAGTCCTACTCTGCTCATGCCTGTCCCACTGCTTACTACATCTCACAACTGCCTGTGAGTGTGATAAGCTTAGTGGAAGAGGGAGCTTTGAGTTCTGGTGGGGTGGAGGGTGGGGGCCAGAGGAAAAGGACACTAACTCAGCTTGGAGAGGGATAAAGAAGGGACAGTGTCAAGTCTCCCTAGAGAAGGTGACACTTAAACTGAATCTTGAGAGACCGGTGAGGAGCAGGGAGGAGTACGGAATGGAAAGGCAGGGAGGCAATAGCCAGATGGATTCGTGAGCAAAGGAAATGCCCGCTTAACACCAACTCTCCCAGAGTCTGCTTTGAGGACTGGGGAGCTTTCCCTGGTGGGTCACACAAACTACACGTGGCCAGTGGCAACCTGCCTCACCCGCCAGGAAAGCACTTTGTTTCAGGTTGTGCTTTGGGGCATCCTTACCCTGGGTTTTGCTTTGTTTTGCTGCAAAATAACTGCCCAGGGAGATGATGTCATCCAGATCCATCTGATTGAACCCTCAGGTGCAGGGTGGATGAAAGCATTTAATACTTTTTTTTTTTTTTGATGCTGCTAATCTGATAATGAGGCTGCGGGTGCAGCATTGCTCTGGTTTTGTGCCATTGAGAGGCTGTGCCATGTGGCCCTATTTACAGAGGTTCTGGCCCTACCTGTGACACTGCCTTTGACACACGGCTTCACGAGGCAGCTCGTCCGAAAGTTGCCGGTGACAGCAAATCACGGTCTCGTGGTTGCACTGGGAGCTGGGCAGACCATGAGCATGGCCCTAAATGATGCCAGTCTCTTTGATCTGCAAAACAATACATGGCTTAGGTGTTTTCTGGAACCAATAGCCACACAGTGGTGAGAGCATTGTCCTTAGAATATGTAATCCTGGGTTCATCATTTCACGTTTCTGTGCCTGAGTTTCCTCATCCTAAAATCAAGCGGAAGGATGAGGGGGGTCTCAGATCTCTCCCAGCTGCAACGAACTGCGATCCTGTGACTTGCCGTTAAAGTGGCAGAAACCAGTGACCGCTCTGAACTCTGGCCTCCCTGTGAAAAATTTCCATCCAGCAGGAATCGTTTTTCCTGGTGTGGGCTGATACACGACTCTGTTCTAATCAGGCTGTCTGTGGACCCAGATGCTCTGCTGGGTCTGCAGAACCACCGGTACTCCACACAGACGGTGCGTGCAGGCTGCCCGCCCACAGTGACCACCTGCAGTGGTGTGCAGTCCTGGAGGGCCCTGCAGAGCGTGCAGGGGACCGCAGTGGAAATTCCTCCTCCAAGACTGGAAACAGACCGAGTATAGCGTTCGGAGTCCTCGCTGCTTGGCATCTCTGAGACATATTTCAACGCCCAGACGTAAATAAATTTGTAATAATGCTAAGTGGGGGCATGGCTCCCACCCTCTGGGAATAGCATTTATTTTCAAAAATACAATTTTGGGCAGCTTTGGAAGTGTCAGACAGCTGTGTAAACACCAGAAAACCCACCTTTGGTCTTTACTTTGGGGGACGAGGCACCATCCTCACACTAAATCAACATCCCGCCCTGAAACACCCCAGGTACTGGGTGCCAGGAAAGTTCCCCAGGCAGCCAGATTTTCAGGGCCATTGCCAGAGTGCTGAAATAATATATGTGAAAGTGCTGTGCAAACTGTAAAGTGTTCTACAAATAGCAGTTGTTATACAACCTCCCTGTGGGATGTTGTCTGCTGATGAGGGCTGGTAAAGGCGGTCCAGAAGCTCTTCGCTGTTCTCGGGACTTCTCACCAGGTGGCCATCATGGAAAGAGTGGGGACCAGAGAATCAGAAACCGGGGGTTTGCGTCCTGGCAGTGCCTTCTACTCACTCTTCGGATGCCAGAGGTCTGTTCCAGGACTGCGCAAATCCCAAGGGGCAGAAATGAAAATGGTTCTCTCTGTGTGACAGCCAAGCCCGGTCCCTGTGAGTCACAGGCTGGTGGGACCGGGAGAACGACATTTGCATCCCTTCACATTCCCCTTTTCCCACTGCCCTCCACTGCCCTGCTTGGCTCCTGTCCCTGCTATGACAGGTTAACTCCAAGAGCCGGTGACAAACACCTCACCCAAGGAACCCCAGCTGAGTTTGCCCCTGCAGAGGAAGGCAGTGAGCAGCCTGGGTAACTGGTTTTCATTGGGGAAGCTAAGGATCTTGGTACAACACTACACACACCTGCCCCAACACTCAAAACTCCACGTGGGCACCCTCCCAGGCACATTTACTGTACATGACGCTTTGTGCTCAACTCTCCCTGTGTCATCAGGCCCTAGAGTCTGAGAGTTTTGTTATAATTACAGGCAGTCTAGAAGTCCAAAGCATTCGTGTCGGCAGCACTGAGGCTGCTGGTCCATTCTGCAAAGAGACACCTTTGTGAAACTGGGTGAGAGGAACTCCGAAAGTCAGCCTGCTTTTTAAGTTCAAGAAGTCTTTTGTGCCCTGGCTGGGTAGGTCAGTTGGTTAGGGTGTCATCTGGATACGCCAAGGTTATGGGTTTGATCACCAATCAGGGCACAGACAAGAATCAACCAGTGAGTGCGTGGGTAAGTGGGACCACAAATTGATCTCTCTCTCTCTTCTCTTTCTAAAAACCAATACATAGAATTTTAAAAAGCATTTTACTAGATTTCCAAGGTTTAACAGCTGTAGCCCTCTCTAGCCCAGTGTGGTGGGTTAAATGGCAGTCCCTGAAAAGATACACCCACACCTTGACCTCCAGAACCTGTGACTATCTAGAAAAGGGATCTTTGCAGATGCAGTTAAGGATTCTAAGATGGGGAGCTCATCTTGGATTATCTGAGTTGGGCCCTAAATCCAGTGGCGAGTGTCCTTACAAGAGGGAGGCGGAAGGAGGCGAGACACAGTCACAGAGAGACACACAGGGAAGATGAGGTGGGGACAAAGGCAGAGAATGGAGTGACACTGGCAACAAGCCAAGGGATACCAATGGTTGCCAGACTGCCAGGAGCCACCAGAAGCTAGAAGGGCAAGAAAACACTCTCCCCCAGAGCTGGGGGAGGGAGTATGGCCCTGCCAAAACTTTGATTTGGGATTCCCATCCTCCAGAACCATAAGAGAAGGAATTTCTGTTGCTTTAAGCCACCCAGTGAGCGGTGAGTTATTTCAACAGCCCTAGGCAGCTAATAAACCCACCTCTGCCATGGGTGCTCAGCACCACCAAGTGGGAAAATCTCTCAGTGGTGTTGGGGTCAGAGGGCCCTCACATTCCCACTTCCTGGTTGTGTTTTTGAGCCAATCCTAGCACCTCCCTGAGTCTCTTGCCTCCTTAGGAAGATTAGGCCCCACTGGGCTCAGGTGGCCGAGAGCTGAGCAGAATGCCTGTGCGCCACAGACTCTCCACACACACTCTCTCTGCTGCCCCTTCACCACCTGGGGGGTGCCTCCCCTCAGGCGCAGAGCTCTGTGTTGGGAGGTTGAGTTGCATGGTTTCTGTACCTTCCTCCGGGTCTCAGGGCTCAGCCATGACGACGAGGACAGCGCCTGGCTGCCACCTTCTTGACACATCCCCGTGGCCATCTCCTCAGTGTCTCAAACCTGGTGTCCAAGAGCGAGGTCCTGACCTTCCTTTCTTCTCCCGTCTCTTCACATTGCCCTCAGCTCAGTAAACAGCGCTTCAGTCTAAAAACCAGGGAGTCGTGTTTACTTCATGGGTTTCATTTTGAAGTCATCTCAGACTTACAAAGAGTTACAAAAGGTTCCAAAGAATTTCAATATACTCTTCCGTAATTCCACACATGTAACGTACACAACCATAAGACAATTTATCAAGATGAGAGAATTGGCACCAATAACACTACTGTCTAATCTACAAACCATGCAAATTTTGCCAAGTGCCCATTAATGATTTTCTCTGGTCTAGGCTGGGAATCATTTTGAAATGCTTCTCCCCCTTACCATCCACATTTAACCCATCAGCAAGTTCTACTGATTTCCCCAAACAACTTGCATCCACACTGAGTACCTCCGCAGCTATTGCTGTAGAAAATACTGCTGTGGCCTTGCCCCTGGACGCCTGTAGCAGCCTCCTCACCAGTCTCCCTCTAATCCAGGGGTCAGCATAGTTTGCAGTAAAGGGCCCAATAGTAACTATTTCAGGCTTTGCGAGCCATATAATCCACCGCAACTACTGGTCTCTGCCATCGCAGACAAGCAGCCATTGATTTTTGTAAATAAAATAAGCATGGCAGTGTTCCAATAAAACTTTATTTGCAGACACTGAAATTTGATTTCCTACAATGTTCATGTATCACAGAATATTCTTCTTTTGATTTTTTTTCAACTGCTTAAACAATGTAAAAACCAGATCCTTCGCTTGCAGGCGGTCCAGGCCCTGACTGGTGGATCCCCTGCTCTAATCCCCTCCGCACATGACATCCAGCACATGGCCAGGTCTCCTTCTGCTTCAACTCCGCGCTCAGAACAGAACAAAGCCCGCAGTGTCCGGGTGCCGCACGTCCCTCTTACCGCACCCTGGGCCGCTCACTCTCCCGCTCACCACGCCCTACCCACTGTACCCTCCTTTTTCAGAAGGTCAAGTCCCCGATCCAGGGCCTTTGCACACATCAGTCGTACCTGGAATGCTCTCTTTTAGGTTTCCTTTTCACCTGCATAACTTGCACTTGTCTTTTGGGGTTTGGAGAAGCTTCAACTTCCTAGAGAGGTGTTCTGTGATCCACCCCCACTGAAATTATGCTCCTGCTATTATTCTCTCGGCGTACTGTGCCCTTTTAATTTGTTGTTTCCCTTAAAATACTTATCACACGGGTAATTACGCATCTGGGCCTTCATTTGATTTTAGCGGAAAACTCCATGAAGACAGGGACCATGTCGCTTTGTTTGCATTGTGGACTGAGCACCCAGCTTGGTGTCTGGCATAGTGGGAATTCCCTGAAAGTCAGCTAAAGGGGTGGATTCTCCACCAGAACTCCTCTCTCACCTGCAAGAAGGACCTCTGTGGACTTCAGGGAAGGGCCCAAACAGACCGGGGCACGTTTTCCGAGCTGAACCCCCCTCGGTGCCTGAACTATGCAGAGGCATTTCCGAGGTACCTTCCACTGGGCCACGTCCTGACCGCAGAGACGCTCTCGCTGAAGGCCCCACTCTGAAACCTGCTATGCATTTTCACTCTAATGCCATCCATCTGCAGTTCTTCCTGCTTTCCAACCCAGAAACAGCCTCCCGCACAGAGGTTAACCCCCCTCAATAACTCTGGGGCTGCCGGAGATCTTAAAAACATAGCTGTTGAATCAGAACACTTTACGACGGGGCTGCCAACCGGGAATGCTGGGGCGATGTCCAGAGGCCATGGAGGGAAACACGGCAACCGTCAGTCCTCTGCGGTAATCCACCCTCTGCAGGGCCGCCGGAGTTCCCTTTGAAGAAGGTAAATCCAGGTACTCACTCACACCCACCCACTGCCTGGAGGATCTAGTCTAAATTCCGCAGCCCACCTCCCGGGTCTCCACCATTCCATCCCAACCCGTCTTTCCAGCCTCATCCTCCCTCGGCCTCCCCCCGATCCTGAACTTCAACATTCTAGCCATTCTAGACCAGAACTGTTCAATACAGTTGCTATTAGCCTCTTGTGGCTGCTAATTTTTTTAATTAATTAAAATTGGATTACATTTAAAAATCATTTCCTCAGTCCCACTATCTGCATTTCAAGTGCTCCATAGCCATGTGTGGCTAGTGGCTGCAACACTGGACTGCACAGCTGCAGAACATTTCCATCGCTGCCACAGTTCCATCGGGTGGGCACTATTTCAGACAGTAAGATCCACTCACCATCTCCTAAACAGACTCTTTATGTTAATTATATAATTTACACACAAGTACATTGTTAGTTTTCTCACATTACAAAAATCTCCTTTACCAATTCTAGACCTCTCCCTAGGGAGAATCACCAAAATAAGTTTGGCGTATATTCTCTCGGAATATTCTGTGTGTGCTGCACTGTGCTCTTTTCGTTCAACAGTGTCTTAGAGATCTTCACAGAAGAGCACAGCTCCAGCTACCTTGTGTTCTAGGTGCTGCAGAATAATCCAAAGCATGAATGGACTTCGGGTCACTTAACCTTTCCCCGCTACGGACTGTTGTGTTTGGTTTTCCCTTATTGCAGACAATACGCGAACACCTCTGTGTGTTTTTATGCCCTTGCACACGTATTTGTCTAGGGTAGATACCAAAAAGTGGAACTGCTGGGCCGTAGGCTGACCCCTCTGGGGCTCGGCACACCCGAACTCCCGCCTAGAATGCCTTTCCGCATGACTAATTGCTGCTCATCAAGTCAAGACCGATCAAGTGTCATTGCCGTGTGAAAGACAGTCTCTTCTGCCTCTCCTTTCCCGTAGTACTTCATGTCCACATCAGATCATTATCGCACACTGAGGGCTCTGCCTTATTTACCTTTGCATTCCCAACACCCAAGTACTGGGCTGAGCACAGAGCAAAAATTCAAATGTTTTCTTGATTGGATGAATGAATGAATAAGTAAACAAACAAGTGAAGGCACCGTGGTTAGGACATTCGGAATACTCAAGGTGAGCGAGTCTGTGAATGCTGTGAGCCTGGGCTTTGGACCAACTTGCCACCTGGTGTCCCGAGCCAAACCACCTCTCTAGGTTTCTCTCTCTCCCGCCTTCTGACTTTGGGCATCTCATCTTGAACTCTGTTCAAGCCGGGCACTCCACTGACAGAGCAGCATGAATGTGCAGGGGCTCTGACTGTGGAGCACAGAAATCTGAGCCGGGGGGGGGGGGGCGGGCAGCTCTAGGAGGGGGCTGACTTTCCAAGGGCAGCTCTGTCTCCTTCTGCCCCTTTGAAGTAGCTCCTTATGCTCTGGGGTTTGGTTCATTTTTTTCCCCCTATGGTATCTTAGGGGCAATTAAGATCAGCTGCAACATTTCTGCCTTCTGCTTCCAGATTGGACCCAAGGGAAGCCAGCTGTTTTATACCTGGCACCCACTCCTTGTGATCTGTTTTCTGAGTCTCTCTGTGACCTGACTTCCCCAGATCCTCGGGCCTGGCTTGCAGCCTTTGTTTTTAATGGGGTTTTAATAGGTGGCTCCTGTAATTAATTTCATTCTTGTGTTTCACACTCTCTGTCTGGGTGCCTAAAGGCCCCACAGGCATTGGGTGGGATGCTAACAGATTTTAAATAGTACAAAACGCTGCGGCTGTCATTAGGCACCGCCCGCGCTCCTCTCACTTGAAGTTGTTTTACAATCGTTAATTAGCCGCGGCACATGGCGCATGTGGGAGGTCAGTCTGGTCACCAGTCCGGCTTTATAGAGGGAGAAACAGAGATATGGAGAAAAGGGACTTGTCCAAGCCCCAACAGAGAGTGGGTGTTGAAACTCGTTTCAGAAGCACGTCTTGCTCGGTACACACCCTCGTGAGAGCCAAGGCAAGGACCCACTCAGGTACCATTTGCCAAGCGGCTGGAGGCCTCAGCCCAAAGGCGGCGTGCCTTGCATGCCTCACAGGCATCTTGGGAAGGCAGTTTCACCATCCCACCGGGACCGCGTAGCGAGGCCGCCCTCAGTAGCTAAAATCACTACCGGAAGTTACCCCCATTCATTCTCTTCGGGCCTTTTCTATTTTATGAGCGAACGGGTTTATCTGCATAAAGAATGCGTCAGTGATTCCTCCCGTAGAAACATAATTTGCTATTTTTAAAGATGTAATTTTAAAATCCGCGTACACGTACTCACACTCCTCTGGGAATGTGTGTGTGTGGGGGGGCGTGGTGTGCTGGGTGGGTAGGAAGAGTACGTGCTGCGGAGAGAACAGAGTGACCCTGGGCTTCCCAGAGCACGGGCCATCCCCCTGGGGGCGCACTGCTCTGAGCGCGCCCGAGACTCTCCAAACTCGAACGAATTTGAGTCCTCTGGATCCTCGGAGCGCCCCGGGCGTCCGACCCGGCGGGCCTAAGCTTGCTCTCTTTTGCCAGGTGGAGGGCATGGCCTCCCGGTCACCAGCTCCGGAGCGAGCGGGAGAGGAGGGGAGGCGGAGCAGGTGGCGATTAGGTCAGCTTCGGAACATTCTTGGACCGCTCCAGTGGATATAAATAACAGACGACAGTCTTCGAAAAATGCCGGGGTCGGGATAAGGAGTGAGGAAGAAGGGATTTATTTACGGTGGGGTGGCATCCTGGCGATCTGGAAAAATCCACCAAAGTCGGTGACTGACAAAGGCGGTGGAGGAGCAAAGGCATTTAAGGGTGAATAGTGGCACAAAATCTGGGAATAAGAACACGGAGGGGGAGGAGCTCATGCTTTTTTGCCCCACCCCCACTGCGTGTCTGTCCCAAGCCTCAGAATGCGGCTTGGATTGGCAGGCAGGGCTGTGCTTTGAAAGGGCACAGCTTTGGAGTCCTGGCCCTGCCCCACTACCGATTTTACGCAAGCCGCTGAAGGTATCTGACCCTCAGTTTCTGCATCTGCACAGTGTAAATCCTAATGCTTACAAGGGGATGGTTGTGACTATGCCGGAGCTAACGTCTAAGAAACCTGTGACCTGCAAAAAAAAGTAAGGCAATGTAGCCCCCCAGGCCTCCCTCCAAAGGCTGTCCATGCGGGCCGATCCCTTCCCGCTTCCACAGGTCTCTCAGACTCTGCAAAAGCAGGGGAGGGGCAAAGCTGAAATCGGACTCCCTGCAGCGGCTCGGCGCCACCCAGGAGAGTCGCCCCCGGCGCTTCTCGCGCTTGAGCCGGGACCCACCGCCAGCGTCCGGGCACCCGCCGGTCGCCACGATGCCGGCAGCCCCTGCGCCCGCTGTTGGACTGTGGGGTTGGGGCCGCGGCGGCGAGGAGAGGGCGGGGCCGGGGGCTGGGCTTCCCGGGGGAGGGCCGGCGCGCTCCGGGAGGCGGCGGCCGGGCCCGGGAGCGCCAGGACTCGGGCTCGAGCGTGGCCGGACCCCCCTCACCGAGGCGCGCAGGAGGACGCGGTGAGTACTGCCAGACGGGGACCATGGGGAGGCGGCGGCAGGAGCGCTGGCTCGAGCCCGCCCACTCCTCCGTCCCACTCTCGAAGTTTGCAATGGGACCGACTTCTGCCTCGGGAGCCCCCGGCCAACCCATTCTGTGCGAGGATGGAAAGAGCTGCCGCGGAACCGAAGGGGTGCCTCGTTTGCGGCGTCGCGCACCCTGCATTTTCCCAGGCCGGCCGAGGGGAGGGGGTCGTCGGGACTGGAGGGCCATACCATCTCCTGGGGCTTCTTAATGGCCCCAGATCGCCCTGGGGCTCTAGAAAAGGGAGCCTTCGCTCCCCGGCGACTCTTTGCTCTCTGCAAAGAGCTCCAATTCGTGGGGCTGTTGCCCGGGCCACCATCTGGAGTCCATGGCCGAACCCCCCTCCCCTCGGCGGTGATCGGCCAGCCCCACCCCCGCCAAGACCGAGTTGAACAAGTTTTGCCAAGAAGTCCTAGAACCTCCATTTCTAGGCCTGGCCAGGCACCTCCGCATGGGCTCCGTGGGCTCCGAGTTGTGAGGCGCCCTGCGGGTAACAGGGACCGGTCGAAGGGCGCCGTCTATAGTGTTGAGACTAGAGCCCGGCAGCCCCTGGGCTGGGAGGTTTGGTGTGGAAGCTCTGGGTTTGGAATGCGTCATCAGGGAGAAGGCACCTCGGCCGGCAGGTCAGGTTTCCAAAAGTGCCCCTTTGTTATGCCCCTCCCTGGCCCTGCCTCCTCCTCTTTCCCTGCACCACCCCCTCCCCCAACCTCCCGGGCCACCGACTCCAGCCGCTGTAGCCTAGGTGTCCCTCTCTGGACCAGTCTACCGCCCCCTCGCGTGCTTCAAATCCTAGGGCTGCCAGCCTACCGGGAGCGGCTGGAAGAAGAGGCCCTTGGGCGCAGCCTGTGACTCAGGACTGTATGGATGGGGAGGATGGAATGGCAGTGCCCCCTCCCAAGGGCTTGCCCTCAGCTTCTGGGAGGGGTGGGGGCTGGTCTGGGCAGCCACCACCTATCCACCTACCCGCCTCAGGCAGGGAAGTGGGTTCTTCCCTGAACCCCAGGATTCCCTACCTTGGCCCAGGAAGCTATGAGGAGACCCTGCCAAACCCCAGTGGACTTCTCTGGGCCCAGTAGGTGCTGACCCCCTGGGCTGGGAAGCTTTCATTATCTGCTTTCTGAGGCTTTGCCTGTGGCCTGGGTTCTGGGGACCCATCTGGGGCCCACCCCTACAGCTAGATCCAGCCCGGGCTGTGGGGCCTGGCTGTGCCTGGGGCTCAGGCCTGTGTTTGCTCTGGGAGGCCAGAGGGAGCAGTGCCAGCCCTGCACACACAGCTTGCTCTGTTCTGGGGCCAGAGAGAGGGAATGGGTGGGGGGCGGCTCTCCCGGGAGCTGGGAGCATGAAGGCTGGAGCCCGCAGGAGCCAGGGGCCCTGGACACCTGACGGGCCACACCGAAGGCTTGCGACTTACAGCTGCAGCTTGCTTCTCTCCATCTGGTTGGCAAGTCCCTTTTGGGCAGATGGGACAGCCTCAGGAAGACCCGGTGGGGGGCCGCTGTGCTCTGTGCTCAGCACCTCCGTTGCAGGCCTGAGCTAGTCTGCAGGCTTCCAGGTGGAAGCCCACGTGGACCAGCCTTTCTCACCGCTGCTGTGGCCAGTGGGTTTCCTGGTCTTCAGTGGGATGGCGAGTTTGTTTTCTTCATTCAACTGCCAACTCCAGCGCCCGGAGGAACCCAAACTGGACCCTCCGGAAATCTCTGTCAGTGACTGCAGGGAGATCCTGTCCTGCCAGCCACAACCCAGTGGGATTCATTCCCTGATGGAGGGGTCAGAGCAGCTGTGGGAATGGGGATGGTGCACGGGGTTGCATGTGACTGTGCAGAAGATGCCTCCGTGTGAGTTCGGAAGAAGGGGCGCAGGCTCACCAGCCTGGAGGGGAGCACAGTGATGAGGCCCTGCTTCATGGGCAGCAGGCCCCTTCCATCCTCCTTGGGCCTGGCGGTGTCCTCTGGGCCTGCTCAGAGGCGGAAGCGATCTCCTAAGGGGCCGAGTCGGTGCTGCGGACAGCTGGGACCCTGCGCAGAGGCAGGAAGGGAGTGACCGTGTGCCACCGTGTCCTCCAGCCCCTGGGGTCGTGGCTGTGGGTTTGGAACCTGGCTTGCCCTCTGGAGAATACTCATAACTAGCCAGTCACTTGTGTGACTCCCTCATGTTGCCTCGGACTCTGGGCTTTGTGAGGGCGGGGCTGAGTTGCTCGTTACCCGCAGAGCCCCGTGGGACCTCAGATGCTGTGGAACAGGGTGGGTGTCAGGCCCCTCATGCTGCTGTCTGCTCATTGCTTGACGTGAGAGTTACACCAGCCCTGGCACAGAAGCAGACCAGAAGGTGCAATTTCCATCTTAGGAGGGAGCTGAGGCTCCATTAGGAGGGGACAGTGAAATGCACTTGCTCATGTTTCTTGGCCAAAGTAGGACTCTGGTCTCTTGGCTGTTAGTCCTTTCCAGCACAGGGAGCTACTGGAGTATGAGGGTGTGGCTGGGTACCCTCTGACTCGGCCTGGTCTGGAAAAGGGTCGCCTTGTTGTTCAAAGAAAGGCAGCAAGGCCCTAGCTTGGGAAGGCGTCCTCTTCTCATCTGCGGTCAGGGGAGTGGGGCCCTCTGCCCACCACCCACCCCCGCCTGCCATCTAATCCCCAGCTGGATCGTGTGACCTGCCTGGCATTCTCCTGGCTGGAATCTGGCGCTTCTGACAGCAGTTGCTATATTGGGGGAGCTGGGCACCGCCCTGGACGCTCTAGGTCCCAGCCCTCACCCCCTGCTTTGCTCTCATTAGCTTCACGGCAGAATCACTGTGGCAGCTTTGAGAGGTGGACGACCACGACCCTGAAGTGCTCTCTAGGCTCCAGGTACATGGGGTGAGGTGCGGGGGAAGGGCAGGCCCAGGGCGAGAGAAGGGGCTTTGAAACTGCCATCCTTGCCCCTATCCCAATGCCTCCTGAGGGCCTCCAGAACCCTGCCTGCTAAGTCCTAGCCACAACAGCTCCTTGGATGGTGGGGATGGCAGTGGCAGCAAAGCCCGGGGTCATTTCCTATCCCTGAAAGCATATGTCCAGCTTCTCTGCTTACCTCTGCACTCCACAGCCCCAATCTGCCACCATTCCGTGCTGCGGGGACACCATGGCTCCAGAGGAAGATGCAGGAGGGGAGGCCCTAGAGGGCAGTTTCTGGGAGGTGAGCAGCAGGGTCCCCAGTTTGGGGGTGGCACTGAAATGCCCCCCCCCCGGGCCCAGCCACCTGTCCAAGGGAGTTGTCTAGCTGCCAGCCGCAGCCCTTGAAGGGGCTTCTCCCTGGCCACACTGCCCTTTCCGTGTACGCCCCAGGCTGGCAACTACAAGCGGACGGTGCAGCGGGTGGAAGACGGGCATCGGCTGTGTGGGGACCTGGTCAGCTGCTTCCAGGAGCGCGCTCGCATCGAGAAGGCCTATGCCCAGCAGCTGGCCGACTGGGCCCGGAAGTGGAGGGGTGCCGTGGAGAAGGGTGAGCTAGCACTGGGACCCAGCAGGCAGTGGAGGGCCGCCGGTGTGGGGAGATCAGGCACGGTGGCTTTTTTCTGCACCTCTCGTGGGAAGGGCTGCCTTCTCCTCAAAGGGAAAATCCTCCTGGTAATTCTCACGGCGGTGCTGTTCAAGTTTTCGGAGTACAGTCACGAGTTATTTTGAGAATTCTGTTAATGCTATGATGGGGACAGTGCTGATCTGCACGCTTCCTAGAGGACAGTCGGGAAGTTCAGAGAAGCTAAGTGACTTGCCTAAAGGCACACAGCGAGAAGAACTTAAGCTTGAGCCAGGCCTTCTGATTTGGGATCTTTCCATCTTAACAAGCTGCCTTCCTTGGGGACAGACACCGGTTGGTCCTTCTGAGGCAAGCTGTAGTGGTTTATGCCACAGACCGGGCCTGAATCTTAGTTCCCGTGCAGTTGTAATGCTTTGGGCAATTAATCTCACTTCTCTGGGCCGCCGTCTTTCCTCTTGTGAAATGTTGATCACGACACTGTCTTCATGGAGGTGGATGAGGCGAGGATTCGGTGCGATCTGGTCAGTCCAGGTACAGAGGAGGTGTTCAGTCAGCAGCCGCCGACACCATTGTTCATCTTTGTGTCCCTGCTTCGTGCGTGGCCCCAGAACAGCACCAGGAGAGAAGGGACGGGCTTGTTTCTGGTGGCATCCCCGGCCTGGCCCAAGTCCCATCCCTCCCTGCAGGTCCCCAATATGGCACGCTGGAGAAGGCCTGGCATGCCTTCTTCACCTCGGCCGAGCGGCTGAGCGCACTGCACCTGGAGATTCGGGAGAAGCTCCACGGGCAGGACAGTGAGCGGGTGCGTGCCTGGCAGCGGGGGGCTTTCCACCGGCCGGTGCTGGGCGGCTTCCGAGAGAGCCGGGCTGCTGAGGACAGCTTCCGAAAGGCCCAGAAGCCCTGGCTAAAGAGGCTGAAGGAGGTGAGCCTGAGGAGGGTGGGGGCGGATGAGCATCAGAGGTACGCCCCTTCCTTAAGTCCACGGGCCGGCTTGGCGAGCAGGGTCCAGAGTTTTCCTTGCATGTCCCAGGTTGAAGCTTCCAAGAAGAGCTACCACGGAGCCCGAAAAGAGGAGAAGACAGCTCAGACTCGGGAGAGTCATGCCAAAGCAGACAGCGCTGTCTCCCAGGAACAGCTGCGTAAGCTGCAGGAGCGGGCGGACCGCTGCACCAAGGAGGCTGAGAAGGTACTGGCCATGGCAGCAGCCAGCCCAGTTCTGCTCCCTGAATGTCTTTCCCAGCCCCCAGCACCCTTCCTGCTCTCATCCTCACCTGCCACCCTCTCTCCAGGTTACCACTTAAAGGAGGAAGCTGAGAAAAGATGTTTTACCCAGAGAGAAAAAACAGTGCAAGTTCGGGCATTGGGAGGGTTTAGTGGCTGAGCCCTTCCAAGCTCTCTTCTTTTCCCACCTGGGACAACTTCTTATGTCGTTTGCTCTGCTGGAGTGCCCTGTCCTCCGGCTCTGCATATCCAGATCCCCCCATCCTCTGAGGTGCTGCTCGGTGTCCACCTCCTCCATGAAGCCTTTTCTGATTTCTCCCACCCCCCACCCGAGTGAGAAGTCGTCTCTCTCTCCTCTTTGCACTCTCCATCTCACCTTACTCTTGCTTTTAGCCTTCCCTCACCAGACTCCTAAAGCTGCTGTGCCCAAATGTCACCTCCCTTATTAGGCTGCTGGGATTCTAGGGACAGGAACCAGGTCTTGTGACTGGTTACCCCTGGTGCCTAGCCCAGGGTTCAGCCCACGGCAGGCACTCAGTAAATACCAGCGCAGTGCCGAGCGGAAGAAGGTGTCGTGCTGACCAGGTCCCCTCCTGTCCTACCCAGATGAAAACCCAGTATGAGCAGACGCTGGCGGAGCTGCATCGCTACACCCCACGCTACATGGAGGACATGGAGCAGGCCTTCGAGACCTGCCAGGCCGCCGAGCGCCAGCGGCTTCTCTTCTTCAAAGACATGCTGCTCACCCTACACCAGCACCTTGACCTCTCCAGCAGTGAGAGGTGTGGCCCAAGGGTTGGGCGTGGAGATATGGAGTCATGCGGGGTCTCTCCCATCTCCCCTGCACTCTGGCTGGGCTGAGTGAGCTTGGGGGCTACGGACGCCCAGGGCTTCCTAGTTTGAGGGTTGTGTCTCGGGCCACAGGTTCCACGAGCTCCACAGAGACCTGCATCAGGGTATTGAGGCAGCCAGTGACGAGGACGACCTGCGCTGGTGGCGCAGCACCCACGGGCCGGGCATGGCCATGAACTGGCCACAGTTTGAGGTACATGTTCCGGGTGGGGCTGGGAGGTGGAGTGGGCTCTCACTGGGCTCAGCATGGACCTTGGGAAGGAGGCTAGGGCTGGAGATGAAGTAGGTGAAGGTGGTTTGGTGGCCCTGGCTACCACTACAGCCTGCAGCCCAGCCTGACCCTAAGCACTGTCCCCACAGGAGTGGTCCCTGGACACACAGAGGATAATCAGCCGGAAGGAAAAGGGTGGCCGGACTCCTGATGAGGTTACTCTGACCAGCATCGTGCCCACAAGAGATGGCGCTGTGCCCTCACCTCAGTCCCCTGGGTCTCCAGGGTGAGAGCCAGGCACCCGGCTGTGCAGCTCTGGCCCCTGCCCTGCCCTCCTTTCCTTCATTCTTTTCACACCTGCGGTGGGTTGAAAATGGGTTCCAGGGCCCTTAGGACCTACTTAGTGGCTGTAATGCCAGTTTTCATGGTGGTTTAGGTTTGCCAGGTGTTTCCCACGTTCCCTCTCATCCACTGCTCACATTGGCCGTGTGGTGGGAAGAGCACCTGAGCTCACAGGCATGGGTGGCAGAGTTCAGACTAGATGCTTTCAGTTCTTCCCTGTCTGCCTCTCCCAGGGTTCCTTCAGGGACGAGCCCTTCGCCTTGGGTCCTAGGCTCTATGGGTCAAGGTGTTCCTTGTGCCCTGAGCCTGTCCCCCTTCTGTCTCCCCTCTCCAGCGGTGGGCAGGATGAGGAGTGGTCAGACGAGGACAGTCCCCGGAAGGCTGCCACTGGGGTGCGGGTGCGGGCACTCTATGACTATGCTGGCCAGGAGGCTGATGAGCTGAGCTTCCGAGCAGGTACCGTGGGACCCCTTTCCTGTTCTTTTCCAGGTTTCAGCCTCCCCTCCCCCATTTACTACGCTCAATAGGGGTGTGGTGGAAAAGGGAAGCCAGACACTTATTTCTCAACGGCTAGTTCTCTGACTCTGAAGGTTGTGCTGGGTCCAGCCTGCAGGGGTCAGAGTGTCTGCTCTGACCCCAGAGTGTCTGCTCTAAAAACCTCTCAAAACCACCATCTGGGGCCTGACTGCTGCCTTCAGGGTCTGGGGTGGGTGGCTTGCTGACTTTGACCTCCCTCTCCTGAGCCATGTCTCCCCTTCCTGTCCAGTCCCTCTCAGTCCTTGACCTAATTGCAGGAATGGGGCTAGGCCAGGGCAGTTGGCAATGACCAACCCCTCTTCCCCCAGGAGAGGAGCTGCTGAAGATGAGCGAGGAGGATGAGCAGGGCTGGTGCCAGGGCCAGCTGCAGAGCGGCCGCATCGGCCTCTATCCTGCCAATTACGTGGAGTGCGTGGGGGCCTGACTGCCCTAGCGGCCCTTCTGCAAGGTTTCTCCACCTTAAGAAGAGCCCAGCTTCTCCTGGATGGCTGGACTGAGGGTCCCGAAACATTGTTCCCCTGCTGTCCCTCGAGGAGGGAGAAGTCCTAGGAGCCAGGGAGGGGAGGGGCTGTGTCTAGGAAGGGAAGGGCCAACTGAGTCTAAGCTGAGGGTGAGATGGGGAGGCCAGGTGACAGAAGGGTTCAGGGATACCTGGGCCTCCCCAGGAGTGCTTGGTTCTCCTCAGGAGCGCTTGGTTCTGCCCAGGAGCCAAGGACCTAGTTTCTGGCCCCTGTGTTTTGGGGTTCCTGGGGTGGGCTTGGGGTGAGTGTAGTTCTGGGCTAGCAACACTCTTTTGTGGCTTGTTAGTGTGTATTAAACTTGAAAAAAAAAAAGCATTGTCAGGCTTGTGTGCGTCTTTTTTGATACTCCATTCTTGCCTGCAGAGAGCATCGGGAGGGAGGCACTGAGAGGAGGTCGGTGGGCCTAGTTTTTGTTATGGGGGCGGGGTTTGGGCAGAGATTGCCAGGTGGTACCTGCTGTGGAAGGGACTGGAGATCTGGCTTGGTTGGTGTGAGGCTGGCAAAGCTGTAGACTGGGTGCTGAGTTCAGAGCTGGGCCCAGCCCGTCTGCATTCCCGCTCAAGCCGGTGGGATCCTGAGTGCTCGGCAAGACTGTTAATCATTACCCCCCGTCGGGAACCGGCCTCGCCGCCCACACCTCCTGGGAGGTGGCTCCACCTCCCCGGGGCAGCGCTGGGGCGCGGCTCGGCCGCGCTGGAAACTGTCGCGCAGCCCAGGCAGCGGATTGGCCGCGGGGCGGCGCGGCGTTGGTTCTGGCGACTGTTGTGGAGGTGGGGCTGTGACGTTTCTGCGTCCGTTCCGCTTGCCGCTCATTGGTCCAGCTCAGGACAAGTCGCCCCACCCCTCGGCAGGCCTGGGCGAGGCTGAGGACGGCCTGCGTACCCGCCTTCCGGGCCGCGGATTGGCTTGGGACGGGGCGCGTCGGGCGCGCTGGTGTCTGGGAAGGAGAGAAAATGGCGTCTGAGCCGAGCAAGACCGAAATCCAGACCTGTTTCAAGAGGCTTCGCGCTATTCCGACCAACAAGGTGCGTGAGCGGGAGGTGCGCGGGCCTGGCACCGACCGGGAGAGACTCTCCGGGCTCCTGTGGGGCCCGAGGGAGGGAGAAGGGCGGACGTGGGCTGTTTTCCTGGGTTGTCAGTCCCCGGCCTCGACTCGGGGCCCCTGGTCACTCGCTCATCGCCTCCTCCCCGCAGGCCTGCTTCGACTGTGGCGCTAAGAATCCGAGTTGGGCAAGCATCACGTACGGTGTTTTCTTGTGCATAGACTGTTCTGGAGTGCACCGCTCCCTGGGTGTCCATCTCAGCTTTATCAGGTGCGGTCTCCTCGCGGCTCCTGTTTCGGCCAGGCCAGGGTTTTGTGCTGGGCAGGGCAGAGTGGCGACTTGTGTCGCTCTTAATTCAGTGTTCGGAAACCTCCCGGCCGGGGGTCTGGTAGCCTCCCACCGGAGAGAACCGCCTGTGTGGACGGACCCCTCGCCACATAGACAGCTCATCTACTCTGGGTCAAAACTCCCGTCCTTCCTAGCGGTCAGACTCGGCCCTCCCAGCATTAGTTTTGAGGAAAAGTTAGCTGCATTGACGTTGTTGCTGATATATTTTATTGGTCAAATATGTCAGAAGTGACCCTGTGGCTGTCCTTAAGGGGAAAGCTAAGTCCAAGCTTATGTGCCTTAGATTTTGATCTCCTTTTGGATCTGGAAAATAAATTAGCACCCCTTTGACCATGTGAATGGAGAGAAAAGCTTTCGTGGACAGGATAGAGGGGAGGAAGTAGGGTGGTGGCTGATTAGTGTTTCCTGGGCGCCTACTGCGCCCGAGGCCAAATGACAGGTCAGTGGGTCTGCCAGGGAAGCATCTCCTGGTGTCTGCGGGCGGGTGACACGCAGCCCTTTCGCACAGGTCCACGGAGTTGGATTCCAACTGGAGCTGGTTCCAGCTGCGGTGTATGCAGGTCGGCGGGAACGCCAATGCGGTAAAGCTCCTCATGTCCTCCCTGCCCTGTCTGCTGCCTGGGTACTGACTTGACCGGGACCTCCTAGGAGGCCCTCGCAGTTTCTCTGGCCTATGGTGACACTGTACACTGTTCTCCAAACTTGGGAATTGGCCGGTGTTCTTCTCCAAGTGCCCTCAGATTAAAACGAATCGGGCCAGATGTTCTTGGGGAAAGGCCAAGGGAATTAGGGCTTCCATAGCGATCCAGGTCTTGGCCTGGGTGGGTGGAAGGATGGGCAGGGTGGGCGTGGGCTGTGTCTTCAGATAGGGCTGAGTGAGGGCCGGGCTTCACTCAGTCATCTTAGGATGGGAGGCTGTATTTTCTTCAGGAATATCTGAGAGCCTTTCCCTCTCTGAAAAAGTACTGATGGAAATAGAGTGTACTATCCTGTGCAAATAGTACCCGGGCTATTATGAGGGGTGCCTTTTTTGTCTCTAGGGAGAATCACCTGTAGCATGGTGCTTTCCCTTCTTTATCCTCCAGACTGCTTTCTTCCGTCAACATGGATGCACAGCCAGTGATGCCAACACCAAATACAATAGCCGAGCTGCCCAGATGTACCGGGAAAAGATCCGGCAGCTGGGAAGTGCGGCCCTGGCTCGGCATGGCACCGATGTAAGTCCCTGGTCCCCGGGCCCGGGTGTTGGGGTGAGTGGGAGTATCAGAGTCCTGTTTCAAGGATGTCTTCTCCCTTGTAGCTTTGGATAGACAATATGAGTAGTGCGTCCAGCCACTCCCCGGAAAAGAAGGACTCTGATTTCTTCACAGAACACACTCAGGTGAGTGCCCACAAGGAATGTTTCCTGTGATTATTCCGGACAGGTGGTTTACTGGCCAAGGCCTTCTGTGATCATGGGCACAGATTCCACTCGCCTTGGCATGATACTTCAGACGGGGTGTGTGCAACCCACTGCTAGGTCAGCCCGGGTGTTTCCTCCTCCCACAAGTAGGCGTGGGTTGTGGCGCCCCTTAGGATCAGACCCCTTTAAACTAGGTTCGTAGAGAGGAGGCAGAGAAGCTTCTTGAAGGCTCAGGAGGTATCGGGAGCCTCAAACAAGTTTTCCTGGATTCTTCCCCTATAAGGGAGGTGCTGTGTTTGGGGACAATTAAAGGAATCCTCCCCAGAAACCCACCTTGACTGGAGGGGGGTGGGGGGTGGCTGATGTTAGATTCCCTCAGTTTGAACCCCAGCTCCTGTACTTGGCGTTTCCAGGATGTGGCTAACTCACGTAACCTGTCAAAACCCCCGTCTTTACAGTAGAGCTATATCTGCCTCGAGGGGTTTGTTGTGATAGTTAATGTTTGTGTATGTGAAAAGCTCTTTGACTTGTGCCTGGCATGTGGAAAGTGCCCAGTAGGCGTTAGTCGTTACTAAATTAGGGGAACGAGCTCTGGCTCTTAAGTAAATAGTGGAGGGGTAGAGGTGGCTGTGAGTTTCCTGCTTCTTTCTTCCGTAGTGAATAACAACTATGATTTTACTTGCCAACCTGAAGTCTCCTTTCCTCGAGGGCTTGGAGTAGGGCCTTGTAGCCACAAGGTGCTTGTAGGTTCTTGGTGCTCCCTGCCAGCAGGAGTAACTCATTGAGGCTTCTGTGGGCTGGCCTCCTTTGTAGGCCCCTGCCTGGAATGCATCAGCCACCGACCTGGCAGAGACCCAACAGCCAGCCCCGTCTGCGGAGAGCAGTGGATTGGCACGTGAGTTCAGCCCGGATTCTAAGCAAGTGCCCCGGTCCTGGCAAAGCCTCCAGCCTGGGAATGGGACGCCTGCTGAAGGGGCTAGGAGTGGGGGTGGGTCTCATATCTCTGGGTGGGCTGGATTTATTTCAGTGTCTTGGAGGAAGTGATGGGCATTCCTTTTATCTTTTGGAGGCTTGGCAAGCTGGGGAAAGCCAGTGCCCCCTACTCTTGTCCCATCACTTCCTAAAAGGGGAGGTCATAGGAAGCTTTGAACCTTATACCTAACTCCCACCATTGCATCCATAGAAACAGAGCTTGGCCCCAACACGGATCTACTTGGCACCTCACCGAAAGCTTCACTGGGTCAGTGTGACAGCCGGCAGGTGGGGGTGACTGGGAGAGGATGGGCCTCGAGGTTCTTTCGGATCTGCTGCTGCCTGGTGGCATGGACTGAGACCACAGGAGGCTAAGCGCCTTAACTCTCTGGAGCGGGACTGCAGTTGGGTTCATGGCTGCCACATCGACTGCAAGGGCTTTAGAGCCAGGCCCTTTGATTGGTGAACCTTGGTGGGCTGGTGTGCAAGGCCTGGGTCTGCCTCTGGGTGTGGGGACTTCTAGCCAGAGTATGGGGAGGCCAGCATACGACTGGACACCTAACCCTGGGGTCTGAGGCAGGGTTGGCCTTCTGGTCCATTTTATGGGGTGGGGGGCATGGGGGACAGCTCTGAGCTGCTCATGGCTGGAGGTGACATTGTTCTTTCCTAGCCAGTCCCTGGCCTTTCAGCTCCTTTATACTCTTCTTGGCGTCCTCTGGTTCAGGGTGAACAGTCCACTTGCTGTCCTTGGTTAGTTCTGTTGACCCAAGGGGGGTGGGGCAGGAGGCCAGCGGAATGACTGTCGGGCTGACCCTCTGGGACGGCTGGCACAGCTCATCTGAGACAAGGCTCTGCAGAGGCCTCTAGGCTTGGAAGTTCAAGGAAGCTCTGGGGTTGGCCCCTGGTTAGCCACAAGTCTGTTTCTCTCCAGAGTCCATGTATCTGTCACCTAAAGGGGCCCTTCCTGCCAGAGGTAACCAATAGCCCCTCGGGGAGCCCGGTCCCTTGCACGGCAGCTCCCTGCTTTAGGAACTGAGGCTGATGTTTGGCATCCGCCCCCTGCCTAGCTGTCCCCATGCTGGTTCAGGGACTTCGTCTCTGCTGCTTCAGGTCCGGTTCTTGTCCCAGTCTGGTGGGGGTCTGTACCCTCCCCTGATCTTGTCTTTGGCTTGGACCGTCCCGGCACCATTGGTTGGAGCTGGTGGTGGCAGCTTTGCCTTCCCTTGCCTACAGCTGTTCTTTTTAGAAGCTCTTGCCAGAAACTGCATGGTGTGAACAGAACTGCCGCCTCTGACCTCCCTTTATCCTCACCTATGGCTCACCTTTTCTCACGCAGAAGTGAAAACCTCCCTCATTGGCAAGAAGAAGCCAGCAGCAGCCAAAAAAGGGGTAGGTGGGAGAGGCAGCATGTAGAGGGTTAGGAGCCAGAGTCAGACTGCTTGAGTTCGCCATGTGACCCCCCCACTCACTGGCTATATGGCTGTGGCAGAGGCACTCGGCCTCTCAGAGCCTTCTCTCTGTAAGGGCTGCCAAGAAGCCTATCTTCAGGGGACTCTAGGCGGGATCAGCCTGGGTCGTGCTGGGTCCTCCCAACATGGCTGTAGTGGTCAGGCCCTGAGGCCTCTGCTGGGGCCGTGAGAGCCACCTTGTGCCCAGTTCTAGCAGAGCCCCTGTTCTCCCTGTCAGCCATGCAACTGGTTGCCTGTTTTTTTACCCTGAACCTTGAGAAGGAACATGTTCCGTTGGGTGTGCAAGAGTACCCATGCTCGGGAGGGAGTGGAGGACATTGTGGTTGGCCAGGCCCCATCATGTGATTCTCCTCCCAGCTGGGTGCCAAGAAAGGTCTCGGGGCCCAGAAGGTGAGCAGCCAGAGTTTCAGCGAGATTGAGCGGCAGGCCCAGGTGGCGGAGAAGCTCCGTGAGCAGCAGGCAGCTGATGCCAAGAAGCAGGCGGAAGAGTCCGTGTGAGTGTTTGCCAGTGGGGCACCGGCTCAGTGGGGTGGGTGGGCAGGTGGGACAGGCAGGCTGGGTGCTGGCCTCTGATACGTTTGTTCCTTCCCAGGGTCGCCTCCATGCGTCTGGCGTACCAGGAGCTCCAGATTGATCGTAAAAAGGAGGAGAAGAAGCTACAGAACCTGGAAGGGAAGAAGCGAGAGCAGGCAGAGAGGTTGGGCATGGGCTTGGTGTCCCGAAGGTGAGGCTCAACCCCAGGGTATGGCAGTGAAATGCTGTGTTCTCCCAGGAGCCCCAGCAGGTTCTTCCCCGTAGTTTGGGGTTCTAGGCTTAGTCTTAGAGGCTGAATAAATCGCTGTACTTACTGTTTAAAGCACCTAGTGTGGTGTTTGGCACGTAGTAGGCACATGCCCTGCCCCTGCCTAGTAAGTGCCAGTAGTGCTGCCAGATATGAACACCCGGAAGTAACCCCAACATTCAAACGCTCTTTGGTTGGACAGTATACTTCCTGTTTCACAGCTCTCATTTTGTTGCTGTGGTTTTCTTAAAACAAGGACTGCAAACCAGTTCTCTTACGAATTTTGTTTGCTGTACACCGAGTTACTGTCTAGAGATTTCAGTAACACTAACTTTTTGATCTCTTAAAAATCGGAGAATCTGAAGGTGCTGGAGCTAGTGATCCTGGCTCCTGGCAGCTGGTGCTGAGTGGTGGCCGCACCTTGCGAGGGGGGCAAGCTCCGCCCTTGGCCTTCTGGGCTTGAGCACAGTGCTCTGCAGAGGTATTATTTCCCCTTTCACAGATGAGGAAACTGAGGCTTGGCAGTGAAGCAGCTTGCTTGAAGCCCACAGATCTAGTAATTGGCACAGATAGGTTTTGAGCCTAGAACTATTTGATTCTAAATTCCGTATATTTGGCCTTCATGCTGCACTTCTCTGGAAGAAGATAAGGCCTGGTATTTCTGCTTAATCTGCCTGAACACATGCTGGTTGGATTTCACTTACCCCCTTCCAGTCTGTGTGCTGCTAATGTAACACACAGCTAGTCAGGGAAAAAATGTTAACCCTGAAAAGAACTTTAGGTCTCCACCCTCTCCGTTTTGGTCACAGGAATTACTGAGTTAAAGGGTAGGAACACTTTCAGGTTTTTTTTTTTTTTCCCATTTTTGTAGTGCAAGAGAATCTTTTATTTAAAGCCAGCCCACCCTATTTAAAGCCCTATTGCAAAATTTTCACTCCTTGGGGTTCCGCCAGCTAAAAGCTGTAGCTGGTTTGTAATGCGTTACCCTTACTGGGACAAAGCCCTGAAGGGCCTACACGGAGCAGCGCACAGGAGGAAAGTGTGGCATCGCGAGCTGGGGCTGCCTGCCCACTCGTGCCTCTTTGCTCTGGAAACTGGGCTGCAGATCCAGGCTTTCTGCGTGGGGCCAGGCTCCGTGCTTTGAAGTGCTTTCCTCATCAAAAAAAAAATAGATGGAATGATTAAAAGCCCACCCTTCCATGCCATTAGACTCACTTCCCTGGTCTGGGGGCTTGTGTCTTCGCTCGGTGTGTGCGTGCCCGTCTTGGTGCAGGACGTGGCTACGGCCCAGCAGGCGTGGGCGCTAGCGCTGTCACTTGGTGCACGTCCTTCAGGTCACAGCGGGCAGCCGGCCCTGGGCGGGGAGAGCTGGCTCTGAGCAAACAGAGCCAGTGTGCTGGCGGCTGAGCGTGCGTTCCCCATGCGGCCCTGCCCCGTGCAGGGGTGGCAGGCGCATGCTCTGGGCGGTGCTTGGGGAGTGTGGGGCTCCCGCCAGCGGCTGGCACCTTCTCTCGGGTGGTGACGCCGCGCTCACCACGCTCCCATGCCCGCCCTGCCCCCCCACAGCTCCGTCTCCCACTCCGTGCTGTCTGAGATGCAGGTGATCGAGCAGGAGACGCCCGTGAGCGCCAAACCCTCCCGCTCGCAGCTGGACTTGTTCGACGACGTTGGTACTTTCTCCTCTGGACCCCCAAAGTAAGACTGTTGTTGGGGTGAAGGCTTGGCCATCATGCTCCTTGCGAGGCTTCTCTGAGCCACTCTGCTGTCGCCCTAGGTACAAGGACAACCCCTTCTCCTTGGGGGAGAGTTTCGGTTCCCGGTGGGACACAGATGCCACCTGGGGTGTGGACAGGATGGAGGAGAAAGAGCCAGAAGTGACCATCTCGAGCATCCGGCCTGTTTCGGAAAGGTGGGGTGGCCCAGGGCAGTGCTGTCCGGTAGGGTTTCCTGTGAGGGAAGAGTACTGTGTCTGCACTGTCTGGTGTGGGAGCCACGAGGTGTGTGGCTCCTGAGCCCTTAGAATGTGGCTAGAGCAGCTGAGAATCCGCATTTTAAATGCAATTTAAATAAATGTAAATAGCCACAGGGACGCAGGGGCCCCTGGATCCGGCCGTGTAGGAGTCGGGCCTTGGTGTGAGCTGCACTTAGCATCCTCTCGTCCACGGCCCATTTCTGTGGCAGGAGGGCTCTGATTTTATGCTTCTGCCCAGACCTCCCAGGGGTTATGTGCCTCTGGCCTCTGGCCTGTTTTTTTTAAAGCTTATTCTATTTCAATCTGGGCAGTATGTTTAATTGATAAATTATCTGCCTGTCATCCATGTGTGAAGTGGGGGCATCAGTAATGACTTCATAGGGCCACTGGAAGGGTGGAATGTAATGACACCTGAAAACACCCACCCTGTGCTGGGTCTGTGGGTGCTGGGCAGGAGTGACCACGCCTGCCATCCACACTGGGATGCTTCTGAGAGGGAAGGGGACACTGTGACTAAGTGTGCCTGGGGAGTAAGCAGAACCCAGGCACACCGAGACTACGGTCACCCTAGTGTTAGGCCAGTGGTCATGAGTAGAGTAGCCACAGTGACGTTCCAGTGTCCTAGACCTTGATGCAGCTGTGCTGTTTGGGGCAGAAGCCCGGGCCCCTCCAAGTCACGTTTCCACGCTGCTGAGTGCGGGTGACATAAGCTCTCTGTGCCTTGGCTTCATTGTGGAGGAGGGAGGGGTCTCATCCTGGGGAACGGGCCCCTGAGCCCCAGAACCGATCAGGGCCTTGGTAAGCATCCCCAGGTTTGCCTCTGGTGGTAGTGGGGTAGTAACACTGTCCCCAGACAGTGACGGGAAGGGTCAGATGTGTTGTCCCACCTCCACCCCAGAGTCACAAACCGGAGGGAGGCCGAGAGTCGGAGCTTGGGCGTCGAGTCCAGTGAAGCACGTCAGAAATTTGCAGGAGCTAAAGCCATCTCATCTGACATGTTCTTCGGGCGGGAGGTCGATACCGAGGTGAGCAGAGTTCCGCGCCCTGAGGCTGGCGGCAGGCGATGGTAGCAATACCTTCCTCCCTGCAGCTAGTTTGGGCTTCAGCACGAGGTGGCTGGGCTCCATGAGTTCTGGGGACGGCAGCCAGAGACGAGCAGGCCTTGCCTTTTCTTCGCCGCAGCGTGAAGCCAGGTCTCGGCTGCAGCAGCTCTCAGGCAGCAGTGCCATCAGCTCTTCAGACCTCTTTGGGGACATGGACGGGGCTCATGGAGCAGGTGGGTGCCAGAGGTGTGGTGGGCACCAGGTGAGACCAGTGAGCAGAGCCGGAGGGCCCAGTGGGCAGGGCATAGCACCCTGCAGGCCTCTGGGTCACCCCTCCCCTTGCTGTTACAGGTAGTGTTTCCCTGGGGAATGTGCTCCCCACGGCTGACATCGCCCAGTTTAAGCAGGGTGTCAAGTCTGTGGCTGGGAAGATGGCTGTGCTGGCCAATGGTGTGATGAATTCTTTGCAGGTAAGGCTGGGGCTGCTTGACCAGGGGTGGGAGGGACCTAGAGTAGTGCCTAGAGGGTGGCCTTCTTCACCTCCACGTCCAGACACTCACTGGGAGCCCCTCAGCCTGAGACAGCATTTGCTTTTCCTGGAAGGGCAGCTTGCTTCCTTCGAGCTCCAGTAACAGGCTGGGCCTTCCCAGGCGAAGATGTCCTGTCTGCACTGGTCTCCCCCAGCCTTGTCATCTGTGCTACTCTTTCCCCACCCCAGCTTCCTTGAGATTAGGCAGGGCTTGTCCCTTGGGGTCTGGCCACAACCCCCTTCCCAAGGCCCACGCAACATAATGTCAAACACTCCCTGCCACTCGAGGTTGGGCGCCCCTGCTCCGCCCCTTCCCAGTCCTGCCTGGGTGTTGGTGGAGGGTGCTCCTGTGGGGCAGTGGCTGCGGGTCAGAGACGCTGACTTTGTGTTTCCCTCCCCCGTTTCCAGGATCGCTATGGCTCCTACTGATCCATGCTTCACGGCTCAGGCATGTGGTGGGGACAGCAGCAAAAACCTCGTGGTCACCAGGCCAGGGCTGCTTGCCTTGTGGAAGCTGGGGAGGAATTGTTACTTACACGTCTGGTGTGTGACTGGGTGGCCTTTGAGGATCTCTGGTGAGGGGTGGGCAGTACCAGCCCTTGACCTCTGCCTGTGGATCGAGCCCTTTGTTCTCTTCCCTCACACCCTCCCCCGTGTGCTAGGTTGTCGTCCCTCCAGCCCTGCTCCCTGTGCTGCTGCTCACTCAAACTGCCACGCTGGGAGTGAGGGGAGGGCACCTCCTCAGGGTGGCTCAGCCTGGGTCCAGCCTTCCCCGAGTAGGGGAAGTGGAAAGTGTAAGGCTTTTTTGCCGGCTCTAGGATCCTTCCAGCTCGTCTGGGGGTTTGGCCCCACCCTCTGGAACAGCGGGGAGGTCTAGGGAGAGTTCTGCTGTAGACCAGCCCCCAGGGGAGGGAGGCTCTGGACTTGCTGCTGCTGTTGCGCCTCCAGTGGCCTCTTCTGGGCCCCAAGGGAGGGCAGGGGAGGGGAAGGATCTTCGTTTGGGCCTTACTAAGGGCTAGAAACTACCTGGTACCTGAAGGTTTCATTTGGGATCAGACTGGAGGCCCCAGTGATGGTCTGCCCCACCCCTCTCTGTACCGTGGTCACCTGAGGACTACGTTTCCTCCTGGGTGTCTCGGAGTCCTTCCTTACCATCCCTGTGGACCCCAGGCCCCTCTCCCCACTCCTGGGACTGTCCTTTTCCCCCATTTGGTGGCCATGGTGTTTTCGCTGCCCTGTGGTGTCCTGCTGTGGATGCTGTGAACATAATGCTGGCCAAGGAAGCAGAGGACATAAGGGACAGAAGCAGGCTCCTGGGCTTAGGGGGCCTGGCAGCACCCCACCAGTGAGCTGGATGTGCCTACGGAACTGGAGCTGCAAACCTCGCCCCGGCTGCTGGGCCTCGCACTGTGTCATCCTTGGTGCCGCCTTCCCTGCCACCTGGCAGTCTGGGCCCGCCCCAGCCCCTGTGGGTGAAGGTGGGCCTCCCAAGCAACACAGATCACTCTTCCCACCACTCCCTCCTCCCAGAGGGACTTGACTTTTCTTTCTGGACTGTTTGTATTGAAACACAATGGTGTCAAATAAAGCCCTGACAGGGCCCTGGACCCCTGTTGGTCTGAATGAAGTAGTGTCCTCTCTGGATCCGCCTCCCCGCCCCAGCGCAGGCCCCCTGCCTCACTGTCTGGGCTCCCACCGATAGGGGTAGGGCGTCGGTGCCGGAGCTGAGGGCACTTTCTCCAGGGCCTCCAGCTTGTCTCTTCTCTGAAAGCCAAAGTCCCCTGGCTCCTCGGCCCTGTGCTGCCTCGAGGTCCGGTGCAGCCTCGACCTCACCACCCTGTTGCACGCGGAGGAAAGAGCTGGTGTTAGTTGGCCCTTTAACTCATCTGCGGAGCCACGTGGCTGTGGGCAGGCAGACAGCCTCAGCAGCCCTGTACGTGACCCTGACAGTAGGCTTGACTGGGGGTGTTAGTAGTAAAATACACAGACCTTAAGGAACCCTTTTAAATCTAGGAAGAAGGGCGTGGGGTGGGATATGTGTGTGTGTCCCTGGCTTTCCCCTATAGGGGCTCTCAGAACATCCACCACTATAGGGGTCATTCGGGTCCAGTTGTAAACCATCGACCTGAGAGTATGGGTGGAGGGAGCCAGGGGAACTCGACTAAGCCAGTGGTTTCCAAAGCATGGA
The DNA here is from genome assembly GCA_004024845.1 of Tonatia bakeri. Lineage (NCBI taxonomy): Eukaryota > Metazoa > Chordata > Mammalia > Chiroptera > Phyllostomidae > Tonatia > Tonatia bakeri. Next base: position 110,597 of record PVIA01000036.1, read on the forward strand.
TCTGGGACTTCCAGCTTCGGAATGGTGTGAGTGTTCACAACGTGTATTCTGCGCCCTCTTCCAAGCTGGAGTTTGGTAGTTTGCACTGTAAACAGACTCCCCAGGTGATCCTGATGCACACCAGGATTTCCCCACTGCTTTTAATCAGATTAGTTGGAGGCTGGATCTGTTTGTGAGTCTGGACACCTCTCCATGTCCTGGAGTCTGGCAGGTGCGGTAACTCCAGGGGGCTGGCCTGGGCAGGGATAAGCCCAGGAGAGTGTGTGCCCAGTGGCCGTGACCTTCAGCTTTGCTTCAGAGGAGGCGGCCTGCTCTGCTTGGGTGCCTGGGTGGGTTTTACTTTCTGAGGGTCCCTGCCCAATTCAAGAACATTGGAAACCACTTGTCCTGGCTTCCTTCCAGTCTTGGCTGGAGGCTGGTCCTCCTCAGGCCTGTGTTCACAGCTGCGTCCCCACTGCCCTAACCCTGAGCAGGTGTGTGGCAAGTGTTTAATGAAACTGGCTGGCAGGTTCTGCAGTGCTGACCCTTTGTGACCAGAGTCTTTAAAGATACAGGAGCCTGGCCTTGAACCCTCTGAGCTTGTTTTCTGAAGGCCCATCCCAGTGGGGCGTCCCTCCTTTGAAAGGCTGTCACTTGCTAGAGGTAAGCCCCTCTGCTCCTCATCTGAGGCAGGTCTCAGGGCTGAGCGGTCCTCTGGGCCCCACCTCCCCGAAAAGGGAACTCACCCCTTCCTCAGTCTAGTGGGTTTGGACTCACCACTTAGCAGACGCAGGGACTTTATTCATTTCACGTTTAACTCATAGACACAGGAGGCTTGAAGCAGTTTTTGAAAGGGAAATTGTCTTGCCCACCCCTCGTCCCACCTTGGCCAGTGGCCATTTCTCCAGTACAAGGCCACTGTGATTATGTCCTCCCCAACTTGCATTGTGGGTGTCACCCCCCTGAGCATGCACGGCCCTGCATGGCTATTCCTGGAGTTGCTGTGAGATGAACCTTGTGTGGCAACTGTCAGCAAAAGGATGCCAAGTCCCTTCCTGGTGGCCTCAGTCCAAAGTGCTGTGAGCCTGAGCCTGAGCCTGACTAAAGCGCAAGGCTGACATGGACAGGGAGAGTAGGCTAACTTCTTGGTCACTGCTTGGGTTGCCTGACAGCAGAACCCCTCCATCAGGTCTTGGACTGGGGCTGGTATTTGGCCTTTTCACCAGCAGAGGGCAGCACCACACAGGGGCAGAAGAGTTGGAGGGAGTAGGAAGGAGCAGGGTACAGGGTGTGGTAGGCGGGACCCTCTGTGTCCTCAAGTCTCAGACTCGTCTGTCTCTTCAGTGGAGCCATCGCTCTCTGCATCCACTTTGCGGGCATGGTGGAGGGTTCTCCAGGAAAAGCCAGCCCGGTGAGGGGTCCGGGAAGGCAGGCAGCTGGCCTCTGGACTGGCAGTGACCGAGTTGACCAGGTCTGGGATCTGGGCCAGCCTGAAGGAGGAAAGAAGCCCAGAGGGCAGCAAGCTGCCTCCCGTCCAGAGACTAGGACCTCCACACTCACTCCTGCATTTGAACTAGACCATGGACTACGTTCCCAAGGGACTCAAAGAGAGGCTACCTCGGGCCTCCGCTGGCCCCTAAACCCTTCCCTGACTGATGGGGATGTTCTGGACAAGCAGTGTGTGAGCCCACGAAGGGGCACAGCCATGTCCGGCTGAGGTCCGCCCCCACAAGGGGGCGGCACTTCCCACGTTGACACTTACAGTCGCTCCAGCTCCTCATCCATGGCTGGGTCATGCAGCAGGTCCCCTTTGTCAGGCAGAGCTCCTAGGAGGTAATTGGGGGGCACAAAACTTAATCTGGGGGTCCTTCAACCAGGCTGTGGTCAGACAGCCCCATTCCCAGTAGACGCCTCTGTGCCTCTTACCGTCGTATCTGCCTATTTGGGCTGATATAAAAGATACAGGGAACAGTTTTTAAGAGAAATTTAAAAGAAATTCTATCAGGGCGGAGAGTCTTGGGTACTGCTGGATAAATTTAATGTTTATAACATTTAATAGCCCAGCTGCCTGCCTCACCCCCACCCCCGACTTGGGGCAGAGACCACAGCTAAGGAGACGTCCCCAAACCTCAAGGTCACTGCTCAGACAGCCATCCCCTTCCAAGACTAGATGGTGGGCTGTGAGCCGGTGTGGGGCGGGGTTAATCCTTCCCTGAGGCTCCCCAGTACTGGGCTGAAGAGGAGCCAGAGATACAGGATGTGGCCCAGGCTAACCACAAAGACCTCCGGGGAGGGTCCGGGCTGAGTTGAGGAGACTGGTCAGGAGCAGACCAAACTCTCTTTGGCATGGCCAAGCCACCAGAAGGAGAGCTGTCCCATCTCTGTTGTCACACATCTCTCTCCTCTGGCCCCTCGGCTGTGAACTAAGGGAATCAGCTCTTTGATGCCGGGGGAAAGGACAGGGGAGAGTTGTGGATGCTCCCTGGAGCCCTTGACCGTGGGAGGGAGGGTGGAGCTGAAGCCTGCCGCAGAAAGACTCTCACCAACCAACCGTTCTGGGGGCAGAGCTGGCTGGTGGTCAGAACCTAGGTCTGGGGATCAACAAGGCTGGTCTCTAGAAGGCCTCAATCTTAAAACGACCCACCGGGCACCAGTTCCATTCCTGACTTTTCCAAACCCTTCTCAAATGATGCCTCCTGTTCCTTTTGCTCTAAGTCAGTGGTTTTCAAACTATGTGTCATGGAACCCTCTCATTTTGTGGTCACCTTGACTAAAGGAGCCAGGGGCCTCCAGGTCTCTGTTTTACACACGGAGCCGCAGGTGAGGGCGGAGACCAAACGCTGCTTTTGGGCTCCCACTCCGCCCAGCACTGGTGCTCCGGAAAGTGGGTGACTGCGCCTGTCCCTTTAAAGGCCCTAGAAATAGTGAGGGCGTGCGGTCAGTCCAGGCAATGACTCAGATGCTAGTTAGCTTTTCCTTTTCCTCCCCAGTGGCTGTGATTGGTGGGAAGGAAGGGAGGGTGGTCAGTTACCTAGGAGTGGGAAAAGAAACCTAAGCAAATTCCCACCTGCCACTCCCTTGCTCTTGACTTCTGACTCCTACTTGTCTCCTTTCTATTCTCTTCCAGCCAGTGACCTTGGCTTCCAGCCTCTCTCGGTCCCCAGACCTGTGCACGCCCCAAGCACAGACTCAGGATAACAGCTACCTGGTGGCATCAGGGCCGCCCGGGCCCTCAGTCAGTCCAGCTGGGGGGTGTGTGCCTGTGTGCCCCAGGGCACCCCAGCAGGCTCCATACTGTGTCAGACCTACAGCATCTAGGCCGGCACTGGTCTCCTGGGGCTGGTCTCTAACCCATGTTAAAGTTCCTTCCTCTGACTCCATTCCCTCAGCCGGCAGAAGGAAGGGGAACATGGGTGTCTCTTCTTTGAGACTCAGGAACCTGGGATTCCCAGCACGCCTGGATACCTTGAGGAGGGAGACAGATAAGCCTTCAAGCTCCCCTGGACAGTGACCTGGTGGCTCCTCCCCAGGAGAGCAGTGGGTGTGGGAGGGGGCTTGGGGGCTGGTGAGTGTCGATGGCCAACCAGTGTGAATGAAATGGACGGAAAAACTGGGCCAGTGCAGGCCTCCCCCCGCCCCCTGCGCCCTTTCTGATCCCTTTCAGATTAATCAGATTTTTTCCCAGCTGGGAAAAAAACTCCCCAGGCATACCTTTGTCCTGTTTACAAATGGATCCAGGGCTATTTGATATATAATCTCCAGAGCCCCTGAGTAAAGAGCCCTGTGTTGGCCAGGCCACGCCCCCAGACAGAACTGGGGGTTCTGTGGGGCGGAGTGGGGTGCGCCTCTGTGGCAGCACTTCGCGTTGGGGTGGGGCCGTGGGCAGGGAGGGCTGTCCCTCCCTGGGGGGTGAGTGGCCGGAGGGGCACAGTCCTGTGTTCTGCACACTGCGGCTCCTGGGCCTCAGAGCGCGGCCCTGAGAGCTCACGGCAGAGACGGTGGTGCCTCGTCCTCACAGGCCCGCTCTGCCAGCAGAGGCCGGCTCCTGCAGGGCTCTGGGCCCTGTGGCCGGAGGAGGCTGGCCGCTGCTGGTGCTGGCTTACCTAGGGCTTGGTTGGTTCCCTGGTGCTTTGAGAGAGCCACAAGGAATCCGTAGAAGGTCAGTCTCTGAACGTTGCCTAGGACCTCTCTGACGACAGCTGGGGGCGGGCAGCTAGGAGAGAGCACAGGCCGGGTTGGAAGACGTGCGTGTCTGGGTGTCGTCCTTCCATCCACACCTTCAGGCCTGAAGGCTGCTGAGATGAAGGGACCAGACTGTCCCGGGGCCCCAAGGCCCTGGGGAGCACGGTGGATGTCCAGGAGCAAGGCCTTGACTGTGAACGTGAAGGGCTGGCAGGTTCACCAACTGGTGCTTTAACTAGGAGGGAGTGGGGAGGGGATGGGGAAATGGCAATAGATAACGAACAGCCTCTTCTAGAAAGAAGCCAACAGTGGCTGCTCTGTCTCTCAGTGGACTTTGTGCCACACAGAAGGACAGTGTCACCCTCCCTTTCTGTAGAGGGAATCCTTTGTACAGTGAGTGTTCTTCCCTCTCTCCAAAACCTGAGTGCCAGTCTCTCTCCCAAGGAGGAGAAGGGGCCAAGCGGGCCGGTACCGAGGTCTGCCCAGCGGAAGGCAGTCCTCCCCAGGTGAGCAGCTGGGTCCCGGTGCAAACAGCACCTGCAGTTTACACTGTGACCTAGAAGCCCTGGGCCAATCAGAACGGTCTGCTAGAGGTCGGCGCCAGGGCCGCAGCCAGCCTGTAGGGCCCCCGGGCCCCCTTTCTCACCTGTACTTGTGCCGGTCACACAGGCTCTCCAGGCGCTGGTGGAACAGTGAGGCCTCGACTCCCTCCAGCATGCTGGTCTCACCCAAGGCGGGCCGCTGGCGGTGCTGCCCACTGGAAGACGTTGGCACGATCACCGTGTTGGGGTTCTTGCCGGACAGCAGGTCCTGGTAGATGGCAGCCACGCTCTCCAGGAACTCTGGGGCGGAGGGGGCAGAGGTCAGGCAGGGGGGACGGACCTCATCCCTCCACAGCGTCTCCCCTTCTGCCAGCTTGGCTCCACACCACCGTCAGTGCCCGGGGCACGGCGCGCTGACAGCCGGAGCCCTTAACCTCATGTGACCACGTGCTCATGAGAGATGACACGACGTGGTTTCAACTCGGGTGTCCCCTCCTCTGGGCAGTTGTCCCTGGACCAGGTGAGATCCCACTACGCACTTGCATAGCACCCTGTGCTTCTTCATAGCATCGTCCACTGACGAGTTTTCTGAGTAGCCGTTTGTTCAGTCTGTCCCCTGGCTGGCCCAGGAGGTCCTCGGACAGAGGCAGGCACCACGCCCTGTCGCCCTCCCGGCCCCAGCACCGGGCACATGTTAAGTGGCTATAAATGTTTTTTAAAGAGTGGAGGCATGCACGCTCCCACTGGTACGCCCCATCATCGGAGGCCACCTGCCTCAGGACTGCATGTTGGAACACGGGGCAGCATGGCTCAGTTGGTTGGAACGCTGTCCCATAACCGAAAGGTTGCGGGTTCAATTCCCAGTCAGGGCATATGCCTGGGTTGTGGGGTTGACCCCAGGTCTGGGTGTGAGCGGGAGGAAGTGATTGACGTTTCTCTCTCCCTTCCCCTCTTTCTCAAAGCAATGAAAGGTGTCCTGGGGGTGAGGATAAAAAAAAGCAAGCAAGCAAGCAAGCATGTTGGAGTACCGCTGTGGAAGAGAAAGCCTGCAAGCTGAGAATTTATTGAACGTTTGGAATTGTGTCTGAACTCTGTAGGAAGGCGGTGTTACTGAGCAGTGACTCGGGGCTCCTCTCACCGCTGACGGACACGGCGCCTGCGCAGCAGTGGTGCCGGGGCCCAGCGCAGCGGTGAGAGGGGCGCCTGGGGGGGGCAGCGAGAGGAATCGCCCTCCCAAACTTAGCTGCTCCTCCTCGAGGGCCCAAGGGCTTTAGCGAAACAGGAAACAAATGCCCGGAGCTGTGAAGAGCCGGCGGTGAGACCCAGGCCCCAGACTCTGCCTGGCCAGGCCCGGAGGCTGCCACCAGGAAAACAGAATGTCGAGTCTGAGCGAGGCCAGAGCTGGCTGGGCCACCAGTTGGCAAGAAGGCTGTGTCCAGGCTCCAAGGACAGCCTTCTGTTTACTGGAAGAGCTTGTTTTAAACAAGTTTGTTTGTGGACACAGTCAGCAATTTTAAACCCAACATTCCATCTGCCGTTGTGTGTGTGTGTGAGCTGCCACGCATTTCCATTCATCTGCCTGCTTTAATCCCACCTGATTCCAGAGGGGATTTAAGGGCGCAGCTGGTGTGCGCTGGGAAGCAGGGCGGCAGTGTGAGGACGCACTGGTGTGTGCTCACCAACGCTCTGTGGGTGGGAAAACGCAGGCTTGCATACACGAGGCCGGGCGGGGGGGCGGGGGGGGGGCCCCTCGGATGGCAGTGACTCAGCAGAGCCCTCTGTTCATGTTGGGCTCCACCACTTGTGAGTGCTGCTACCTACCTCTGTAAGCTTCTCTCTTAAAGCGGGGGTTCCCAACCTCCCGCCTGTTGGGACCGGGCCGCGCAGCATGAGGTGAGCTTGAATGTGGCGTGCCTGGTTCACCCCAAAACCATTCCCCCTCCCTGGTCCGTGGGAAAACTGTCCTCCACAAAACCGGTCCCTGGTGCCAGGGAGGTTGGGGACCGCTGCCTTAAAGGACCGATCTCTTAGGGCTGTTAGAAGGATTAATGGCCTTAGTGCTCTGCCAGGCACATAGTGCGTTTTTGATAAATACTGAACTTATCAGGCATTGTTACAATGGTGTGTATTGTTATTCTCATTATCAGTCAAAAGGATTCGCCGCACTGCCGACCGTGCTTTTCCGAGTCTGGAGGACGCTGAGGAAGTAGGCTCCGCACTATGCTGAGTCCTGTGGCGGCCAGCGACGAGAACCGGGCCCTGTGGTGACCTGAGCTGAAGCACGCCCTGGGAGGAAGTGCGGGAGAGAGTTGTGCGTGCGGGCACAAAGGCAGAGTGGGCGAGGGGCAGGAGAGGGACAGGCGCTGTGACAGGAGCCACGCGGGCCCTGGAGACTCTCACCTGAGTAGTAAAACTGGGTCTGGAAGGCCAGGAGGAAATCTGAAAAAGACATCAGGCAGTCCACGGCGTCGTCCATGAGCACAATCCTGAGGGGGACAGAGAGAAGTGAGTTTGAGAGACGAGAGAGAGAGCGCGCCATTCCCGCGGCTCTTGTCTCCCCTGGGGCGGCAAGACATTGGGAGAAGGCCCCCAACATAAGTTCCTCCCAGGCACCTCACTGCTTCATCGGTGGGGCTCTGCCACCCAACTGAGCTGACCACACTCCCAAGGGCGGGCTTCCAGTTCGGTCTCTGTGTCACCAGCCTGTGGATGGGGTGCGAGGAGGGAGGCAGGGGGGCTGGGAGGCAAGGAGAGGGCACAATTGTAATGCAGCCAAGATCTCTTTTCATAGACTTCAGCAGTGAATCCTTTCATCCTGCAGTGAGGACCGTTTAGTTCGGAATAAATACAGCTGATCAGAAAAGGCAAAAAGAACAGCCAAGAGGTTTCAAAGGGTCTTGGCAGTGGCACTGGGATTTAACAAGCTACAGAGGCCCAGAAGAGCCACAGGCACCTCCGATCCCAGGACATAGATGACAGACAAGGGACGAGGGACCTGAGCCCCTGGGCACTCTGTACTTGAGAGGGCAAGGAACACGATGCCCCTCGTGACATCACGGCAGCCACTCTCACAAGTTGACTGCCTCCCGGTTTTCCCTCTCTCGTTCCTCCCACTGCACACACACCGCACAGGAGAAAAGCTAAAGCCACATTCATACCCCACTCCAGGCCTCCTCAGAGAGAGGGCAGGAGGGAAGGACACGGGCATTTGCTGGGTCCCATCCAGGTGCCAGGCAGGGTGCCCAACTTATCGACTGAAAGGGTGCTGGGACCCCAATCTGTTTCTGACGGAGCCCGTCTGGCTTTATCTTTACATTAAAAAAGGTTGTTTTATCTTGCTCTCTCGTCTATTTTTCTAAGTCTCTCCCCACATCCCAGGGTCTCAGGGACCCCACACTGGCAGCCGCAGCAGCCCAGGGCAGAGCCGGCCGCTTGCCAGTGGGGAGGGGCTTTCCACAGACTGTAACGTGGGCGGTCCCCTGGATTTCTCAAGGCAGGTGGCCCCGGTTTCAGGTCCCCCCCGGAATGAGGACGGTTCCTGCATATGGTCTTGGGTGGTGATGGTGGCAACAGTGGGCACAAGTGCGCCACTTACCGAGTGCCTGCTTCCTGGCGGGCACCGCACCAGGAGTCTGGCCTGTGCTCAGTTCTCCCCACGACAGCGAGGTAGGACTCGCCATCCGTCCCACCTCACAGGCCAGTGGAACAAGTCTCAGCGTTTGCCCGACTGCAGGTCACACTGCCTCTTTTAAAACACAGCATAAACACTCACCTTTAGTTCTTAGTTTCTGTGGGTAATTTCTATTCTTTATTTTCACCTATATCTGGAGGCCTAGCTGTTTCTCATGTATCTCTTGGGGAAGAAAAAAACTGCCCCAACTACCAAAAGTTAAACATTAAAATTCTAGCTGGAAAAATTCAAGGCCAGAGGGTGGGAGGACGCAATGCTGCTGAGGCCCACAGGAGGGCGCCCCGGTCCCTCCATTAGTGGTTCCTGGGACCAAGGACCGAGCCAGAGGCAAGTAGTCACTCCTGTTTCTCATAAAGGCAAGCAAAAAGGAACAGAGAGGGCTCCAAGCCCAGATTCCAACTGCATGGGCCAGGAGAGGCAAGAGAGGCAGAGAGCCGGTAGAAATGAGCTCTCCCAGACTGCGGTGCAGGGAGGAAGAGCCACCGGCACCTCAAAGCGTTTCCATTCCCGGCTCAGCAGAGCAGCCCCCAGAGGAGAGGGACCGGTGACCTTTCCTTCCTGCCCCACTCCCAGGACAGCTAAGAACCCGAATGGCCTGAAGTTAATTACTAAGGAAGAGCGCCAGGCTGAGTACGTCCCCAAGCAGGAAACCACGAAGGGAAGCCAAAGCCTTTGAAGATGCTTCTCTTGTTTATCACCAACCTGGACGCAGTGCTCCTGTTTACTGCACTTGTCTCCATTTACTATTTCCCAATTTATCTGTTCACTTATTTATTTTTTAATACAACTGAAATACCATAAGCCCGCCCTTTGAAAGTGCACAGTGTGTTTAGTGCATTCACAGAGTTGTGCGACCACCTGCACAGTCTGACCCCAGAAGTGCTCCGGAGACGGGACTGCATACGCTAGGGCTTTGGAGGCGCTCCCGTAAGCAGCGCCCCCTCTGGGCCACTGAGAGGACTGGAAGCGGCACACAGGGCCCGCCCTGCCCCACCCCAGCCTCAGAACTGGCCTGCATGCTCCCGTCAGGTGCTGTGCTTGACTGCGAACATCAGTACCCTCTTTTAAGATGGGCACCTGGGGGTGAACAGAAACACAGCCTGCAGAGGGCCGGGGGCCCACCAGCGTAACGGGGGTGGTCTCTGCAGAGCAGGGCGGCTGTGTGCATCCTGGTCTTGACCCCTGCTTCCTGGTGGGCTGAAACTTACAGCAGCCAGGGGACCAGCAGGCTAGCTGGGGGTGGGTGACAGGGGCAGGGGCTCTTGTTCTGAGGGCTGTGTGGCTGGGCCCCAGCAGCATGTGTGAAAAGGATGAGGGGTTTTCTTGACTGCAAGCAGTGAGCTGCTGCCGGAAAAGCCACTTGGATCTTAGCTTTTGTTACCAGTGATACCCCCACTACCCTCTCAGCCAGAACCCAGGAGTCCTCCTGACGTCCTGGGAACTCCCTCGCCTGCCCACCCACAATAGTCGGTCACCAAGTCCTGTCAGTCCTACCCCTGACGTTCCTCTTGTGTCCTCTATGTTCCTCCACAGCCACCATCCAACACCCACCTCCACAGCTTTACAAAAGTTTGTTTATTTACTGATTTGAGAGAGAGAGACAGAAACATCGATCTGAGGTCCCACTAATTTATGCATTCTCTGGTTGATTCTTGTATGTGCCCTGACTGGGGATGGAACCTGCAACCTTGGCGCCTCATCAGGGTGATGCTCTAGCCGGCTGAGTGCCCGGCCAGGGCTCAGCCTCCACCTCTTTTTCCTGGACAACTGGATGACCTCTTCCCCTTTCCTGTAACCACTCTGGCCTGCTTCTAACTGAGTAGCCATACTGGGGTCAGAAAGATCTCTTTTAAGATGCAAATCTGACTGTTTTACAACTCACAGGCTCCCACTGCCCTTGGAGCAGAGTCCCCAGGTGTTCTGTCCTCCGCCTCCCCTCTCCTGGCTCCTGGAGGCCGCAGCAGTGACCCTCACTGTACTCCAGCCACACCGACCCTCTGACCCTCCGGCTCCTCCAGCTCTTCCCCGCTTCCTCAGGCCCTGCAGACAAGCCTGTCCCTCCGCCTCCAACACGCCCACCCTCAGGCCCCTCTCCTCACCTGCCCCATTCCTACTCTCCCTGCAAGCTTGCAGCCCACGCAGCACCTCTCTGGGGGCCCTGCCTTGTGCCAGGCTAGGGCCGGCCTCCCTGCTGCGGGCCAGGCCAGTGCCTCCCCTGCTGCCCTCCTCACACTGTCCGTGTGTGCCTGTGCCCCAGGACTGCGAGGTCAACTGGGCGACAACACTGCCCCTCTGCTGCCTGACTGCAGGGCCAGTGTGGTGCAGGGCACAGAGCTGTCACTCAGCACGTCTGTCAGGTGCAGGACAGTATGAACAGAGGGGTAAGCGTGGCCATACTGGGGGACGTCTGGACACTACGTGCAGCGGTGGGCAGTCCACTTAAGAGCAATAAACCGGAGCCATGGCACAGGGGTCAGAGTGGTGCAGAGTCTGCCACCCAGGACATCGATGATGCATTTAGTTTCCGGAGGCAAGGCCGAGACGTGGCTTTCGAAGGGCTGCCTCTGAGGGGATGCCACAGGGATCTAGAGTCCGGCCCCAGAAGACTTCTTCAAGCGTCTCAGCTCTGGGACTGTGGCTGCTTTGTGAAGGAGTGTGCTTCTTGTTGCTGGAGCTACCCCAGCAGAAGCCTGAGAAGGCGAGCACGTCTCACCAGTACGAAGGAGCTCTGCCAGGCCTGCCAGCGGTGCCCCCGGTGTGGACAGAACTGAGGGCTTCTCCCGGTGGCCAGCCTGGCTCTGCCGGGGAAGAAGTCTGCTGTCTGGAGCACTGTGGCGGCGGCACGTCGGGAAGACTCAGAGACTCTGAGTGACTTTAGAAACATCATGTGCTGCACCGTCCGCCTCCAAACCAATGCGCTGCACTGGAGGGTGAGGCAGGAAGGGGGCTTTCCAGGCCTGTCTTTGCCTTCGGTGACAAGGACAGCCCTGCATCCCACAGACAGCCCGCTCCTTCACTCTGAACTCAAACTTGTCCCCACCCCCAGAGGCTCAAGAAGGACTCTCTGGGAGAGGTCATCCACATGTGCTGTTTTCCCGTTGATGGCAGTTGGCTCAACACCCCTTCCTGCCAGAGGCCTTCAGCAAACGTGCCAGCTGCTTCTGACACCTGGAGGAGGCGGCCGCCCCTGCTTTGAAGTGGAGCCAGCGTGGGGCTACTGCCAACAGGAGTCTGTACAAATCTGCTGGGTTGTGGAGGGATCCTTGCAGGCCCTGCCTCCGGGCCAGAGAGAGGGACGCCGGGGCAGAAGTGAAGGCACTTCAGTCCAGGCTGGCTCTGGGCAGAACCACGTGAAGGGTGGAGTCCAGCGCCGGCGACTGCAATGGAGGAAGGGCACTTGGCAGGGTCCGAGCTAATCCTGAGGGGCTGGCCATTCTTACCCTCCCCTGTTGACCCGCAGCAGCTGGGATGGGCTGGCTGCTGCGGGGTACGTGGGTGCCCAGGCGGCAACAGTTTCCAGCTGAACCCACTGACTGGCCAATTTCCCATTCGCCCGTAAGAGTCGGGGCTCCTGGTCCAGTGGCTCGAGCTGCACCCATTTCCTGGAGTTCTGGGTCTGCAGCCCTGGGATCAGATCCCAGCGCCAGCACTCACTGGCCCAGTCACCTTTCCTCTCTGAGCTGCAGTTTCTTCATTTGTAAAGAGGAAAGATAATCACCGTTCCTGTTCCCCAGGATGCTTGTGCAGAGTCAGTATGATGATGAACTGTACCTAGTGCATAATGAGCACTCAAAATAAGGGTAAGGTAGCTTGTTTAAGGTGCTGGAAGAGCTCCAAATAGCAAAGAAAAATATAGCTCAGAGGAAGTAAGTGCTGCCAGCATCCAACCCGGCAGAGGCTCTGGGACAGAAGCTATCTTGTTTCGAGTCCACTGCTGGGGGTAGCCAGCCCCGGCCAGGGCCAGAAAGAAGAGCCACCTTCCATGCCTGCTCTGCCGGTTGGGGGTCACACGACCGGTGTTCTTCACGAGTGCAGCTGGAGGGTGTCCCAAGCCTGTCTGTGCCTGGGGGGAGGCACCCACGTGCTGCACCAGCTGCCACAAGTCCAGGCCCTTGAAGCAGCACGGGAGGTCCAGGCCCCTGCTCTGCCCTGGTCCAGCCTGCAGCTGCAGGGGACCCCAGTGCCACCTGCCAGTGGGGCCTCAGAAGCCGGACCCAGAGTGCGGGCAGTGAGACGAGGGCGGCCCCGTCAGCGCCCTGCGGCCGCCATTTCACTTCCCTCTCACATCAGTCCTGCGGGCTGCACTCAGTGAGTGTCTTCACTGAGGACATGGGCTGGGGAGGGGCCAGGGTCTCGAGCTGCATGTGAAGAACCGCGGTCCCACGCCGGCCCCTTAGACTCGAATTGCTTCCTAGACCCCTTGCAGCCGCACCAGGCACGAGACAGTGGGCCCCGTGCTCTCTGGTGACCGTGTCACCTTCCGGCCTCTCTCGGAGTTTGTTATCGGTGCAGAGCCACTGCCCTCAGGAGGGCTGGAAGCTTAGGTCCCAGTGACGTTCCTTCCAGCAAAGCGTGGAGGACCCAACTCCCAGGGAAACCCGGTCCTGGTCCCTCCAAGGAGCCCTGCAGCCAGGGGAGGACTGTTCTGACTGTCAGGGCAAATCCAGGCACGGCTCGCTCCATTGCACTTCACAAATGCTGGTTTTGTACACATTGTAGGCAGGATCCTCCACTAGTAAAAGGATTCCGACTTGCTTTATTGAAATACTTTATTGCAGTGGTCTGGAACTGAACCCACAAGGTCCCCAAGGCGTTCCTGTACCCAGATCCAACGCATGGCCATGAACTCCTCGGACTCCGGGCCCACTGGTTTCTCGAGTCCCTCTCGCTCATCGCTGCGGAAAGCCTGGCTTCTTCCCAGGCTGCTGACTCCCCCCACTGCTTTCCCTCCTGCCACTCCCTACCCGAACCCGACCCATCATTTTTGCTCTCAGTGAACTATTTCAAACCCCAGAAAATCACAAAGAACATGGCAAACACCTGTGTACCCACTGGCCGACTTCATCAAACCGTAACCCTTCCACCCTTGCTTCCATTTTTAAAAGCTTCATAAACCATCCCACCTACCGTTCAAGCCACATGTGACCCCCCCCACTCCTCGCATTCCTCCGCCCTCCTTCTCAGGGGTCACCTGTGACACTTGGTGTTATGCACATGTTGACTGAAACATGGTGGCTAAGCGTCCCTCTCCATGTCTTTGTGCTGCATTCACTCACACAAATGCCTTTATTCTTAAAACATTAGGTGGTTTTTCTTTTTTTGCTTGAGTTCAAATTCTGTGTCATTCAGTAACTTGGTTTCTTGCGATTTCTCGATGTGCGTATACAAGTACGTCCCTGGGTTCGAGTTAGCTGCTGCGTAGAATCCCACTCTCTGAAGGGGCCACACTTTGTCCTTTCTGATGGGGGGGACACGCGGCTGTTCCAATGGCAGCTACTGCGAACAGTGCTGCACGTGTCCTTACAAGCAGGCACGCCTCTGGAACCTTTTAGGATTTGCCTCCATTGCTGCAAAATGATTGTAGCAATTTACATTCCCAGCAGCGGCCTGTGTGCGTCCCAGCTGCTCCGCACCCTCAGCAGCACTCGGCCAGCCAGGCTTCTCTGTTTTTGCTAACCTGATGGGTGTGAAGCGGTATCTCGACTTGAATTGGTGCTTGTCTGATTACTAGTGAGTTTGGGCATGAAACTACGCCCATGTGTCTGCTGGCTGTTGGGGTTTTCTCTTCCGTGTGTTGCCTGTTCATATCTTCAGACTATGTTTTCTACTGAAGTCATTTATCTTTTTCTATTGATTTGTAGGTGTTATAAAATATTCTTGGGACTAAAAGTTCTGCAGACTAATCTGTTGTTTTATATGTAACAAATATCCTCTTCTAATCTCCGGCTTGTCCTTCGACTTTATGATGTTTTTTGTTGAGTAGAGAATTTAAATTCTTAATTCCTTGGTGGTTGAGTGGTTTGGGGTCCAGTACTTTCGCGGCTGTGGCCAGGGTTCACTTTGCCGTCAGGAAAGTCTTGCATCTGAGCTGACATTTCTCCTCCCTGTCGACCGCCAGCTCCATGAGGGCAAGGACGTCGTTCTGCCCACTGCTCCGTCCTCGGGTCCAGGAGTGTGCCTGGCACGGAACGGGAACCCTCCATGAACAACGACTGAGTAAACGCGTGCAATTCTGTTTGCGGTCAAGTTTATCAATCTCGTGCATTGCGCTTGGGCTTTTTGTATCTTGTTTAAGAATTCTTTAACTACCTGGTGGCCATAAAAATAGTTCCCTCTATTCTCTTTTTAAGAGTTTCGCATTTCACGCTTCGGTCTGTAACCTCTGTGCAACTGACTTCTGATGACGGTCCGAGGCAGAGACCTGCCTCACACTGTGTGGAAACACAGCTGCTCCTCCCCCACTTGCTGGCCATCCTTCCCACTGCTCTGCAGCACCACCTTTTCATACATCCAGTTTCCACAGGCATGGTCTGTTCTGGCCTGCCCCGGATGACCCATTGGTCTGTCCTCACTCTGGACCACACTGTTAATTCTGATGGCCTTACAATAATGTCTTGATAGCTGAGAGGGCATGTTCATCTATTGCTAATCCTTTAGGTCCCAAATTCAACATCCCTTCCTCACAGAAAAGCCTTTCGTGAGTCCTCAGGTCAGGCTGGGTCTCCCGTTTGTATGTCCTGTTGCACTTAGCATTTCATTTACTCAGTGTCTGCTGTCTGTCAGTTTGTATGTTCCTTGAGGGCTGGAACGACATCTGTTTTGCTCACTGTCACAGCCCCTTCACAAGCACCGTGACCGGCACGTAACAGGCATTTGGGGAATGAAAGGATGAGGAAGGAAAGGACGGCGTTTTGGAGAGAGACCTTCCGGCGCAGCAGTGATACCGCTGGATGGCGCGTGGGATCTAGGGAGGCGGATATCCTGTGTGGGAAGACACTGCGGGGGACGGGCACAGAGACACTAAGACAGCCCACAGGCGCACCCTCAGTGCACAGCGTGAGGTCCGGCAGACAGCGATGTTCATGAACATTTGAAAGATAAATTATAGGAATTAAACACGCTTCCCATTCACTAATTATGATTTTTAAAAATAGGTACTATATGGCCCTGGCTGGGTAGCTCAGTTGGTCAGAGCATCAGCCCAATACACCAAGGGTGTGGGTTCAGTCCCTGGTCAGGACACATACAAGAATCAACCATGATGGCAGAGATAAGTGGGACAACAAACTGATGTTTCTCTCTCTCTCTAGAAAAAATCAATTAAAAAATTTTTAAAACAAAGTAGGTAATATAGTTTGAGGGTTATATGAGAAGTATTTTACCTGTACTATATCATTAAATCTAAGAGGTAGGTGCTATTTTTATTTCCATCTTACAGACAGAAACTGAGGCTGAGAGAAGTTGCTCAGTGTCACAGCCAGTCAGTGAGGGGACTGGGGTTCGAATCCAGGGCTGTCTGTTTCCAGGAGCCGAGTCCTTTACCAACGGGAACCACTGAGGGACTCTCTTCAATGGCAGGGAGCTGCTGTGTCTGAAACTGGATTCTGCAGCGGGCTGTGTGCTTCTGAAGCACTGTGTGCATTCGGCACACAACCACAGCAGAGGAGATTTTCCTATCAAACAGAAGTTACTCACTGGAGAATCAGGCCTTCAGTGAGGGGGACGTGAGTTACATCTGTGGTTCAGTAAGCCCTGCAGGTGATTCTGCTACACGGCTTTAAATCTTCACCCCTGGAGCGCAGCCTTCCGTCCCTGAGTCACTGAGGCCTCAAGTGCGCTACAGGTGTGATGGTCCCCTTGGCCCAGCGGGAGGAGGCCAGAGCAGCAGGCTAATCACAGGCAGCCCTGTCTTACCCTGCTCTTTGTCATAGATTATTTTCTGAGTGTTGTGTTGTGAAAAAGGTCAGAAAGGACTGCCTCAGGGGATCTAGGAACTTCTAATTTATATTAAAAAAACCTTGTCATAATAACAATGCCAACATTATTTTAACAGCAAGAAACTTATTTGTACAATGTCTACACTATGCTAAGCAATTTATATGTATTTTTTGTTGAAATCTGACAACCACCCTATCATTTAGATACACTATCCCCATTTTAGCGATGTGACCATAGGGCGTAGAGGAGTTAGAACAGACCCCCAAAGTCACCCAGTTAATAGGGCACAGGTGGCATGTACGCACAGGTGGCATGTACATGCAGGTCCTTCGAACCTGACGGTGCCTGTGCTCTGAGGTCAAGGCTGAAAATTCACGTGGTGCCAGGCCTTAGTTCAAGCACATTACATACTTCTTCAACTATTACGACTCTTACTATTACTCCCACTTTGCAAATGAGGAAAGTGAGGCTCAGAGAAATGAAAGACCTTTCCCAAGGGCACGGCTGGTAAATTATGAACCAGGAATTGAACGAAAGGAGTTTAGCTCTTGCAGCCACTAAGGAAAACAGTATGGTGGTTCCCCCTAAAATTAAAGCTGGAACAACCATACGAGCCAGCAATTCCACTTCTGGTAATTATCCGAGGAAACGAAAACACGAACTGGAAGACATACATGTCCTCACGTTCACTGCAGCAGTATTTACAATAGCCTGGTAATGGGAACAACCTAAGTGTCCACTGATGGATGAATGGATAAAGAAAATGCGATTATGTGTATGTGTGTGTGATATAACACACACATGTTATATATAACACACACATAACACACACAATGGAATATCACTCATCCATAAAAAAGAATCGAATCTTGCCATTTGCAACAACTTGGACATGCCTCGAGAACATTATGCTCAGTAAAATAAATCAGTCAGACTTCTGGTCAAGATGGCGGCAGAGGTAAAACGGCTCAGAATTACAACTAAAATATAGAACAACCGGCACTGAGAACCATCGGAAATCAAGCTAAATGGAAATCTGACAACTACGGAATTAAAGAAACCACATCCATCCAGGCTGCTAGGAGGGGTGGAGACATAGAACAATGTGGTCCCACATCTACATGTGGCAGATAAAAATCCAGGAGGGATATCTCGGGAGCAAGGAGTCCCAGCCCCATACCAGCGCCCCCAGCCCAGTGTTCCAGTGCCAGGAAGATAAGTCCCCACAACTTCTGGCTACAAAAACCAGTGGGGATTGAATTGGTGGAAGAAACTCCGGAGCCACAAGCGGTTCCCCTTAAAGAACCCACACAGACTTATTCAGACCCGCTGCCTCTGAGCTCCAGCACCAGGGTAGCAGTTTGAAAGGCACCAGTGGGATATAGGAGGGACTGAAGTGTGTGGCATCAAGATGAGGGCTGGGGGACAGAAAGGTGAGCTGAAGCCACTGTCCCTTTTCTGAGCTTTCCCCCTACAGAGCCACAGAGCTGGCAGGCAGATGCCACATCAGAGACTCCATCAACCTGGCTAACACTGTTTGCGCTGCCCTGGAGATCCCCCAAGACTCCATCCCACCAAAATTACAGGTCCACCCAAACTGTTAACTGACTTTTCCATGTGAATGGCTGGTCTTGGCTCATGCTTCACTATTTCCTAAATCTCTTCAAATAAGCAACAGCTGGCCTCAGTGAGACCTCAGACCTCCTACCTCTTGCTATGTGGCCCCAGGCCTGGCACTAGCAGCAAACAGCCTAGATTCACAGCTTGGCTTTGCCTGGGAATCTCCAAGCCCAGCACAAGTAGCAGCCATCTCAGATTGCTTTATAGCTCAGGCAGGGTGGCCTGGGCGGAACACAGGTGTGGGCTGACCTTGGCCTGAACCACCCAGGAAACACCATGGCCTGCACACAGAGTGGACAGCTACAGACCATGCTGGAGCACCGCCACCCTGCCCCTGCACAGCTGATCCTCCACGGGGGGTGGAGGGTGGTGGTCAGTGATCAGAGCCAGTCCTTGCAGCTGACTGGCCTGGGGAAATCCCTCCCATTGACCTGCCAACAGAAATCAAGGCTCAACTACAAGAGGAGGGTGTACCCAACCCACAAAGCAAGCCTGTACAGCAAACAGATTGGTGGGCTGCCAGAGGTGGGAGTTAGGGGTGGGTAAAATGGGTGAAGGGGGTCAAAAGGTACAAACTTCCAGCTTTAAAATAAATATGTCAAGGGGATGTAGTGTACAGAATGGTGTCTATAGGTAATAACATTGCATTGCATATTTGAAAGTTGCTAGAATAGCTCTTAAAAGTTCTCATCACAAGAAAAAAAATTTTCTAACTGTGTGGTGGCAGATCTTAACTACACTTACTGTGGTGATCATTTTTGCAATACACACAAATATTGAATGATATTATACACCTGAAACAAATATAATGTTACATGTCAATTACACCTCAATAAAAAAGACAACATCCATGACAGCAAAGAAGTCTGGCTCTCACTGCATGGTCTGAACCACTGGGAAAGCCCCCAGGTCCTGAGGGAGGGAGACCGGGGGGTGAGGTTGGGGGGCTGTGGTGGCCATTTGGGAATAAAATTACTTAGCGACTCCCACTGCTGCAGGGCTGTGTGAGGCGGAGAGGACCCCTGGCTGGGCGCTGCCATGGAGTCTGTTTGTTCTTTCCTGTGTCTCCAGCTCACACCTGCCGCCCCAGGGCCTGGCCGAGGTGCTTGCGACAGGTAAGTCAGGTGCATGCGGAGATGCCGTGCCCTGGACAGGCACTGCTGCACAGCTGCCGGGGATTACATTCTTTCACACACATGTCAGCGCAGACGGGAGCCTCCTCCTGCGGCCTGAGCAAAGCGAGCCCAGCAGTGAGACAGGACGGGCAGGGACTCTTCTGGAAGCAGTGATGCCTTCAAGGCCTAGCCAACCCCATTTGCTGGGCCAGTCAAAGGGCTGGGCTTGTGTGGGGGGCGAAGCTGGGATCCTGAACAGGATGAGAATAGCTTATACAATCAGTGCACTTTCTGGGATAGGTACAATTCTCTACACACACCCCAGCATGGGCGGTATCTGGGAAAGGATGGCCTGGGAGGTGGGGTGGACACAGAAGCTGGAGGCTCACACAAAAGGAGAAAACAAACTTCCCCTAGTTCTGCATTCACCTCTAATTTTACAGCTAGTATCCCGAGCGTTACCCTAGCCAGGGGTGTCCCACCTTTTGGCGCCTCTGGGCCGCACTGGAAGAAGAGGAGTTGTCTTGGGCTGCACATTAAATACATAAACACTAATGAAAACTGATGAGCAAGAAAAAGGTTTTAAGTAAATTTACATTTGTGTGCTGGACCACATTCACAGCCGTCCTGGGCTGCAGGTGGCCCATGGGACGCAGGTTGGACACCCGTGCTAGGCGTTCTGTTGTTCATGCTCATGTTCCTGAAGTTCCCTCACTCTGCTGTTGGCCTGGGCTGGCCGCAGTGCTCCCTCCTCCTCCCACTGAAAGGTCCGAAGTTTCAGTCAAACAGCAGGCCTCTTGGTGAGCAGGGGTAAGCATCTGGCACAGTTTGACACATATCATCAGAAGCCCTTGGTATCATTAACTGTAAGAATCTGCGGTAGAGGACTCCTTTCCTCCTACTCTAACCCGCAGTGCTGACATACATCAGATTGTTTGGAAGGATCTGGGAGGTGGACGGGGCCAACGCAAAGCTGTGGCTGCTGGGGGCCGAAAATCGTACAGAAGGCTCGCCCTCCTAAACTCACCCCCCTGAGTGTCAGGGGTGGGAAAGGAGCAGTGACAGAAACCCAGGTGATGCGACACCAAGTGGGGGCAGGCAGCAGCCCGCACCCAAGCGATCCTCCCCTAAACCAAACGTCAAGCTTCTTGGGTGGCAGGACCTCTAACTTGCTGGTCACTGTATCCCCAGCATGTGAAATGGCTCCCGGCGCAAAGCCGGCAGGCGAGAAGTGTTCCATGAAGCACCGACACACGCTACAACGTGGTGAGCTCTGAAAACAGGCTGAGTGAAAGAAACCAGTCACAAAGGACCGTATATTTACATGGTTCTATTTATTTTAAATGTCTAGTGTTCAAAATAAATGGCAGACTTACAGGGACAGAAAGTAGTTCAGTGGCTGCCTAAGCCTGGGGGTGAGGAGGGGACTGGAGAGTCATGGCTGAAGGGAACAGGGTTTCTTTTTGGCCTAACTAAAATACTCTAGAACTGACTGTGGCAATGGGTGTAAACATGTCTTGTGAATGTGCTAGAAGTCATTGGATTTAATACTTTACATGGGTGCATACATGGTGCCCTGAACCGTGAGAAAAGAAGTATTTGGTGAATGTGTAAGTGAATGAAAAATGAATGTAGGATGTCGTTTCTGACCTTTGTCCTTAGTGCCTGAGAACCGTGGACTATCAGAACCGCGGTAACTTTCAGACAAGGAACGCTCGTTCACAGGTCCGTTCCCTCGGGAGACTCTGAGGGAGCATCTAGAGTGGGTCTCAGTGCTACACTAAGCGACAGTGATCCGGCAGCAAATGAGACTGGCAGGGCGCTGTCTGCCCTCGAGTGTACACACACACACACACACACACACACGTACAGTTCCTTCTCTAAGAATTCTTTAGGAATTTCCTACTTACAGCCATAGCTGATTTTTTATTATTCAGCTATGTAGAAACTGTAGCTAATTTTTATTATTAAGTCCAGTCCTTAAGAATGCTGAGTTCTCTCCCTACTGGCCACCCCAAACCATGCACCCCCCCCACCAAAAAAAAAATTGGGTCTGAATCTTCCTTAAAATGATCTGATTCCAAAGGAGGAACTATTCATTGGAAATATGAAGCTAACTCCACTTGTCTGGTTTTAAATTACAAGAGATAATCTCCCACACCCTTTTCAGCTAAGGGGTGGGTGGGGGTGCAGAATCTAAATCTCCTTTGGATAGCAGAGTAAGTTAAAATTATAAAACCGGAACTGCAGCATTTGCCAGTGATCAGTTGCCATTGCGAAAGGTAAGCATACATTGAACAACGAGGGAAACAAAACCGTATAAAACTCCAGGTGTGTGATCACTAAACGGGCTTTTTGCACACGACCCGCCAAAGGAGTATGAGCCGTGAACCACAAAACAGGCCTCCCATGCGAGGCTGCTGTCCGCCGCGGGCGGTGGCGGATTCCCCATCTTCCTAGTCAGCCAGGGTTTGGTGGCTCACGTTAGGAGTGAGAGGGTTCTTGGTGTCGTGTGGCCCATGCAGCTTTGGTGTCAGTGGGTCAAACCACCAAGCAGAAATGATGTCAGAAAGTGAGGAGGCTGACAGCAAAGTCTCTGGATTCAGGTGAACCTAGGATTGTTTGTTTACTTATTTATATCCTCACCCGATGATACACTTTATTGATTTTTTAAAAAGAGAGGAAGGCGGGGCAGAGAGAGAAGCATTGATGTGAGACAGAAACACTGATTGGTTGCCTCCTGTATATGACCCAATCAGGGATCGAACCCACAACCCTGGTGTACGGGACAATGCTCCAACCAACTGGGCGATCAGTGAGTTCGGGCACCATACTTAACCTTCAGGTTTCCTCTTAAGCTTTTTTTTAAAGATTGAGATATATCAGTTTATTTTTCTGTAAAATGGGAAGTAACCGTTTTTATAAAGATTAAGTGAAATAAGGTCAATGAATTTAAACGAAAGAATAAAGGTAAATGCATTCTTTATGATTTAAGAAAGCTGGGCATTTCAGGAAATTATTATTAAGATTTTACTTTTTTAAAAGCAGTTTTAGGTTCACAGCAAAGTTGAAGGGAAGTTACAGAGATTTCCAGTATAACCCCTTTTCCTACATATGCATGGCCTCCCCCATATCAACAGCCCCCCAGAGGGGTGCATGTGTTACAGGTGAGGAACCTACACTGATACACTGGGTTGTCACCTAAAGTTCACGGTTTACATTACCGTGCACTCAGGGTGTTACGCCTTCTCTGGGTTCGGGCAACGTGTAATGACATGTGTCCATTGTGTATGTTGTAATACAGGTGTGCCTTGGAGACACTGTGGGTTCAGTTCCAGACCAGCTCAATAAAGCACATATTGTAATAAAGCATGTCACAGGAATCTTTTAGTTTCCTAGTGCATATAAAAGTTACATTTACATTATACTGTAGTCTATGAAATGTGCAATAGTATTATGTCTAAAAAACTCAATGTACATGTCTTAATATAAAGCACTTTACTGTTAAAAAGTGCTAACCATCACCCAAGCATTCAGCAAGTCACAGTCTTTTCACTGGTGCAGGGTCCTGCCTCGATGGTGACGGCCGCGGGCTGACCAGGGCGGCGGCTGCTGAAGGCTGGGGTGGCTGTCGCAAGTTCTTAAAATGAGACAACAGTAGAGCCTGCCACTGCATTGGACTCCTTTCATGAATGATTTTGCCCACAGTAGAACTTCTTTCAAAATGGGAGTCAATTCTCTCAAACCCTGCTGCTTGCTTTATCAACTAGGTTTGTTATATTCTAAATCCCTTTTTCTGTCCTTTTGACCATCTCCACAGCTTCTTCACCTGGAGTAGATTCCATCTCGAGAAACCATCTTCTTTACTTGTCCATAAGCAGCAGCAACCCAGTCACGTCTTCAGGCTCCACCTCTAATTCTAGTTCTCCTGCTGTTCCCCACAGCTGCAGTCACTTCCTGCGCTGAAGTCGTGAACCCTCAGAGTCACCCCTGAGGGTCAAATCAACTTCTTCCAAACTCCTGTTGATGTTCATGTTCTTCCCATGAGCCCAGAACGCTCTTAATGGCACCTAGAATAACAAATCCTTTCCAGAAGGTTTTCGATTCATTTTGCCCAGATCCACCAGAGGAATCACTCACTGTCTATGACAATCCTGAATAGCACTGCTTGAAAGTCAAAATTACTCCTTGACCCATGGCCTGGGGAATGGATGTTGTTAGTAGGCATGAAGACAACATTAATCTTGTACTTTTCCATCATAGCTCTTGGGTGACCAGGTGCATTGTCAATGAGCAGTAGTATTTTGAAAGGCATCTATCAAAAATAATCTCAACAGTGGGCTTAAAATATTCAGTAAACTATGTTGCAAACAGTTGAGCTGTCAGCCAGGTTTTGTTGTTCCATTTGTAGTGCGCAGGAGAAGTGGAGGTAGCATAATTGTGCGGCCCGAGGAATTTCAGAATGGTAAATGAGCACTGGCTCAACTTCAAGTCGCCTGCTGCACTAGCCCCTGACAGGAGACTCGGCCTGCCCTTCGGAGCTCTGAAGTCAGGCACTGCCGTGTCCTCTCTGGCTGTGAAAATCCTAGACGGCATCTCCTTCCAGTAGGAGGCTGTTTCTTCTGCACCGAAAACCTGTTGTTTAGTGCAGCCGCCTTCATCGGGTAGCTCAGCTAAAGCTCCTGGATAACTTGCTTCTTTCCTTAAACCTCGCGAACCAACCTCTTTCAACTTTTCTGCAGCTTCACCTCTCAGCTTTTGCTGAATTGAAGTGAGTTAGGGCCTTGTGCTGGATGAGGCTTCCTTTGGCTTAAGGGAATTTTGTGACTGGTTTGATCTTCTATCCAGACCACGAAAACTTTCTCCATGTCAGCAATAAGGCTGTTTTGCTTTCTTATCATTCATGTATTCGTTCTAGTAGCACTTTTCATTTCTTTAAAGAACCTTTCCTTCACACTCACAACTTGGCTGTCTGATGCAAGGGGCCTAGCTTTTGGCCTATCTTGGCTTTCAACACGCCTTCCTCACTAAGTTTAATCATTTCTATCCTAGTTTTTGATTTAAGGTGAGAGATGTGCAATTCTTCCTTTTACTTTAACACTTAGAAGCTACTGTATAGTTATTCACAGGACAAATTTCAACACGGCTGTGTCCCAGGGAACAGGGAGGCCCCAGTGGAGGGAGAGAGATGGGGGAATGGCTGGTTGGCAGAGCAGCCAGACCACACACAACATTTACAGCAGTAACGTCCAAGATCACTGATCACAGATCACCATAACAAGTATAACGGTAACAGGAAAGTCTGACGTGTTGTGAGAATTACCGGAATGTGCCACAGATACACAAAGGGAGCGAATGCCGTTGGAAACACAGTGTCAGCAGACTTGCTCGACCCACTGTTGTCGCCAACCGGCAATCTGTAAAAACACAGTATCTGTGAAGCGCAAGAAAATGAGGTGTGTGTGACAGAGTATTTTCCTCAAAATTCTGTTATGACACTTTTCAGAAACAAGTTTTTGTTTTGCGTTTTTGGTTTTTTGCTATACTTCCATTTGCTGCCTTAGCTCAGGTTTTGTGTTAAATGTTAACTGAGTGCATAATTCAACTATTTTGATTAAAAACGTGAATGACAGTGAAACCAAACACAGAAATTAGGAGGTTCTAACTATTTCTGCCAAGTCTTCCTGGTTCTAGAATGATCTCGAAGACCTTCTTTTAGCATCAGTAATACAACGCACCCTTCCTTCAACTGGACTTCATGTCCTCATCACCTTCATGTCTTTCCAGTCTCCGACTGCAACCCGCTTCCGCTTCCTCACTAGTCGCTGCCAACCCTCGCCTCTTCTCTTCTCGGAATACCCTCTGGGGGTTTTCGTGTGTGTGTGTGTGTGTGTGTGTGCGCTTGCCCCTTCACTTCCCCACCCTCAACTCTATCTGCAGACCCTACGGCTCCCCACAGAAACCACAAAGGATCATTTGGCTTCCGTATGGATGCGCAGAAAGTGAGTATTATGCTTTTGGGCAAATCCCAAATAGACTTCTCTCCAAATGCCAGTTTCTTTTCTAATGGTTTTATTCTTCCCTAATGGTTTGTTTATACACAGTTCAGCTTTCTCTAAAAAGCCCTGTCGCACGGAGGGCTGAGTTGGCTTTAGGGGCCCAGGGGACATACCTGGCTGCTTTCTGAGTCAGCTCCAGTGGGAAATCCGGGCACAATAATTGCAGCAAACAATGATATTCTTTCATGGTCAGCAAGTCTGAAGTGGAAATGGAGAGAAACACATTAGGTCTCTGCACAGGAACTTACTGGTCTTTTGGGTCGTTCCATGGGTTTCAGACTGGGTCTCGGTGGAGCTGCTCTTTTAAAGGTAAGAGTTAAGAGTGTGTTGGCCACTAACCTCCAGGACAGGGGTTTTCAGATCAATATTTATACAAAGCTTTTCCTGGGTGGGAGGCACCCAGCCCCAACATTTTAGCAAAGGAGCTTCCCTGGTTTGAAAAATGGCAGGGAGAACAGGGAACGAGGGGTACCTTCACCAGCCTTTATAGCTTACTTTTCCTTGTGTATAAAAATCGGCAGGAAGGAGTCCTTTCAAAGCTGGTTAAATCTGCTAACATTCTCTGGCACAGTGACGTTCACCACAGCATGCCCAGAGACCATCCACAGAATATCTGGAAGCGGTATTAAGGCAAACTCAGCCTTGCAATGTATGGAGGAGGAGAACTCAATGCAGCGGCAGCCCACAGACCTCACTACTCTATCACTCAGTATCATGCAGACTGGCTTCTTTTTGATGCCTGCACACAAATCTGGTCATCACATTACATAGTCAGCCAAGTTGGTGGTCCGAGGCATGCGGTCAAGGCAAATAAAAAATCCCTGATATGCAGAAGCAGTGCTTTGGGAGAGATAGGCCAGGGTGAGGCTCTGTGGCCCAGCAGAGAACCCAGAGGGGCACATCTCAGGAAGGTCTGCAAGACGCCAAGGGAGAGGAAGTACACTGGTGCTTTAAAGTTGTCTGGGGACTGCATGTGCTAAACCAAAAGATTTTAGATTGGCCACGCGGCAGCAGTTCACAAGCAGCATTCCACAAGCTGAAGCATTTCAGAGATGGAAGGACATGCTAACGGTAAAGTGAGGGCAAGCAACCTGGAAGCCATCCTCACTGGGGGAGTGAGTGCGAGAAGGGAGTCCAGAGGCCACGGCCACATTTGGGGAATGGAGATGATCACAGGCACTTGGTTTCTTTGGACCTAAGTTAGCCCAAGCCACAGGAATTCAGATCTCCTGCCCCTGCTAGTTCGGTTGATGCTTTTCCAAGACAAAAACCCCAAATCCCCAGGGACAGGCCTGGGTTCCTACTACTTTTTCATCAAGGCTCAATTCAAGGTGGGGGCACAGAGTTAAACTAACCACACTGCCAAAGTCAGGGACACCAAGGAACAGGATCAGCGTCAATGTAGGTCAAAGGATCAGGATGGCTTTTGTGGCCTTCGTCCTGGCCACAGCAGGGTGTGTGCTTTCCTCCCCTCGCCGGCCTGACCCGGGCACGGCCTGATGGGGGTGTCATCCTTCATCAAAAGGAGTTATGGACACTCGTGTTCTCACAGATTTAGGGTGAGGGACAGGAATGGCAAAGGGAAGGGAGGAAAGCCACTGAATCTAATGTGTTCCCACTTTAATTTCACCCCAGACTCCCTATATACATGCAGAGAGAAGTGATTTCTTGCAGGAAGTAAATAAAGGGAAGTTCTACCTTTGAATCATCAGTGCTCTTCCAGACTAAACTTTGGAGGATATACTGATGCCATTCTTGGAGGCGGGGGTCAAAGTGTCTCACAGAGATTCACAGTTACCCCTGTAATTACCTACGAAATACCCTTGGGAAGATAAGCAGGGTGAAGAAGGGGGGGAGAGAGAGACAGAGACAGAGACACAGAGGGAGAGAGAGAGAAAGACACACACACACACACACACACACACACACACAAAGAGAGAGGTGGGGGGGTAGAGAGAGAGAGTTATGCAATGCCAAATGTAATCAAGAAGGACAATGCAGGGACTCAGTCTCCTGGTTCCAGACCCTTTGGGTTCTTGACTGCATTCTAACTCATGTATTTCAACACTTGCTTCCCAAAGACAGAAGAATGATCTACAAAATAACTCTGCACTTCTCTGATGTAGCAACAGTCTCTCAGAAACACTACATACTTCAGAAAAACAGGGTACCTCCTGCCCACCACTTCTGGAACTCGACTCTCCCGAAGGCAAAGCAAGGAAGATAGTCAGATAAAGAGATGAAAGCCGGGCAGACAAGCAACTTGTAGCACCCTAATTGCGCGTCTGTTAAAGTAGTGGTTAGATAATGCTAAGACTAGGCAACCTCCACGAAGAGGCATCTGTCACTTGGAAACACTCCCCGGTTGCACAGAGTGTATGTGGGAAAATGGTGAGGGGAAATGGTGAGTGGTATTTGTCCCAAAGTCAGAACAATGATGAGCAAATGAGCGCTATCTCCTTGCTGTCCCACGGGCTGGGGTTCAAATCTTGGCTTTGCAACTGACCAGGCATGCAACCCTCTCTAATCTGTTTCTCGTGTATAAAGTAAGAATGATGATGCCTGCCTTTCATGGTTGAAATCAAGATGAAAAGAGGATGTCTATAGAGTACTTAGCAGAATGTCTAGAAGGCAGCGACCCCAAACAATGAGAGTTACTTCGGTTGTTTTTAAATCCTGGGAGCAAAGACAGGAGAGCAGCGGAGGAAGGCATTCCTCACTGAGTTGAAACGCTTAAACACCTAGAAGCATGTTGCCTTGCCCGTTCTCCGTCCCGTTGCCTGAGCCAAACATGTCTTTGCATTCTCTCTGCAGTATCCATTTGTATGCTACTACCACGAGCCTCCTGAGTTCCAGGCGCAGCGTGACAGAAATGAGCACGCCAGCGGTCACACTCGGGCACTAGTTAATCCTGAATGCTTCTGTCTACTTTGGGCCCCTCGGCATTTAGAATTTTCCAAGATTTCAGAGGCTCTTCCAGGCAGCCCTCTGAGCTTCAGGACCAACAGTGACGAGGCTGAAGAGTCACTGAGGTCTTTGCTCAGGCCTTGAATTAGCTCACTGAACCTTCACACCAACCTTAGGAAGTAGACTCCATTATTCTCAGTCCCATCTCACAGAGAAGGACGTGGAGGCTTAGAGAGATGAAACAGTCTGGTGAGGAGAGAAGGGGCCAGAGGCTAGCGGGGACAGACTCGGGGGGAAGAAGGGTGAGCTTAATGATATACTAACAGCTGACAATCTCTGAGCACTTGCTGTGAACCAGGCCCTGTTCTTCCAAGGGTTTTACATGTGTCAACGCATCTCATTTTCACCACTGTTATCCCCATTGCACATTCACTCACAAGCTCAGATGGTGCATGTTCAAGAGGCAGAACTGGAATTCAGACTCAGGCGTCTGGCTCCAAGGTTTACCCAACTAACATTTTCAGGACCTTGATCTTATCAACCATTACTGTGTGAAGAAGGCTTAACAGCTTGCTTTCCCCTCCAAACAAACTGCAGGAACGAAATAGCTCCAGGTGAACTGGAATTTTTTTTCCATGTGAGAAATGGAGTCTGAGAGGTTTTAATTACTGTCAACAGGAAAGACTAGGGCTCCAGCACCAGGCTTGTGCTGGGCCAGAGGCCATGGGAGCGCTGTGGGGTGGGGCAGAGCACACCTGTGCTGGTGGCCACTCCACCATTGCTCATCCCAGCTGCTCGGCACCCCAGCAGGTGCAGGAAAGGTAGGTGGTGTGTCCCAACAGATGCCGTCTCTAAAGGAATCCCCACAATTAGGAAAGTCTCAGCCAGCAAGTCCTGAAAGTTCAAAGACATAAGAAGGCTTTGGTATAAGATCAAAATCAGAACACTCCACAAATTGGTGCTTCTCTTTTTGTGGGTGGTCAGAGCTGCTACACTTTCTTATTCTTAATCTTGTAATTGTCCCGTGAACTCTGTCCCTGGCTCTAGACCAGAGGGTTTTGCACCTTTGATCCCGTCATCTCTAGACGCAGCGCAGTGTAGTGTTGTGGCCAGTAGCATGGACTTTACAGTTAGAACGTCTGGGTCCAAATCTGAGCTTCGCCACTGATTTCAAATTACTTAACTTTTAAACACCCAATGCCTCAGTTTCCCCATCTATAAAATGGGGACAGTGAGAGAACCAATATCACACAGTTGCTGTGCGTTAACGTACGGTACTTTGAACAGTGGACCATCATAAGTGCTCTGTTAGTATTTGCTATTATTATTTTAGAAATAAAGAAACTAGGGTTGGTTTCGGAAGGAAACAGTGAGAGGAAGGGGGGCTGAGATTCGGACCTCAGCCTGCCTAGCTGCAAAGGCCCCCCCAAGTTCTACTCTGGCAGGTGGGACCCAGCTGGTGAGTGAAGACCTTGATTTTTTAAATTAAAACATGTAATCTTTATTTTATTTTTACTTTTAAAATTTTTATCCTGACCTGAGGTCATGTTTTCATTTTTAGAGAGTGAGAGGAAGCGAGAGAGAGAAACATCTAAGCGGGAGAGAAGCATCAATTGGTTGCTTCCGGCATGTGCCCAGACTAGTCTGAAGCCCAGTAACCTCACTATGTTCCCCGGCCGGGAACTGAACCTGCAATCTTGTGGTTACAGGACGACACTCCAACCGATGGAGCCACGCTGGCCAGGGTAAGGCCCTGCCTTCGCACCAGGTGACTGACGGAATCCACGTCTAAGTGAAACACACAGACACCCTGTAGGCTGCCACGTTACCCAGGGCAGAGCGGTCGGGCGGGGCAGTGGTGTGAGCACAGGGCCCACACTCTGCGACTGGGGGCCTGGCTCTACAGTTCACCAACAGTGTGACTTGGACAAGTTATACACCTTCTCTAAACCCCAGTGTCCACATTTAAAAGTGTGAATAACCACAGTACCCATCCTAATAGATTGTTGTAAAAATCAAATGTTGTCACTTATACATGACACTGCTGGAAAATTAGCAAAGTGCTCAATAAAATGGTAGTATTATTATATAATTACTATCCAATTAAAATTTGAAGTCCTGAAATTGAGAAATCTTTGGACTTAACTGAAGCTCTTACTACAACGCCTGGCACACACCAGCAAATATCTGTTGAAGCAGTGAACGGATGGAAACACGCTTTGCAGAATGACTCAGACAACAGTGCACGGGGGGACAAAGTTCTGGCCACTGTGCGAACACAGAGGTGGGGACTCTCCAGGCGCAGGAGGTAAGCCTATCAGCTTAGAGGGGTGCGAGGACACCTGGGAGCCGGGAAGTGCTGGAAACGGAAAAGGCCCTGTCTGGTCGGTACCGTTACTCTCGGGGAAACAGCGCATCACGGCGGGGCACTCCTTTCCCGGGCTCACTGACGCCGAGCACCTTCTCATCAAGTGCTCAGCTCCGTCGCCTGGAGCATTAATTTTCATAGGTAGCATTGATTTTACCTTGAAAATCAGAGGGAGCCTGGGAGTTACTTCCCAGTAATTGGTTCACCACTGTTAACAACTCTGGCACAAATCCTGTCCTTTCTAATATAAGCAGTCCCTGACTCAAAATAGTCTTTCATTGGTTATCTTTAATCCTAGAGAGTGATAGATGAGGGTATTTTGGCTAAGAAAATTAATCTAGTCAGAAATTACGGATGTCCAATATATTCAAGGGCTAACTTGTTCTCCCTTCTTGTCTTGGAAAAGCGGTATGATCTTGTCTTGTCTTTTCTACGTCTTCTTGCTGTGGAAGCTCCTGCCTCTGGAGCTCCATGGGGGCTGCTCAGTCATCCTGACAAGGCCCTCGCGACCGCCATGCGCGTCCACAGCGCTTGCTCAGAGGGACTGCGGGGGCGTGTGGTTGTGGGCTCAGATGCCTCTGCTCTTCCCGGGAAATGGGGCATTTTCCAGGGTCAAAGCTGTGTCATTAAAGGAGAGCGATTGGGGGAGGACTGGCAGATGGAGGAAACTGGGGCCATATCTTTGCCCCTTACTAAGGAAAAGCCTTCCCCCGAGCCTGAACCAAGGATTTTTAGCTCCAGAAGTATGGGGAGGCAATGGGGTTTAGTCTGAATTCATTTGTGCGAGTGTCTACATGTTGATGGCGGGGTGAGCTAG
Source organism: Tonatia bakeri (assembly GCA_004024845.1). Taxonomy (NCBI): domain Eukaryota; kingdom Metazoa; phylum Chordata; class Mammalia; order Chiroptera; family Phyllostomidae; genus Tonatia; species Tonatia bakeri. The sequence goes on from PVIA01000036.1 coordinate 141,815, forward strand.
AGCTGGGACAAGAACTAGGGATAATGAAATGCTACCAAGCCACGGGAACCCCAGAGGACTAAACAACTTCTAGTTGGTTGGCTGCATGATCTCAACGGGAATGACCACAAAGGCCAGAGAACACCACAGCCCATGAGTGGACTCTCCAATTTTCAGTTGCAATTGTTTTCATGTTCTTTTATGCAGGGGTTGTGAAGGCTCATTCTAAATGACACTCACCCTCAGCCAGGCTGCTGTGCCAAGAGATGCTCGGAAGGACACAGAGAGTTCGGGGCATGACCATACCACCCCTTCCGATCCCCAGGGCACTGAGGCTTTAGTACCAGTCCACAGCTGAGTAAATACTCCTCCTTGCTGGTCTGCAAGAATGGGGAAGATAATGAGGGAGAGTGGGGGCAGGGGGAGGACGGAGGTGAGACCACTGACGGCCTCACTCCCCGCACGGCACTCGGTACTACGATCACAGGAGGACTCTGACCTCCCAGGGCCGTGTCCCCGTCGAGCGAAGCCGCAGAAGAACAGCGAGCTGTGTTCTTCAATATTACCTTCTTTGGCAGCACTGTTGTTCTATGTTAAACGGAGGGAAATAGTAATTACTTTCCTGAAAGGGAAACCATTTCACAAAAGAAATGAGAAGCAATGGCTTCCAACGACACCTGTGGGGTGAAGTCCTTGGGCCGTCATTCACATGACCCTTTGCCAGCTCACTCCCCTCCAGAGCACAGTTAGTGTGTTCCAGCAGGGGCAGAAAGCCAGACTCCTTAGTGTTATATTTTATTATGACTGAGCCCAACATCAGGTGACTGTTTCTATCTGACCAGTATATATGTTCTAGGCAAAGTATTAAATCAGACATAAATAGTAACAATTTATAGAATGAACAAAAGCAACTCCCAGGAACTGCTTGTATTACACGAAGAGTGAAGAAGCGCAGTGCGTTTCTAAGCCGGGACTGTGTGCGGTGCGTCCTGGCAGGCCAACCAGGGGCGCAGGCACCCCACGGCTGTCCTGGCCACGACAACGGGACTGAACTACAGGCCTGGTCTGACACGGTAAGAACCCCCAAACTGTGTCAGGCCCTTGGGGTATCGCGTTCTCTTTTGTCCATCATGACGGGGCTGTTGAGAGTTGGAGGACCCAGACAAGGCTTGGTTCTGGGGAAGGCCCCTGCCTTCGGCAGCTTTGGTGACGTGAACACACCAGGCTGGCACGTGCCCCGGGTGGGCAGCCATATGGCAGTATGAAAAAAGGCGCCAGTGCCAGTAGCAACAGGGCTAGTCACTCTGGCACGGGCATAGTCTCCTGACCATTTATTGAGGAAATGGCAGGCAGCTTCAGACATCAAAGTGTGCAGCAAGATCTTGGCACCAGAAGCTCTCGAGGGGCCCGACAGCCCATCAGGAAAGTTATTTCAAGCCTAGCATGTGCACTACCATTCGAGACCAACCAGCCCAGCTCTTCTGGGTGTCGCTGCTTTAGTTTTCTGTTCAGAAATGAGGACAGGGTGTGCCCTTTGAAACAGAGACCTCAGAGCCAGGATATAATTCTCATCCAGGAAGAAGCAGGTGCCGCGGCCAACTCCTGTGACCCTCTCCTATTCTTAACTGAACAGCAGTGGTTCGACAGGCGTGAGAGCGGGAGTGGGAAGCAAACGCAGCCCCGCCTCATGGTCACTACAGTGAGAAGAAGCAGTCTGCCCTCTCAGCGGTGCCATGTCTGGCACAGGCCCCTCAGCCTTTGAAAGAGAGGCAGTACCTTGTGTTTCCTTACATGGGTCTCTACGGCCAGAGTGAGAGCTCTCACCTTGTTTTAGAGGGGGACACTCTGTTCTACCACAGAGACACATCACGATTTAGAGAAAAAGCTGGGTCTGAGTTCTGCAAAGAACTAATTACATTTTTCTGGGTTTCCATTTTCTCACCTCTAAAATAAGGAAATTGTGGTATGTGAGGGTTGAAAACAATTTTTAACAGATAGACTTTTTCTCCCTGATAGGAATCTTATAAGGAACCTCAATGTACAAAAACATAGATACACAGTTCTCCTTGCCCAACTTTCTCCTCAATACCTATCACCCAGGCTAAAGGTGCAAGGAATAAGGTGGAGGGAACAGAAGACCTGAGGCACTGCTTTAAAACTCCAGGGCCCTGCCCTGGCTGGTGTGGCTCAGTGGACTGAGTGCCAGCCTGTGAACGAAAGGGTCTCTGGTTCGATTCCCAGTCAGGGCACAGGTCTGGGTTGAGGGCCAGGTCCCCAGTGAAGAGCATGTGAGAGACAACCACACATTTATGTTTCTCTCCCTCTCTTTCTCCCTCCCTTCCCCTCTCTCTAAAAGTAAAGAAATAAAATCTTCAAAACCCCAGGCCCTGTAGAGGACAGTTACAAACGCCTGGTTCTAAGCTCTAAGTGGGTCTGAGAGCACACGGCTCAGGCGTGCAGGCCCCAAATCAGCCAACCAGGGTCCAAATCTTGGTTCTTCAGCCAACTAGTCATGTGACATTGAGCAAGCCAATTAGAAATAAGTGAATAATAATATTATTTTTTTAAGATTTTGTTTATTTATTTTTTAGAGGGAGGAGAAGGGAGGGAGAAAGAGAAGGAGAGAAACATCAATGTTTGGTTGCCTCTCACACGGATTCCACTGGGGGCCTGGCCCGAAACCCAGGCATGTGCCCTGACTGGGAATCGAACTAGCGACCTTTTGGTTTGCAGTCCGTGCTCAATCCACTGAGCTACACCAGCCAGGGCATATTATTATTATTGCTATTGTAACAATACAACAACAATACCAATACTAATTGTGAAGAGTTCTTGAGAGGATTAGAAGAGATGACTATGAGAAAGAGAGAGAATGGAAAGTGCTGGCGTCTGACACAGGGAAGTGCCCAGTAAATAGCACCCACTCTTGTTCTCACCCCCGCCCTCTGAGGCTCACAGGTGGGACGGCACCTGCCTGACAGAAGGCACAGTTCACGGAGATCTCTGGCTCAAGGCAGTGGGTGGCTAAAACACTTTTATTCCTTATCTCATGATTATTTTATCTCGCCTTTGTTCTCCCTTGATGAATGAATAAACAGGCTTCCTTCCTGAAGGCAGGTGCATACAACTTTTCTAAATCGTCCATGAGCTGCCAGTCCTCTATCATCTCACTAGAGTGCTAACGAGCCCTGGCTGGTGTGGCTCAGTGGACTGAGCGCCAGCCTGCAGACCAAAAGGTCACCAGCTGGACAGGGCACATGCCTGGGTTGTGGGCCAGGTCCCCAGCTGTGGGTGTGCCAGTCAACACATCGCTCCCACATCAAGGTTTCTCTCCCTCTCTTCCTCCCTGACCTTCCCATCTTTCTAAAAATAAATAAATAATATCTTTTTTAAAAAGTGCTGATGAGTCATATTGGTAGAAAGACTCTATAATTATGCAACCCATTATCATATGCATTATCACTTTTGATCTCCTTAAGAACTTTGTGGGGTAGGGAGAGGCTACTGGTATTATTTCTACTTTTACAGGCAAGGAAAATGAGCCTCAGCAAGGGACAGAGTCACCGAGTAAATGGGAGAGCCACGACCAAATCCAGCCTTCTCATTCCAGGGCAAGGCCTCTTTCTGTTACACCGCTTATGTCCTTTTCTTTCCCTGGGCCCCTGGGAACTCAGCCGCTTTCATTTCTTCTATGGATGGAAAACACCTAGCATATTCCATAACGAGAATGCAGTAAATGTTAGCTGCAACTGTTAAGATTATTATTCTTGTTAAAGTTTAAATCTGCCCCCAGCTGTTCCATCTCTGTCCTCCTCCTAAGCTGGCTCCAGGGGCAGATGTAGTGGATCTGGCTGCTGGCCTCCTTGTTGCGCGCAAACAGTCAGACCTTCTCTAGTTCAGGGGACTCGCTGCTCATCTCTGCAGAGAAGGGGCAACGAAAATAAACAAAGAGTTTTAAACCACTATAAACCTGTACCTAAAATTTAACAGGACTAGACACAGAGTAGCAAGAGAAAAGTGTATTTAGTATACACTAAAAATACTCCCTAAAAAGAAAAATAAAACAAAAAAAATACTTCCAATTCCTTTTTTCCTTTTCAGTGTAAAGTCAGGCTGACAGTTGGAATGGAATTGTATAAGCTATCAAGAAAATTGTCTGATGAGGACCTGTCTGAGAAAGCACGCCATAGAAAACAGAAACCAATAAAAGTTATTATTTCTCTGGGCTTTCCACTGTCCAAAGTAGCCACAGAATAAATAAGAAATGGAACAGATTATGCATTTGATTTGCTTAAAGTGCATTTTCCTTCTTTTCTAAATAAATATAAAAAGTAGCAGTGGCTAACGGAGTTACTCACTGAGGGTGAGTTGAACCAAGACAGACTAAAAATAAAAAACCAATCTGAAGTTCCCTGGTTCTCGGCGATTGTGCGAGCAGGGGAAGGCTGCTTGCTGCCAGCACGTAGGCGTGTTTATAAAGACCACAGCCTGTTCTCTCGTCAGAGTCCACTAACTTCCACCAATGATGATGGATTTATGGCTACCCATCTACTAAAAAAATAGACTTCGGAAAGAAAAACAGCAGGAACCAGAAGAGAGGGCTGGATACGGATAAACACATACATCTCTCCAGATGAACCCACCTTTGTCTGTCCTGCTGTGCTGGGTCCTTCGTGGGCGTATTAAATGCACTATGTCTATAACTACACATATATGTGTGGGTGAGAGAGAGGCAGCCAGGAGCAGGAGAGGGCCTGACTGTTTGGGGACTGGATGTGGAAGGAAACTGCTGTTAGCAGTTACTGTTCCTTAAAGCCATTGGCCGTGTTTTTCAAAGTATGGTTTTCCTGGTAAAAGACTCTTTGCCTGTAACGTGAGTAAATCACTCATCTTATTTTAATAAAAATGTGAACCAGACGAGAGTGGCTCTCCATCCTGGGAAAAGACACAATGGTCAGGCTTTCTGAAGATCCTTATCTCTCAGTGGTTCTGGCAGGCACACAAAAAGAAAGGAAAAAGGTGAAAAATGCTCCAGGGGCATGAAAGGATGAGCCCACCCGATTTCTTTCACGCACAAGTGTTCCAAAAGACGAAGTCTGGTCTCACTCACCAGAGTCTGGGGAAGGCACCTGGTTTCTTCGCTGATGGAGAAACAGCTGGGCACTTCCAGCTGGGCACCGACTCTTGAAGCCTCAGTTTCTCCCCCCATCTCCCTCTTCTCGCCTCACATATAAATAATCAGGGTCAATTAGATAAGGTTCCATTTATTTTAAAGTACGTTAGATTGTACACCCTTTTGATCTTTTGAATTTTTTTACATTCATAGATAACCTATTTTAAAATAGGGAAAAAAACACAAAGTATGAGCACTGAAAGATATCAAAAGGTCTGAAAAACACAAGACCATTCAGAACTATTTAAAAATGGGCCAACTGTTTTGTCTCGATCATCCTCAGGGTTCTACCTGGGTCTAACATTCTAGGATTCTTTTACTGTCCTTCTCTGTGGTTGAGGCAGCAGCGTAAAGAACAGGTAGGACACGATCAGAATCCAGGCAGCGCCTAATTTGGTAGAAGAGTGGGAATGCTATGAAACCCACGTTAGTGTTTATAGCGTAGTAGAAAGAGTAGCTAAGAACATGAGATTTGGAATTCAGACAGGGTTCAGAACGTCTGTTGTTTCCTGGCTACATGTCCTGGGAACAGTTCTTTGGGCCTCAGTTTTCTCATCTATAAAAAGTGTTAGTACTTCTTTCTGTTCAGAATCTACCCAAGGGCGGCCCCTGCTATTGCCATAAATGCGTCTTCCCTTCTCCACCCGCTGCTCAGACCATCCAGCCGCACCGGCTGTGCTACTCCTTGACTAGGTCAAGTCAAGCGTGCTCTCGCCTCAGGCCTCTTCCACCTGCCGTCCCCTCGCCCCTAGATGTCCGTGCAGCTCTGAACTCCTCCGGGGCTCTGCTCAGATACCGCTGTACTTCACAAGAGCCACTCTGGCCACTCCCTGACTCGTTTTCTGCTTCATTTTCTCTACAGTGGTCACCACTGTGTGATCTATTTGCATATTTTTAGCTGTATTAGGATGTACGCTCCAAGAGGGCAAAGATTTTCACTCTTTTACTCACTGTTTGTTCTTCACAAATTACTATTACAGGAGCGAGAGTAGGTGATGATGAAGTGAGATATCTTGTGAAGCTCTAAGCCAGGAGTGCCAAACTCATTTTCACGGGGGGGCCACATCAGCCTCAAGGATGCTTTCAAAGGGCCGGATGTGATTTCAACTCCTTAACAGTTAAGGAGTAGTTACATTTATACAGTCCTAAAATTATTTTGGCCCCTTGAAAGCAACCGTGGGGCTGATGTGACCCCTGGTGAAAATGAGTTTTATGTCCCCTAGAGTCTAAGCAGTCACTGCTTAGACAGAACCTGGAGACACAGGTTCTGTTTGGTTTAAACTGTATTTTTAAAATTTTGAACTAAAACCTTAAAAAAAATAAAGACATTTCCCACCATACAATCTGTATTTCAGACATCTCTTTAAAAAAATTAGAAGGCCTGGCAGTCCTGGGCCAGCATTCCTGCAAGGCCACGATCAGCTGGAGCTGCAGGCAGGGGGTGCCCTGGTCAGGCTGTCATGGTCCCTGCTGCATCCCTCTGAGTAACACCTGAGCTTCTTTCTTATATCACCTGTCTGGCTGCTGCTGCAGGCATCTGAATTTTCGACCTCAGATGTCGACTTTCCCTCTGCAAGCATTTACAATAAAGATTTAATTCATCTGCCTAAATGAGTGTAAGATGAAAAGAAATAACCAGATGAGTTTATGACATTAAGGGAAAGAGAAAAAAAAACAACTGTTGTATAGAGTATGATCCCATATTTGCTTTTTAAGAAAAAAAATATATAAATTCACACAGGAAAAAGAATGGAATACATCAAAGTGTTAATAATGGTGGCTAACTCTGGATTTGCAGATTATGGGTGGTTTGTGTTTTTTTGCAATTAGAAGAATAAAATTCATTTCATAAAAAGCCCCCCAGATGTATGGTATGAAAATTATATCTCAATAAGGCTGTGAAAAAGAAGAAAGAAAAGAAACCCACCCCTCAGAGAAACTGTCAGCTCTGAACCTTCCTTCAGAAACCTACTTCCATGCCCCTCTCGGTGGCTCCACCTTCCCCTCTAAGCCACCTGCACACAGGAGGACGAGAGGGTGCAGCACTGATGACCATCTTTTTTTTTTTTTTAAGATCTTATTTATTTTATTTTTAGAGAGAGGAAGGGAGGGAGATAGAAAGGGAGAGAAACATCAACGTGTGGTTGCCTCTCACGCACCCCCTAGTGGGGACCTGGCCCACAACATAGACATGTGCCCTGACTGGGAGTCAAACCAATGACCCTTTGGTTTGCAGGCCAGCGCTCAATCCACTGAGCCACACCAGCCAGGGTAATGACCATCTTTTACAATCCTTTCTGTGCTTCAGGATCTTATTACAGTGCCCCTTGGCCCCTGCTCCGGTGAGCTCACAGGTCAGGCTCACGGGGGGCACACAAGAAGGTTACACATCTCTTCCAATGACGGCGGGGGTGGGAGGAAAACCACCTACCAAAGTCAGGGCAAGACTGATTATTTACAGTGCCAATCAGATTTTGCTGGCTTAATCTTTAATCGTATTGACTGATGGTTGTTCGTCCTTTCCACAGACCAAGGCCATTTTCTGTCCTCCTAGGGACAGTGTGGCTGAGCTGAAGGGAAGGCTCAGCTCTGGAACCCGGCCTTGCCGGACTACCTCACTTGAGCAAACTGTTTACGCTTTCTTTCTTTCTTTTTTTTTCAAAGATTTTATTTCTCTTTAGGGAGAGGGAAGGGAGGGAGAGAAACATTGATGTGTGAGGGAAACATCAATCAGTTGCCTCTCACATGCCAGCCAAGAACCTGGCCTGCAACCCAGGTATGTGCCCTGACGGGGAATCAAACCAGCGACCTGTCAGTTTTCAGGACTATGCTCGACCCCTGAACCACACCAGCCAGGACCCAGCGCTTCACTCTTCAGGCTTTAGTTCCTTCATCTGTAAAGTGAGGATGACAATCATCTTCTTGAGAGCAGAAGTTCAGATCAATTCTCCAGTGACTCCCAAGGCTCTCTGAAGCTGTGGGGCCACAAACGGACGAACTTCCAGTGCTAAGAACAATGAAGGTGACTCTTCCAGGTGTCTGTACCTACACAATAATACTTAATGTGTTTAAAACTAAACTGATAGGCAAATTTAGTTATACAGTCAAATACCTAAATGCCAGTAAGTCTCTAAGTAGGCAAAACAGATGTCACCAAGTTCACAAACTAAAGCTTATGTGGTTAACTTCAGGCTTCTGAGAAAAGCTCTGATTACACTCACAGTTTTGGTAAACCTGGCTATCTAGTTTTTAAGCCCAATACAGGCTAGACCAAATAAACCGGGGGAGGAAAAGGAACTATAAAAGGCAGAGGCAAGGGCAGCAGTGAGAAACTGGGCATGAACAATATGACAGAAACAGAGAAGTGGGGAAAATATTTAAAATACAATTGAGGTGCATTTAGGGTACACTGCACTAGGCTCTGAAGACAATGGAGTTCTTCAGCGCACAAAAAAATTATGTTTATAAAGCTGATACTTAGATTCCAAAATGAATTATACTTAAGAATGTAGGAAAGGGTATTATATTTAAATATATTTTGAAAATATTTCCATGCAAATTTTATTAAAAGCAACAACAAAAAATGGGCACCCAAACTTTAACTATAAAATAGTATAGGCTGTGAAACTGTAAAACTCTTCCTCTGAGTTTTTCTGTTATTTTCTCTCTCTCAACTACTTGCTTATTTTTCTTATGCACAGCCTCCTGGCGCTGGTTGTTTTTAAGCTACCTTCCTGAGTAGGTAGCTTACACCCATTACCTGAATGCTATACACCCATTACCTCATTTAATCCCTTATAATAATCCTATTGGGTAAATATCAGTCTCATTTTACTGGCAGACACAGGGAGGACAAGCCATCTTCCCAGTTGCATAACTAGCAGGTAGCACATTTAGGCTTTAAACTAGGGCTCCGCCTATACCCAAAGCATGTGCTTTCAAGTATACCATGATTTATTGACGGTCTATGATTATGTGTCTGTTTGCCCCATCACCACCAACAGACTGAGTCTTGAGAGTAAGGATAGGATCTGCCTCACTTGCTTTTATGGGCCACAGGACTGGTGCGTGGTAAGCACCCACAATGTTCAATGGGCGTATCTCTGTTCCTCCTTATGTAGATCCCAAGCCTTAAAGGCAGTGTAGCGTATCTCTATGTACCCAATTATGATTCATGGGTCGTCTGTGCCCCAGACCTTTGGAATCAGAATCAGAATCCTCAGGCTTACGGTGCATGAACCTACATTTAAACAAGTGTCTCAGGGGACTCTTGGGTATACTAAAGTTTGAGAACTATTGATTAGTGCTTGAAAGCACATTCTTTGGAGTTAGTCGATGCTGAGTTCAGATCCTAGATCCACTACTTAGGAGCTGAATGGTCTGGGAGCTGAATGGCAAGGGAGTTACTTAGATTCTTCAGTCTTCAATCCCATCATCCTTAAAATGGGGCTACCAGAAACACCTACCTCATAGGGTTTTGGAAGGGACAAAGTTCATTCGTGCATCAGTAATTATGGAGCACCTACTATGTGCCAGATATTGTTTTTAGGTGCTTAGGATACGTTAGGGACCAGACAAGCTTCTTGCCCTCATGAAACTTACCTTATATTGGAGAAGACAGATAATTTGAAAAACAAAATAAACAAGTAAACTATGTAGTAAGTTAAAATAGTATGCAGTAAGAAAAAACAGACTGGACCAAGTTGGAGAGGGAGTGTGAGGTAACAGTGGAGGTACAATTTTATAGAGAGTAGTTCAGGTAAGTTTCATGGAGAAGGCAACACTAAGTCTGAAGGAGGTTAAGAAGTAACCTAGGCAGACGTCTGAGGAAGAGCGTCCCAGGCAGAAGGAACAGCCACTGCAAAGGCCCGAAGGAGGAAGTATACTTGTCGGGCCAGCAGACCCGCCGCCTAGAAGCAGTACAGCTGGGGCCAAGAGAGCCAGGGGAGAGATGAGGTTAGAGAAACAACTGGGGTCAGTTCATGTACGGCCTTATAGGCCTACAAGTAGGAGTTAAATGGCACAGTCACGTTAAGTATGTAGAACAATATATGATACATAGTAAACAATTACTGGATGGTATCACCATCTGTTATTTATATTAACATCTTCTAGTCCCTAAGCAGAGCTAGTCTGCAAGGTCAGGCCACAGAAACTATAGAACCTTTTATGTACTTTGGGGAGGTTATAGAGTCCTTCAACATTTCCAGAAGTACGGAAATCAAATAGATCAAAGGCCTGGGTGATACCCGGCAGCAAGCAGAGATGGCTAATTCTCTGCAGGTGCTCAGAAAACTGAACTAACAGAGACACACAAAGTCAACACAGCATCAATAAAAGACAGGGCAAGAGCTGGGTGTGGCTGCAGTGGGCTTGGTGAAAGGGTGAAACCAACAGAAGAGTCATTAGCAACGTAAGAGAAAAGCAGTGGAGCATGCAAGCGTCACCTCCAGCTGTTGAAACACATTCTAATATCAATGAGACCACAAAGTCAGGAGAATAATAACTAAAACTGCCGGGAGTAAGCCAGGGAGCCCAGCAACATGAATGCACTTGTATGGAGGAAAAACAAATGAAGAGATTCAGGCAAAACTATCCCCTTCCTGGTGGAGGCTCTTTAATCTTTAATATCTCTCTCGACACCAGGCACTGAGCTTGCCCCAACAAGACAAAGGATAACTTCTGAGAAGCGAACCCTTCTCGTTTGGGTGAAGGACTTCTGAGGAGATGCGTGCCATGTGTTTGCTAGGCTAGCAGGGTTCAAGTTCTTTCAGTCAGACTGTGTCAAAACCGGGCAGGTCAAAGCTAAGGCACACCCCCCACCCGCTCTCTCATAGTAGAAAGCGCTGCAGGGCCCCTGAGCTTTGAAGAGGAATGCGGTCTCTTTGGGAACCAGAAGCGGGCAAGAACGCAACAAAGGCAGGACGGAGATGCCCAGGTGGGGCTTTCCACTGTTCTAAATTGTTGCGCCAGTTTCCTCTGGCGCCGGCCCCGGGGGAAGCAAAGCTAGGCACCGTCCAGTGGAAACCTGGAAGTGGGCATCTTTTGTGGCCACAATGATGCCAATTTGGCAAGGAAGAGTGTGGCCTTGGTCTCCATGACCCTGACTTAACCTACTCAACAGGGAGCAGTTTAGTTTCAATCAGAAGAAATGAAGAGCTACTCAATTTATGTGACCTTTGACCTGACACTTTCAATTTGTAATTCAAACCATTATGAAAACGAATGAGAAACCTGGTATTTTTCTTCAAACTATCTGTCAGCGTTTATCACCTCCTGGTAATAGTAGCCATATATTTGCTTTGGAAGTTCTTAATTGCTGCATCCCTGCCTACCTATTCAGTGATAGGTTCCGCAGGAATAGCAGTGGATAAGAGACAAAAATCCCTACTTTTATGCAACTCACATTCCAATGTGTGTGGGAGTGGGGAGATAAACAATAAACAAGGAGACACACAAACAAAATACTGTAGAAAGTGACAAGGCAATGACATGAGTAGAACAGGGTGGTGTGACATGGAGTGACCGAGGGGGTCAGTAGACGGGGTAGGCGAGGATCACCTCTCGGAGAAGGTGTCATCTGAGCTGAGACCTGACCGGATGAGAAGGAGCCCGGTGTGCACTCTGGGGAACGAGGTCAGCGAGTGCAAAGGCTGGAGATGGGAACTGGCAGCGGAGTGCCTTGCTTCATTTCTCTGTCTCTGGTATCTTACAAGCTGTTAAAGAAATCGTGGCCTGGGAAAGGCATGATATTGAACAAAACAGAATTCCAAGGCTCACCAGTTACTGGAGACACACATGGGCATTGGGGCAGGTGGGAGCCCAAGCAGGTACTCTGACCCAGAGGGAAGACGAGGCACAGGCGCAGAAACTGCTTCATCTCCCTTTGTTGCTGCCGGCAACCACCGTGGTGAACTGGCCCAGCGGTCCGTGTGAACAAGCGCGGGGTGTCCAGATCGCAGCATTGTTTCACACATCATCACTGCGAGTCACCAACTGACAGGGTTTAGCGCTCTGTCTGGCAGCAACCAGCAGTCCAGCAGAGAGAATTCCACTGGATTATGCAAAGCATCTGACCCGCAAATGAGGAGTGAGGAGAACATTTTAAAAAAACAACTCCTGAATGGTACAGTAAGTCCATTCAACATCGATTCAGACACACAAACATCCAGCCACCTCTGAGGCACAAGGTCAATTTCTTGTGCTTGCCCCTGATCTGCAGAATCCACGGTCTTTATCTACGCCCAGTCCTTCACTGTCTCAGCCAAAGGGGTGAGGCAGAGATGGGTGGCCAGGCCCTGGGGCAGTATTCCACTGTCTGACTCCAGAGGAGTGACATGGGGAGTGGAAGAGAGCAGGGTCAGTGGGACAGAGGGAGGGCACACGCAGAAACACAGGCCGTATCCCTGGAGCAGTGGATATTTGCAGCCAGACTTTTATCTTTGGCAAGCCCACCGTGGATCCCAGGCTCAGGACGAGGGGGATAGAATGGAGGAATGAAGCTGATTTCCATCTAACAAGAAGTGGGTAGCACTGACTGCCCATGCCTCATGGATTCCTGAACTTTCTGATTCTCCTAATTGAGGCCTGAGACCCCCCACGCCTCATCCTTCTCTCCGCCAAGCCCTTCTCACACAGCTGGTAGGTAAGCTTTACTAGATGGAATGTGTTTGTAAAATCTGTTTTGTTCATTGGAACATGTTTATCTAGAAAGAAAGAAAAAAACCCTGTCGCTTCTCACTATTTACTTTTTGGTGACTGCCTGCTGGGATTTGGAACTGGATAAACAGATGGACTTCACGGAAGGAACCAGGCGGAACGCCAGGGTGTGTATATATATCTTGGTCTGAGTGTGTATATGGCAAGTAGTCCTCATCCACACAGCTGTGCTGCTTTTGCAGGGACGTGAGGGGACAGCGTCTTCTGGATGAGAGGACTCCTGCTGCTCCACGGTGCACCTCCCTGGGGGATCCTTGGGCTCTGCGATGCCAGATGGTTTCCAGTTTTAACCCCAGATATATGACCTCAATTTCATTTTCTGGCCTCTGGCTGTGGTAATTAAGGGTTGTGCCAGATTCAGAACTACTGCTCTTGATTGTGCTGCATTTGTCCAACATGCACGGGGGCCATAACGTGTGAGTGTGTGCACTGTCTACAGCGAGCTTCCAGCACCCTGCCATAAACTGGACGACTCTGCATTAGAGGCACGCCCATGAGGAGTGTGGCTGTGGGGGGTGTACGCGTGCACGCACAGAAGTTGCGGAAGGCCTGAAACACAATGTTTTCCAGGCCACAGGAAAAGTGTAACTGCCGGAGGGAACAGAGCACAGCAAATCCTCAGGGGGACAGCACGCTGCTGCCGAAGGGGAGTTGGAGGGGCCTGGAGAAGCTGTTTTCCTCCTGAATGTTTGACCTTCTCCAGTACAAATCTCCACTGCAGCGGGTGGGAGTGGTGGAAGTAACGCTTCCGTACCTCAGTGTACCTCATGATGAGGTTTGAAGACGCTTCACCACATTTCAGGGGGATCTTCTAATAGCCACAAAACTTCACTTGCTTCACAGGATAGGTTCAGGTGGATGGATGTTTCCCTTCTGGCTAAAGTCCTTTAAACAGCCACGGGGAAAAAAAATAGATGACAGTACAGCCCAAAGAGAGAACTAGTGCCCAACAGAGCCAACAAAAGCAAAAGAAAACAGAAAAACCTCCAACCCCCCTGCCCACCCCCCAAAAACACTGAGGTGGGCTGCTTTCATCAGGTCCAGGTGGCTCCGAGAAGAGAACATGAAATACTTGGATCCCAACAGACCGAGCTGCGGCAGGTAGTGGGACCTCACAAGGACGGAACAAAAGACTCTGTTTCCAACAAAGGCCTGCAGACCCGTGTACTGCAGTGAGCAGTGAGCATGAGGGATGCTGCCCAGGAAATGAAAGGACTCAATCGTTCCTCTTCAGTGAGCAGAGCCCAGAAGGAGTGTTCCAGGGTACTCTCACAAACACTTTTTAATAGTACCGTCCAGAGCCTTTGATTTCAGGAACACGCTGAAGAATAAACAGCCTATTAATCTGAGTTTTCTGGTGTGCCGGAGCACACAAAGCGGCAGTGAACTAACCCTCGGCTCTCGCTCACATCCCGACTGCTCGCCCTCCACTGCTTCGCTGCACGGCTCTGCGCCTCCTCCCCACCACTGCACGCCATTTCCCCTGGAAAAGCTTCAAGGTTTGGGGGCCCTGACGGTTTCAGCTAAGAATGTCCAGGCCAAACCCAGGGCGCAAAGAACTGGGAACAGCGCATCCTTGTTTGGCCATAAGCGGCACGACCCCATGACTTCAGGCTCGAATGAGAACTGTGTGGCAGAGTGACTGGGTGAGGAGACACAGTCATCAGTCTGCCTCTTTCTAAGCCAAGTTGACAGCCACCGGCCTGGGAAAGGAAGGCCCGGTTTCAACTGCTCCCCAGTCTTGGTTACCTTGGTGGCGGGAAGGGCTCCTGTATGGGTGGGCTTTGGGTGCCATTCTGTGGAAACATTCCTGGGCGTTCTGCCTAAGTAAAAATGACCAATTAAGGTCCCTGAGTTTTCAAGGAGGAAAGGAGAGGAAAGTAAGTGGCTGTTTCACTAGCAGATCCTTTTACTAAGAGTTGCTCTTTAAAAACAATCAGGTGTAGTTTTTGTGATAACAGCCATGTGATGAAGCATCAGGTTCTCCCTCCTGCCCCTAAGGAAATCATAGATCAGGAAGCTGACAGCATGAACTTCAGGCAATAAACCAGGTTCAATTGTTGAAACAGTGTAACGGAGGCTAGGATCACAGACTCCAATCGGCCAATCGGCAGTGAGAGCCGGGCGGCCTCTTTGTGTTCCACAGTCCTTGATCTTGGAAAGGTGTGTGCTTCACCATAAAAGAAACTGGACTGATAAGGTGCATAAATCAGTATCATTGCTACCTAACATACACACACACTCTCAAAGCACATATACCATCGCCCCAAATGTATGCACAAAGAAAAGCACATCTAGTAAAAGTTTCCTTTGTAAAAATAGTTTCGAAGAGGTGTTTTGATTTTTTAAAAAAATATTTATTTACTTTCAGAGAGAGGGGGGAAGGAAGGGAGAAAGAGGGGGAGAGAAACATCAGTGTGTGGTTGCCTCTCACACGCCCCCCACTGGGGACCTGGCCAACAACCCAGGCATGTGCCCTGACTGGGAATTGAACCAGCTACCCTTAGGTTTGCAGGCTGGCACTCAATACACTGAGCCACTCCAGCCAGGGATAAAAAATTAATTCTAAAGTCCTCTGGTTCTATTTCAGAGAACTACTTTATGTTTGGTCTCTTCAGCTGGAAAAGAAAGGGCACATACCTTATAAACGAGACATGACTGACTACCAGATGCCAGAGAGTGCGGTGATTAAGAGCATGGGCCTCTAAGTTAATCTAGATGTTACTTGTTACATATGTGATCTCAGACAGATTACATTAAATCCGTGAGCTTCACTCTCCCCACCTGTGAGTCAGCCTCACTGGATCAGTGTGAGGAGCTTAAACCATCGACCATTTCTAGTGTAGTTCCAGGGGCAAGGTCAGTGCTCAACAAATGACAGGGACTCGCTACTCCCTGACTCTTCTGAGGAGAGGCCCAGGAGTCAAACGTGGCTCTGTGGAGGGACTAGACCGGCAGCTGGCACCTGAGCTGCATGAAATGGGGTTTCTCCCTCCCTCTGTGAGGCTGGGCTTAGAAAGTCTCCAGATCTTCCATCAGTGCACTGGAAACAAGAGTTTGAGTTCCACGGGGTTACGGATGAAAGGGGCAACGAGAGATCAAAGCCCAGTACTCTGGGACCTCATTTCTGATTTGGGAACTGCAGGCTGACCTGGAGCCTTCCCACCCCGGAGACCGGTTTAGCAGATACAGCCTTCTTCCTCTAGCCTCCCTCCTGTTTAGACAACCAGATGTCATCTGAACATGAGGGAGGCCTGCAAGCACAGGTCTGGTATCGGACTGCCTTTCTCGGCAGCACTCCTGGGCGGTAAGGTGACAAACGTCCATCTGAAGGCTGAATCTAACCCTGCCTGCCCTGTGACCAGGGACTCTTATGAAACTGCTTCTTGTGACTAGGGCCATCAGCACCTCACTCTGAGGCTGTGAGGTGAACTTCATTAATATTGATGAGCTGCAGCTCCTTAACCTCATTTGATGTTTATTTACAACCATTCTTCTCATATGCAAATGAGTGACACTGGGCTCTTCAGACAGAAAGGAGAGTACTGGACCCTGTCTGCCAACATCTCCTTGGCAAACCCCTGTCCCTTCAAACAGAAGGCTGCACAGAGGGAATGATGCCAGATGGAGGGAATGCAGCAGAGGGGACAAAATGATGTGAAAAGAATGTCTGCAATGTGATGGGGAGAGAAACGCCCAGCTGCTGGGGCCGTGGTGTGACTAAGACTTGGTTGTACCCACCCAGTGGGTCACAGACACAAGCCGAAGGGCGGGGATCTGAGGAATGATGAAGGGGGCATGTGAGTTTTTGGAACTGGGGGTGGGGGTGGAGGTGAGTGGGCCCATGGGTATCAGAGGACTTGGAGGCCTCTCTCCAATCCATTTCATTGTCTTCCATGATCTTAAGAAATCAATAAACAGGGGACTGGGGTATTTCTTTTTGTTTTTTGTCCTTACCCAAGGACAGACTTATTGACTTTAGAGAGACAGGAAGGGGAGGGGCAAGGAGGGGGAGAGAGAGACAAACATTGAAGTGGGACAGAAACAGCAGATGGGTTGCCTTCTGTATGTGCCCGACTGGAGATCGAATGCACAACCTAGGTATGTGCCCTGACTGGGGATTGAACCCACAACCCTCTGCCGCACAGAACAATGATCCAACCAACCAACCCACCCAGCCAGGGCACTGGGGTAGATTTCTGTAAGGCAGTTAAATGCCCACAGCAACTATTTCTTAGCAAATGCTTGGCTTGGATAAAAAGTACTCGTTGTTCAGATCATTAGTATGAAGTGGATAAGCAGAGAGGAAAAAAAAATCACTGTTTCTCTCTCCTCCAAGTTATGGGTATAAATATCAAAGAATAGAATGATTAAGCAACAGAGAGCCACAGACCAAAGGAAAATATATATATTTTAAAATATAGCCATTCTAATATGTCAGGGCTTCTGAATCTAACAGAATACAGAGCCTCTTCCAAATTTCATAGTCCACAGAAAGTCAAGTTTGGATCATCCCATCCATTCAAAAAGTATGAAAAAATATATAAGACATGAGGAAGATGAAAGAAAAATTCTTTGTATATATAAAGGTTTATTAAGATCAGTAGCAACATCAAACTTAAAATTTCTTATATGCCCTGGCCTGATGGCTTAGTTGGTTGGAATGTCATCCTGTGCACCAAAAGGTTGTGGGTTTGATCCCTGGTCAGGGCACATACCTGGTTTGCAGGTTGATCCTTGGTCGGTGCATGTATAAGAGGCAACTGATCGATGTTTCTCTCTCTGTCCCTTCCTCTCTCTCTAAAATCAATAAACATATCCTTGAGTGAGGAATTAAATTTTTTAAAAATAAAGTTTTTTACATACTTCAATGCCAATTCCCACTGTATTTTCTGTCTTTGCTGCTTTGCACTTTACATGACTGTTTAGATAATTATTCCCTTCCTGCCTGCGGGGTCCACACCCTCTCCTTTCTCCCAATCTGGCTTTTTCTGTGAAGTACTTTGAAGATCATGCCTACCCTTGATGTGCCTTTCTGTAAGGCTAAATAGGCAGGAGAAAAAAGGAATCTTTTACCTTAAAGATTTAACCACATTTATATAAGTACAAAGTATTGGTTCTAACGGGCAGATTTTCTGTTTGAGTTGTCTGTCTGAAATCATCACCCCTTAGGGGACGATTTCATCTCTTTCAAGTTTCTGTGAACTCAGTTCCTGTTGGACTGAAGGAATCAATGGTAACGTGCATCGGGCCAGCCGCCTGCAGCTCGCCTCTGCTCAGGGACATGCGTCTCTGGAAGAGCCACTGAGGGCCGTATCCTCGTCCTAGCCCACGCAGCGTTTCCCAACCAGTTTCCCTGCCCCATCTTTTCAGACATTTTCTCCAAGTGCTCACACCTCCATGACATGTTAGCACCACATACGTACTGTGTGTGTGTGTGTGTGTGTCTGCGTGCTGGACTGGAGGCTCCAACCCTCAGACCACTGTAAGATCCAATTTTTTTACTTTTTTTAGCCTCTCAAAGAACCAATATTTGCTCCCTTGGGGGCAATATTGCTCCCGTTTAGAATTCATGGTCTAGAGATTTTTAAAAAGTGTATCAGCTGATTTAATGTGTCCTAGGATTGAACTTAACATTCTCCCAAAGTGAAGCATCAAACATAATTACATTCTCGTTCTGATTTGAAAGAAAGAAAGAAAGAGAAAAGAAAAGAAAAGAAAAGAGGAAAGAAAGAAAGAAAGAAAGAAAGACAGAAAGAAAGAAAGAGAGACATCTTTGTGCCTACCTAGTGATAGTTTTTCCCAAGAAGAGATCAAGATCTTTGTTTTCACACTGGACCTAATCTACCCACAGAATAAATGGTGTACTTTTTGGCTGTGGGTTAGCTTTTTACAATAGTTCTATTTTAGTGCTGGAAGAGGTAATAGATTGTCAAGCCCCTTAGGGACCCCCAAATAGTTCACTCTCTTAAAAGTCAACAATATATTCCCCTGTAAGAGTAGAATTAAGTTCATTATCTCATTAAATTTCTCCCAAACTCCAGAGAAAGATAATGACTGGTATTGCTATTCCCCTTTTACAGGCAGAGAAATAATGACATGGAGAGATTAAGTAGCTTAATTTAGGTCACAGGCACTGATGTTTCTTCATATAAAAATCTTTTCTGTCATACAAGGTCACTCGGAGGATTTCTGGACCTTCTGTCTTCTAGATCCTACTTTAATCTAGGATCCTGGTATCCTGCTAGAAAAAAGTTTATAAAGGTTGTTCTGCCTCTGCCAACCCCTTTCCTCCATCTAACTGCACAAAAGCGAAGGGAGCCACTAACAAATAAGAACTGATAAGCAGCGAGGAAGAGAACCAGGCTATTGTCCTGAAGGTCACGGCTGCACAGGCAAACGGCTGAGGTAGCAGCACAGTACACCACGCAGGGAGGTACATAATTGGCTTCTTTTGTAAGATGAATAGCGCCATTTTGTAGGGTTCAGATGGGACACATTAAAGGATAATTTGCTCCTCAGAAGATGCAAAGGCCAAAATAAGATCTCCCACAAAACATGAGAAATTCACATTTTATTTAGGAGTCATGGAAACTGACCACATCTTAAACTATCTGTATTTGAAACTGACTGTGAGTGGGAATTAGAGGCTGGCTCTGTCTGAGAGGGCTCTTCGCTGTTGACTGGCCTTGGGCTCATTTAATTCTCCCAATTAAGCTGGTGTTAAAATTCCCTCAGAACAAAATACAACTTACTTGTTCTAAAGAGTAAGTGACTTCAAGAGATAACTTGTCTATCTCATGCTTTCAAGCAGATGTGTACATAATTCATTCCTCACAGCCAGACTCTACCTCTTAAAAACAGAACAAAGAACTTCAAGACGCTCTGTAATACTGCTTAGGAACTCAGTATGACATGAAATACACCATCTGCAATCAATGTGCCCTCATGTGTGACCTTAGTCCTTCACAGCGCAATCAAAGTTTGTTCCCTTTGTGTTCGGAGAGATGGAGATGAGCTTATGACGGGTTAAAGGCTTTAACTTGAATTCAGAATTCCCAGAGCACAGAGATACACCCTAGATCAACATAAACACATTAAGGCAAAGGTCTGACTACTGTACACATTAAGCTCAACTAGCTTCTGATACAGAACTATTATGCTAGTGGCTTCTTTTGGGGTAAACCAGGAACAAATTTGAGAGAGGGAAAAAGAAATAAAACTAGACACAGCCTCAAAGAAAATGAAACTTGTAACAGTTCTGGACTAAAATAAAAACTAGAATATTCAAGGTATGGAAATCAAAACAGGGAGTCTTCATTGCAGAAGAGTCATTTAAATGAAAGATCATTTCCTCCTGGATGCCACAAAACAGAAACAAATGGGGGTGGGGGCAAATCCTGCAAAGTCTTGGACATCACAGCAAAGGAACTGCAAACACTCCAGCTCTGAGTAGGTGGGGAAAGAGGGCCCCCCAGGCCTCTGCCCACGTGGGCCGCAGCCTAGTCAGTGCACAAGAGGGTGAGCGGAAGTGAGTGTCGGCACGCTCCCATCTCCGCTTGTCCGTTTCAGCAGCATTTGTCCCTCTTATTCCACCAACAGAACTAGTTAAGGAAACAATCCTAGATTCAGGAAAAGGCTAATCTTTTTCACTGGCATGTGACCAAAGAAAACACATTCTCCAACGGAGCAGTATAATAAGGCAATAGAAATAAGATTGTACTTATCAAACATTTTAATCTGAGGTACTCAAACATTTTTTGCCATTATGCCAGTTCCATTTCCCCTTCCCCACCTTCCCCACCCCTGTGGGAGTAAAAACAAGCTTTTAATAGGAAGGATGTCCCCGCTGCATATTGATGTAAGTCTGATGAATGCAGTTTTAGGAAAGGAACTTCGCAAGGAGGCTGTGGGCAGGGACCCTGGGGATTCTCCAGGGAGCCCGATCCTCCGAGCACCTCCGAGGTCAAGGCTGTGTTCCGCCACTTCCTCTTGACAGACAGGGATGCCGCCCAGAAGAGCAACTCTGGCTCTGGAGCTCCAGAGCAATTACAC
This sequence comes from Tonatia bakeri, assembly GCA_004024845.1. Classification (NCBI taxonomy): domain Eukaryota; kingdom Metazoa; phylum Chordata; class Mammalia; order Chiroptera; family Phyllostomidae; genus Tonatia; species Tonatia bakeri. The sequence continues at coordinate 162,741 of PVIA01000036.1, forward strand.
CGAGCTCAGGGACCCACAGGGAAATTCAGAAGGAAGCGTAAGAAGGCATTTTCCCATCCAGATATAAGTCAGGAAACAGATCTGACTCACTGATCCTTTTTTTCCACAGGTGGTATTGCTATCCTGCTTTTATGCTCAATGAACAGTGGTATAGAAAGTTATGTTTTTAGGATAACTAATTCATTGAAACTTACAAAGAAGGTCGCTGACGAACAGTTGTAGAATCCCAGGATCAATTTCAAACAGTGATTGATATAGGTTATCCGAAGAGCCCTTAGAGGTTTGAGAATTAGAAGCTTCAATACTTTTGTTTGTTTGCTGAAATAGGAAGACCTGCTAGACCAATGGTTTATCACAATACGGTGGTCCGACCTCAGGGAAACGGGTATCAAAAACAATTCTACAATGCAAGGTTAAGTGTGCAAGTAGGGCTATTTGCTCCATAGTTTTGTACAAAGCACCACTGCACGTTGTCACACTGTATTACCGAAGGGTTGTTAGACTTACACTGTCAGGCACTAAAGGTGGTGAGTATGTCACAGAGTGTTGGCCTGAAAGTTGGAGGAATACAGTTAAAATAAATACAACAGCCATTTTCTTTGCTCCATGTTTGAGGTAGTGGGTCTTTCCAGGCCTCTGGCACGATGTCTGAGGCCCTGCTCTAGGCAGGATGAAGAGCCTCTTTCCCAGAGCACTATGCTGGGCGCTGAAGTTCCTCGCTTCACTGGGGCATCCGGAAGAAGCCAAAAGGGCTGTGTCAAGTGCTAAATACTGTGGGCAGGATGGTTTGAAATTTCAAGTTTGTGATGGCTTGAAGTAGATGCCTTTTATAAAAAGACACTATAAAGCTTTAATTCCTCTGAGTTTGAACTTTGGAACCATTTTAATAATAATCTCCTTACTTTTTTCAGGTAGGCCTTGATACTGCAGAAAATCTTTAGGGTGATATAACTGAGAAGAATTTTTTTTAAAAAAGATTTCTTTGAAGAAATAATTTTAAGACTGAGATGAAAAAAATAAAATAAAAAAGATGCTTATTATGTACAAGTTGTCATTTCTAAAAATAGTCATGGGGATGTAAAGTACAGAACAGGGAATATAGTCAATACTGTTGTAGTAACTGTGTCTGGTGTCAGATGGGTACTAGACTTATCAGGTGATCACTTGGTATGTTATTTTATGTCCACTGTAAGTGAAAAATAAAAAAATTATTAAGAAAGAATAAAGACAACTTTTGTATGCACACAAAAAAGATGCCTATTTTTTATGAGAAAATCAGAACTAATCAACTAATCAGTGACTATTTTGAATGAACAGAGACTTTACAATGAACACATATATCATGGTAAAAATAATTAGGATGAAAGGAATCTTTTCATTTCCACAAAGCCAAAGTTTATAAATACAATTTCCTATTGTTTGAGATAAACCAGGAAATCGGAATTTGACCTTGGCTTATCACGTCAAGGCACCCAATTAACGATTGCTCCCCTTCACCCAGACTTGTGCCTCCAGGCAAGAAAGCAATTAAACTTTCATTAAAAATCAATTACCTGCCCACGTTTATGAGGTACCTAGAATAGGCAAGTTCACAGAGATGGAGAGTAGAATAGAGATTTCCAAGGCTGCGGTGGAATGGGGAGAAGCGGGCAGTTACTGTTTAACAGAGTACGGAGGTTCAGTCCCAGATGATGGAAAAGTTCAGGAAATGTGGAGTGATGATGGCTGCACAACACTGGGGACGTACTTAACGCTGTTTAATTACACACATCAGTGGTTGAAATGGTGAATTTATTATGTATATTTTTCACAATAAAAAATAATCTTATTTTAAAAATACCCAGATATAGGGTCCTTCAATCATCGCTTTACAATAATGGAGCCTAGGTAGTTCCCCAAATTCACCTGTTCACCAGAGTCATTTGGGTGCTTCTGGAAGGGACAGAGGGGACCCTCTGGCCCCACCCCAGATCGCTATGTGGGAACTACTGGGTCCGATGGCAGGATCGTGAAGAGACAGCTGGATGCTGTCTCTACTGGGGCACAGTGGTGCCAATTCAAGACGCTTACTAACCAACCTTTAGAGTTCTTCCCTTGTCCTGTGCTTTCTTTTTTTTTTTTTTCAAAATTTTTTTTTATTTTGGTAAAACACATATAACAAAAATGTACCATCTTCACCACTTTTAAGTGTGCGGTCCAGCAGTATCAAGTCCGTTCACATCGCCCTGAGACCATCACCACCATCCACCTCCAGAGCTCTTTTCAGCTTGCCAGTCTGAAACTCTGGACCGGTTAAACGACCACCTCCCATTCCACCCTGCCCCAGGCCCCTGGCAACCGGCCTTCTCCTTTCTGTGTTTATGATTTTGACTACACTAAGCATCTCATATAGATGGCACCACACAGTATTTGTCTTTTTGTGACTGGCATCTTTCACTCAGCATGATGTCTTCGGGCTCATGTTGTAGCGTGTTAGAATTTGCTCTCTTTCTTAAGGCTGATAATATTCCATTATATGTATGCACCACATTTGGCTTATCCACTGATTTGCTGATAGACACTTGGGTTGCCTCCACATCTACTGTGAATAATGGTGCTATGAATATGAGTGTACAAATATCTCATTGAGACACTGCTTTCAATTCTTTTGGATATATACCCAGAGGTGAAACTGTTGAATTATATTGCAATTCTATCTGTAACTTTCTGAGGAACCAGCGTACTGTTTTCCATGGAAGGCACACCATTTCACATTCCAACTATCAGTACACAAGGGCTCCGGTTTCTCGACATCCTTGCCGGCGCCTGCAATTATTTTTTTAACAGTAGCCATCCTAATGGGTGTGAGGTGTTATCTCACTGCGGTTTTGATTTGCCTTTCTTTAATGATTAGGGATGTTGGATGTTGAGCACCTGTTCATTTCATTCCTAGCTTATGGTCATTTGTATGTCTTCTTTGGAGAGATGTCCATTTAAGTCCTTTGTCCATCTTTGATAGAGCTGCTTTGGGTTTTGCTTTGTTTTTGTGGTCAATATCCTTGTTTTAATAGTCGTCAGATTTAATTTACACAGAGAAGGGTCTGATTTAAGCCTCTTATATAAAAGTTGTTTCTGAGAGGTAGCACACTGTTGTTTCATGAAGGTGACACAGTTATTAAGAGCCCTCTCTGCACCAGGCCTTGGATTAGACACTGGGATCATAAAACTCAATAAAGCATGGGCTCTGCGATTAAAGAACTTAGCCTAATGGGGAAAACAGACAACTGATTTCAAAACATGCTGGTGATGTAGTAACAGGGAGCTTAGGAACGCGCAGACAGGATGTGGCTCACCTGACGGGCTGAGGTAGGACTGCCCAGGCAGGCGGCCTGGAGAAGGCGAGTACTGCAGTGGCAGTTTCCCCAGGTGAGAAGATGGGGCGGTCGTGCTACCCGCAGAGCCTAAACACAGGCACCCTGACGGGAAAGGACATAGGAGGTAAGGGGAACTACCAGCACTTGAGTTAATATGATTGCAGAGTGCATTGTAAGGCAAGGAGTTGCTGGACTTGAGGCTGAAGAGGGAAGCCAAGATCAGGTCATAGAAAGCCTTGGGTGCTTCATTCTAGAGATGAGGGGGCACATTAAACTGTTGTTAAGTAAAGGAAAAAAGCAGCATAGTCGGATTTTCTCTGTACGTAGATCACTTGACTCTGAAGCGTGGATGGGGAGACTGCAAAGGTTCAGATAAGGACTGGGGCAGAGATAGTGGGAGCCCAGGGGACCAGTCAGGGGTTTAGGAGCCCTTTGGAAGGTCGGAGCAGTCAGACTGCTTAGCTGACTGCATGTGGGGGCGGGAGGGAGCGAGGAAGTGTCCGAATGGTAAGAGTACAACTCTGGGACTGATAGGGGGAACCCGAGAGGACAGGCAGACAGATTCAAGGGCAGAAGGCGAGGAGCTCTGTTTCTGACATGTTGAAAGTGAGGGGACTGTCAGACTCACCAGCAGAGTGGGAAGAGGACACTAGAGGTACGGGTCTGCTGTCCAGGAGGAGCTCAGGACTAGGACATAGTTTAGAAGTCACTTGTCTAAGGCAGTAGGAAAAGCCAAAAGAAGACCGACTTCTCAGTAAGTACGTTTAGTGAGAAAAGTCATGAGCCAAGTGTGAAGCCCGGGGGAAGACCACTATTTAAGACAAGGAGAGAGGAGGAGTAACTTGTGAAAGACACTGAGAACTGGTCAGAGACGTAGGAAGAAAGAGGTAGTGGAAAAGGTATAACTTTGAAGCCAAACAGAATCAACTTAGAATCTCTTCTCTACTGCTTATTGTGTGGCCTTGGACAAATTAATTGTGAGCCTCAGTTCTCTCTTGTCTATCATATAGAGATAAGAATACTGAGATGGTCGTGATAAGGGTTAAATGTGATACTGTTATGGATTATAACTGTAAAAAGTGCCTTTCCTCATTGCAGGCATTCAACAAATGTTACTTCCTTTTTTTTCTTTTTCTTTTTAGTCTGACTGTATTAGGTTCCTCTCTCTGGAAGTAACAGAAAGCAGGGTACCCTTAGTTGTTATGCAGTTTCTAAGGGAGTCAAACCTAGAGATGGATTGGCCTCTGCCAATTCAGTTACTCTAAAAACTGAAGCCACAAAGATGCAAAAAAATTCAGGTTTGCATTGGCATTCTCGATGTCCATATAACTGCTGCTCTCCTGCGGTGTTATTGCTGTTTTTCCAGAGCGCTCTTCCTTGGGAGCTGCTCTGCAGTGAACAAAATGGGTAAATAATAACCAAGTTGGAAAGGACTAGGAATCCACAGTTGTGGGAGGTGGCATCAGGTCCATTTTCGGCTCCTGGAAGAGATGGGAGTTTTGTGTACAGCAGGCGGTAAAGAGGTCCTGAAATGCCCCAAAACACTAAAACCAGAAAAGGAAAAATTCTTTGTGACTCAAAGATTAGTTTGGTAGAGATTTTTTTTCCTTCTGGAAGCTAAAACGTGTATTACATCACCCTGGCAGAACTGCTTTTAATGATCTGTAAGCGTCAGTGAAACAAGCATCATTGAAGGCTTTGAAGGGAGAGGAGAAAGGGTGTTTCGAGTCCCTCGAACCACGTGCTGCTCCAGTATTTCCAACAATCTTGTGAGTATTTTGACTAGAGAGCAAAGGAAGACGAAAACCTTTGGAAACCGGAGTTGGACAAGGGAACGAAGTTCGTAGATGAGACCCTGTTGAATACTGGCAACTGAAAGCAAACTCACCCCTTACGTCTTTGAAAACACTGACCGAGCTCCTCTCCTTTTCCCCTCTCGGTGATTTTCAAGTGTCACAAGAGGCTCTTGAGGCTGAGCTGAGCAATCACTGGCAAGTCCGTTCAGGAAGGAGGTTCGATGATGACTGCACTGTGCCTTGGCCATGCCATGGGTAGGCCGCTTCCCCTCGGAAATTTATTTCTTTAATTAGAGTGATGGGTTGAAGGGGAGCAATGTTTAAGTCAACCAATAAAATAAAAACATCTCCAAGTAACACAACAGTTTTATTTCTGTGATAATTACTTTCCTTTATTCCAAAATGAAACTGACTCTTTCTCTATTATCACGTGGTTAATTTGAAAAGATAACCTTCAAGAATCTGTAAAATAGTGCCTGGCATACAATAGGCACTCAATAAATGCTAGCTGAGTGAAAGAATGAATAAACAGAGCAGAACAATCACCATCTCTTTATGGCCTCCGTTCTTTTCACGTTGACCTCAGGCTGACTCAGCTTCTCGCGGGACACAGGCCCTCGCTGCCCGAGGCTCAGCCTCCTTCTCCTGCAGCTGTACTGCTGAGGTGCAGGCTATCACGCCTCTTTTTGTTAGTCAATTTTTTTAGTTGGGTAGTTTTTAACCTCAATTTTATTTTATTTTATTTAATTTTTTAACAGAACAAGCCTTTAAATTATTTTTATTACTCAAAAAAGTTTCATTTTTTAAAATCTAGCTTTCCGACTCTGTGGGTGCGCCTTCGGTGCTTCCGCAACGACTCCCTGCTCCTCAGGAAGGAAGGCACGCTCCATCCTGCCACGGACACGTTGAGCACACATGGACCACCACAGGGTGCTGACATGTTTTCGTTTTAGAGAACCTCCTTAGAACTCTAGGTCTCACAGCACAAACTCCACGAGGTCGGTCTGGGCACACGCCACATGCAGACTGGTGCTTTCCCAACCTTTTTGGTATAAAGGTAAACAATTCTATTGTCAGGAGTTCGGGACAGCCTAGTTTTGTTACAGGTTGTAGTGTTGGACAGCCTCTGATGGTGTATCAAGTGCTGGACCATCTGAACACCTAATGACACCCTATTTTATTTTTTACTCACTGATTTGAGAGAGAGGGATGAAGGGAGAGAGGGAGAGAGGGGGGCGAGGTGGGGGGAGAGAGAGTGAGACATCACTTTGTTGTTCCACTTATTTATGCATTTATTGGTTGATCCTTGAATGTGCCCTGACTGGGGATCAAACCTGCAACCTTGGCATTTCAGGAGGGGACAATGTTCTAACCAACCAAGCTATCTGGCCAGGGCTAAACTCAACTTTAATTTAAATTGTTATACTTAAATTTTCCTGTTTGATATGTAAAATGAGCCTGCTGCTCAAGCTTGGAACACGTACACCTGAAACACAGTTACCCACAAACAGCAGCTTAGAGTCTCAGCCTTCGTGGCATTCTCTAAGCCACCTTTCATGACACTCATTAGACTCGCATTACTTACTCATTCACTCATCTATTCAGCAAATATTTACTAAGTCTTACTATGCGCCAGGAACCATTCTAATGCTGAGGCCATAGCAATGAACAAAAGGGCCCCCAAATCCCTGGCCCTGTGGAGTTTACATGTGAGTGCAGGGAGGGTTGGGCAAAACAGAAGGCAAACATGTCGTGAAAAACAAACAGTAGAGGGTCTGTTCCAGAGTAAAAAAAAAACAAAAAACTAAAGAGAAGTCACCAAGTATAATGTGTAGACCCTGGTCCAATCCAGGGTCAGAAAACAAACAGCTATTACATATACTTGAGAACAACTGGGGAAATTGTAACTTGTACTGGATGTTAGATATTATGGAATTATTGTTCGTTTTCTTAAAACTGATGACACTGGGGTCTGCAGAACAGGGGAGTGTTTTTACTTCTAGGGCAGGAGGTGTGTAGGGGTCAGGTGTCATGATTCCTGTAACTCGGCTTCAAATGATCTACCTACTTACCCATCGACCTACCTACTGCACAGAAGTGTAACAAAATGGCAGCATTTGGTGAACCTGGGCGAAGGGCATATAGGTGCCTTTACACTAGTCTCATAACTTTCTCGTGGGTTTGAAATTTTTCTGTAACATAAAGAGTGGTGGGAGTGGGGGGAACCTATTGCATTTCAAGTCATAGATGCGGGTCATGATTAACTGGTTTGACGCTTGTGGATTTCCTTTCATTATACATTTAGCAACACTGGTCCCGTCATTTTCCCTTTTCCACTGTAGCCATAGGAAAGACTGGGGTATGGGATAGCCATAGGATATGGTATTCTCTCAAAATAAAATACCTCTTTGTTCTGACTTTGTTAAATTAACATTTGTTAGGTGGGGCACTGGGTGCCAGATGGTGAGTCCTGGTTCAATAACAGATCACAAGAGGAATTAAAATGGAAGCTTTTAAAAAAGAAATGGACAGGCCCTGCAGGAAGCACAAAACACACCTCAAGGAGCCGCACAGGTAGGTCAATGCAGAGCGCGCCACGGGACTTGGGGTGGCATGCCTTCACCAGTGTCTGTGGGTGCAGTGCTCTGGGCCCCCAGGGCCAGACTGGTCAGTTCAAACCAAAAGAGCAGGACTTTGCTGAACTCCACGGGGTCTTATCTGAGCGATGAACACTGGGAAGGCCCTGGAGGCAAAAGAGACTGTTGAACACCAGGGCTGTTGAAGAAGTCACATCAGGAACTTATGCTCCCGACTCTCTGGTCTGTGCTCCCCAACCGTTTTGAAACCAGGGACAATTTTTCCATGGACCAGGGGGGTGGTGAAGGGATGGTTTCGGGATGATTCAAGCGCATTACATTGAAGCTCACCTCCTGCTGTGCGGCTGGGTTCCTCACAGACCAGGATGGTACCGGTCTGTGACCCCAGGGTTGGGGACCCCTGATCTAGGGCATGTGGTTTCTTGAGTGTCAGTTTAAGGTCCCTGCAGGCCAAACAAAAGAAATTCCAAGGCAGCAACACCATGGAGTAACTTGGATGAACTCACCGCTCCTCCTTAAACTTGATCTGATATGATCCTTTTTTACATGTGTTACTCACACACTTTACAGTTGAATTCAGGAAAGCAATAAAATAAAATTGCAGGAAAAGTACAAGGACAAAGTATGAAACAAATAAGCCACGAAGCCAGTAAGTAATATGGGATGTGCATCAGATTCCTATGGCTGCTGTAACAAATTACCACACACTTGTTGGCTTGAAACAAGTAAAAGTTCTTCTCTTACAGCTCTGAAGGCCAGAAATCCAAAGTGCGTCTTACAGGGCTGAACCAAGGTGTCAGCAGGGCTGATTCCTTCTGGAGGTTCTAGGGGCGAATCTGCTTCCTCGCTCTTGCATCTTCTGAAGGTGGCTGTCGACACTTGTGGGCTTTTGGCCCTCACCACATCACCTCTCCCCACCCCTTTCTTCCCCCTCACACTGCCTTTTTCTTCTTCCGTCATCAAATCTGCCTCAGTCTGCCTCTTACAAGGACACCTGTGATTACATTCAGGGGCCACCTGGATAATCCAGAATAATCTCCTCCATCTCCAGATCCTTAATTCAATCCTATCTGCAAAGTTTTTCTTGCCACTTAGGGTAACACAGGTTCCAAGGATGAGGACCTGGATATCTCTGGGTACCATTATTCAGCCTTACCACAGAGTGAGAACAATTATAACTTTTTATAGTTATATTTTCTCATTTGATATGGCAGAGGTGTCACATGAATAACCAAGAAATAATCCTCCCTCATTCTCTGGAAATGAGTTCAAAGGCACATCTTCCTTCCTGGAAAGGGTATGCCTCGTTGCCATAAAACACCTAGCCTGGAAGGAGGTCCTTAGACCTCAGTTTGATTCTGGGCTCTGCCCCTGAACTGTATGGACAGATCCAGGCAAAGAATGTGACTGCTATGCTTCAACCTCCAGATCTTCAGAACAGGGAAAATGGTAACACACACTCAAGTGGTGGTTGCGAAGATTCAACACTTCATAACATAACATACTTCGGTAACATACGTCAGCAGCGAACACGGCCCCCGGCACACGGTAAGTGCTCTTGTTGTAATAATTTTCCATCCACAGAACAGGCTGTGCGACTCCCATAACGCTGGATCAGTACACAGCATTTTCAGAGGCCTCTACAGACCTTCCATGCGCATTCTGTGTAAGTCAATAAATAAACATTCCTTATGTGTCAAAACTCATTTTAATTTTAATCATTCTGATACAATATTGCTTATTATCTTAGACCATAATAGAAAGGTACCCTCAAAGAACAAAAAGATGAAACCATTTATTTGTCTCCTCATGGTAAATGACCTTCGAATACTGTTTTCTGTTTTTTTAATATGGATTTTCTCTTCACCATTTGATCTCTTTTCTGATAACCTTTATCACACCTATGCTCCTCACTACTTTTGATCTTTTGTTGCTGACCTGATCAGTACCTGGGGGCTATGCATCTGAAAGTGAGGAGGCTCCCTGTGAAACTCAAGAGGCTTCCCTTCTCGCCTGCAAAGACACATACGGACAGCAAACACTGGCTGGCTCCTCAGGGACCATTTTTACTACTCCCATACTGGTGCCTATGTTGTGCAATCTTAGAGGTTTGACTGCTATGTTGGTGAGATACTAAGGAGAGTTCAACCACGGCAGACACCAGTCTACGGATTTGTCTAAGGGTTAACGTAAATCAAACACTGGTAAATTAGCCAGCTTGAGGTGTGACAGATATCTTAAATGTAATGATCTTACCTAACCGAAGTGGCCCAGTAAACTACTCTGTCCACCTGCGCTTCCAGAGTTCTTATGTTTTGGTTTACAATAAACATTAGACAATCCTTGAGGCTAATGATGAACCTCATGCAGCCATATGTATACAAATGTATACATAAACAGGGGAAGTCTAGATTACCCAGTGATTTAGCTGTATTAATTCTTGCTTATAAATTCTTGCTTCTCATTTAAGCAAGAGAGTTGTCAACATCAACTCTCCTGCTTAATTGAGCCCTTTGTTGATATAATACTTTTTGTTTGTTGATTTACTTACTCCCTACCATTACTCCTTGCCCTCGGGGAAGGAGTATAAACTAGCAAATCTTCTTGTCTTTGCTGTAGTCCAGGGCCTGTCAGTCTTAGCTGTGGCCCATTTTTAAATAGAAAGGAGAGCAGGACACTCAGAAAGACAAGTTGGTGTGTTACACAGTTAAAATTCAGTGAATTCTGGGGTCTGGACTTCCAGTCAAGATGGCAGCATAGGTAGACATGGCTCACCTCTTCGTACAACCATATTAAAATTACAACTAAAATACAGAACAACCATCACTCAGAACTCTCAGAAATCAAGTTGAATGGAAGCCCAACAACTACAGAATTAAAGAAACCACATCCATCCAGACTGGTAGGAGGGGCACAGATGAAGAATGGGCTGGTCCTACACCCATGCGTGGTGGATAAAAACTCAGGAGGGATATCTTGGGAGCAAGGAGTCCCAGACCCACACCAGGACTCTCAGCCCAGGGTTCCAGTGCCAGGAAGATAAGTCCCCACAACTTCTGGCTGCAAAACCAGAGGGGACTGAATTGGTGGAAGAAACTTCTGGAGGCCCAAGCAGTTTCTCTTAAAGAATCCACACAGGGACCCACGTATTTAGACTCACTCCCTCTGAGCTCCAGCACTGGGAAAGCAGCTTGAAAGGCATCAGTGGCACACAGGGAGAAACTGAAGTGCCTGCAATTAAGAGAGCAGAAGCCATTAACCCTTATCTAAACCCTCCCCACACAGAGCCACAGAGAGAGCAAGGTGGTGCCATGAAAGAGACTCCATCAACCTGGCTAACACTGTTTGACCCGCCCTGGAGAGATGCACAGAATCTATCCCACCCAACTTAGGGGTCGACCCAAGCTGCTTTTCCATGTGAATGGCTGGTCTTGGCTCCTGCTTCACAACTTCCTAAATCCTATCAAACAAGCAACACCTGGCCTCAGTGAGCCCCAGGCCCAGCACTAGCAGCAGTCAGCTTAGATAGATTCACAGCTTGGCTTTGCCTGGGAATCTCCAAACCCAGCACAAGTAGCAGCCATCTCAGATTGCTTTATAGCTCAGACAGGGTGGCCTGAAAAAACAAAAGTGGAGGCTGACCCTGGTCTACACCACCCAGGAAACCCCAGGGCCAGCGCACCCAGTGAACAGCTACAGACCACACAGAAGCACCACCACTCTGCCCTTGCACAGCTGATCCTCCATGAAGGGTAGAGGTTGAGGGTAAGTGGTCACAGCCAATCCTTGCAGCTGACTGGCCTGGATAAATCCCTTTCATTGATCTGACAACAACAACCAAGGCTCAACTACAAGAGGAGGGTGAACTCAGCGCATATGGAGGGCACCCCTCGAGTACCCAGCTTAGGTGATATGGAAGGCTGTGCCACAGGACCCTACACAACACCCACTACATTAACCCACACTACCAACACATGGAGTCAAAGCAGCTCTACCTAATACATAGAAACAAACACAGGGAAACTACCAAAATGAGGAGACAAAGAAACAAGGCCAGAATGAAAAAATAGAACAGAACTCCGGAAATAGAGCTAAACGTAATGCAGATAAGCCTCTCAGATGCAGAGTACAAAACACTGGTTGTAAGGATGCTCCAGGACTTAGTGAGGACCGCAGCATCATGAAAAAGATCCAGTCAGACACAAAGGCTACACTGATTCAAATAAAGAACAATTTACAGGGAAACACAGTAGAGGGGATGAAGCTGAGAATCAAATCAATGATTTGGAACATAAGGAAGAAAAAACCAAGCGATCGGAATAACAAGAAGAAAAAAGAATCCAAAATATGAGGATGGTAAGCAGCCTCTGGGACAATTTCAAGCATTCCAACATTCATATCATAGGTGTGCCAGAAGGGGAAGAGAAAGAGCAAGAAATTGGAAATCTATTTGAAAAAAATAATGAAAGAAAACTTCCCTAATTTGGTGAAGGAAATAGACACGCAAGTATAAGAAGCACAGAGAGTCCCAAACAAGATGGATGCAGAGAGGCCCACTTCAAGACACACCATAATTAAAATGCCAAAGGTTAAAGATAAAGAGAGACTCTTAAAAGCAGTAAGAGAAAAGAAGTTAGTTACCTACAGGGGAGTTCCCATAAGACTGTCAGCTGTTTTCTCAAGAGAAACTCTGCAGGCTAGAAGAGATTGGCAAGAAACATTCAAAGTCATGAAAATCAGGGGCCTACAGCCAAGATTGCTCTACCCAGCAAACATACCATTTAGAATCAAAGTGCAGATAAACAGCTTCCCAGACAAGAAAAAACTCCTTTAGGAATTCACCATCACTAAGCCATTATTATATGAAATGGTAAAGGCACTTATTTAAGAAAAAGATCAAGACTATGAACAATAAAATGGCAAAAATACATACCTATCAACAATTGAATCTATAAAAACAAACTAAGCAAACAAACAGAACAGAGATAGAATCATGGATGTGGCGAGCATTTTGTGGTTCCCATTTTGTGGTGTGGGGGAAGGGGTGAAGAGGTTAGTGGATTAAGAAGTACAAACAGATACAGAACAGCCACGGGGATGCGAAGCACAGGACAGGAAACGGGGCAGCCAAAGGACTTATGCACATGACCATGGACATGAACAATGGCGGGGGCCCTGCCTGAGGGAGTGGGGAGTGCCCGCTGAAGTGGGGCAAAGGGGAAAAAATCAGGACAACTGCAATAGCAAAATCAACAAAATATAATTAAAGAACTAAAGCTAGATGATTTAAAAAATTCAATGAGTTCTCAGATGAGCAATACCCACATGTACTTAAATGTCAGTATAAAATGCTTAACAAACCCCAAAAAACCAATTTTTGGATTAACTGTCATTCAAATTATCCACATCACTGGTATTTGCAGGTTGACTATACATTTTAGGTATGCCTATTAACTGTTACTGTAGTTTATTTTTATAAGTACTGCTCTGATGCAGTATATGCATTACAAAAATAGTCCACTTATTTTAGTTTACAAACAGATGTAATATAATGTAATGTAATGTAATATAGGGATATATGGTGCTTCTTTCTCTGTTTTCTTCCAGGAATTTGAAAAGCCATGAGTTTTTCTTATCTTACCCACAGTGACTTTATAGTAAGAACCACATGTACTGGGTGTATATTAATAACAGCATAACAACAACTGCTGTTTATTAACAGCACAGTACAACAGTACTTACTGTGTGGTCAGCACTGTGCAGACTACCCTTCACATTGTGGGGGCTTTAAGATAAGCCCATAGAAGGCTATGATTCTCCCCTCCCTTTGAGAGGTGGGTCCAAATTCCCTTTCTCTTGAGTATGGGCTAAACTCATTCACTTCTGATAAACAGAATAATGAAAGTGACAGTAAGTCATAAATGGTACTGTGGCTTCCTTCTCTCTCTCTCTCTGAGATCACTTTTTCCGGGGAAACCACTACCATATCATGATATGTGGTGAAAAACTTAGGCTTCCTGCCAACAGCAATATGAGTGAGCTTAAAAGCAGATCTTCTAGTCCTAGTCAAGCTTTCAGATGACTGCAGCCCCAACCCAAAATTTGATTTCAACCTTATGAGGCGCCTGGAGCCAGAGCCACCCACATAATCAGCTTTTGTATTCCTGACCCTCAGAAACTGTGTGAATTAATAAATGTTTTGTTTTAGACCTCTAAGTTCTTGGGTAATTTATTATACAGCAATCGTGAACTAATACACATATATTATCTTTTTTATTGTCACAACCATGGAATGATTGGTATTATTTCCATGCAAATGAAGAAACAAAAGCTCAGGTGGTTAAGTAATTTACTCAAGGCCCCATACTAGTCCTGGCAGACTCATGATGCCAAGCCCATATACTCTGCTCTATATTATACTATCTCTTTTCAGGTCCTGTTGCTTTCAGCCAGCTTATTGGCTCTCTCCCAACTTTGCTTAGCTTGCTATCAATGCCCTCATGAAAAGAATGGATTAGGAAAAAAAGATTCGCTAAGAACATAGTCCAGAATTACACTTCTGGAGACTTCCCGCCAGCATGACATGAACCCATTAATCAGCACATTTTGGTATGATCGTTCAACCAGTTCTACAGCATCCAGCCTATATTCCTTCTGCTTGTTCACAAGGATGTCATGGAGATATCGCCAAGGTCTTGTTGAAATCCAGTGATATTAAACAAATATAGTAAGTATAGCTATATTAAATACTGTTCTTTCCCACTTTAACAGTCTCGTAGTCCCTTCAAAAAGGGGAAATAAGTTTGCATTGAGTATTTTACATTCTCCTCCTTCAGTATTACTGCCATTACCATCATTCACCATTATAATTCCCTTTACAATCACCACTAATTTCAATAAATAAATAAGTGCATCACATGCATTATTTAACTCTCAGGACTACCCTGTAAAGTAGGTTCTTTTATTACTTCCATTTTACCAATAAGGAAATTTGGTTTATAGAGATTAAATAACTCACCCAATGTCACTTTACTAAAAAGTGAAAGAACTGGGATTGAAATCAGGCCGTCTTTACCCACCAAGCCTGGGCTCTTTTCCTTTTCTTGTCCCTCCCCTCCCCTCCTGCCCCATCATGTCCCCTCCTGTCCCGTCCTGTTTCTTCCGCTCCCTATCTCCTCCCCATGCCATGCACACTTTCCCAAAGACTGCCAGCAGAGGTTCAGCCAGCTCATCGACTACTAGGCCTCAGTGCCCTGGAATGTAAATTAGGTCCAGGAACTTGAGCTCATTTAAAGCAGCTAGTTATTTTCTCACAATATCAGCTGTTTGATTTCATTCCCTGGAACTAGTGTTTCTCTTTTATAGTCCAAAGAGCATCCTCTCTGACTGAGAAGGCTGAATCAAAACAGGAAGTGAATGCTCTGTTTTCCTTCTTTCACTCATTAATATTATACCATCCACCTAGGCCTCATTGTTCTTTTTTCTGAATCCTCACCAAGAATATGTTTAAAAAAATTATTTTAGAGAGAGAGAAAGGGGGAGAGAGAAAGAAACATAAATGTGAGAGAGAAACAGATAGGTTGCTTCCTGCATGAACCCCAACCGGGGCAGAACCCGCAACCGAGGTACATGCCCTGACTGGGGATCGAACTCACAACGTTTTGGTGAACAGGGCAACATTCCAACCCAGTGAGTCACCTGGTCAGGGAGGCCTCATTGTTCTGTTTGCTCTAATGTAATATTTTAAAAAGCACTTTTTATATTGTCTTCAGAATTTTACCACAATTCTCAGTTTCCCCAGTCTCTTATTTTCCCTTTAATTTATACAGTTCAGTAAATATTCATTTACATATACTTTGAATTAGGTATTTGACTAGATGCTAAAAACACAGGGGTAAGCAAAACAGATAATGCTCTCGTGGAGCTTACAGTTTAATGAGGAAGATAGAACTTAAGCAAATAATTGTATGTATAATAAGTGTTAGGGAAAGAGCTTACAAGAAGCATATGTTCATAGCAGCGTTATTCATAACAGTCAAAAGTAGAAACAACTCAAATGTCTATCAATAGATGAATGGACAAAATGTGGTATAACCACACGATGGAATAATAGTTGGCCATGAAAAAGGAATAAGGTAAAGCTATGATACATGTTACAACATGGATGAACGCTGAAAACAGCAACTAAGTGAAAGAAACCAGGCACAGAAGCCCACATATTGTATGATCCCATCGATAAGAAAGCCAGAATAGTCAAAGTCACAGAGACAGAAAGTAGATTAGCGGTCGCTGAGGGCTGGGAGTGGGGGAAGGTAGGGAAAAGGGAATTGCTGGTAATGAGCACGGGTTTCAGGGAGGGGGCAGGAAGGTGATGGAAATATTCTAAAATTCATTTCTGTGAATTCTCTATTCATTTGTTTCACTCTATTTTCTGAGTTTTTACAGTATTTTTATTATTAAATTTTAGGAACTTATTATGTAAAGAAATAAGCCCTTTATCTGTGATGTACTTTAAGTTGCAAATATTTCTTCCTGATTGTTTTTAATTGTTTGTCCTTACTTACAGGATTTTCTGTCAAGTGGACTTTAAATTATTTTTATCTAATAAAATATACCAATCTTTTCTTTTACTGGCTTCCAGGTTGTCAGTCATAATTAGAAAGGCTTTTCTCTCCGTAAGATTATAAGACTATTTTCCTGTGGTTTGAGTATGTTTATGGTTTCATTTTTACACTGAAAATTTTGATCCACCTGAAATTTATTTTGATTAAGGCATGAGAAAGGAATCCAACTTTGTGGGTTTTATTTTTTTTTAAGATAGCTACCAGCTGTGCTCACCAATTTAAAATGCCCTTCCTCCCCTAACATAGGTTAATCCCACTTCCCATTTGGGTCAATTTCTGGGCTCCTCACTCGGATCCACTGATTTCTAGTTCTCTGCGCATGTGCCGATGATGAGCATTCATACAGCACGGTGACGAAGAGCCAGAGCCAGACTAGAGCCAGAGCGCCTGAGTTCAAATTCAGCCGCTGCCGGTTACTGGCTCTGTGAGTTTAAGCACGTTAATCTCAATGAGCTGTTGTGAGGATTAAATGAATTATTATGCCTAAAATGCTTAGAACAGTGCCTGGCACATAGTAACTGTTTTTGTGTTGGCTGTTATTACTATAATTACTATAGCCTTATAATAGATTCTAGTATCTGGTGGAGCTAATACCCATTGTTTCTTTTCTTTCTCAGAATATTCCTGGTTATTCTGACTAAGTATAGCTTGTCTCCACAAAATAAGCAAAGAAAATGCAATCATGTTGGTATTTTTTACTGAGATCATGATAATTACAGATTAAGTTAGGGAGCACTGAGTGCTTTTTGATTTTTAAGTCTTCCGTTCCAAGAACATAGCATGCCTTTCCATATGCCTAAGTCTCCTTCGGGTTCTTGAATAGTGTTTTAAAGCTGTCTTCATATAGCTCTAGCAAATTCTTGTTCAATTTATTCCTATTTTATCTTCTTTTGCTATTAAAAAAGGGACTTTTCTTTTTGCCTGAATATATAAAGACTACTTTTTAAATAAATTATTGGTTTTAGTATATTTTGACAAACCACTTTATTGAATCTCATAATATTTATAATGTATTGCAGTTTGATTATCTTGGGCTTTCCAGGTGAGCAATCATACTTCCTGAAAATAATGTAATCTTCCTTCTCCTTTAAAATTTTTATGCCTCTTATTACTTTCTCCTTCCTGATAATATTGACTTGTATCTTCAGAAAAATATAGATAATGGTAGCAAAGAGTAAATAGTGAAATCGTTTTCCTAATTATATCTAGAACTCCTATCTTATATTTCCTCCTTCTGAGAGATGAATATAACATAAAGATAAATCAAAGATTTAAAATTTAAAAAGAATGTCAGGTATATATGAACATACATATATATGAGCTACATGAAAAATATACATGAGAAAAGCTGCTATGTTAAAAATCCCCAGGTTAAGCAAATATGTTTTCTGCATAATTTTTACTATGAAAAAAAAGATATATAAAAAATATTAGACCAAGAAGAGAGGCCTCAGAAGAAAAGAAATTTGCTGATACCTAGATTTGGACTTCTAGCCTCCAGACTGAAAAGATAAATTTGTGTTGTTTAAGCCAAAAACAAAACAAAACTAGAAATAATAAGCAAGCATATTAATGGTGAGTGCTGTCAGGAGTGGATTTATAGGCGACTGTTTTCCTGCTTCATTATGCTTGTCTGTACGACTGCATTTCTACAAGTGCTTTTCAATGATCAGAAAAACACAAACAGGAAGGAAAGGATGAATCAGGCATACAACTTTTTGGCTGACTGCAACCTGAAGCTGATGTCTTGATGTCTAAAATCCCCATCGCCACACTCTCCTGAGTCAGGCCGGTTTTGTGATCGGTACCAAGAGTGCTTTATCTGTCTTCCCATCTGGATAGGTAGTCTCCAGTGCGGTCCCGTGGTGATGTCACCCTTCATCTGCTCTTCTTCTATCTGAACCCAGATGTTCTCTAACACGCTCCCACCCTCTGATTTGCGTCTATCCATGCAGCTACAGATCTTTTTGATACCAAGCTGCTTTGCTTCTCTAAGTCTCCTTAAGTATATTTTTTTCATCACCCATGACTCTTCCCACAAGACCTCTGAACGACCCACAGATGACAGTATCCCACAAGCAAACCTGCTCTTCGGTTCTCTGGAGTGTTAACTCTCCTTGGGCAAGCATTTTTCTAAAATTTCTGCATCCTGGGATATCTCCTAAGACACTCTGAGGAAACCCCTCCCTAGCCAAGAGGATGACTAATACGACTTTTGGAGACACAGCATTCTTGGAGGTAGTCCAGAAGCCGTATCAATTGGCTTTACTACAAATTCATGCTATCTAACCTCAACTGGACATTCATGGCTACTGGGTAATCCTTTAGTCATCTCCTTTTAACTTTGTATTACATTCCTTATAGCAGCTGCCCCAGACATTTTCCATTCTCAAATTTCTACACTAACCCTTTGCCCCAACTCTCAACTCTAAGCAGACAAACCATTTTATTGAGAAGATTGAAGCCATCTGATTTTCTAATCCTTCAATTTCCTTCCTCTGTACCTTAATACTTCTCTGTATCTTCACTCACCCTCACCTCTTCCTTCCCTCTCTCAGAGGAAGCAATCTTTCCCTTCTCTTACTAGGATTACTCTCTCCATCTGTGCTCTTGAGTCCGTGTTGTCTGTGTCTCTGGGACGGTGGCCTATCAATCACCCACCTTACACTTGCATCTTTAATCTTGCCTTGTCCGTTAACTCCTTGCTATCTACCCATACATGTTCAAGTGGTCAATCTAAAAAGCCTTTCACAGACTATTCACTAAATCTACTTTCCCCACTCCCTTTGGTTTTCAAAGCCAAATTTCTTAGAAGAGTGTGTTATATTCATTATTTCTTCTTTTTTACCACCCATTCGTTCACTCAGAGGCCCCTTCAACGTTGCTTCCATCACTCAACTAAACCTATTCTTTTGAAAGTGAGGGATGATCTCCCAATACCCATTTATTCAAAACACCTTTTCTTAGTTCTCCAGCTGTGACAACTGATACTATTACCCATCCCCTCCTGGAAACTCTCCTTTGGCTGCTGTAATGTCATATTATGCTATTTCTTTTCCTCTTCCTACATTTTAATGGTTTCTTCCCTGGTTCTTCTTCCCTCTCTAATCTTTAAATATAAGCTTTCCCTGAAGTTCTGCCCTTACCCCTCACTCCCACTACACTTTCACTCCTCAGTGATCTCATCCATTCACGTGACTGAACTACTGTCTATACTTCCATTTCCAATCTCTCTGTCAGTCTTGAATCCCTGTTGGACAAGCTCATTTGAGAGGTTTACTAGCTTTTCAAACTCAGCTGATTCCAAACCAAACTATACCAGCAACTCTTTTAACCGGCGCCACTTAACAAACTCATTGAGTCTTCTGTTTTTCACTTTGCAGTTTTTAATTATATGTTTATGCTGCTACTTTTTTTTTTTAAGATTTTATTTATTTATTTTTAGAGAGTGAAGGGAGGGAGAAAGAGAGAGAGAGAGAAACATCAATGTGCAGTTGCTGGGGGCCGTGGCCTGCAACTCAGGCATGTGTCCTGACTGGGAATCAAACCTACGATGCTTTGGTTCGAAGCCCGTGCTCAATCCACTGAGCTACGCCAGCCAGGGCAATGCTGCTACTTCTTGACTTTTAAATTTTAGACATTATCTTTGAATTATTGGTTAAAGATGAGAAATTTTCCCTTTCCCCATCTACATACATTTCCCACCCCTCATCTTTCTGATATAGATATAATGCCAACTTTCACTTAAAACATTTAGTATTTAGATTTTTATACTATGTAAATATTATTTACAGCCAATCCGCAAGGTATATGATTACATTTTCTTTCTTATACAACCTTTCGTTTTTCTTGGAATAATGATCTCTTTCCTGGTTTGCTTGTAGTTTCTAAGCACTAATTAATCACTACTTCTTCAACTGAAGTATTAATCTCTAAGTCTCCCACTGAACATAATTTAACACAACAGTTTGATCAGTTCTATTTTTTAATTATCCTCAGATAAGTCCCTTTAACATTTCATATAATAAGGGCTTGGTGATGGTGAACTCCTTTAACTTGACCTTATCTGGGAAGCACTTTATCTGCCCTTCCATTCTAAATGAAAGCTTTGCTGGGTAGAGCAATCTTGGATGTAGGTCCTTTTCTCTCATGACTTTGAATACTACTTTCTAGCCCCTTCTTGGCTCCAGTGTTTCTTTTCAGAAATCAGCTGAGAGTCTTATGGGATCACTTTTGTAGGTAACTCTGTCCTTTCCTCTTGCTACTTTTAAGATTCTCTCCTCATCTTTAATCTTGGGTAATGTAATTATGATGTGCCTTAGTGTGTACTTCCTTGGGTCCAGCTTCTTTGGGACTCTCTGAGCTTCCTGAACTTACTGGAAGTCTATTTCCTTTACTAGATTGGGGAATTTCTTCATTATTTTTTCAAATAAGTTTTCAATTTCTTGCTCTTCCTCTTCCCCTTGTGGCACCCCTATGATTTGGATGTTGGAATATTTAAAGTTGTCCCAGAGGTCCCTAAGCCTCTCTTCATTTTTTTTTTATTGTTGTTGTTTTTGAGTTCTTGTTTCTTCATTCAGTTCTGGATGAATGTTTATTTCTTTCTTCTGGTTCAAATCATTGACTTGAGTCCCAGTTTCCTTCCCTTCACTGTTGGTTCCCTTTTCTTTATTTCACTTTGCATAGCCTTCACTTTTCCCTCTATTTTGTGACCATACTCAACCATTTCTGTGAGCATCCTTACTACTAGTGTTTTGAACTCTGCATCTGGTAGGTTGGCTATCTCTTTATCACTTAGTTCTATTTTGGGAGCTTTGATCTGTTTCCACATTTGGGCCAGTATTTTTTTTTGTCTCAGCACACCTTCTATGTTGTAAGGGGTGGAATCTTAGGTATTCATTCACTAGGGTGGGGCAACCCACATTGCTGCATTGTGGCACTGTATGTGGGGGAGGGGTCAAAGAGGGAACAATGCTGCTTGCTCAGCTCTCTGCTGGCTTTCAGTCACTTCCTCCATTACCCACCAGCAAATTGGGCCCTTCTGGTGCTGATTCCTGGGTGGGCGGGCTTGTGTACATTCTAGGACCCTGTGGGTCTCTCCAATGAACTCTCCTGTGAGGTTGGGAGTTTCTCCTGCTGCTGCAACCTCCAGAGGTTTTCACAGCCAGAGGTTTTGAGGCTTTCTTTTCTCCATGCTGGAATCCTGGGCTGTGTGGTCTGTCTCACTCCCCAGTTGTTCCTCCCAGTTTATCCATATGTGAATGTGGGACTGCCTGGTTGTCCAGCCACCACTTTCCCAGGGGTCCTCTCCATCCCAGCTGCCCATTTCTGCCCCTCCTACCAGTCTGAATGAACATTTCTTCTTTAACTCCTTGGTTGTTGGACTTCCATACAGTTCAATTTTCTGGCAACTCTGGTTATTTTTTTGTGTTTAAATTTGTTGTTGTCCTTCTTTTGGTTGTGTGAGGAGGCAAAGCTTATCTACCAATGCTTCCATCTTGGCCAGAAGTATGTTCTATTGTTTTCAGTTTCTACTGTTACTGTTGAGAAGCCTTATGACATTCTACTTACTCTGTCTTTCTTTCTGGTAATTCAAGTTATTTTAGATCTTATACTCCTGGACTGGGCCTCTGGTTTTCTTCTCTTATTTTCTATTCTTTCTCTTTTCTGGGCAATTTCTCAACTTCACTTTTGAATTTCTATTCAATTTTTTTATTTTTGCTATTTTTTTTAATATCCAAAAATTTTCTTGTTCTTTTAAAACATTTTTCCCCTTTTATGTTTATTGATTTTAGAGAGAGAAGAAGGGAGAGTGGAGGGGAGAGACACACACACACACACAGACATTGATATAAAAGAGAAACATTGATTGGTTGCCCCCCATTTGCATCCCCACAACCTATGTACGTGTGCTGACCAGGGATCAAACCTGCAAACTTTTGGAGCACGGGACAATACTCCAACCAACTGAGCCATACTGGCCAGGGCCCTTCTTCTTCGTCTTCTTTTTTCTATAGTATCTAGTCTTATTCAATGCCTTCTCTCTTTTCCCCAAGGACATAATGATATATAACTTTCTTAAAATTTTCTTCTGCTCCTTATATTGTCACTGCTTCTTCTGAGTTCCCCCAGCTTCTACCCTGTTTGTTTAGTCTTGGCTGTTAGAGACTGCCCCCAGAAGTCTGGCGATCCTTGAATATGTCCATCATATTTAGAGTGAGACTACTAAAAAGCCGGTTATCTGAACGGATGGAGCTTCTTGATATCGAGTTCCACTGTAGAATGAAAAATTGAGATCTGATCATTTCACTGTAGAACTCCTAAATGTCAAAATTTTTCTGGGGCTACTTCAGTTTCTCCAGAAGACATTCCAGACATGTGTCTGGATGGTATCCATTTGGCAGCCACAATCCTGAGAGGTAAGCAAGGGGAGGGAATGGAAGGAGGTGTCAATATTCAGCACATAGACATTGGCTTAATCTCCTATTTTCACAGAGGCCATGTCGCCTCTGCTCTGAGCTGGTATTCTTGAGTCAAGACTTCAACCAGTTTAGTTTCCCCTATCTTCCACTGAATGGAGAAGGGCTGTGACCTAGATGCTTGATGTGGAGGAGAGGATATGGGAATTCATCTGCTTCTTGTAAAGACTCTCAACAAACCCTCTTATTTTCCTTTTTCCTGTCACCCTTGATTTCAGAGTACCTGGCATCTCCAATTCTTGAACACTTCTAGACTTCTGTGGCCCAACCAGATACCTTTCCCTTTTGTAAGTACAATAATAGTCATCAGCTTTCCCTGTTAAATCAGTTCCTACCTATATATCTGCTGTCCACCTTCTAAAATTTGGTTGACACCTATCATTTTTCATCTCTTGTTCTCTTTGTTCTTTTAGCTTTACACCCTTTTCCCCTTCATTATAATTTTAGTGTGTTCTATAAAGAGAGCAAACAAACACACATATTTGACCTGCCATGTTCTACCGGCAGTCTGTCACTGTTTATTCACACGTCCACTGTCTCTCCACATAGACTATAAGCTCCTCAAAAGTAGAACTACAACCTCTTTTTCCTTTTAGTTCTAGCAACTAAAATAATACCTGGCACAGAGGACACACTCAACAAATATTGCTGAATAAAAGCATAGATGAATGAATGAGTTCTCTGGATACCTTTCATCACCTAGCACAGTGCTTTGAACAATGAAAGCACTTAATAAATAAATGAATTCAAAAAGGAAAGCTTTATGATTGACATTGATCTTTAAAGTTTCAAAAAGATATTTCTCAGACAGACTTATTTGCATGATAAGTGTAGTCTACATGGCTACAGTATTTAGTTTACATGGCTACAATACAAATTTAATGTAGTCATGTTAGCCAAGTAAGCACTGAAAGTGAATCCAGACTCCTTTGCTTCACAAGTCTGAATTTAAATGCCGTAGTTTTGGCTCCCATCCTTTGGGCCTCAATTTTTATTTTGTAATAGAAGAGGAAAGGTGTAGGACTATATTAATTGCAAATTAGAAGCCAACACAAAAAGCCATTGGCTGAATTGAGAATAAGCTTATGGACAGACATGACAGGATCACACAGCCCATGTACTGAAGTCTTCCATCCACAAATACACTAAAATAATGAAATGTTCACAGCTATCAGTTTTTATGTCACTTTTGAGTTATAAATAATAATTATATTTATTTTTCTAGGATATTTTTTAATGCTCAAGTATACTATAATTTGCAATATATATCAAATTAAAGATATAGAATAAACTTGGTAACAAAGCAAATTTCTCTACCACAAATCATATTTGCTTATTACTTATAGATAAGCTGGTTTCTTCTCTGTCTGGTCAAACACCATTATTATCATTTTCACTTCAGGGCTCAAGCAGCCTAAAACAGCCTCTTTCTTCCTCCTAGGGAAACACTACCCATCTCTCATGGTCCAACCCAAATCTCCTTTCTTCAGTGAAAGCGCCCGCATGACCTTGGCTCTTCCTGGTGGCCTGCAGCACTTCCTTGAATGACACACCCTGACACCTGATGGCACTGTACACTAGCCCCGCCTCTAGTTGCCTTCCCAGCTGGATGTGGCCAGGCCGCAGCCTCCTTTCCGATACCCCATACTTCTCATTCCACTCTGGGCACAGCTGATGGTCAAAAACAGTTTTTTTCTTTCAAGATAAACACAGCTTTATTTTTCTTATGATTATAAAAATGTTACGTGGTCATTATTTTAAAACTCAAATCATACAGAAAAGTGTGAAGAAAAAAGTAAAACCCCACCACTGAGAGAAAACCACTAATAACATCTTGGTAAACCTCTTTTCAAACATATTTGTATGCATATAAACCTATACAGACATAAAAGTATATAATTTTATATAAATGGTATACCATATCATGCTGTCTGCAACTTGAGACAATAAATACAGATTTTAAGTGTCTGCCCAGAATTTTATCTCTTCACTGTCCATGATTGCTTCCTTAATTTATTTTAAAAGTAGATACACGCTTCCAAGGAATTACTGGCCGATTAGCATGAAAAATATGGTTTTGAACACTGAAATTACGTATTTTTCAGACTACCAATTCTTTTGTCATCTGACCTACTGTGATTACAACATGCTTCAACTCATTCATTTGTTCATATTTTAAAACATATTGGCCACCTGGTAAGCATTTTTATGGACTGCTCATTAACCTTTGTATGTTTTGTTACATATCTTTCCTGAAGTTTTAATCAGCGAATATGGTCCTATGTGTGTCCTGCTCCCCCCCCCCCCACCCGCCCCGTGAGTGTCAGAGGTGGTGATAAGTGTGCTCTGGTGTCAGTCTTATCTCATTTGTACAGCCCTGAGCACTGAAACACTTTTAAATGATAACAGTGATGGCTGAGCACGCTTTGTATAATTTGTTCATGTAAAACCCATCAATATTGGGTTTTTAAGAAATAATTTAAAGTTCTAAAGGGCCTTTTTGGTGCCATGTATCTAGAAAAACAGCTTGTAAACCACAAAGTTCCTTCTCATCAATCTCCAGGCCAGATGAGAATTTCCAGAACTGTTTTTTAAATCAGGGCGAGAGGGAAAGAACGGAGTAGGGAATCCTTGGCTGCAACAACTGGCTTCAAAGAATTCAGTGCTGGGAACAGCAGCCAACTGGGTGCAACTGGCTGCACCCTTGCACCAAAGCTAGAGAACAAAGATGAAGGGCAAGGAAATTAAGAAGATTCTTGAAGTGACTTCCCAGGAGGAATCTCAGACCTGCCACACCCAGCCCCTTCAGCTTGGTAAATAACTCGGCAAAACTGCAAATGGCGTTAGCTGAGTCCCTGTAAGAACCTCTCCCACGGAGTGGGGGATTTCTTCCCACTGTTGCTACATGCAACTTCCCAAACCCACGCGTGCCTGCGGGGGAGTGTGCACTGCCCAAGTCATGGCATGTTTATCAGAAGACGAACAAACAAATAGCAAATAACTCCTGGACGGTTTTCCCTATTTCCTGGCAGCAGAAGGAAAGCAGCTGTTGTATGGTTAAACTGGGGATTTGGCCTTTTTAATACTGTTTTTTAAGTCTGTAATAGAAGCCCTACTTTCTGTCCATATCCAATGGCTAAATTGAAATTTCATTTGCTCCTTCCAAGACAGGCTGAATTCATGGAAATGAACTATAAGTAAGCACGGCCCATCCCATCATTCAGCAGGCATCTATTAACTTATTTACCCAGCATTTACTGAGCACCTTCTGCAAGCAAAGGCACTGAATAGAGATGCAGAGATAAAACAGGCTGTCTCAGCCCTCAAGGAGCCAATAATGATACTTGTAAGAATGGCAGAAGCAACTGGCATTGATTGAGCAGCATTTTGTGCCAAAATTACTAAATGCTCTAGTCCATTATTTCATTTAGTTCTCACAATGCTGAAGTAGCAGATGGTCCATATTACAGATGAGAAAAGTAAGGCCGAGAAAAAATGACTTGACTATGGTCACGTAGCTGTAGCCAAGAAAAGGGCCACTTGAACCTAGGGCCACTTAACTCTTAAGTCTTTCTATTTTGACCTTCCCATGAAGCTTGATAGCACAAATTTATAATCTAGATAGAGAAGTAGCAAAGACATAAAAATTGATTCATTCTTAACTCCATGTGATATCTTAGTAAAAAGGTTATGTGTTTGCCAGTAACTAAATACAAGATACGCTAGGTACAGTAAGACAGCTCACTTAAAAAAAATTTTATTAAAATTTTTTTTAGTAAGAGCTCACTTTTGAATGGAGGTACGGGAGAGCAAGGAGAAGAGGAAGTGGGAATCACAAGGACTTTTAGAAGATGTATTACTTGAGCTGGGTCTACCTGAGGGTGGGCAGGAATGTGACAGGCATTTGAGAAAGTTCTACACAGACAGAAAGGCCTAAAAAATGGTGTGCAAGGAGAAAAGCTTAAGCAGTGTTGGGGGGAAGTGAGTGTGTGGTAAGAGTGCAGGCTATGACTAGGAGAGTAGGGCTTGGGAAAGCTGGGGTTAGATCATGAGTGGCCTACAATGTAAGGAACTGGAGTTCATATTGCATTACCAGGCAACATAGAACCATGGATGTTATAAGCAGGGGTGATGAGCGCAGGCCTGTGCTTTACAGAATTATATTTATAAGAGGTCTTGCAGTAGTTCTCAAGTTTAAATGTACATTGGGATCACCTAAAGAACTTTTAAAATTCATGGGCTTCAAAAAAGTTGCAGAGCAACAGGAACTCTCACAAACTGTAGTTAAATGTGGAAAATGGTGCAATCACTTTGGAAATTTGGGAATATGTGCTAAAGCTGAACATATACATTCCCAACAATTCCACTACTAAATAAAAAGGGGGACACCCCCCAAAAAAACCAGAATTATCTTTTGTAGGGCAGGTCCCTTGTAATACAGGCTTCCTCCACTACGTGAGTGTCCTAGGAACCCATCTGGATCAGTGTACCAGCTGGTGTTGTTGTGAGAGGCTGCATTCGGCTTCAATGAATTTTTTTTACTCTTTCAACACCTTGGCCCATTTCACGACAGGTGATTTATAAGCACACCTCCCCACACCACACTGAGCGGCCAGCAGTTTTTGACCAAAACGGCATGAGCGCCACGCTCTGCCCTCCCTATTCACCTGGTCTCACCCCCAGAGACATTTTTTTGTTTCTCCAGATGATAAAAGTCCTTAAAGGGAAATGTTTTGCCAATGTGCAAGAGGTGAAACATAAAATGGCAAAAGCACTAAAAGGCATCAAAATTGACAAGTTCAAAACCTGTTTTGAGCAGTGGAAAAAAACATCTCAATAGGTGTATTGTTTCAAATGGAGAATACTTTGAAGGTGACTGAAGTTTAAACATGTAAGAATAAATACACAATTTTTTATAAATAAATTCTGGGTTTTTATATGTCTCTCATACATACCAAAAGACATATGAAAGTATGTTTATAGCAATATTGTTTGTACTAGTCCAAAACTGAGAACAACCCAAATGCCACCTACTATAGAATGAATAAATAAACTGTGGTTTATACATAAAATGGAATTCTGTACAATAAAAAAGAAGAAACTGTAGCTAAACCCAACAGCAAGCCAAAAATATAACCTTGAGCAGAAGAAGCTAGCCCTGCTGGGTTTGGAGCATCTTCCCCAAATCTGAAAGGTTGCAGGTTCGATTCCCAGTCAGAGCGCACACCTAGGTTGCAGGCTCAGTCCCAGGATGGGTGCGTGTGGGAAGTGACCAATCAATGTTTCTCCCACATCAGGGTTTCTCTCTTTCTCTCTCCCCAACTCCCTTCCCTCTGTTTCTGGATATATCCTTGGATGAGGGTTTTTTTTCTTTTTTAAAGAAGCTAGACACCAACGAGTGCATGCTCTCTGGTTATGGCTGCATGAAGTTCAAAATCAGGCTAGTCTACTTTATGGTGATAGAAGTTAGACTAGAGGGGATGGATGACTAGGAGGGGCCTGGGAAAGGCATCTAGGGTGCTAGTAATGTTCTCTATTTTTATCTGAATGGACGTTGCGTGACCACGTTTATTTTGTAGAAATCCACTGAGCTGTACATTTATTATTTTGCATATTTCTCTACATATGTTATACTGCAATACATTTTTTAAAACTTAAAATATTAAAAAAATATGTAGGCCCCAACACAAACAATTCTGATTAAACAGTCTGATTAATTGGTCTAGGCATTAGTATTTAAAAGCTCCCAAAGTGAAGTTGATATGCAAACAGGGTTGGAAAACCACTAGTGTAGAGCAAGGACTGGAGCAAAGAAAAGTTAAGTTATTCAATGTTTCCCATATTGGAGCTATAATAAGAATCACCTGAAGTGCTTGTTAAAAAATAAATTTCTAGGTCCCTCCCCTGCTGCCCCTGATTCGGGAGGGTGGAGATGGGATCAGGAAATCTGTCATTTTGACAGCCTCTCCAATGTGTTTAATTAGAGTTCTAAATTCGGGTCAGGTGGTGGCAGTGGGAATGATGAGCAGGTTATGCCAAGCAAAATAAAACTGGAAAAGATTAAATTTTCAACACTACTTATGCTTGCTTTTATATCCTTCCAGCTTAAAACCCACCAAAACAACCAAATTAGAGTATGGTTTATTTAATTGACATCTTTAACCTAAGGTGGTTTTATTTTGATTCATGGTGTGTAAACTTTAATTTAGTCATTTACTTTCTTTTCTAACAAAACCAGAAGAACAAGGGATTTCTGAAGCCTCAGAGATACCATTCTAGTTTCTGGTAAATCTGCTTCAGAGCATAGGTAACGTCTGTGGATGGAAAAGCCGCCACATACTAAACCTGACAAGCTCAGGGGAGGCCAGCACAGTAGGCCCTACAGGCTCAGAGACTGAAAGTGAGCTCACAGCATGGTTTGCACATGCCAATTCCTAACTAACAGGCGCAGCAGGTAGTCATGTCCTAGGCCTGTAGCTTCCTTGACAAAGGTCAGTCTTTCCCTGAAGTGAGCCTGTCTATTGTCTTTTTGGATCTAAGATGATAGACCTTTGGAATGTCAGAGTCACCATCTTTTCCAGGCCTGCTCAGGGCACACCCACCACCCCAGAGGGCAAGACCACAGAACCCCTCATTGTAGCTTGTTCCCCCAAATACTGCCTCCATGTGCTGCAGACGTTAACTAACTGTCCTGCACCCACCCTAAAATCCTGCACCCTAAAAGAAGTGTCTCCCTGGTCTACTTCCCATCCAGTCCCAGAGGTCTCCCCTCTTTGCTGTCCTCTGCCCCTTAATCTGCCACCCATGAATCCCACATAACCCTCCTTTTGCCTCCTCCTTTGATTCTAATGTATAAAATAAGCTGCAAAACTGCCATTTGCCAGGGCATTTTCTCAATCTGTTGAAATTTTGTTTCCCAGTAATTGTTGTCAGTTTGGTTCAGATAAACTCACAAAAATTCTCTGCAGGTTTGGACGTTTCTTATATTGACACATTGCATGGTAAAGTCTCACTTCAGCCTAACTTTAAAAAAAACCCTTGGTTATATTTTCAAAGAATTTCCAAATTCTGCTTATGTTCTTCAAAGCACGGAATATGCAGTAAATCAAGTACTGCATCAGTAACAAGAATCATGGTATTTAAGTTTTAATAAAAGAGAGAAAAACCATTTTTAATCTTGAAGACAGGTAAAATGGAACTTACAATTTTACAACCTGCCTTTCCTCCATCTGTAGAGCAATGAAAGAGGATATAAAATCACAGACAATAACATTCTTCGGCCTTAACTACGCAGATCACATTTTAGAACTAGGAAATTACACACTGATCTCAGAGACTAAATGGCATAAAATACATTTGTATATATTTGCATCAGGGCAAAAGCATTTGCTTGAGAGACAGAAGCCGTGAACTTACCACCCAGCTGGGAGACCGTGGGCCTCAGCGTTACACAGTGTCTACAGGGGTAAGTGTTGAAGTGCATCAGTAGCTTTCAAACCAGAAGCCTAGAATTTTTCAGAAGCATTTGTAAGGCTATACAAATGTTTAATTTTAATACTTTTCTTATTAAGAACATACCTTTAGTGAAAATCTCTAAGAAAATGCACACCAAATACGTTACACAGTAAATTTTAATATGTTGATACTATTAGCCTGTGTTCTCAGGTTAGCTCACTGTGAGGCTTCTCCTGCTCCACAAACATACACTCAGATATGTGAACTGCTAAATGTGTCACTGAGTAGGAAGTTTTTTATTTGCTCTGGTCTTTTTCTTTTCTTTTTAATCCAGGGCTACAGGGTGGGGCAAGAGTAGGCTTACAGCTGCTAGAATGCAAAACTGAGTTAACAAAGCTACTGCAATGACCATAACCTGCGTGTCTGTTTTCGTACACACGACTGTAAACCCACTTCTGCCCACCCTGTGTGTTGGTATAAAGACCAAGATTGCATAAAATCTTTAAGTTGTACTGGGTGAGAGCACAGATGTTATCAAAGTCTCCTGCTACTTGTTTCTATACGTGGTTATGGAACCAAGCAAAGTAGATTTATTACTTTATAAAATGCTTGATCATTATAAAACAGAAGTCTTTAAGTGTTAAGATACTAACAAAGTGGTAGAAATGTAGTGGTTTTTGTACTGAGACTAGAAAAGCAACAGCATAAAAAATTCACCCTGGCTGGTATGGCCCAGTGAATTGAGTGTGGGCCTGCAAACTGAAAGTTTGCCAGCTTGATTCCCAGTCAGGGGACACGCCTGGGTTGTGGGCCAGGTCCCTGGTTGGGGGCGTGCAAGAAGCAACCGATCCATGTATCTCTCACACATTACAGTTTCTCTCCCTCTCTTTTTCCCTCCCTTCCCCTCTCTCTAAAAGTAAATAAATAAAATCTTTTAAAAAATTTATGGAGTAGTGGATCGTATGAAAAACAAGGGCTGTCCTGGCTGGTGTGGCTCAGTCGGAGCGGAAGCGGAAAGGTCACGGGTTTGATTCCCAGTCAGGGCAGTACCTAGGTTGTGGGTTTGGTCCCTTGGTGGGGTGTTCAACAAGCCAGTCTTTGTAACAAGGGTGCTGGGAAAACTGGATATCCACATGCAGAAGAAGGCAGTTGGACATTTACCTTACACCTTGTACAAAAATTAACTCAAAGTGGATCAAAGACCTAAACTTAAGAGCTAAGATTATAAAACTCCGAAAAAAAAAAATCTAATATCTTCATGATGTTGGATTTGGCAATGATTTCATAGCTATGACACCAAAAGCACAAGGAAGAAAAGAAAAATAGATAAATTAGATTTCATCAAAATCAAGACCTTCTGTGCATCAAAGGATACTCTCAGGAAAACGAGAAGACGAACTACAGGATAAAAGAAAATATTTGCAAATCTTGTATCAAATAAGGGATTCATATCCAGAAAATATTAAGAACTACAACTCAAACAACAACAACAAAAATAAACAAACAAAGCAATTTAAAAAATGGGATAAGAGCCCTGGCTGGTGTGGCTCAGAGGATTGAGTGCCGGCCTGTGAACAAAAGGGTCTCTGGTTCAATTCCCAGTCAGGGCACATGCCTGGGTTGTGGGCCAGGTCCCCAGTAGGGGGCGCATGAGAGGCAACCACACACTGATGTTTCTCTCCCTCTCTCTCCCTCCCTTCCCCTCTCTCTAAAAATAAGTAAATAAACTCTTTTTAAAAATAGGTTAAGGACTTAAATAGACATTTTGACAAAGAAGATATATAAATGGCCAACATGCACATGAAAAGGTGTTCAACATTATTAACTAGTCATTAGGTAAATGCAAATCAAAACCACAATGAGATACCACTTTACATCCATTTGGATGCCTATAACCAAATCAGCAGGAAATAGTCAAGAGCTGGTGAGAACTGGGAGAAACTGGAACTCTTGTGAATTGCTGGTGAACATACAAAATGGTGCAGCCATTGAGGGAAACAGCATGGTGATTTCCTTAAAAATTAAACATAGACTTATCACATGACTCAGCAATTCCACTCCTAAGTATACCTGCAGGAATCAAAGACAGGATTCAGACAATAATGGGTACGCCCACAGCAGCGTTGTTTGCAACGGCCAAAAGGCAGAAACGGCCCAAGTGTCCTGTGACAGATGAACAGCTAAACGAGATATGAGATGCATTCACAATGGAATATTATTCAGCCATAAAAAAAATGGAATTCGGATACATGCTACAGCCGCTGTGAAACAGCATGCTTAGTGAAATGAATCAGACACAAAGCTATAAATATATATGATTTAACTTAGATGAGGTACTTAGAATAGTAAAATACATAGAGACAGAAAGTAAAGCAGGGTTATCAGGGGGTGGGGGAGGGAGAAATGGGGACTTATTTTTTAATGAGTAGGAAGTTCCAGTTTGGAAAGAAAAAAGTAGGGAGGTGGGAGATGGTGATGGCTGCACAAAAATGTAAATGCGGTTAATGCCACAGAACCGTACACTTAAAAATGGTTAAAATGGTCAATTTTATGTTATTTCTATTTTACCACCAAAAAAGGGATTTCTCAACTTAAAAAGTGGTTAGGATGGTAAATTTTATATTGTATGTATTTTATCACAATAGAGAAAAAATATATATATATGTATCTTGAAAAAAACCTAGACCTAGTTTCAAAACGAGATGACTTCTAGGTCCCTTCTAATACTAACATTTTTTGAGACATCATAACAAAGAGAAAAGAGAAAGACAACCTAGTCGAGCAATAAGCCCTGACCCCTTGTTCTTCTGAAGTAACAGTGTAACCCTACCTTTCTTCCCAGTGATTATAAAAGGACCAAGAAGTTCGAGCAATGGCAGCAAACCCAAATGCCTGCAGAGGCCGGGCAGGAAACACAAGCAGGTGAAGCGAGGCAGCTGGGGACGGCGGAAAATCTGAGGCCACATGCCCAGTCTGAAGGGAGCAGCCGCACCTCTGCCCTGGCGAACTGTCTCCCTGTTGGAATGTGGGCATGGTGTTGGATTTTCCATTCTGTAAGTGAAACTGCATTGACATTTTTATGTTAAATGTTGGCATCTAATTTTTTAAAAGTTGTTTTTTTTCCCCATTTTATTTAAATGATTGTTCAAGTACAGTTTTCTCCCCTTCACTCCCAATCAAGCCCACCCACCCTAAAAGTTGTTTTTAACACTACAAACCAAAGAGAACGTGACTGCAGTCCCAGGCATGTGTGGTCGGCTGACCACTAGCTTGTGATGTCTTTCAGAGCATAAAGGCTGGATCCAGAACACAAAAGAAGAAGAAGAGGTACTAGTAGTCAGATCCTCTCCAATGTTTAAAGTCAGCATACAGATCAGGAATACAGATCAGGATCTAAATCTTTCTTATCTTGTTTGTAAGCACCAGTGGGTACTAAATATTTCAATTAGGTGTCATTTAATACAGCTTTTAATGGGCCAGATTTTAGTAGGACACTTTGAACATGATGTTCAAACATGTGAGTGATCCTGCACATAGTAGGTCATCAATAACTGGTGGTTATTATTATTTTAAATCAAGGCTCCAATATGATTTGAAAAGTTAGTATGAAGCAGATTTTCAAAACTAATCCTATCCTCTAAAATAAGAGATGATAATAATATAATCCATTCAATAATTTATCCTCTGTATAGTGATTGGAAAATGGTGAGCCTTCGTATTAAATAACCAAAAAAATCATTTATGTATCTTAGGTTCTAGGAAAATAGTTATTGGCATAACAAACAAGGTTCTTGCCCTCCAAAAGTTTAGTAAGGGGAATGAACATTAAGTAAAGAGTCATCCAAAAATCATGTAGTCAGAAACTACTCTAAATGGTATGACTAAAAATTGCAGGGCAACGTGAAAAAGAGTAATGAAAGGTATGATCAGATGAGAAAGGGGGTCACAGAGAAGGCTCCTTTAAGGAGCTGACCTTTAAACTAAGACCTAAAAGGATCGAGATTGGTTAGCAACCTCAGGGTGTTATGTACGGAGCAGGAGGAGGGTTGGGTAGGAAAGGAGGTGGTGACAACACATTCCAGGAATGCTTGTGTGACATATGTGACAGCCCCAAATAACCAAAATAGAAAAAAGGGAAAATTAAATGGAAGGAGATGTTAAGGTTATTGAAGGCAGTGAGCTGAAAGGTTTGAGGGGACATCAAATGTCAATGTTCTCCCTGGAGAAAAGATTCTGATGAAGGAAGTAAAAATTTAAAAGAAAAAGAAAGAAAATTAGGAACTGAGAAGAAATAAGTGAAATGGGAAATAGCACACAGGACTTCCAGGCTGAAGAAGTTGTTTATCAGCCACCTCTGGTTTCCGGGGAAACGGGAGGCTGGGCCGAACCGCGGGAGCAGGTGAAGATGACGGGTCAGAGGAAGCCGAGAGTGAAGAGATTACAGGGACGGACTTGTGTCTGCATTTAAAAAATTACAAAAGATGCAAACAGTCTTTAATATTTCAACCCAGACGGCCACCCTACCCCTTAAGTAAGTGCTGCTAACCCTCCTAGAATGGTTTTTAGTGGTCAGGGTGAGGATTAGTGACAAGCAAAATCATGTGGAAGTTTGAGGCGATTACACTGAAAAATCAGACCAAACCTTTTTTTCCATCTAAATTGTCTAGAATTTTCCTTGAGATCACCTCACCCACTATAACATTAGATATTTTAGGAAAAAGTAACTATTTTTATCATCTGATCATTCAGACCCACTGCAATTCCCTGATTCCTAGAATGTGAGATGCTTTTAAAAGAGCAGAAATTTTGTTCAAATCTCAGGTCATTAGACCACAACTCAATGAGCGCAGGAATATCTGTCTCTTCAGCTCACTGCTTCATCACTAGCAACTGAGAGATTGTGTGTCGAATGAATGAATATACCCATACTCTGAAGATAAAACCACAGTGCATTCAGAGTAAAACATAAAAAGGGGGCGGGGGGAGGGGAAAGGAAGGAAACAAATAAAGGGATGGATGAAACTGGTGATGCTTCAGATTCCGGCATTCATTCTTGACTCTTCTTGCCCACGCCTCACACCCAGTCCCTTGGCAAGTCCTGTCGTCAAACCAACTCCTTAAATAGGTCTGTGTTTCCACGCTACTTGCAGTTCTGTTGTAATCAGCTCCTAACTGGCTTTTGTCTTCAGTCTTACTACCTGCCTTCCTTCTATCTTCCATCCTCTGAAAATAATGCACAAATTCATGAGGTTGTACTGATTTCTTTCCCATGTGCTAAGCACCACCACAATGAATTTCTTAGTTTCCCAAAGGAGCCATGTTGTTTCCTGTCATCATACTTTCAAAAATCTTGTTTTCTCTTTTGAGAATGTACTCCTTATTTGCCTAACAGCTTTTGCCACTCCAAGATCAGTCCCAACTGCCTTTGTTCCTTTATAGCCCTCCCCAGCTTCGGCAGGAAAAACAACTTCCTCCCATGCCCTGTCGCTGAATCTTATACGTGGCTCTACTCATCATTTACACTCCATGGAAACTATTCCTAGACTGCTCTGTTTCTCCTCCTGGTAAGTGAGCTCCTTGAGGGCAAGTACTGCCGTGTACTCATTCGGATGTCAAGCATCTCATACACTATCTGATGCAGAACACATTAAAAAAGAATACTCGCCCTCGCCAGCATTCTGGCTTCTTTGGTTTTGGCTTTTTCACTCATAACATGTGGGACCCAGAACACGTTACTGAACTTTGAGATCTCAACTTCATTTTCTATACAAAAAATATAATAAAAGTATCTACTTACCACATAGGATTGTTGTGAAGAAAAATGAGATAATCTACATAGGAGGCACTTAATAGATGTTAATTGTGCCCTGGCTGGTGTAGATCAGTAGATTGAGCACGGGCCTGCAAACTGAAGGGTTGCCAGTTCAACTCCCAGTCACAACACATGCCTTGGTTGTGGGCCAGGTCCCCAGTAAAGGGTGTGCAAGAGACAACCACATATTGATGTTTCTCTCCCTCTTTCTCCCTTCCTTCCTCTCTGTCTAAAAATAAATAAATAAAATCTTTTAAAAATAAAAGAAAAAAATTTTAAATGTTAATTGCTATTATTACTATTATTTCATTTTTTTTAGGATTTATTTATTTATTTTTAGAGAGCAAGAGGAAGGGAGGGAAACATCAATGTGTGGTTGTCTCTCCAGCACCCCCTTCTGGGGACCTGACCTACAACCCAGGCACGTGCCCTGACTGGGAATGGAACCTGCAACCCTTTGGTTCACAGGCCAGCACTCAATCCACTGAGCTGCACCAGCCAGGGCTCATTTCTGATATTATATTTTTTATGTTTTAAAATTCCACTTGGATATTTTTAATATTATCCATTTATCTCTTAACCAGATTATGTTTTCCTTTACATATAAAACTGTTCCAAGGTCCTTGTTAGTTAATATGATCATCTCTGTCATTTCTGTGGCTGTGTTTCTATTGACTGATTTTTTTTCCTCCTAGTTATGGGCCATATTTCTGCCCCTTTTAATGTTTGGCAATTTATTTTTTTTAATTTTATTTACTTATTTTAGACAGAGTGGAAGGCAGGGAGAAAGAGAGAGATAAAATATCAATCAATTGCCTCTCACAAGTGCCCCAGCCAAGAACTGGGCTCACAACTCAGGCATGTACCCTGACTGGGAATCGAACCGGTGACTTTTCTCTTTGTGGGAGGACATCCAACCAACTGAGCCACACCAGTCAGGGTTTGTCAAGCAATTATTAATTGGATGCCATACTTCACGAATTTTATGTTACCGAATGCTGGATTTTATTGAATTCCTTTAAGGAGTATTAGTTTTGTTTAGGTATACAGTTAAGTTACATGCATATCAGTGGAATCCTTTTATGCTTTTAAGTTGCTCAGGACGCTATCCAATGCCAATGTTCTGTGTATTTTGAGGTTTCTCAACTCTGACTGGTAGAAGTGTGAACTATCCCTAGCCCTATATACACTCCAGGAATTGTTTGACTTACTGTTTTCTGGTGGTTCTTTTTCCAGCCCACATATGGGCAGAGCTTATAGCTAAAGACTTAAATATCTGCTTGCAGCTCTGCAGAACTTACTGCACTACCTATCCCCTCCTCTCTGGTACTCTCCCTGTGAATTCGGGCTCCCTTGGTTTCCCTTACCCCCAATCTCTGTCTCTGCAACTCCGCTCCTCAGCAGTCAAAGGCTGCTGGGCCCCTTGATGATCTTCTTTCCTGTTCTGTCTCTTGGTAACTGCCTCTCAGGGACCACAGTCTTATTTCAGACACTGGACAGTGTCTGATTTTCTAGCTGTTTATGGCAGGATAATTCCTTTAGTAGGCACTTCTTCATGGGCAGAAGAGGAAGCACCTATCATTATTTTATTAAATAAAAAAAAATATATATATATATATTTGTTGGTAAAAGCACAAAGCTCAAAATTAAATTCTAATAAACTATGGATAAAAACTCTTTTCAGCCAATATCCCTAAACAGAAGTGAAGATTTACTTTAAGGGAATTTCAATCTTTGCCAGACTTAGAAAATTCAGATTAATCTTTCCATATTGAAAGAAATACCAAAGTGAGAAGTTGAATTTTAAAGGCTTATTGCATTTGAGTAGATCTTTTTGTTTCCAAGAGTCTAAAGTTGCCTGGTAGCAGGAGGTTCACTATAATCTTCATGAGGTTATTTGAAATTCAGACGTAGGAAAATTAGCATCATTCAATTCTCAAATACGTAGAAACGACACTGAATCCCTATGCCTGCTGAAAACTTGGATAAACTCTTTCAGGAGGAATCCAAGTCCTTAGTTTTCTACAAGTGGCTTCATTTTTAGATGTATTATGCCGGAACTCTGTTCCCCTTTGCTACCTCCCAGGAGACATGTCTCCTCTGGACAATGCTACATATAACACGTGCACGGTGCTCTAAGGAAGTCGTCTTGCAGGAGAACAATATAGTAGGGGCTCCACTGAGTCGGAGTCTGATACTTGGAATTCTAACTGAAAAAATGAGGCTTAATATTTTCTTTTGCAACCTTGCCTCTGAATGCTTTTTACTCACTTCGGATTAAAATTGGGGACCCTCACATTCTGGGACTGAAAAATATTCTGAAGTTTCTTACAAGAAACTGAGAATATTTTAAAAGTATTTAATCAAAGATTTTAGTATCGCCTAGACACAAATGTTGCAGCTGGTCTTCAAGAAACCAGAAACTGATTAAGAAGCACAGTAAAAGATATCCAACACAAAATCTAGGTCTTGTATAGAAACGGGGAGAACCTGGAGGTCCTCCCTCTCAGCAGCTGGATACATCAATCACTGGCAGCTGCTATAAGAAAGATAAAGAAACCCACATCTGCTTAGAGTTCAAATGCTATATGGATCCCTCGTGATAGTAAATAAATTCTTGAAGAGGCCCCAATTCTAAATCAGGAAGAGAATTAAGGACATTTAAAGACTGTTTTCCATAGTTACCTATCTCCATGTGCTGTTCCACAGAAACCAGCTCAGTCTTTATGCACCACTCTTCAATACAGTACAGTGCAGTATTCAGTGCCCATTTGCTGGCTGATTAAGGCACTGGGAAAGGATCAGGAAATAATATGGAGTCCACCCACACATGCATAGCGCCCAGCTTTGTTTATGTAGAGAGCGATGGGTTAGCTTTTCTGCAGTAGTTCACTTAAAATTGGGTCACACTGGTTTTCGCCGACCAGTACATCTGTAAAGGAGACCACGCTGTTCTCAGGACACTGAGTATTTCTTGAGCGGTAGTGTAACCGAGACGGATGATCTCTGGAGTTCATGTCACAGAAAACTGTATGACTGGACCAGCAGAAATAGCACATTAGCAAATTAGTACATCTGAGTTTTAGTTCCAACTTTGTTACTAATCCACCGTGCAATCACACAAGTTGTATAATTTCATTATTTATAAAATGGGCACAATATTAGCTACCTTACTTATTTCTTAGGAGAGTGGAAATGGTCTAATAAGATACTACAGAGGAAAAGTTTTAGTGGCTATACATAAAGTAGTAGTAACAACCTTTAGAGCAGGATGGGGTTCTTATAAATTCAATGAAAGCAGGGAGTGTACCTGCTCACTTACTCTAACCCCACTGCCAGGCACATGGTTAAGTCTAGCAGAGATATTTGTTGAATGAATGAGGAAACACTTTAGGCCTCCCTCTGTTACAATCACTAAACAAACTATTTGAAAGGTATTCAGCACTAGTTTGGAATAATACAATGTAAAGGTGGGGATACAAACATG
This sequence comes from Tonatia bakeri, assembly GCA_004024845.1. Classification (NCBI taxonomy): domain Eukaryota; kingdom Metazoa; phylum Chordata; class Mammalia; order Chiroptera; family Phyllostomidae; genus Tonatia; species Tonatia bakeri. The sequence continues at coordinate 202,344 of PVIA01000036.1, forward strand.
CCGTTGAAAACAGATGTGAACAAAGATTTTGATGAAAAGATTCTAAATCTGAAAATTTTGGAGCAGTTTAATCTGTTTTAATATTCTGAATGTAAAAATATAATTACATTTTTAAAAAGAAGTTCTCAGTAGGTACCTTTTGCCTTTCATCTCACGGAGGTCTTTAAAATATCAATAAAGCCATTTTTTAAAATCTTCACTTGAGGATATGCTTTTTTAAAAAATTGATCTTAGAGAGAGAGGAAAGGGGTGAGAAAGAAATAAAGAGAGAGAGAGAGAGAACACTTATATGAGAGAGAACTATTAGCTGGTTTCCTCCCATATGCTCCCCAGCCAGGGATTGAACTGGCAACCTTCTGGTGTACAGGACGACACTCCAACCAACCGAGCCACCCAGCCAGGGCAATAAAGACATTTTTAATCCGTGTTCTTAATATATTCCCTAAAATATGATCAGACTATGCCACACCAACAGTATAAAAATGTAAAAATGTGCATTTCCTAGTGCATATAGCTCCTCTCAAGGATTTGTAAGGTAAAATGAAAAACTTACTTTAGTCAACTTTCTTCTACTTCCCCAAAACTTAATTTCTAAAACCTGCCCTATATTTCCTGCTGCTTACTGAAGCTTTTTAACTGTGTCCTAAAGAAATACAAATTTTTCCAAACCTAATATTGTATTATTAACATTAGCCAAAAGATGGAAGCAACCCCAGTGTCCATCAATGGATGAATGAATAAAGAAAATATGTCCACATACAATGGAGTGTTCTTCACCCTTAAAAACGAAGGAAATTCGGACACTTGCCACAACATGCATGAATTCTAAGGATATAATATTAAATGAAATAAGTCATTCACAAAAGGATAAATATAATATGATTCCACTGATATTGAGATATCTAGAGTGATCCAATCCACAGAGACAGAAAAGCAAAACAGTGGTTGCCAGGAGGTGGGAGAAGGGGAGAAGGGAGAGTTAGTGCCTAATGGGTACAGAGTTTCAGTTTGGGAAGAGGAAAAGGTTCCGGAGACGGATGGCAGGGGTGGGTTCAGAACTCGGTGAGTGCACTTAATGCTACAGAACTGTACACTTACCTGGAAATTCATCACTGGTCGTCTTACTCACCTTACATGTCACAACTGAATCGCCAGATCCTGCGGCTTCTATCTGAAAGCACCCCTGCCGTCTCTATGGATGCTGCCTTCGCTCTGGCTCTTGCTATGTCTCACTTCAACTGACACAAGTCTGCTAACTACGCTCCCAGCCTCCAGTGCTGCCCTCTCAGCCATTCCCACGCTGCCTCTAGAATGCTCTTCCTAGGACTCAGACATCACCACACCACTGGTCTGTCTAAAATCCCTCATACAGTACTTCAGAAAACACAACTTCTTTTTTATGCCCCCCGCAAAAAAAGGTCTTTCGGTACCTGACTTTCTTTTATTCTATTACAGATTCATCTCCCCCCACCCCCTTCACAAACCCTAGTCATTCTGATCTTCTCAGCTTCTTAAATTTTCCAGGTTCTTTTATGCTTCTACACCATGGCACATGCTCTGCCTAGAATGCCTTTCTCTCCTTCACCCCTGTGGACAGCTCCCACTCTTCCTTCCCCACTTAGACCGGACAGCCGGCTCCCAGGGGAACCTTCTCTAATCCACCCCCTCACCCCTTTCTAACAATAGTATCCCCGTCCCACACTCCTGCTCAGGAGTTTCCCTCTTTGCATCCACCTCATTTCTTGAATTTACTGCATGGTATTTTAATATTTGCCAAGAGTAAAGGCTCTGGAGCCAGACTGCCTGGGTATGAATCTGGCCCCAACATTTACTGTTTAACCTTGCCAAGGTACTTAACCCCTCTGATCCTCCGTTTCATTAGGTCCAGCGTCTACCACAGAAGGACGCAGTGAAGAGTAAGTGAATTACTACAGGTAAAGTGCTCAGAGCTTCGTCTGGCTCTGAATGCACTCAGTAGTGATAGTGGTAGGACCGGAGGTGGAATCGCTGACACAAGACAGACAGCTCTGTAAAAGTGGGGTGTGCCTAGAGGCTTGAATAGCAGGCATTCAACAATATTTATAGGAATAAGAGAAAAACAGAAGTGTGGGAGGAAGAAGGCAAGAAAAGAATTCTGGGAAGACTTACCGCCATTTTTGCCCACAGTTCGGAAGCACCTCCAAAAGGCCCGTAAGAACGATGCCCTGTTGTGAGGGGTTGCTTGGATGAAGCTGAACTCCCGAAAGAGAATGTGAGTTCCCTGACATACGCTGTTAAAGCTGCAAAAAAAAAAAAAAAAAGAAAAGTCATCATTAGATAGGTAGTTACAGAAGGCTGAAATCAGAATGAAAACTCAAGACCAGAGAGAACCACTGCCAAAAGGAGAAAAATATTTTCCTTCCAACAAAACCTCTGGCCAGGTAGCTCAGTTGGTTAGAGCGTTGTCCCAGTATGCCACGGTTGCAGGTTCAGTCCTGGTCAGGGCACATACAAGAATCAACCAGTGAGTACACAAATGGGTGGAACAGCAAACTGATGTTTCTCTCTCTCGCCCCCGCTTCCTTCTCTCTCTCTCAAATCAATAAATTAAAAAAAAAAATTAAAAATACAGGAAAAACTTTGAACTATAGATTAGACTAAGTCTTTCCAGAAGAAAGTCTCTTCACATAACCATATCCCTCTTAAAATCGTTGGAGTCCAATTCCTCTGCGTGCTTCCCCTCTCCCACATGTACACACCGAGGACATTTTAATCAGTCACTGGAGCGTCTTATATAGAGGGAAATCTTTCTGTCTTTAACTGAATGACAGAGGCACTTGTATCTTTTTGGAGAATGCTCCTCTCCCTACATTTTTTGGAATTATGTTTCCTTAAAAATATTCTTTCTGTACTCTGACCTATATCAGCTGCCATGAGAACAACAGAGCTTATGGGACACAGCTAACTTGTCTGTTCCAGTTTAGGGGTGGTGTTGCACACTTCTCTGACAATAACCTCAGAGGAAAATCCATGCGCCAAAGGATATAAAAGGTTCCAAGCAGAACACTAAAAGCAAATAGGAAGAACAAGGGTAGAAAGTGGCCTCTGAATGAAAGTATGAAGCAAAGCCCCAGGGCCCAAGTGAGTCATTGTTTAAGCTGGGCTGGGGAAGGGGAAAAAATATACTCCATTGCCTTTGGGTTCTTCTGCCAAAGAAGTAAAGACTGTAGAGGCTGGTGTAATCTAAAAATGGAAATTCCACCAAAGAATAGGCAATTATCCAGTAATCAACACTACCAAAGGCAGACTTCAGGTTCCACAAAACTCCTAAATTCCCTGACAAGTATTGCCAATCGTGAGTGGAAAATGTGTTAATCTTTATGGAGAGGCGGACACTAAAATGAAGATGGCAAGCAAGAGAGGGACAGTGGTAATTCTAAATGCCACTTTTAATTTGTTGACTAAAGGGAGAAAAAAAATTCCGAATCTCTGAACTGAACAGGAAAAAATTTCAGGAGCCACGTACTCCATTTTCCTTTTCCCTGACCAAATTCAGAGGGAAGTGTCTAACCTCTCTTTGACATACAGTGTGCTGCAGGATAAAGGTAACCTCTTCCTTTCAATATTAACAATGCTGTATGAAAAAGCAAATCTCACACTCTCCTTCCCTCTTGGAAAAGTAGCATAGAACTCTATTTCTAAGACATTATGAGGAAGTACCAGGGCAACACCTGGGAAAGAATTAGGTCAGATGAGAGATTTTTAAAAGGCGATGGAAGTGTTAACTTTAACTGTGTAGTTTGTGGCAGTGTTATTTATTGTTTTGTGTGAAGGAAAATGAAAAAGAAAGCAAATGAGCTGTTACAGGTAAATGGAGATGGATACATTTGTAGCAAATGAAGTCTAAAGTGATAAAATTCTAGCCTAAACTTAGGAAGCTATCCAGCAAAGAACTGGCCCCAAAGTGTATTGTATACCCTACACAGGGAATGCTGCCGCCTAGGTCAAGATCCTGGCTTTAAAGGAATTAATACTCGTAAAATTATATCCTCAGTGCAGCTTTTCAAAAATATATTTTTTTAAATCTAGCAAATAATTTATGCATTAGAGAACCTGGCGGAGCCTCATTATACAAATAAGAACAAATTTCCCCCAAAATTTATAAAATAGGAATTTTATAAAACAAATTGGTAGAACAAAAGCATATAATATTGAATATGAAAAGATTCACAATTGTGTTTACACTACTGCCTTTAGATAATCCTTACTAGGATTAGAGCCACAGCTCTTCAAAAAAAAATCACATTTAAATAAAAATAATTAGAAACATTTGATCAGGGTGGCAGCTGGTCAGTATGGGGGTCATAATCACTTTGCCTAAAGAGTTAATAGATGATCTTAACATGACCAGTGAAAATTCTTTTAGATAAGACTGCTATAAGGAAAAGGCAGAAAAGAAAACACTGCTAAACATTTTATTGTTCTTCTACCTGAAATATCCTTTTTCTACCTCCATCTGTTAAAATTCTACCTAGGCTTCCTGAGCTATCTCAAACGCCATGTTTTACACAAAGTCTTCCTGAGCCGGTGCCCCACCTCAAGTCCCGGCACACTTCACCTGTAGTTGTCTACTGGCACTCGCCATTTGCTGTGCTGTTTGAAAGTTACTGGACTCATTGCCCCTACGAGACGGAGTTCTAAGGGGTAAGCAATTAGATTGTACTTAATAAGTGTCCTGTGGGGAAATATTTTGAGGCTGTGAAAATATACTACTGTTAACTCTTCAAACTTTCATTTCCTAGTTTCAGCATCTATTGATAATTCATGCCAGAAGCAGTAACAATTATGATGGATTTGCCGAATGGCAATTTTTCTAGTTACATCATTTCATGTACATTTATAAATTGACTTTCTATAGTAAAGAAGAGCTTACCTTTCTCATTCATTCATTCATTATTTACATTAGTCCGGATTCATGAACTCTTACTTTATTCAATAGGTTATAATCCTTTATTGCCATTATTTATTTTGATGGTCAAATTATCCCAGATATAGCTATGGAAGCTCCTTCAAGCTGACTTCTATATACTTTTGACATGTCCATACAATTCTTTGATGATTTCCTTACTTTTTGATATAATAAGATGTTCCAGGCGCATCTTGTTCTTTTCCTACCTCATCCTGGAAGCAGCCCTTTCTCCAAGAAGCCCAAGTTGCTTTTAGCAGAAAACAGTGCTTAGAAACAAAGATCTAGGTACATGCTGAATGTGCTTTTTGCCCCAAACGTGTTATTGCTTCTAGGCTCTCTCAGAAACAGTTAAGGAACGGATGACGGTGCACGCACACTCCCACCCATATTCATTTCTGTATATCTAGCTATCTACATATATTGAAATGCATGGGCTCACACTGAGTCAATCCCAATTCATTGCTACAGGGTACCTTCTATTCTTCCCCCTTTTTGTATTTGAAAATTTCTCTTCTCATACAGAGAAATCTGGCTCCTATTGTTCATAATATATATTTACTTATTTGCTCAACCCTAAAAGGCACAACAATTGGTAACTCATGCTTCTGTGGAAAAACGGCCTACTAATTACAGTTCAATGCTTGTTTAGAGCTCTTTCTATTTTCAGTCTGAGGGCGGGCACATAGTCCAAATACTGTGTCCAGTACCACTTAGTTTCTCCAATGCCCTCAGTATGTTTATGCTACTCACTGGAAATACAGTTTGCTTCAGTTGTTTCTGTTTGTATTCAATTTTAGGGACCCTTGTCCTTGTTAATTATATAAATAGATATCTTGCCTATGTGAAATATTAACAGAGCTCCAAAAGTAAGTGGCACCTTCCACCCTCTGGCCTCCACCACTTTAACCTTTGGCCCCGTTTCCAACAATGGCCTGTAGGTGATGAATCACATCGGTCTCTGGCTTATTCTTCCTGTGTGCATTTTTTCTCACATGAGCAGATACATATACATATTAATATTCTTAATTCTCCATCTTTCTTATACAAAAAGTAGCATAATAAAGATACCCTCTTGTTCAATTCATAAGGATCTGATTATTTCTTTTTAACCTGTCATGAATAAGTAGTTCAGGAAATCTCTGGACCCTCTGGCCACAAGAGAACCAGAGATAGCGAAAATTAAATTCTCTTTGTTAATGATATGTATCTTAAAAGCTAAACATCAATTTATTAAGATGAAATGGTCCGGAACCAGGGTTCCAGGTCGTGGTGCAACCCCAGGCAACAGGGCTGCTGCTCAGCCAGTGGGCGGAGGCTAGCTGCAGGGCAGGGAGGCGGGCCTGGGAAGTGTCAGCTGGGCCAGCTGGGAGGAGCTACAGTGCCCGAGGACTCCAGGAATTCAGAGCAGGGGCCACAAGATGCAGGGGAGCCAGGACCTTCCCCCGAGGAACATGTCCCTGGCCGACTGGACCTGTCGTGTGGCAGCAACTTTAGACTAGGAAGACTCAGGATAAATTCACAGCTGGTACAAGACCACCAGGATTCAAACCCAGGGGAGAACTATTCAACATGAAGTTGAAAACACCTGCCCCTCTTGCTGGCAACTAGTTCCTTCCTCTGATGGGGAAGACAATCATCGTGATTGCTACAAGGATGTTTGCAGCACTGCCAATCTGTGATCCTGTGATTCTGTTACAAAACAAATACTCTACCTTCCAAGTAACTTTGTGGTTGAATACATCTTTTTGTGGTTATAGAGGAAGTTTTTATTTTTATAAGTGAACTTTAAATGCTCCCCTTTAAATCTGTAATATTTTTTGTTTAATACACTTAAAATGGTAGGCTGACATTAACATTTCTGAGGCTAAATTGCCTCAGAAACTGGAAACTCAAAGGATCCCGCTGTAAGACATCCAGTCAAGATGGGGGCGTAGGTAAACAGCTCGCCTCCTTGCACAACCACAGCAAAAATTACAACTAAACTACAATAACTATCACCCAGAATCGTCAGAAAATTGAGCTGTATGCAAGTCTACAACCAAGAAATTGAAGAAGTTACATTCATCCAGATAGGTAGCAGGGGAGGAGATGTGGAACGCCTGGTCCCATATCCACATGTGGTGGATAAAAAAAAAAAGGAGGGATACATTGGGAGTGAAGGATCCCAGCCCCACACCAGACCACCCAGCCCAGGGTTCCAGTGCCAGGAAGATAAATCCCCATAACTTCTGGCTGTAAAAACCAGTGGGGACTGGGGTGACAAAAGAAATTACAGGATTCTCTGGAGTTTCCTCTTAAAGGGCCTGCAATGGACTTAGGACTTATACAAACTCACTCCATCTGGGCTCCAGCACTGGGTCAACAGGTAAAAGGGCACACTGGCACATGGAGAGACACTGAAGTATTGGGCATCAGGGTGAGCACTGGGGGACAGCCTCTCCCCATACAAAACTCCAGAGGCCAGGCAGTGGCCATTGTCCCTTTTCTGAGCCCTCCCCCACATAAAGCTACAGAGCAGCGACACCATATCTGACACTCCATCAACCTAGTTCATGCAGGTTGTCCTGCCCTGGTGATTACCTAAGGCTCCACACCATTCAACTTACAGGTGCGCATTTCTATAACAGGCCACACTACTAAGACAGGGAGTCAAAGGAGCTCTACCTAATACATAGAAACAAACACAGGGAGGCTGCCAAATTGAGGAGACAAAGAAACATGGCCCAAATGAAAGAACAGAACACAACTCCAGAAAAAGGACTCAACACAATGGAGATAAGCAATCTATCAGATGCAGAGTTCAAAACACTGGTTATTAGGATGCTCAAGGAACTCATGGGGTACTTCAACTGCAAAAAAAGACCCAGGAGGCAAAAATGAAGGTTACACTAAGTGAAGTAAAGAAAATTTTACAGAAAATCAACAGTGGACTGGATAAAGCCAAGAATCAAATCAATGATTTGGAATACAGGGAAGAAAAGACATTCAATCAGAATAGCAAGAAGAAAAAATAATTTAAAAAAATGAGGATAGGGTAAGGAGCTTCTGGGACAACTTCAAACATACCAATATTCCAATAATAGGGGCGCTGAAAGGAGAAGAGGAAGAACAAGAAATTGAAAACTTATTTGAAAAAAATGACAGAAAACTTCCCTAATTTGGTGAAGAAAATAGACATATGAGTTCAGGAAGCACAGAGACTCCCAAATAAGGTGGACCTAAAGAGGACCACACCAAGACACATCATAATTAAAATGCCAAAGGTTAAAGATAAAGAGAGAATCTTAAAAGCAGCAAGAAAAAAAGCATATAGTTACCTACAAAGGAATTCCCATAAGACTGTCAGCTGATTTGTCAAAAGAAACCTTACAGACTAGAAAGGACTGGCAAGATGTACTCAAAGTGATGAAAAGCAAGGACTTACAACCTAGATTACTCTATCCAGCAAAGCTATCATTTAGAATGGAAGGAAAGATAAAGTACTTCCCACAGAAGATAAAACTAAAGGAGTTCATCATCACCAAGCCATTATTATATGAAATGGTAAAGGGACTTATTTAAGAAAAAGATAAAAACTATAAACATTAAAATGGCAAAAAATTCACAAATTGAATCTGTAAAACAAACTAAGCAAACAGCAGGACAGAAACAGAATCATAAATATGGTGGAAAGGAGAGAATGGAGGAAAAGGTGCAAGGATTAAGAACTACAAATTGGCGAGAATAGAATAGACAGGGAGATGTTAAGAACAGTATATGAAGTGGAGAAGCCAAAGAACTTATGTGCCTGACCCATGGACTTAAACTTAGGCGGGGAAAGCTGGAGGGAATAGGAGGTACTTGGTGGAGGGGGGCAAGCGGGGAAAATTGGAATAATTGTAATAGCATAATCCATAAAACATACTTAAAAAAGAAATGGTCAGAGTATGTCTCCTAAATCGATTTTAAAATAAAATAATTAATAAAATTCCATAGTTCTCCCATTTTATTAGCATAATATTTAAATAACTCTAGAGTAACATATCAAGAAAGTGAAGCAGGAGTTGTGTTAAAAAATTAAATGATTTTTCCCTGGCTGGCGTAGCTCAGTGGATTGAGCGCGGGCTGTGAACCAGGCATCGCAGGTTCGATTCCCAGTCAGGGCACATGCCTAGGTTGCAGGCCATGTCCCCCAGCAACCGCACATTGATGTTTCTCTCTCTCTCTCTCTCCCTCTCCCTTCCCTCTCTAAAAAATAAATAAATAAAACCTTAAAAAAAATTAAATGATTTAGTAATCAGACATCTGTAAATATGTTAAGCTAGTGTGAGTCCTTGATTCAACTGTATTTTCTCATTAAATAAATAAAGCTTGGGGGGATGGGTGAAAAAAGTAAAGAGATTAAGAAGTACAAATTACCAGTTATAAAAACAGCCACCCAAGGACTACCAAGGCCAGAATTAAATATAAACGTAATAATAGCAGGTCTGTAACACAGACATTCACATTCCACATGTATAAGTAAGGAAGAGCAAAAGAACCAAATTAAAATATTCCAACTCATTTTAAATGTGCCAGGAGGCAAAACATTCGGAGCTCCTGCAATACCACTCCCTATCTTCCAAATATTCCCGTGCTTTTACTCAAACTGAAAATGGCCAGTGGGCATTGACTTACATAATTAGATTTGACTGCAGCAGTTCCGAGTCTCCTTAGCTCATCCTCTTACCCCTTCTTCTTTCTAAAACCAGGCCACATCACTAACAGTAGACTTCTGTTAGAACTGGAGTTGTCTCCTGCTGTTTTGAGATGAGATTTATTTGGAGGGAATCCTAAACAGATCTACCAAAGAAGCAAAATATGAGAGCAAATCACATCTGATTACACACTGGCCCTACCGAGGTGGTACACAGAACAGGGACCACCAGCCTTTGAAAGACAAGTAAGTCAAAGATCCAAAACATCTTAGGAAAAGTCAAGGCAAAGTAAGCTTCTGTTGCTTCTATAAACAGAAGGAAAAAAGATATTCTGTGTAGAGGGGAAGTAAAATTTTTGTGGCATACTTCCCACTAACAGATTGGCAAAATTAGCAGATTGGAGTTTTGTTTTGCAAAAAGTCACCAAACCCTTAAAGATATATATATTCCCGTGGCATGATTTGGTTCCCTGAACTAACAATCCCTGGATTTGTTCTCCTTCCTTGTGAAATTCAGATGAAGTCGAAGCCATTAAATGTTTTCTTTCCATTGCCTATCTGCCACAGAATTTGGCAGCGCTAACCTGATGAGCCAGATCAGCCAAGCATGTCTGTGTTGCAGAACCCCGACGCGGTTTGGACAGCACACTTGAACAGAATTGCCTCACATCGATTTCTTGCTAATAGTGCTGCAAAGAAGTTTCTGCACACAAATTTAATGCTCAGTTTCCAAGAACTTCTAACTCTCTACTAGGCTGTTGTTATCTGTTGTTCAAGCATACAACATACCTATCACAGGAAAAAGTAAGTGAACAATATGATCCCACATCCAAGGGGAAATTTGACAAAGTGGGGCTTTAACATGTGGTACATTTCGAATAAGGTTCTGCCGACAGATACGCATCAGGGGAACCAACTGCAGACTCTCTGCTGGCCAGGAAGAACTAAGTGTAAAAGCATAGAAAACAGAAATCGACCACACTACAGATCGGTACTCAAATCTCTTCATTTCCCATTCCAGCACTGGCTAAATTGGAAGTAGAATGTCCAAGATCTCTGGCTTCTCAAAAATCCCAAATCTGGGAAGAGATCAACAGGGACTAATAATCTCCAGTCACTTGCTAGTGCAGGCGAGCCAGTTGGCGAGAACCGGGTCGTCACTGTGCTGAACGGCACCCCTCACTTCCGCACTGCAGAACAACTCCATCAGCGGCTCACCCGTCCACTCCGATGCCCTACACACTTGCACTGCATGCCAGCATTTCTCCTGCCTGACAACCCTCAGTAGTGGAGCTAGTTTTCAGACCAGCATATCAGTGAGATCACATCTGTCTGCACTTTGAACACAAGAACTCACAAGATGGGCCCTGAAAGCTGTGGAAAGCTTCGGCAATGGTCAGTATAAGCAACGCTGAGTCTTCTCTCCTTGGTTATGTCATCGAGTGTTCTTCTGTCACAAAACCCCAGGAAGAACTTTCTTAAAGCACTTGTCCAACCCACCCTGGCCTGATGCTAAGGGGAGAGGAGACTGCAGACAGGGCGATCTCCAAGCACATTCTCCCCAAGAAGGCTAATCAAAGGACTTAGTTCTCACTTGCTCTTTCCTGAAAGTAAACTGCTCTTTATTAGATCTTTGTTTCTAACTCAGTTACCCCCCCACCAGAGTTAAAAATGTTTCAAACTCCCTTTTCAAGCCTTCCGACTTCAAAACTTACTGCTAAAGGCCTGGCATGCTATGGTAAACTCCCAATTGCACGTCAGTGGAGAAGCAAGATGATTCATTAACATCTGCTTACTCTTTGCAATTTTAAGTGTTCAGGAACATCTTTCTCTCTCTCTTTTTTAAAGGATTTTATTTATTTATTCTTAGACAGAGGGGAAGAGAGGGAGAAAGGGAAACATCAATCTGTGGTTGCCTCTTGCATGCACCCCCACCAGCGACCCAGCCTGCAACCCAGGCACGTGCTCTGACTGAGAATCAAACCAGCCACCCTTTGGTTTGCAGGTTGGCACTCGATCCACTAAGCCACACCAGCCAGGGCAGGGACACCTCTCTAATAAGGTTGTTTACACCATGCCAATAGAAACAGGCAAATGAATACATGTACCTGAGGACGGGAAATCAGTGCACAGAGCACTGGGAAAAGGTTACTACATACATATTCTTTACAGCATCTTAGAGATTTAAATTATAAAAAGACAATGTAGCAATTTAGAAAATGCTTTCCATACACTATAAAAAACCAAAAATATATATATAAATTATAATTTTAACTACATTAAAGTAGGTCTGCACAAGGAAAACATTAAAAATTTAAAGAACTATTGTATTTACTAATTGTATTAGGGTTGTTGGCTTATAATTGATTTGTTCCTCTGTCAACCAAATATTCTGCAGTGTTAAGTTTCTGTAATAATGTTTTTAAATGACACTTACCATAAATGTCTAGTTTGTCTCATTCCTACAAGGCCTCTAAACCGACCTCTGGACAACAGAACTTCCAAGAGCTTGCCTAATTTCACTTGAAATGCAGGGTGTGTTTTCATGATTTCTCTGGGGAAACATCCTTCACCTCACAGGAAAAGTTCCTGGACAAAGAGTATTCCTTTAGAATGTTGCAGTATTTCTGCTAGAACTCACCTCCCGCTACGTTATATCTCATGTTCATTCATCTGTGGTCTTGAAACCTGTCACCTGTTATTTTTTTCTCTTCAGCCTTATCTTTTAACTGGAATATCTCTTTTGTCAACTGGCTCACCTCATTCTTTACGTAAGAAATGTTTTTTAAAAGAGGGGCGAGGTGGAACATAAACAATAACCTGGAAGTAAATGTGTACCTTAGAAAGTAAAATATAATAGTCCTGGTTGGTGTGGCTCAGTAGATTGAGCGCTGGCCTGCGAACCTAAACATCGCTGGTTTGATTCCCGGTTGGGGCACACGCCTGGGTTGTGGGCTTGGTCCCAGATTGGGGGCCTGTGAGAGACAACCGACTGGTGGATGTTCCTCTCACATATCAATGTTTCTCTTCCTCTTTTTCTCTCTCCCTCTCCCTTGCTCTGGAAGTGAATAAATGAAATCTTAAAAAAAAAAGAAAGTAAAATATTATAGAATTATCATATGATCCAACAATTCCACTTCGGGGTTTATAGTAAAAAGAAATGAAAGTAGAGACTCAGATACCTGTATTCCATGGTCTTGGTATTATTGTGTTATTCACAATTGCCAGAAGCAACCCAAGTGTCCATCAACAGATGAATAGATAAACAAAATGTGATATACACATACGATGAAGCATTTTTAAACAATTTTATTTTTTTTTAAGATTTTATTTACTTTTAGATAGAGGGGAAAGGAGGGAGAAAGTGAGGGAGAGAAACATCAATGTGTGGTTGCCTCTTGTGTGCCACCTACTGGGGACCTGGCTTGCAACCCAGGCATGTGCTCTGACTAAGAATAGAACCACCAATCTTTGCTTCGCAGGATGGCACTCAATCCACTAAGCCACACCAGCCAGGGCTTATTTATTTATTTTTAGAGAGAGGGGACAGGAAGGAGAAAGGGAGAAAAACATCAATGTGTGGTTCTCCCCCGCATGCCCCCCGCCCCTGGGGACCTGGCCTGAAACCCAGGCATGTGACTGAGAATCAAACCTGTGACCCTTTGGTTCACAGACCAGTGCTCAATGAGTCCTACCAGTCAAGGTCATACATTGAAATATTAAGCTTCTAAGGAAACTGTGATACATGCTACAACATGTAGACCTTGAAGACATTATGTTAAATGAAATAATTCAGTCACAAAAAGACAAATATTACATGATTCCACTTATATGAGGTACCTAGAATATTCGAATTTACAGAGAGAGAAAGTAGAATAATGGTTTATCAGGGGCTGGGGGAGGAGTGAAGAGGGAGTCAGTGTTTAATGGTGCTGAGTTTCAGTCTGGGAAGATGAAAAAGTTCTGGAGAGGGATGGTGGCGGCGGCGGCTGCGGAGCAGCGTGAATGTGCTTAATGCCACAGAACTGTACACTTAAAAATGCTTAAAATGGAAAATTTTGTTATGTATATTTCACCACAATAAAAATTAAATAAAGTATGTTATTGGTGTCAAATTCCCAGTATGTCTATTTAGAATGCCTGATGGAATGAGAAATTGGAAGTTATAACCAAAACATTTTTAGAGTGGTTCTGAAGTAAAAATGACAACAGAATTGCTACTTAAACATGTGGACCAAGGATAGTAGCTTTGGTACCACTTAAAATCAGAATCTCAGGCCCCGTTCCAGACCTACTAAATCGGATTCTGCATTTTAACAAGATCCCTAGGTGATTCACATGCATATTGAAGTTTGAGAAGCATTAGTCTGGGGTAAATCTAATCACTTCCTAGCTGTGTGACTTTGGGCCAGGTACTTAACCACTTTGTGCCTCAATCATTTTTTTAATATGTAAAATGGTGGTAATAGGAATACTTACTATATAAGGTTGCCAAAGATTAAATGTGATAATAATGCATGTTGTATAATGCCTGGCACATTCAGGGACTATTAGCTATTATTATTACTTTGCTGTGCAGAAGATCTGCAAAAGTTGATTTTTGGGACTTTTCCAAAAAATAGTATACTTAGGCCCTGGCTTAGTGTGGCTCAGTGGATTGAGCACCAGTTTGTGAATCCAAGGGTCACTGGTTTGATTCCCAGTCAGAGCATATGCCTGGATTGCAGGCTAGGTCCCCAGTAGAGGGCATGCGAGAGGCAACCAGATGCTGATGTTTCTCTCTCTCTTCCTTCCCCTCTCTCTAAAAATAAATAAAATCTTAAAAAAAATAGTAGAGTCAGGAAGTCAGTATTTTCCAAAAATAAGAATAGTGTATACCTTCAAGAGATAATTGTGAAAAAAGAATATCTGGGAGATATAGTTTTGGAAAAGTACAAAGAAATGGAAATACTTTCTTCAGAAGACCCAATAGAGCAGAGGTGTCAAATTCACTCACAATGGGGAGATTCTTTTTTTTTTTTGGTAAAGCAGGGGAGAACCAGACTAATATTATTTACAAAGTATAAATGGAATGGAAGCAGCCTTTAATGAAACAACATCATGTTTTTAAGATATTTTGGGAATCAAGTGGTGTGTATTTCACATGTCTGAAACCCTCACATGGCATATAAACTCTCTGCCGAAATATCACAAGTACTTTTGATCTGTGTGATAAAGGACCAAACATGTGTCTGAGGGAGCAGGGTGGACGACAGTTAAATACTGACAAGGGAAGAGACAGAAGGGACAGCTACACAGGAACTGTTAGCACCTGCAGAAGATGTTGCTTAGTTCCTAATTTCTCTGGCAGGAGATCCTTCCTTGTCCCAGAAAAGACTTTTGGAGACAGAGAGGATTTAAAGAAATAATATTGTTAAGAAGTGAGGCTGCTGGGCTTGCACTTTACTATCCGGAATCCCTTTATCTTTCTTGAGAGCCCCCCCAGATCTCTTTTATTCTAGGTCAGTAATTTAACACTCTCAGCTCTCAATTCAAAGCCTGTAATGACCTTGCTGTGCTGAATTATTAGCCCAGGATATAGAAAGAGAGAGAGAGGGAGGGAAAAAAAACACTAAAAACAACAGAGGCCTTTTGATCAGAGCACCAAACTGCAGTTCGCTGTAATTCAAGCTGTCCATTCTTACATGGCAGGAATTAAGGACTCCCCCTGCCAGGCAGGACCCTATTAAAAGACAATAGCTGTTTGAAAAGGGTAAGCAAGTTGATATGGATATAATAGGCCACATATGGGGGCCCCTTTCTACTCTGAAATAAAGCTCCTTCTTAAGAGTTGGGAGCTGAGAAATCCAGTATTCAGTAGGCAGGAGGAGGAGGTATAATGGAAGAGAGTGGGCAGCCATGCAGAAATGCTTGAAGGTGCTTCAGGAAAAAGGGAGGAGGGCTTTGGGAAGCCGGAAGAGGTGAGCATCAATCACTGAGGAGAGGGGCTTTCAGAATGGCCAGGTGTGAGCTTTTTAGGGCCAATGATGACAAAGATCTGGCTGGAACCAATATAACGGTTGGTTTCTCTAATGGGTTAACAACAACAAAACAAGCAGCAAAGTAGTAAGCTCTTGCCAGGAATGATGCAGCTGGCAAAAAGAAATCCTTTCTGCCTTGTTTTAAACAACCCAAAACGTGAGCATCTTAAACTCCAGATGAATGCCATGTAGTGCTACTAAATGTTCTTATTGTTTTTTTTTTAAGATTTTATTTACTTATTTTTAGAGAGGGAAGGGAGAGGGAGAGAGAGAGAGAGAGAAATATCAATGTGCGGTTGCTGGGGGACATGGCCTGCAACCTAGGCATGTGCCCTGACTGGGAATCGAACCTGCGATGCCTGGTTCGCAGCCTGCGCTCAATCCACTGAGCTACACCAGCCAGGGCAAAATGTTCTTATTGTTTTAAAAAAAGCTCTGCAAAACAGAGACAGTGGACCCCAAAGAATTCACCTCTTGCCTACAATCGATACCCCTCCTCAGATACAAAGAGGTAACCACAGGACACAGGACTTCTTACTCTATTAGTTAAACCATGTTTACTAGTTAACCCATGTTTGCTAATCGATCACCAAACACTCTCCATTAGTGGATGATGGTTCTGGAGAATCTTAAATCCACACAACAGAATGTCCTAACCACTGTTTTAGCTATCTGTAAGATCTTAGTATGTTACAAAACAAGGAATGACTTAACAGTGATGCAAGGTATTTAAACACATTAATCTAGTTGTTTATGACTAAATTCTAGACCCCCAAAGTCCTAAGCAAAAAATATCAGAAGATTTTTTTCTTTCTTTTACCACCATGTGCTAATTGCTTACAACGCTCCAGTTCCCATCCACTACATTTAACGGGCTAGCTTGATGCAATCACAGCAAAGAAGATACAACAGATCTCTAACACTGGCTGGTTTTACTAAGTGGGCAACAGGACACAAAGCTGAGCTTTAGCAAATTGAAGTGATTCGCTGGTTAAAGAGAAGCCAAAGATTCCCAACGGGGAAAAAAAACAACTTTTTGACCACCACTGGGTTTAAGACTCCAAAGTAAATATATTATTTTTATTAAAAGTTACTAGAGATCATTGTTTCCATCAAATACTGCAATTCCAAACTACTGTCCACTACAGACTCTGGTTCGTTTCAGATGGTGTCATCACGTAGGAAGGGAGGCGTGAGGAAGAGCACCAAACACCATGCTCCTTCCCCAACTCATGCCTTAGCATATGGTGACAAAACTTTTAGAAGTTCAACTTGGGACATACAGTCTAAAAAGGTTTATTTAGTTTGTGGTGGGCCACTTCCAGGGGTGAGAAACAGCCTAAAGATTACGTATATACAATGATTGGATATGTTGAAATGCCATATTAATTGATAGATATTAAATGCCATATTATCTGATAAATCTTAAGAGATATATGGTCTATGTAATATAAAAAAATAAAATTCATTAAACAGGACAGCATGTGTAGTATGGCACCATTTATAAAAAACGACATATCTAGGGGTGTATATATAAGCAGAAAGATGTTTGAAAGAACAGAGAAAGTGGAGGAAGGGAAAAAAATTGAAGAAAGTTTCTCAGAACTGAAAGACACGAGTTGCCAGGGTGAAAGGACCCGTTAGCCTACCACAGTGAATGTGGACGCACATCAAGGCGCATCACTGTCAAAACTGGCCCACCCCTTTGATTGGGAGCGTGGCAAGATCACTCTGTAGAAGAGCAGGCAGAAGAGGAAATATTGGTGCAGCTATCTTTGGAAAATACAATCTGTCACAGATGCCCCCTGGTCACAATTTACAGTTCTCCCAAATGCAAAATACACCCTGACCCACTACAGCCCCAAACTCCAGGATCTTGTTATACAAATCAAGTCCAGGTACAGATGCAATTACAAGTGCAATTTCTTGGGTACAGTTCCTCCAGTATGGTTCCTCTTTCTGAGCTGCTGTAAACTAAAGAGACAAGTTGTATGCACCCACACATCAGTATATAAAATAGTGATACGGGGATAGGATAACCACAGTAGACTTCAATTCAAAAAGAGGGAGAATGGGTGGCAATATAGTAATTACTGGTCCATTGCAATTCTGAAATCTACCCAGGTATCTGTCTTATTTCCTGTATTTGTGTCCAGTACTTCTCCCTGGTAATGATTTTCCATGGCTTTTGACTTTGTACTCTGGGCTTTTGGTTCCACTTTCTGAATCATACTTTCAGTTCCACAAAACATAGCCTCAGTTTATAGCTGAGCTTTCTTAGCTTGCTTCCTGCCCATAGAGTCTGGGGGTCCAAAGGCCACTATTTATTTTGTATTATCTCCATCCTCTTAAAAAGTGATCATTTTTCTATTAACTTTATTGGGTGTTATTCTAGTAGACAAAATCTGTACCCACAAATCTCTTAGAGACAAGTCCTTCTCTATCTGGGTCTCCCCATGAGGCTGCTGTCGGACAAAACCCTTAAGACCTCTGGCCTTCCGTCTGTCTAAGAGTCTGTGGGGCCCCACCTTGAAATCTGAGGTCTTTTTTTTTTTTTTAAAGATTTTATTTATTTATTTTTAGAGAGGGACGGGAAGGAGGGAGAGAGACAGAGAGAGAAACATCAATGTGCGGTTGCTGGGAGACATGGCCTGCAACTCAGGCATGTGCCCCGACTGGGAATCGAACCCGAGATGCCTGGTTCGTAGCCCGCGCTCAATCCACTGAGCCACACCAGCCAGGGCGAAATCTGAGGTCTTAACACAGGGTTCTCCTTTATCCTGAGGCCCCATTTTCCTGAGAGCACTCTAAATTTGATCTTTGTCTTGAGACACTTTCTTTGAGTACTTTTTGCTGGTTGGAAAACATGTCCTGAACTCTCAATATTTCCTCTAAAGTCTACTTGAAAACAAAATAGTTCATTCTTTAGTACATCCCTCCCACATTTCACTGCAGGCAGTTAGACAAAGACAGGCAGCCCAGAAATCTCCATAACTAGATTATCACATTCTTTAGGTACATTCTCTACTTTTCACATTACTAAAGGTGTCTTTCATAGCAAGGGTCCTCTTATCTCCAGTTTCCAGGAAGCTTTCCTCATTCTTTTAAGCCTTCATTGACGGTCTCCTTGAGGCCCATCAGAATTCCACTAATAGCCTCATGGTCCTTCTTTGCCTGCTGCCCGGTCTTAAACCAATGACACTGGTTTTAGGTTTTTGTTCCTGTAGCACCTTGCTTGAAGTAACAAATTCTGTTGCAGTCATCTACTGATGCATAATAAACCACACCAAATGGAACGGTCTAAAAAGTAACTATTGTGTTCATTGATTTAGTCAGGAGTCACACAGAGTGCAGCCAGGATGGCTTCTCTCTACTCCATGATGCCGGGACCTAAATTTGCGGGATTTTTATGGCTGAGGTTGACTCAAATGGTTGGGGATGGAATCATACGGAGCTTCTTCACTCACATGTCAGGTAGCTAGACTGCAATGACTTGAAGACCAGGCTTGTGGCTGAGCTCCGTACAGCATGGCACTGGTTAGCAGGAGAGGGTGTCCTGAGAGGGAGTGTCTGGAAAGTGAGTTCCCAGAGATCAAGACGGAATCAACGTGGCCTCTTATGACCTAGCCTTGAAAGTCACATAGTGTCACTTCTATCATATTATATTCAATGGGAGGGAATGACATAGACCCCACTTCTCAAAGACAGAAGTGTCAGAGAATATGGCACCCTGTTTTAAAACCACTATCAAGGAAGAAAGGAATCCCAAGACTAGTGGTGAAAATCTGAAGGTCAGATCACTAGATAACTGCCATTAGCAGGAACAGAGATCAAATAATACAGATAAAGCAGATGAGAAGATTCCAGGAGAGACTTCTTTAAGAAGATAAAATAGAATGAATACATACAGATATTAATGTACTTTCTTTAATCAAAGTCCTGGCAGTTAATGAATAATTCATTTTAAAAGGGTAGCTGAGGAAAGTCTTAAAAAAGAGAACACTTATAAGACGCATGGACAAGGTTAAGGGAAAGTGTTTTCTTAGGGCTAGCAACAGGCTGAAGGGACGGGTAGATGAAGTGATTTCTTTAATCTAGAAAACAGGGACCATCCAATGTCAACTGCCACTTTCAGCAGAGGGACAGAGCCAACTCGAATGCATGGCAAACTGGTGGGGAGAGAAACACAAGAAGGTACATCCCAACCTCATTCCCTCTTCTCCTGCCCTTCGGTCTCCTGCCAATACTTTCCCTTGGCTTTAACCCAATGGGAGCCACAGCACAAGAGAATCTGTGGGTTCAAGTCCATGCTGATCAGTCCTCCAGAGCAGAGAAATGTGGAGAGTGGACCTGTAGGGGCAAATGGAAAATAAATAACACAGTACTAAAAGGAAATTTACTCAGTTGGGTAGAGTTTGAAGAAAAACTGGTGATAATTTTATAGGAAATCAATCAAACAAGAAAAAAAAAAAAGACAACCCTGGGGTGAGAAGGTTGTGCAACATAATCAGTGTCAACAATGTTTATATACTTATAAAACATAAACACTGAATACTGACATAACCAAAATCTTGATTAAGTATATTAGAAAGCTGGGGGCTTAGCAAGACTACGTATGCGTGGTAAAGTGTGTTAAGGAAGTTAGATTTACCTTTTAGACAGTGGGGAGTCAATAGGCAATGCCTGAAATTGCAAAAATCAAGTAGCAACATAAGCAAGTAATTCAGAGATCGACAAATAAATGTCAAACAAATCACTCTAGGGAGTTGAAAGTGGTTACCTCTGAGGAATGGGGAACTACATTGAGAGTTGGGGGGATGCTATTTTTTTTTAAATTCTTATAGAACTATTTTACCCTTTAAACTGTATGCACGTATAACTTTGACTTAAAAAAATCAGGAAAAGAATACTCAGCCTAGAGGGCCACCTGCTCTGTGAAACCTTCCCTGACCCCTCAAACTAAATTAAGTCATCTTTCCTCTGGACATTCTTACCGTTAGCACCTGAACCTCTAGTTAGCCCAAACTGCAAGTAATTTAATTACTGGCTAATTTGACTGTGAGTACTCTGAAGGTAGGGATCACATCTTATTAATCATTGTTTCTCAGCACCTGTCAAACCCAGGCACATAAGGAATATGTAAGAAATATTTCCTGAATTGAATGATCTCAGTTGATGGCACCAACAACCTACCAGTAGTACCACAAAGTAGAAAATTTCTATGAGCAAACTATCTTTCTAACCCTCACTTACATAGCTTCCTGAGCTCTATCTATTACCTCACTGTTACAGACTAACTATTTGCATCCCCCTCAAAATTTATATGTTGAAGTGCCCAGGGTGAGAGTATTTGGATGTGGGGCCTTTGGGAGGTAATTAGGTCACGAGGGCGCAGCCCTGGTGAATCGATTAGTTCCTTGTAAGAGAGGCTCAGGGGACACACGCCTCTTCTGCCATGAAAGTATACAGTAAAAAACAGCCACTTATGAAATGGAAAGCAGGTCTCGATGGGCTCAGAATCTGCCCGAGCCTTGGTCTTGAATTTCCAGGCTCCGTAATTGTGAGGAATAAATTTCTGTTCTTTATGATCCACCCAGTCGGCAACAGTTTGTTATAGCAGCTCAAACGGCCCAAAGCACTGACCCTAGGCAGAATGGCCCTTCTGCCATTCTCCGCGCACACCAAGCCTCTGCGCCCTTGCGCACGCTGCTCCCTCGGCTGGAGACACTCTCCCTGTTCGGTTCCCACTCTCCACTGTTCATCTTCCAAGGACCATTTGAAGTAGTATTAAACACAACCTCTTCCATGAAGCTTTCCTCAAAATTTGTAGTCAGACTAAATCTCTCCTTGCACTTATCCCAAAGTATGTTTTGTGAAATTCTACTTGGCACTTATTTAATAACATCTTAATAATCACACTTACACCCTGGCTGGGCAGCTCATTTGGTCAGAGCATAGTCCCGATGGGCCAAGGTTGCAGACTCAGTCCCCAGTCAGGGCACGTATAAGAATCAACCAACGGATGCATAAATGGGGGTGAACAACAAATTGATGTTTCTCTCTCTCTCTCTCAAAAATCATTAAAAAGATAATTATTATTATGCTCACATCTGATTTTCTCCCTCAGTTCGTAAGTTCCTCAAGTCCAACTGGCTCACTCATCTCATATCCTTCACCAGCATGGTGTCAATGAATGCTGTAGAACAGTGCTTTCCTGTTACGTAAACTGCCATTATTCCTGCTCCCAGGAGAAGGACAGTGAACCCCTGAGGACCATGTCTGGTACAGGGATTAGCATATATATAGTAGCTATTTAATAGGTACTGAATTTTAAAAATTAAAAGAAGGCCAGGTAGAAATTTTATTTCTCACACTTCACAAGGCTCTTTTACTCTGCCTTTCCTCTTATTTCCGCATAATCGAGCCTTCCACAAACTGGCCCCATCCTAATTATATATTTCCTGTTTGTTGCTTTGCACCATGTACTGGTTTTCCACAAGTCAAGTCAGACTTCTTTACGACTCCTTGCAGTGTATGATATTTTCTACTTCTGCTAATATAATTATATGTCACTAAAATGAAAGTTCCAAAATACTTCCTTTTATAATAAAAGTAGATTAGGTAATTCAGACTCATCCTCCTAGCTGAGAAAAACTGGATGGATTATTAAAAGCACCTGTTTGAAGCCACCAGGGCAAATGAAGAAGGACAGGGCCGAGTATAAGAGGAGAAAACACAAGGAGGTGAGCCCAGCATTTGGGGCCACTTTTCCCCATGGGCAGGAATTCTAAACAGAAGGATCCATGTATTAAATTCAAGGGATTCCACAAAATTGGATATGAAAAAAAAATCATTTTTTTAGTTTTACTAACCTCTAACTGGAATTTAGTACTTCCCTCAATTATGAATGTAAATATAGAATTAGCAGTACCTGTGATTTTTTTAAAACAATAGAAATTTCAGATATTTTCATATTACATTAAAGTTGTTCCAGGTATCTTATAATATCATTTATATTTATCACTACTTCCCAAAATAATGTATTATTGTACCCACTACCAGTTCCAGGGACCTCTGCCAGTCATAAAAGAGTCAGCTGATAGATTGAGCAGGTAATAATTTTAAATTACAGTTAAGTTCCTGGGTTTTCAAGTGATTCTTGATGTGTGGTAGTAAAAAAACTAGAGTTCAGGACTCACCCAGGCTAGGGCTGGGGACTCTGGTAAATCTTTGGCTCTAGTTGGCACTCTGAAAAGCTATACCTAGAAACAGATCAGCCCTACCTGAGACCTATACCTAGCTTCAAATGATTTCAGTCCCCGATTAGACTGAGGTAATCCAGGGTTGCTACTGCTCAGGCCATCTGCCAGAAACGAATGTAAATCCCCTCTGAAGAAGGATAACATTATTGTAAGCCTTACATTACCTCTATAATTCTTCACATACAACGTACAGCTCTCAACTAAAGGCAGAAAAAAGTATACTACAAGATAAGACAATGGAGTAAAAAAACCAAGAGATAAAATAGACAACAGACACAGACCCACAGGGAATTCAGATAATAAATTGTGGACTTTTTCATAATTATACTGTACTATGTTCAAGCAAATGAAAGATAAAATCTAATAAAGAAACCATAAAAAAAAGAACTGAATGGTAATTCTCGAACTAAAAAATACAATAATCAGAAAAGGCTATACACTGTACAATTCCAACTATATAACATCCTTTAAAAAGCAAAACTATTAAGAGAACAGAGGTTGGGGTGAGGGTCAGGGATAAACACGCAGAGCACAGAGGATTCCTGGATCAGTGAAAATACTCTGTATGATACTACAGTGATGCACACATGTCATTACATCAAGAGTGAAGCCTAGGGCAAACTATGGACTTCGGACGATACTGATGTGTCAGTGTAGGTTATCAACGGGAACAAAGGTATTGCTCTGGTGAGGGGTGTTGGTAATGAGGAAGGCTATGCATGTTTGGGGTCAGGGAAAATATGGGAAATCTCTACCATCCTGTCCATCCTGTGAACCTAGAACTACTTCTTTAAAAAAGTCTTTAAAAAACAAAGCATATTTAAACTACACAAAGTTGTCACAATAAACTATAGGGATAAACTATAGAAAGTAAAACTAACTAACATCCTCTTTGTTTCTGGGAATAAAAAGAAGGAAGAATGAAGCACTGTGGAGGGCAATACTAAGAGAAGTATGAGAAACACTAGTAAATAAATACTAAGTTTTCTTCAAACTAACTTTTAATCATTCAGTTTCCCCAGCTTGCAATTTCTATTTTTTCCTTCTTTTACAACAGACTAATTAAAAGTAAGATACAAAACACAAATAAACAATAATTAGAAATAAGAACTCGGTAGATGGGTTTAATAGCAAATCAGACATAAATGAAAAGAGAATTAATGAACTGTAACACTGGTTAAAAATATCCAGAATGAAGCATAAAAGACAAACAACAGAAATTACAGAAAAATACATAAGAGACGGAGGATATCATGAAAAATCCTAATGTTTATGTCTTTGAAATACCAAGAGTGGCACGGAAGTAAAATTGAAAAGCTAAAAATTGAGAACTTGCCAAAACTGATAAAAGGCATCAAGTTTTTGATTCAAGAAGCACTAAGATTCCCAAATAGTTTGAATATAAAGAAAAGCAAACTGAGGCACATCATAGTAAAACTACCAAAAACCGAAGATCAAGAAGAAATATCCAAAGAGTAGCCAGAGATAAAGGACAGATCATTTTCAAAGGTGTAAAAATGAGACTGACAGCTGATATCTCAGCAGAAATAGTGGAACCCAGAAGCTAATGGAATGGTACATACTAAATGCTAAAAGAAAATAACTGTCAACCCAGAATTTATAAAAGAAGAAACTGCTCTTCAAAATGAAGATTTATAGATATTTAATAGTTTAATAATTCATTATTTTAATAATTATGCTATCGTTATAGAAGATGTTAACATTAGTGGAAGCCAGGTGAAAGTGATATGGGAACTCTATTAATTTTTGCAACTTTTTTCTAAATCTAAAATTATTATAAGAGGAAAAAGGGTGAAGGCAAGTTCAGAATGAATGCTCCACGAAGGTTGGGATTTCTTGTCTATTTTGTTCACTGCTGAATCCCCTAGTGTCTAGAACACTAACAGAAAGGCACTCAGTCAATATTTATTGAATGAATGAACGACAGTAGCAGTAGCTTTCATTAATTCAACATAGTATATCTTAGGTAGAATGCTAAGCACTTGACATTCATTATCTCATTTAATACTTCCAACAACTGTGTAACACAGAATTTCATATTTTATATATGACTCCACTTTATAGATGAGGCTATGCAACCTGCCCAAGATCACACATTAGTAAGTGGCAGGCCTGACTCCGATGTCTGTGTTCTTACCCACTGTGGTACTGTGCTGTCATGTCGCATATAAATACTTCTCCTTTCTTTTTTGCTCATCCAAATTCTACTCACCTTTCCAGGTTGCACTAGTCAGTCAGTATTCTCCAGAGGAACAGAACCAACAGTATACATATAGTTATATATAGGAAGAGATTTAACTTATGTGATTATGGATTTGGCTTTTGTGATTATGGAGGCCAGGAGTCTCACAATCTGCCATCTGCAATCTGGAGAACCAGAAAAGGTAGTGGTGTGATGCAATCTAAGTCTGAAGGCCCAAGAGTCAGGGGAACTAGTGTTGTAAGTCTCAGCCCAAGTCCAAAAGCCCAAGAATAGAGGCAGAGGGAGGGTCAATGGCATAAGTTCTAGTCCGAATTCAAAGGCCCAATGAATAGGAGTGCTGATGTCTCAAGGAAGAAGAAAATGGATGTCCCAGCTCAAGGAAAAAGAGCAAATTCACCCTTCCTCCATCTTTCTGCCCTAGTCAGGCTCTTAATGAATTGGATGATGTCTACCCACATCGGCGAGGGCAACCTTCTTCACTCAGTCCACCACTTGAAATGCTATCTCTTCTGAAAACACCCTCACAGACACACCTAGTAATAATGTTC
Source organism: Tonatia bakeri (assembly GCA_004024845.1). Lineage (NCBI taxonomy): Eukaryota > Metazoa > Chordata > Mammalia > Chiroptera > Phyllostomidae > Tonatia > Tonatia bakeri. Next base: position 228,021 of record PVIA01000036.1, read on the forward strand.
TACCAGCTATCTGAGTACATGTTAGCCTGGTCGAGTTGACACAAAAAATTAACCACACATGTCGAAACAAACTCCTCCATATATAATGACTTATTTAATTACCTTAGTACCAATTATTTCTTCTTACTCTCAGAGCACGACGTAATGCCATTATATAAGGTCTTACACTGCTCTCTAATTGTTTATTAGTCAGTAAACGTTATCTCCACCCCTGGATGGTAGAGCCTGCACACACCTGGCTATGCAGTATAATCTTGTGGACCACCATGCACGTTGTCATTGACCAAAATGTCATTACTATGCAGCACATGGCTGTGACGTCCTTTCCACAGACTCACCCAAATACCCTTTTGTTTAAGTTTCCACTAACAATACTCCAGTAATTTCATTACAGACACTATTTCTAAAATGACAACAGGCAGCTCAGGTCAAGTTCCCTGAAAGCAGAGCCGAGACACGGGTTTTGGTGCCCGTAACTGACTGAAGGGGTGCCCTGGGAAGAGCGGGACGGGATGGGAGGAGGACCCCGGTGCAGCCTGATCCCACAGTGAGCTGTGGAGCACGAATCGCACCTCCACACCAGTCCCATTTCGAGGCAAGGGGACCAGTCCTTTTAATGCCCATGTGTCAGTCAATTATTGGCTATGTGAGGCCCTCATGGTGGTGGGGAGGTGTTAAGAGCTCCTGTTTGGCTGAGACTAATTTTCTGGAAAAGGGACAGCTGGGCCCAATAGGAAATTAAGGATTGACATGCCTAATATCGACTACTTTGCTCCAACCCCATGATTACCAAATATGAGAAAAAAGTCATATTAATCCCTTAGACACTTGTCTGAAGCTCACTGCAATGAATTTTTGAACCACATTAAACACACACACACGTTGATTTCAAATGATGCTGCTGCCTTCCTCTTATTACAAGGTCTCAGAGCCTGTCTGCCACTCAGCTTTATTGAGCTTAGAATGCAGTGTCTCTTATATTTGCAAATATACCTTTGATAAAATGCTCTCATCTTTAAAAAATAAAAAATAAGTGTTCTCTCCTAAGCCAGATTACATAATTTATAACCCTATTGATGCAGGCCACATTTGAAGCTTTGTAACAATACCTGATATGGTGGTAAACAGATTTAAAAAATTTTATTTGGGAAAACCATGCAAGGAACAGGGTCTGGGGATACTTTAAAGATCAGGTCTATAGGGTTTAATATTCTAAACATTAGATTTGACTTAGAAAAACACCACCTTAAAAAGGTGGTTTTTACATAAAGTTTTCGATAATACCTTTTTTCTTTATGGCAAGTTCAGGGCAATTTGGCACAGCAGTATAATTCTCTGGGTTAAACCCCTTGAGAGGGCGTGTGTGGTGCATAGAAGGTGAAGTATAAGAGTGTGCAGATGAACAATTATCCCCACACATGTAAACTGCAGCTTGTGTGGCGTAAATACACTCCCCCTGCCTGGAACCGCCTGTGTAACATTCTCTCTTTGGGCTCTGTGGTTTCTCAATACATTCCAACTGTTTGGAGGCTGGAACTTGGCTCAGCAAGCACAGATAAACAGCTTCCTGGAGCAGGTTGCCAGCACGAGGAGCAATGACCTCAGCAGAGAATGTCTGCTTTTCATTACCCTGAGCACATCACTGTAGCGCTAGAACGAAGGGTAGGAACAATACAAGTTAGCTAGACTTGACTGGCTCGGGTCTCCCATTACAACTTGAAGTTTTTAATGTTGGCTGCCAGAGAAAAGGGGGTATAGACAAAAAGTGAGAAAATGGCTTGTGGGTGGAGCGGGGGAGGATAGAAAAGCTTTCTTAGGCTATTCTCTGAATGTACTAAATGATGACTGAACTGGATATCACCAAATGGCTAATAGTTGAGCTGGAAATCATCAAAGGCTTTTAATCTGCAAAAAAAAAGTACACAAAATGCAAGATAAGCATAAGGTGTTACAGAAAACAAGAGTGACCAAAAAGTCCTCAAGATTTTCAACTCTGATACCATTTAAAGAGAAAGAAGAGGATGACTATCACTCTCTATGACATCCGTGAGGCAGGAGAGAAGCAAAAATCCCATAAAGCTGGAGCTAAAGGGAAATGAAATGTAATGGAAATGAATTGTATCTACCTAGACATTGTACACATGTCATTTCACCTGACTTACATAACTGTATGAGATAGGTATTATGCCTAGCAATGACCCTGACTTGCAAAATATAACGTAAGAACATTGGAAAAGGCATTTGTTGTTAATGCTATTTAATGAGAAAGGGATGAATTTAGGGCTGCTCCTATGGCCGCCTCGGAAACAGAACTACTACTACTACAGCCCCAGAACTCAGTAACCCTGGATCAACGTGTCCTAAAGTAAATTTACAAACTCATGATATCTTCTGATAAGACGGTTTCCACTGGGCTGGTCAAAAGTGCATCTGATAGTTGAAGAAAGGAATCACAGTTATGGCCTCAGGCAGGAAATTAGTTGAACATGACCCCTCTTGAGGGACCCTGAGAAACAATTTGTTCTGTGAGGAAGTCACTGACGCAAAGATGCACCTGCCACGGAGCTGGAAGCTGAGAGACGGACAAACATCTTAGCAAATCATAGGAACAGAGAGAAGATTCATTTGACTTTCATTTCATTTTCTCAGGGAAGAAGAACCTTTGTGTGGCTGCCAAAATCCTAACTGTCCCTCCTCCTTCCCCTCTATCCCCGCCACCCCCACGCCGGTTCATTAAAACCTTCTGGTGAAAGGTGCCAGATTGTGTCATTCTTTCCTGCTCTCGTGCCAGGCCTGTGCTGCCAGCACCACAGATCTAGAGTTCTGAGCAAATCATGGAAGAAATTAAAAGCACTGATGAATTTAAATTGTTCTACTGTTGATGAAGCAAAGTTTTAAACTGTCAGTGGTGGTATGGGAAGGAATATTAGAACTTGGATTGAACCAAGTAAAAATTCTTTATATTGCTTATAGATTAAAATAAATCAAGTAAATTCCCTGAGGGAAAATATTTTAGTGTGAATAATTACAACTAATTTTATACTAGCGCTCATATAAAAGCAGCTCCCATGAAAACAGAAATAATATCACTGGGTCTTGAGAATACTTCAGGCAAGGATGTAGTTCCTACATTTCTCCTTAAAGAACAGCTTCACAGCAGCTAAGTTTCTCTTAACTTGAAGAAGAGAGGGGGTGGGGAAATAAGGTCTTTCCTGACAGGGAGAATCTGGGCCCAATTATTACTTCCATAACCTTTGACTCTGACTTCTAAATGAGTCAGGGGACCAGTGGGCTGTGAAATGGCTTCCTCAGTTACCAGGTCAAGTGCTGCTGGATGGTTTCCTGTAATCAAAACATGAAGGGACTGAAGAAGAGGGATGAATTCTAGGCAAGTAAGTTGCTTCTTACATCCTCAATGGACCTGGGTTTTTAAGCTTCAAAATAGATTTTGGTGACTCTAAACTCACTACCACATCTCGCTGGAGTCCTTTGCTATAGAATACCTCTGGTAGCACAGAAAAGGGCCAGAGCGCTCTGCAGAGTTCACAAACAACAGCTCACAGAAGAGCCTGGGCCAGTAACAGTGAGGCTAGGATCGCTTTAGCTCAAGGCAAAATCTATTCCTGGCAATTATCTGAGTCTGTGAGAATCCAGATGCTGACAATGAGAAATGGGTAATTTTCTGTTACAATGTGTTAACTCCAGCTAAGAACGGAACTGTGGAAAAAAGATGGGGTGGGGGAGGAGAAGCATTACCCCTTTTGAAGAAGCCTGTAATAGAATTAGTCACTATTTCTTCAGCACACCACATTTTGGCTCAATTTGACAACAATAAGTAGGGAAAACAAGGAGCAGAAATGGCCCAGAGAAGTCTCAAGTCCATCCCTCCTTTAAAGCTATGGGCCTAGACATCAGTGAAGTCTGGTTTGTTCTGATGTGTTTCTTGTTCCTCCAAATCTCCACTCCTCCGTTACCGTGAGCACAAGGAGAACCCAAAACAACGTTACTGAAATGCTGGATGGTGGGTAATCCTAAAAAAAGATCTGCCAACTTTAGAACTGAAAGTTTATACCCTGATTACTTAGGAGAGAAGTGGGTCATTTGTTCATAAGGTTTAGAGCACCTGTTTAAAATAATAATATATATTTTATAATCATGGATTGTTTTCATTAGCATTATATTTCAAGGATTTAGTAACGTATTATTGGAATCTACTTTTTTAATCTGCATTTTATGGAGTTATCCTAATCAAAACAATAAAAAAGGAGTTTGATGTCAGTACCTTTCACAAGAGTACATACATTAGAAAAAGGTATGCAACTTCCCAACTGAATTCTGATGATTAATATGAACCAGAGTGGACTTTTCCAAGAACTGACAAAGATGTTCATCTCCATATTTATTCCATATATTAGATAACAAACAATTTTACTACTTTCACATCATATATAAGTGGTGATAAGGGAGGCCAATTACCCACAAGGTAGCTTTCTGTGATCACCACCTAGGGTATTTCATTCTGAGTAGCGGCCAAAAAATCCTTTTTTGGACACAGAAAGCCTAGGTAATAAAGGCAGACAATGCAAAGGTGAGTCACCGGCGCTAACTTACTGGCTCTCGGATGGGACGAGCCAGTCACTCCACGGGATAAGCCCTCAAATACCATCTCCTCCAACAGGCCTTCCTGGACACGCTACACAGCACATCACCCTAGTTATTTCCTTGTTATTTATCCTGTTACAGGAATCACCTATGTGACTTGGGAATACAATTCCAATACTTTCGTGTGCCTGAATTTCCTAATGTGTGAAATGTGAGCCTTAAAATGAGATAATGCACGTTACATGCTTAGAACAGCGCCTAGCAGAGCAAGCATGTATTAACGAGCACTCATGAGCTGTGTCGTCACCATCAGTTTACTCCTTCACTGACCATCTCCCGAGGGCGACTACCTTACTCGTCTTGTTCACCACTGTATCTCCACTGCCCGCGCACACAGGCACATAGTAGGGGCTCAAAAGTAATTACTGAATGAATGTTGTCTTATATTCGCACATCTCCTTAAAATAAACCATCAGTGAAGATAATTCCTGTACTTGTCACCAAAACAGTCATCACAAAAACTTCCCAAGAAGCTACAATCATCTTTTAAGAAATGAAACAGAACGAAAACAAACAAGACACTCGATCGTAAGAGCCCCCCTGGGCCCACCCGCCGAGACCGCAGAGCACCATTCTTTTCCACATTAGCAGGGGAGGCCAAGCTCCCTGATGCCGCAGTGTTGTAACTATCAATTTAGCCCGTAAAGAATGGTTCCCAATTCTGATAGGAATTCTCAGATTTCAGTTTGTTTTTCTCTCATCATTATTTTCCAATGTCTTAAAAAACCACAGTTCTCATTTTATCTTTGCCACAAAACCTGGTCACACTCTGCTGTGGTTTCTAAGTTACAGCTACGCCAGCCTCATTTTCTTGGCTGTACTTCTGCAGAGGTCCTGACCTGGGGCTGACACTTGGGCTATTCTTGGAGCGGCACCTCTAAATAATAGTTCCTTTTACCTTTTGCTGGTTGAAAGAAAACATTCAGAGGTAGAGGCTGCATACAACGTAAAAGAAAACCCTCCGAGAGTGAGAATCCTCCTTTCGGGAGAGTGCAGAGGCATGTGAGCTGAAGCGCCCACAGCCTGCAGACGCGCACACGCAGCACGGCTCAGCTACTCCCACTTCACAGCTGCTCCAGACTCGCTGGGACAACCACAGATGCGCTGGAAAACACCAGCGTGGGACAGCACAGGTGAGAGGGGCAAGCCGGCCCAGGAGAGAAAACCAACAGAAAAGCCTTCCACAAACCATTCTGAAGAGTACTTCTATCATTGTTAAAGGTAAACCATCCATCATTAAGTTTATGAAAATCTCAATGTGTGAACTTGAAACTGAGAGACGGAAATGTTCAGTTAACACATTTTCTTTTAAATACTTCCTGCCCTGGCTAGTGTGGCTCAGCTGGTTGGAGTATCATCCCATAACCTAAAGGTGAGGGTTTGATTCCCTGTCCAGGCACAGGCCTAAGTTTCAGGTTCGATCCCCAGTCCAAGTGCATACGGGAAGCAACCAATTGATGCTTCTCTCCTTTCCTCTCTCTCTCTCTAAAAGCAAGAAAAAAAAAATGTCCTTCAATGAGGATTAAAAAGAAAATGCTCCCTATTGTTTAGAGCCAGCTCCAATTGTATCCCCCCCAAAGACCAATACTAAATATTAAAGTAAAAATGAACTTTAGTCACCAGGCAAGACTATATCATAGTTCATAAGGGAAAATTCAAAGAATTTAGAAAGTATATCTAGAAGAAACCTCAAAATATTATCTGGTTAGGCCTCCAGCAACATTAGGCAGAACAGTAACTTGGAGGCAGCAGAGGATACTGTTTTGAACTGCAGACAAGACTTGATTCCTAACTCCATCACTTATTAGCTTGTGAACCTAAAGAAGCTATCTGAAGCCCGGTTGGTGTGGTTCAGTGGAGTGAGCGCCAGCCTGCAGACTGAAAGTCCGCCAGTGGAGGCACATGCCGGGTTTGTGGGCCAGGTTCCTGGCTGGGGGCCTGCGAGAAGCAACTGGTCTATGTTTCTCTCCCTCTCTTCTTCCTTCCCCCTCTCTCTAAAATGAATACACAAAATCTAAAAAAAAAAGAAGCTATCTTAAGCTTCCTGAATCTGTTTCTTCATCTATAATAAAATAGAGATAATATAACAGTACCTACCTCAAGGAATTATAGTGGCTGTGACACAGTTTAATAAAAATTGTTTATTATAAAATAGAATTATTGTATTATTATTAGCACGTAAGACTTTCTTATATCCATTTCAGAGATGAGGTAACTGAAGCTCAGAAAATTTCAGAAATTTGCCCAGGATTCTAGAGCAAGGACACATGAGAATAAGGATCTCCGCTTCCTGGGGCTGTGTGTGCTCTTCCCACTGCATTATGGTTCTATGAAACAATACAAAAAGAGGGCTAAGAGAGAAGGCTTTTCACTAGATAAACAAAATTCACAAATCAAAACCAGTAGCCTCTACCATCCAGGTCTTATCCACAAAATACTACTTCCTGTTCCATGAGACATCCATATCTTTCAAGTCTTTTTTTCTTTATTTTATTTTTCTTTTTTAGGATTTTGAAGCTTTGATGCTAGTTCACTCCCCAAAATAACCTGCCTCAGGCCCATATGGTGTCTTGGAGTTCTAGAGGTTTGGGCACAGGCCACTCACACCAATTGTATACTTTTAATTTCCTGAGGAGAAGAAACAACTAGCTTTGACAACTAGCTTTCTATCAGCACTGTGGAAAATATTAAGTTTCTTCAATTGTGTATTGGTAGATAACAGCTATAATCAATAGCATTCTGAAAGTTATGTGTTACCATTGATTTTCTAAAGCTCAGCATCCATTACATAGATCTGTGGGTTTCACTTTTGAGTGTTATACACATAGGACACAGCCTCTTAAATGGCAAAATATAGAGCTTTATCAAAAAGAACAAACAAAAAAGAGAAAACAAGGATCGTCTTTATTGATAGCAAGAACAAGAAAAAGAGTATGGTATGCAATAACTTAAAATATAGGTAAAGCTGTTGATGCAACATTTACCTAACAAGTGTTATATGCTCAGCACCATGCCAGGCACTGGGAACCCAAAGGTAAAGGAGGAAAGATGCCTGCCCTGAAGGAACCGGCGTCACAGGGAAACGACTCAAAGCAGATGGATGTGGTGAGGGCGGGGCGGGGGGCGGTGCATGAAAAAAGCCAGGAAGAAGTATTGCCCCAGAAGAATCATATTTCGCTTGGCAAGGAGCCTCAAGAGTGCTGGTACAGATTAGATGGCCTAGAAACTTAACCCCTAGGCTTGTCAGTTCTGTGAAAGCAAGCAAGGCTATTCAACCTCAGTCTTTATTCCCTCCTACCTCGTTCGCTTCCCACACCATGAGCAGGAGTGAGGTTCCTCTCCTTTCTCTACTTTATCCTCTTTACAAGACTGGCAGCAGGGACCAGCTCTGCTCCTGGAAAGCCTGTTTTTCCCAGAAACTTGAAATTCCAGTCCATAAGAAATCTAGATTTTATTTGCAAGACTTATTGTTCAGCAAAAGAGTTTGGGAGAGGGAAGAATTCCCCTAAGAACAACCCAAGTTTAGGCCACTGGCATACCTGTCTGACCTCCAAGGAACCTCCGGAGAGCAGAAAGGGAAAAAATCTGTTTTCAGAAAGGATGGGCCTGAGTTCACGATTCACCTTAAATAGAAGCCTGTAAGACGTGGCTCTTCCTTTCTTAGAGTGCTCCCAGTAAATTAGAACAAAAGGAAGGAGACATCAAATAATTATATAAATACGTAATGGCACACTGGTAACAAAAATAATGCTTTGTGTTTCTTTAGCAAATCCTTTTGGGATGACCAAGGTGTTTTAAAGTGATTATCTGATTCAGCCTAAAAACAGTTCTAGGATGCTAAAGTAGTAGTAACCATTTTGATTTTGACACACTCCAAGCACAAACCTTACAAAGAAGTACAACCCTTCAAAGATACAATCTAAGAAAGATGTCCTGCCTCTAGAAATACTCTTAAATCATGTGATTGACACAGCTTCCCATAGAAAGAAAACTGCAAAGGAACAGCATCCTAAACATTTCAATGAAAAAAGCCAGCCGTGAAGAACACAGGCTAAAGGTACACTAACTAAAGGAAATCAGAGTGAATATTCTGAATCACATAGAAGGTTCAAAATTATAAGAGGGACCTAAAGATACAGATCCACTAGATCAAACAAGCAGCTGTTGAGCTTCTGTAGTCATGACCATCATGATACGTGTCACTGGACAAAACCAGGTGCTCCAAAGATGTGTTCCAAAACACGTCAGGGCAGCCCTGGGCCAGCCTATCAAAACTGAGCTTTCACTGCCGCTACATACTCAGCACCGTCCTGCTGTTTTTCATGCACCTCGCCTTCCCCCAGGCGCCTTCTCTGGGCTTGCCCTATTTGCAAAGCATTCATATACTTACTATTCAGTGAAGAATCTGGCAATGCCATATTGGCTAATATCTTCCTTATTTTCTAGCAACTGGCACACTGCATCCTCCATGTACGTGAGGACATGTCGCTGAGCTGCAAAGACAAGCAAGAGAGACAAGTGAGAGACAAAAAACTTGAGCAACTATTAATATAAAATTAAATATATATATAAAAGTCCTCCCATCCCAGTGGGAGGTCGTGAAAGCCCATCGAGGTGTTGGCTCTCTCCTAGGAAGTGGACTGAAACAGGCCAACCAAACTCGCTGGCCCTAAGGAAGCCATGGTCCCAAAGGGTAGAATGGGACATGATGCAGCACAGGACTCGGTGCCATCTGATTGGCTGTTAGTATAAGCATCAACCCTTCATCTCAGTGATGAGGGTGAGCTGGAGAGGAGCTTTGGCACCATTAAGCAGAAACACCTGGAAGTTCTTCCCACCTCCTTCCACCCCCTTCTAATTTCTGCATGTCTCAGAAACTTATCCGAGGGAAGAGTGCCTAAAGCATAAATTATCTGATTGGAAAGAAAACTCAATTCTTTAATTAAAAAAAAAGTCACTAAAAAATTCAAGGGCCACAAAAACTGGTGTATAAGCTCGTAACCTTGGAAAAGAATAAGACCATGAAATCTATGTTGCTCAATTTATCAGAAATTATGTTTTCGACATTTGTTGTGACTGGTAAATGTGCAAATTAATCATGGTCTTATCAGAAAGGATCTGAGTGTTAGAATTAGAAAGAAATGGGTTTGAATCATGGCTCTGTCTTTGGTAGCTTACTCTTAGATAGTTACTTAATCTGTACTTGTGTGGAAACGTAATTTAACTTTTTCTCAAAATATGGTCAGTTGTTGATCTGCAGCCTCCCTGCTGAATGCAGATTTATAAGCTGGCACCATCCCAGACTTAGTGACCTTAAATTTCTAACTGGAGCCCCATAATTTTAACAAGGACCCTTAGTGCCTCTTACATATGCAGAAGTTGAAGAATCAGTGGTTTAAAACGTGAGCTCTGAAGTTTAGAGAGACCTGAGGTCTGTTTTCAGCTCTACCAATTCCTAGCTGTGTGACCTTGAGCAAATTACCCACCAAGCCTATTTCCTCACTGTAAAATGTGGATAATAATACTATCACTGTTTGGCCCTGGCTGGTGTGGCTCAGTGGATTGAGCGCTGACCTGCAAACCAAAAGGTCACAGGTATCTAAGTAAATAAAGAAAATCTTAAAAAAAAATTATCACTGTTAGTATACTATTACACTGTTATTATTGTAGTAATAATACTGTTAGTACCTACATCATGGAATCATAAAAATTAAATAAGGTAATGTGTGTAAAACGCCTGAGTGTCTGACTTGCTTGATAATGTATCTTTTTTTTTTAAGAATTTATTCATTTATTTTCAGAAAGAGGGGAAGGGAGGGAGAAAGAGAGGGAGAGAAATGTTGATGTGTGAGAGAAACATCAGTTGGTTGCCTCTCATGCGCCCCCAACCAGGGACCTGGCTCACAACCCAGGCATGCGCCCTGACTGGGACTGCGACCTTTCGTTCACAGGCCGGGCTTAGTCCACTGAGCCCCACCAGGTGGGGCTTGATAATGCATTTTCTTAAAAGCCCCTCTCAAAGGGCTGTGGAGGGTCTATTTCAGCAAACAGCCCAGGCCAGAGCTTCTGATGTAGCCTGTGCTCGACACACGATTGTTCCCCCTCCCTGAATTTTATCTGTAGGTATGACAATGGCGGCTAGGCATGCTTCACATAAAAACTTCCAATTCAGCATTTTCCATTTACCATCCAAAAACATTTTTTAAAAAACTACAGCTTTCTTTTGGAGCAGTGAGAATAAAAACCCCAAAGTGATGAATAGCCTGACAAAATGCAATTCCATTAAACTGCTGCCAGGACGGACATGGGGTGATTACCCAAAGTTAATAAAAATGAGTACTTCAAAAACACGATTCCTGAAGTCCTGGTGGTCCCGCAAAACTTATAAAGCAAGTAAGTTTATCTACCCAAACTGAGCTCCAGAGCGTCTTCACGGAACAATGGTGACCTAGGGTTCCTCGGTGTCTGCCCCAGCCTGAAGTCCACATGAACGACATGTTTACATTCTGTTACTTCTTCTGTTGATCTGAGTGCTTCCCAAAACTAACAACCATCAATCACTGCAAACATTCTCCAGCCCTCCACCCCCAAAAGATGTGAAGACAAAATCAGTGCTTCATCAACGGTTCTTCCAACTGGAAAACGCCTTCTCCGACAAATGGCCAAACTGAGTGAAGCTGTGAGATAACATATGCAAATTTATGGTGTTAATTGTTTTATAATTAAATACATATTAAATTAGGAGAAAAAAAAGGCCAAGCTAACATTAAAATCGGCTACATTTTTGCCTCTGTATTCTCTTGCCCTTCTTCCACCCACTTACCCTGATCTTACAAGAACATTCCTCAGGCTGTATGGACGTCTATGACTTAGATCTATCTAAGGCTATCAAAGAATATTTTTAATGGTAAAAATGAAAGAGCTATGCCATACTTAGAAGCAAATCATGCTACTTTTCCTTAACTCCAAGGGTTGAAAGTCAATGTAAAAGCCCTTAATGAAGAAATGTTTTCAAAGTAATTAGAATAAAGTAGTTTTGTACTCCTACAAAGAAAGTAGGGGGGAGAGAAAGAAAAATAAAGGACTATACCTGTTTAATATTTGTCTACCAACCAGATGTTTAGCGTTTAATATTACATATAATAATGATAATAACGGCTATCAAGTTTGAGCACCTGCGCAACTTATCAGCGTGCCAGATACTACATTAATTATTTTACATGCATTATTTTATTTGGTCCTCACAACAATCCTCTAATGCATACTTTGATTACTTCCATTTTACAAACGGGAGAACTGAGATTTGTAGGATTAAAGTAACCTCCTCGAGATCACACCACAGTTTGCCTCGTACTAAGAACTCATGCTCTTAACACGGTACCATACTGCCTCCTCACTGACATTTCATAATTAGTTCTGGAAGTAAATAGGATCTCTCACACAGCACAAAAGCAGGGGTGTATGTTGATAATAAAATCATCTGAGAGATGCGGTCCACTTGTTTCTATGTGAATTCACACGTGTATGTGTGTAGCAGGGGGTCCTGCCCCCACTTGCATAGGTGTGCAAGCCAATCAACATTTGTATAAAGTCAGAACTTGTCCACCCCTCCACAAAATATTCACCCGTCGCTAGTTCACAAAGTGGAAACAGAAAGCCCTGGTGCTCTTTTCATCTGTGGGAGAAGAGAAGCTAAAAAGAGCCAGCAGAGGAGGGAAAGGTTCCTCCCTTCCAAGAATTTCACACAAGTCAGTGCGAAGAGCTCTCTCTAATTGCTCCTCCCTGGCGGTTTCCTTCACCTGCAGCTCTTATCAGTCCAATGTTCCCTCTGTGGTTAAGGGCACCACCCAACCCTGGAAAACCCTTGCAGTTTATCAAACTTCACTGAGACAGGAGTTCAAAGCTCTTGTCTGGCAATAAAGCATGGAGAATGTCGTTTTATATTATTTTTTAAATGCAAAGGAATAAGCTTTAATTTGTGTGAATGATTAAAGAATACGAACTGCACACCTGCACCCCTGGAGGGAAAAGATATCTAGGCACCTTAACTGCCCTTTTGGAAAAGAAAAAAACATTTCAGATTAGATTTTTTTTTCTTCTGCTTCGCTGCAACTTCCATAAGACCAGAATTAAGTGTATTTTCTAACATGTACCAAAAGGCTCTACTGTTCTGAATCCATACATAAGGCCCCAGCATCTACGTCTTGCTTAGATAGCATCGGTGTTTGAGATAAGCACTTATAACTTCAACATGTTGCGCTGAAAAATCTAAGTGAAATATGAGGAAAAACTGGGTGATCTTTACAAGAACCTCCCAAGAGAAGGCAACTGTGGACCAGAAACTTCCTGGTTCTGCCCTGGCCAGGCAGCTCAGCTGGTTGGAGTGTCGTCCCATGTGCCAAGGTCATGGGTTTGATCCCCAGTCAGGGCACGTACAAGAACCAACCAATGAGTGCATAAACAGGTGGGACAGCAGAATGATGTTCCTATCTCTCTCCCCCTCCTTTCCTCTCTCTCTCTCTGAAATAAATAAATACAAGTTAAAAAAAAAAAAAACCTTGGTTTTGTTGAATCACCTCCTGCTGACTTCTTAATCTCTATACTACAGACACTGCTGCTATAAAATGGGTATTGCCCCGACTGGTGTGGCTCAGTGGACTGAGCGCCAGCCTGTGAACCAAAGGGTCGCTGGTTTGATTCCCAGTCAGGGCACATGTCTGGGTTGCAGGCCAGGTCCCTGGTTGGGGGTGTGCATGAGGCAACCGGTTGATGTATCTCCTGCACATTGGTGTTTCTCTCCCTCTTCTTCTCCCTCCCTTCCCATTTCTCTAAAAATAAATAAATAAAATCTTTATAAAATGGATATGATATTAAGAATAATATATCTAATAATAAACTTCTTTAGAAAAAAGTTACATATATATAAAAGGTAACATATTAGTGATTATATTACTATTGCTACATACTGATTCTACAGATTAAAATGACATGGCACTTTACTGCAATGGTTAAAAGCATGGGCTCTGGAGTCAGGCTGACCTCTATTTGATTTCTAGTTCTGGCAATTATTAACTGTGTGACTTTAAGCAAGTTACCTAATCTCTCTCCCTCTGCCCTTTTCTATAAAAATAGGGAATAGCACCTGCCATCTAAAGTTGTAAATAAAATAATATAATAATCTTAGCATAGTGTTTGGCACATTGTAAATGTGCAATAAATATTAGCTATTTTTATTATTGTCATTATTATTAGCTGTTACTATGTACCCCTCCAGACATGGCAACATTCACCAGACAATAGGGTTTCAACACTAATGAACACCAAGAGGCCAGCCTACTCTAGCCCTCTATGACTTATTTAACTCTGTTCATCCAACCAAAGATGTTTATAGATTATCTCCAAAAATTCCTGGGCCGTATGGAATGCTACACATACAGTAATACACATAATCATACACCTATTTCCGCTGCAGCTTTTAAACTTGTGGGAAGCATTCACTTATTAACTGCTACTCAGGAAGCTCTCATTAATAAGGGGGAAGTCCAAAACTATTTCTTTTTACTCCCTTCCAAGGCATAACTACCATCAAAATATCAGCTGTTTGTTTTGCAATTGAATGATAAAGGGTCACATCTGGAAATTTTTGCTGGAGGGACCTAAAATTTCCACCTACAACATTAGTTAGACCACTGTTGTTATTATTTAATACAGAGTTCCTATACTAGAATAAACGAGTCTCACTGGAAAAATATTCACATGAATTACTATATGTGATACTAACAGATACACACTATAGCAACAGCAGTGTAAGAGAAAAGCAGAGTACATACACATATTCAACTTTAAATCTGACTTTTTCCTAAGGTGAAGGGATTTAAAAAAAAGCAAACAAACCTCACATGCACAGACAGCAGAACTGTGATTGCCAGAGAGAAGGGGGGGGGGCGGTAGAAGAGGGTAGGAGATAAATGGTGATGAAAGGAGACTTGACTTGGGGTAATGAACACACAATAGGATGGTGATGGTATGTACAGATGATGTAATATGGAATTATATACCTGAAGCCTCTATAATTCTATTAATACCACCCCAATAAGTTCAATAAAAAAGGAAAAACTTTTTTCTCCCTTGCCAGAGTCCTTTTGAGACACATTTTGGTTTTTGAAGCCTCTGAACTTCAGATGCTGGTTGACACAAATAAATATTAAATTACATTAAGACTGCCCTCTGAGATAAGAAAATTATTGCTGTTAACCAACAACCTGCCATGTAAACTGTTAAGAAACTTCAAGTTCAATATCATTTATAAATCACTAATATGATTCAGTACTTGATCTTGTAAAGTATAAATAGATGGCTTAATGGCTTAAAAAATTAATAGACCTCTAAAATTAATTATTTACATCCTCTATCTTTACTGGTATGCCCTGATCTAGGGAAACAGTATGCTCTGGGGAAATGTTTCATCACCCCTACACGACCATCTTTGATCTCTGACCACACTAGAGCAATTTCCTTTAACCAGAGGAGATGGGGAAATGAGGAAAACTAGCATGTGCAATCCTTATACAACCCAGTGAGGTAGGTAATAAACTTTTGTGAAGCTCAGAGACATTAAGGAACCTGCTCAAAGTCTTAATAAATGGCTGAGCTAGGATTCAAATTTAAATTTGACTCCAAAGCCCATGCGCTTCCACCACAACCCACTACACCTCCCAGAAACAAAAATAAAAACAAGAAAATCTAAACACCTACAATGTATCCCATTTAACACTGTATCGCCTAGAAATCGCTGGCTTTCCATTGTTAATACTAGAAGATTAAACTGTCAGTAAATCAGACAGTTGAAGTACTGGCATGATCTTTAAATTTTTTTTTAATATTTATTTCTAATTACACATGTGATTTTTTTAAGGTTTTATTTATTTGCTTTTAGAGAGAGGGGAAGGCAGGGAGAAAGAGATGGAGAGAAACATCAATGTGTGGTTGCCCCTTGTGCGCTCCCCACTGGGGACCTGGCCTGCAACCAAGGCATGTGCCCTGACTGGGAATTGAACCAGTGATCCTTTGGTTCACAGCCCGCACTCAATCCACTGAGTTACACCAATCAGGGCTAATTACCCATATAATTATTTTTAAAGATTCAAACAATACAAAAAAAGTTTAAAACCAATCCCAGTTCCCACTGAATAACAGCATTCTAAGCTCTTTATAGGCATTAATTTATTTAATTCTCAATGCAATGAGATGGCTACTTTTATCACAATTTTATAGATAAAAAAGGAAAATCCATACATGTAATTTATCTAAAGGTTAAAGGTCTCCAGTAAGCATCAGAGACAGGATTTGAATCCAGGCCTTTGGTCTGCACTGCATTTTTTGCAGCCCTTAAGGAGTTATGCAGCATGGCATACATCCAATGGACTTTCCTAAGAACGAATTTAAAAATTAAGGGAAGACCTTTTACATTAATAGTTCATTATAAAACAGAAAAACTAATATGTTGTTTTTGGGCATCTGAAGCACCAAAGCGCTGCTATACAGCTAGTCAAACTCAAATACTAAAAGACAAGCCAGGGAAAAACAAAGCATTACACATGCGTTAACATCACCTGTAACAACTAGAAAACTGGAGGTGACTAAAGATCTCTATGTAAAGTGGGAGATGAAAAGTGAGTTTACGTACCTCAACCAGCAGAGGCACTGTACATGTTAACAGCTGTGCAAAGCTGAGTGCTTTGACATTCAAACAGTCTCTAGTCGATCATTAATCCTTCCCTCCTCCTTCCTGAAACTGGTGATTTTTGATATTTTGGGGATGCCAATTCAGGCTAAGTGCTTAAATCTTACCGCTTCCATATTTCCAGCCTAAATCTCATAATACAGAATTAGTAGATTGGAGTCTTGCAATTTTTTTAAGGAGGCTTTTACAGAGGTCCAAACTTAAAGCGCTCAGCTAGCTGACCTTAACAAAATGTAATGCCTGAATGTCAGAAACCTAAAGTAGCAGTTAAGTTTCCCAGTTACAATCTATGGGACACATGAAGAACCCAAGTAAAATTTTCATGACAATAGCTTTGCAAAAATAGTTACTCAAAGAGCAGTATACTTATCAGATCAACTCCATAAACATTCACAAAACTATTTTCCAGAATGCATCACGTGTTAAAAAAAAAACACCCTATAAATTGACAAGTATGGAGTAAATCATGTACCACTCATGTTACACCAGGCCGGGAAATATTAAAGTTACAGGGTGATAATTAATTGTGCTATATAGTCATCAAAGATTGTAGCCTTTGGGGTAAACCATGCACTTATAAGTTATTAGTAATTATATTTGGTAATATGCAATTTAACTATTAATATATGGATTAGTGATACTACTGCAACAAGGTATTAATGCAATAACATGAGTACTTGACATTTTACGTTCAAACTATTCCATAAAAATTCTCTGGCACTCATGACAACTCACAGAAGAATTTAAGGCCACTGAGATTCATGGGCTTCAGATCCCTGATCCTCTCTCTGCTGGCTGATGCTGCCTCTGTATGAAGGTGGGGATTCTGTCCCATTGACAGTCTCATGTGTCAAATCCCCACTCAGAACTATGTCTACACCATACTTATGGAATGTGGCTTGTAGTAATGCTCAATAATCCCTTTGTTTCTGTTTTTGATATGAAAGTAAAGGATACTAGTGTAGGTATTTATAGATACTTACAGCCTAGGCCAAAGTGCACAAAAGTCATACGGCAAGAACAGCACAGGTTAGACAGAGAAGCCCCAGTTTAGTTTACACAGAAAACACACATCCACACATTAATTTAGCTGAACATATCTAACTAATGGTGTAAAACCTCAAAGTGCCCTATAATGCTTGGACTTTGTTTTAACCAAACTAACATAATTTCTGACTCAATACTCTTACGGATGCTGCACGGTCCAAGCCCACCTTTCCTCCCGGGCTCAACGGGAATGCCATCTTCTTCCTGAAGCGTTCCCTGGTTCTTCCCCAGCCAGAGGCAATCTCCCTTTTTCTGAACTCCCTGAAACACCTATTTTAGTATTCCCAATGGCACTTTCTACCTTGATATAGTTATTTCCGTTATATTTCTACCTAAAAACAGCTATATCTGTTACACACAGTTATTACTGTCCTCCTCCTTAAATACAGACATGATCCATGGTTCATTTATCCTTTAACCCCTTTAGCACTCAGGACCACTCCATGTCTTCTGCAGAGCAGTCCTTCGGATATTTACTACATGAATACATAGAGTGTATCATTATTTGTACACTGTGAGGGACTCTTTACTCAACCCAAGCATTTTAGGACTGTGCCTCCCAGGTGGAAAACTCTAAGTACCAAAACACATTCTGTTACAATATGAGGGTTCTTACAGGAAGCCACTTTTGTCCTGTTCTCAACTCCTCTTTCTGTTGCCTTTTAACTGTTCCTTCTCTCTATTCCAATGAGAAAGCACTTGTTCCTTCCATTGTTACTAAGAGTCTCATTATGTTCAAGGTAAAGTGAAAAAATGCATTCGATGCAATTACCAGTTCCTTACAAATTTGGGGGCTACTTGTCATTTCAACATCCAGGACATGAATAAAAGAAAGTCCAAATTCTTTTCACTCCAATAACTATTTTCTTTTTTTTTTCTTTTTTAGACAAAATGGAAGCACACAGCACAGGAAGCAGTCCTCAGTAAGCCACCGTTCATAAACAGCTTTGCTGAAAGGGTAACAAAGGTTCTGTTGTGCTCTTGCATGGCAGGGCCAGCAAGCAGCAGGAGCAGATGAACTCTTTAAGAAACAAAGGTTCTGTCTTCATGCAAATGTTTGCATTAATAAAAAATGAAGAAAAAGATATAGAAAATGCTGGCTAGCTGGACATAATAGGTCTCTAAACGGGAGGTTTTTCACATTTTTCAGGCGGAGTCAGCAGGTCTTTCAAAAACTTTGTCATTCTAAACATTTCACAGACATCACAAGAAAGACATGCAAATAACAGAAGCAAATCAAAGGACATCCCGCTGCTCTGCTGGCGCCTCCCTCATCCATGCCTGGTTTGTCATTTTCTGTTAACCCTGGTGCTGGCTGCTGTTTTGTTGAGGAATGGAGTCCCTAGCCCATGTGGCAGTACATGTCCAGCCAGCTGGCCCTTGCTCTGATGACATTACAATGCAAGCCATGTACCACCACTCAGGCACACGTGCTGCCCGGCAACAATTCCCATGTGCAATTATTACACACCCGGCTTACCAATCTGCATAGGAAAGAACCTCTAAACTAACCACTTAATAAGACATAATCACCTCAAGTGTATTACTGAATAATTCTTTGAAGATGGACTTAACTGAAGACCAATCCTTCAAAGTGAAATACACAATAAAGGCCTTAAAATAAATACAGAAAATGTAAAACCTTGTGAGGGGAGAAATTTACCTAATACTAAGTGCCAAGCATTGTATTAAGTACCCAATCTGCATTATCTCAATCTTCACAACCGCCACTTAAGGCAAATACTGACTTATATTCCTGTTTCACAGCTGAGGAAACTGAGGCCTAGGGAGCTGATTAACTTGCCAAGGTCACACAGCCAATGATGGCAAGCCAAGACTCAAAACTGTCTGGTAGCAAATTCCTCTCCATTCTATACATTTTTCTCACCCTTTATTTCTGTGGCTTTTGTGATTGAAACCTAGCTTCCTCTGAAAATATCACAAAGAACATATTTACCAACTGAAAGACTCTTTTTCCATTTTGATCATTGGGAATCTTTATCACTAATTTTTAAGAGTGAATGGCTTTTGTGTTAGATTATTAGAATCTAATCAATCACAGTAAAAAATGGATATAATTTAATGTGTTGTGTATAATTTTAGAGCATTCAGGAACCTCCTAAGTTCATTTTAGCTCCCCCAAGAGTTCTTGGCCTACACATTAAAAAAACAAACAAACAAAAAAAAAAACACCTCCCATCTCTTTCCCTTCCTGGAAGCACTTGACCAGTTTTCTTTCACAATCAGGACCCATCAAATCCCCTGACTTGAACACTCTTTGTCCTCCTCAATTTCCACGGAACACACTAACCCTCTTCACCAGGACGTGGAATGTCTACGTCCACCCGCAGACTGTCCCATTGGCCTTTCTTGGTTGTACTGAACTGGACACCAGAAGCCAGTCGCTCATTACTATTCTTACCCCTGCTCCTGAATTACAAAAGCATAAGGAGTGGAAGGACTTTAAGATGATATCATTCAACTCCCACTGTTTTACAAACAAAGAAATTGAAGACCTTCCTCATTGTTCTCCCTCTTGATCCAATGATGGAAAGTTCTTGGGCTTGCTCAAATGAAGCCTGAAAATTCTCCACATTTCTCTCTATAACCACATTGCCAAAGTTTTTATTTAAACAAAGCCGGCAAAATAAACCATAGCTACAACTGAATTATTTTCAAATATTTTTTGTACTGCCTGAATGGACATAAATGTTGGAATAGTCAAATGATATTACCTAGGCTTCTTTTATCCTACCAAGAGTCTACTCAGTTCTCTGGTGCCAATCATACCCACAATTACAAATAATTTTTTGCCCTATAATAAAGGTGATATGTGACATAAGTAATAATAAGTATAATAAATGAGAAGATAAATGAAAATACGTATAATAGTTAACTTTCTTTAATATAATGGTTGGCTGGAAGATAATCTAAGTACTGAGAATCAGATTACTGAATTATACTGAGCCTTTAATTTGGAGACAACAAGAGAAAGCAAATTATGACATGACTTTATAATAAAAGGCAGAAAAAGAGTATTCTAGAAAAAGTAAAGAAGGTTGTCATTTCAGGAAAAAATGGCAAAGCTCAACAGTATTGGAAACTTCAGGAATCAAAACACCATTCTGGATTTAGAAGAGCCGGCTAAGTAAACATAAGCAGCTGTCTGTAAAGCACAGGAGGAGGGGTGAACTGGGACAGAGAGAAACAAATCCTCTCAGTGCATGCCTTAGATACTTTTTAAATCTGTGAACGTGTTACCTAGTGAAAGCACGTGTGTGTGTGTCTGTGCGCGCGCGCGTACACATGCACATCTTAGGTAGAGCAGGAGATGTTTATAACAAACCATCCATATATTTCACATGATGCTGTAGCAAAGACTGCTAGTTGCCGACCCCAGCAACCTCTCCTCCTCGGAAACATACTCCAAGTTTTCCTGGACTCGTGGCTACTGGCAAAGACTGTATTTCTCAGCTTCTCTTGCAGCTAGGCTTTAGTCGTGTGATTAAGCTATAAAATTTAAGCACAATATTTATAGGTCTTGTAGAAAGTACTTAAATGGAACTGATTCAACTGAAAGCCATCTCTTATTTAACCAAGGGAATAACAAAGAGCTCCTTCAGTCCTCATGGATCCTGAGATAAAAGATGGAATCTGTAGTTAGGATGTTAGAGAAAAAAGAGAGAAACCTGAGTCCCTGATTATACCTTGAAAAATACCATACTAGCCATGGATTGACTATCTTCAGGCTTCTTTTCCACAAAAGAAAAATAATCTTCTAATGTTTTAAAAATTATTTTAAAAAATTTATTTATTTATTTATTTTTAGAGAGAGGGGAAGGGAGGGAGAAAGAGAGGGAGAGAAACATCAATGTGTGGTTGCCTCTCACGCGCCCCCTACTGGGGACCTGGCCCGAAACCCAGGCATGTGCCCTGACTAGGAATTGAACTGGTGACCCTTTGGCTCACAGGCCAGCACTCAATCCACTGAGCCACACCAGCCAGGGTTCTCCTAATGTTTTAAAACCATATTATTTTAGGGGTTTTTTTTGTTATATGCAGACAAACCTAATACTAACATCAAGCATCTATATATTTCCCCAATAGTATAAATAAAGGGATCAAACTAATTGTACCAATCAGAGTGCTAAGTGGCCTATACACCCATCTGGGTAGGATGCTAGGATAGGATAGTGTTTCCAGACTATCCAAGCATTTAAGAGATGTACTACTATTCCCAGCACTTAATCATTGTTGGAAAAAGGGTTAAGGTCTCAGTCACTTTCATAACTTGAACAATAGTTTACTGAATACTTCCACATACACTATCACATTGACCTAGCAGTCAGATAAGACTGGGATTAATATCTCTATTTTACAAATGAGGAAATTGCCCAAGGTCATATAGCTTGTAAATGGTAGGGCAAAAGCCTGAGCTTTAATCTCATGAGCATAAATATTTTCCACTGAATCACAGAATTAGGAATATTCTTAGAGAAATTCATAAAGTTTAAAATGATCATGATTAGTACTAATTAACTAATAAACATAAATGTAATGATTGCAAGTATACCACAAATCAATGTTTTTATATTTCACAGAACTTACATGAAGATCTTTTAAAATTAATTTTTCCATTTACTAACTGAGGAAACACTCTGCTTAATTTTAGAACTGATGACAGCACCATTCCCTTCTCAGATCCTGCATTTTGCACTAGACAGAAAAATAAACAAGTAACAGGCAGCACATGAGGTAACAGGTAGCAAAGAGGTGGAACTTCTCTCCTGTGGCCACTTCTCTTCGAACAATCTGGGTCAGATTCTGTCCAGTTCTACCAGTCGGTGGTACAAGACACTTCTACAACCCACTTTAGAAATCTTCCTTCAGAAAACTTACACAGCTCCAGTAATCTGACTCATCAAGGCGAACTGACCTCCAGTCCGGATCTTGCACAGTGAATTGATCTCAGCCCTGCACTGCCACCCCAAAAGGCACAGAGGCTGAACAGCCTAAGCAAGAGGGTCTCTTTATAAAAGACCTGGTTTCTAACCTTTATTCTACAGATGACTCCCTGGGGCATTGTGGGGGAATTATGCAAGGTATTTAGCCCCTCCCCAACTTAATTTCTTCAGTAGACCACAGGAGAACACTTTACTCTCCAGAACTATTGGGAAGCCTCATTAAGCTAAGTGAACATTTTGCTTTTAGAATGTATAATATAAACAGATATAGAGAATGAAATTACTGCATTCTCTCCTACTTCTCTGAATTTATACTTTGTCCTTCCAAAACAAAATAACCCAGTAGAAAGCTTCATTAATGGACCTAGTTTTAAAAAATGTTAAACTGAGAAGAATTTGAATTAGGAGAAGGAAAAAAATAAAAAAACTTTACTTTCAATTTCATTTTCTTGCGATTTCATAAGCATGGAGCTGAAAGCAATCTTATTAAGTCATCTAATTTAATATTTTAAAAATTATAATGTCGCCCTTGCTGGTGTGGCTCAGTGGATTGAGTGCCAGCCTACAAACCAAAAAGTAGCAGGATCAATTCCCAGTCAGGGCACATGCCTGGGTTGTGGGCCAGGTCCCCAGTAGGGGGCGCATGAGAGGCAACCACACATTGATGTTTCTTTCCCTCTTTCTCCTTCCCTTCCCCTCTCTCTAAAAATAAATAAATAAAATCTTTTAAAAAATTATGTCAATATTATTATTGTATTTTGAATTATTACTTAAATACTGAATTCCTCTATCTTAAAATAGGAAGCATTTACATATCTCTATGGGCCCTTCTCGTCTTATCAATGTATACTTGTTTACATTGGACTTCTACTTTTTAAAAAAGCTTCATTCCTACATGATTTTTTACATAAACATAAAGTTGTCTTACAAATTATTTAGTGACATAATATTTCATTGTATTTATCTATCTCAGATTGGATTATTTCCAGTTTTTTATTAAAAAATAATGTGGCTATAAATATTTTTATACAAATAATTTATTTTCTCTTTTGAGTTATTTCCTTAGGATATATTCCCAGAAGTAGGGCTTCAGAATCAAAAGAGATGCTCATTTTTATGGCTTTTGTTATGTATTGCTAAATTGCTCTCCAGAAAGACTACCATCTTCAAGAAAAGAAGGCCAATTTCTTTGCAGATATACCAATATAAACCTTTTTATTTTAACTGACTTAAAAGTGTATTTTTTAAAAGATTTTATTTATTTCTTTTTAGAGAAGAGAAGGGAAGGAGAAAGAGAGGGAGAGAAACATCAATGTGTGGTTGCCTCTTGCGTGCCCCCTTCTGGGGACCTGGCCTACAACCCAGGCCTGTGTCCTGCCTGGGAATCAAACTGGTAACCCTTTGGTTTGCAGGCCGGCACTCAATCCACTGAGCCACACCAGCCAGGGCTCAAAAGTGTCTTAATTTGCAAAGCTTAACTTATTGGTGAACCTGAATACAGTATTTAGTTAGGTTATCTTTCCTCTCACATGGATTTAAAATTTTAATTGTACAAGCAACAACACAGAAGGGTACTGGAACAATACAGAAGGGTATAAAGTAAAAAGTGAGGCTTCCTAGCCCTGGCTGGCGTAGCTCGGTGGATTGAGCATAGGCTGCGAACCAGGTGTCGCAGGTTCGATTCCCAGTCAGGGCACATGCCTAGGTTGCAGGCCATGTCCCCCAGCAACCGAACATTGAGGTTTCTCTCTCTCTCTCTCCCTCTCCCTTCCCTCTCTAAAAATAAATAAATAAAATCTAAAAAAAAAAAAAAAAAGTGAGGCTTCCTCACTTGTAAGCATTCTCCTCATTCAACTTCCCAGAGTATTCACTGTTAACAGATGATCTATATCCTTCCAGAACATTTTCTATGTGTGATCCTACATATATTTGCAAACATTCATTAACTTGTTTTTATACAAAAATATAATCACACTATACTTATTCAGTAATTTATCTTTTCACTTAATACTTCATGTACTTATTTTTTCACTTAATACTTCCATTCTTTTTAATGGCTGGATAATAACAGCTCATTATTTTTAGTGGCTGCATGGTCATATTATAGAAATACCATTATTATCCATTCCCTTTTTTTAGATTTTATTTATTTATTTTTAGAGATGGGGGGAGGGAAGGAGAAATAGAGGGAGAGAAACATCAATGTGTGGTTGCCTCCTGCGTACCTCCTACCGGGGACCCTGCCTGCAACCCAGGCATGTGCCCTGAGAATCGAACCGGCGAGGCCTCGGTTCGAAGGCTGGTGCTCAGTCCTCTGAGCCACATCAGCCAGGGTAACCATTCCCTTACTGAGGAGTATGCAGATTAACTCTAATTTTTTACTTTTACAAAAAATATTGCACATTCATAAACTCTTAAATCATTTCCTTTGACAATTTATCCTGAAGGGCTTAGTCCTGTGACATAAATTTGTACATTTTCTTAACATGTCATATGTTAACTTTTATTTATGATATCCGTCATGATTTTCCTTATCCTGCCACTTTTCTTTTATCTTTGTTATTTTTCCTAGAGAAATAAAAAAAATCCTATCTATATATCCATCTGCCGTCAAATATCTACTATTGATTTGTGTCATAAAATCATCTCAGGGGTAAGTATACTTTATTATTTTCTCCTAGTTATGAAAGTATTTTAACATTTTAATTCAACTAGAATCCATCTCACCATATGGTATGAGGTGTGAAATAAATTTATTCCTTTCTAATTCCCTCCAATTCCTTCTCAACTAATGAATTTTTCACATTATTTCATTGCATTTAGTTTATCACAGATTAAATGGATCTGTGCTTTGATATCTGTTTCTGAGATCTCAATTTTATTTTACTTACTTATTTTTAAATTAAAAACTACCTACCATACATTTTTTAAGCTTTCTACTGAAATATAATAATATACAGGAAAGTATGAATTGACACTTGTAATCAGTACCCTAGAAAGTCTCCTGGAACCTCCATCCAGCTCTAACCCCCAATCCCAAAGCTAAATACATACATTAGTTTTCCCTGGTTTTCCGATGTGTATCAAATCACACAGTATGCAGTCCTTTGTGTCTGGCTTCATCCAACATTGTAACGTTGGGAGGCTGATCCATGCAGCTACAAGTAGTTGTTCATTAATTCTCACTGCAGCATAATATTCAATTGTTGAATATTCTACGATTTATCAATTCCCTCATTGTGGCAAGAACTGTTTATATAAAATGTCCAGAACAGGCAGATCCTTAGAGGCAGAAAGTAGATTAGTGCTAGCCAGGGGCTGGGTTTGGGGGGAAAGGGAGTGACTGCTAATTGGTATGAGCTTTCTTTTGGGGGTAAAGAAAATGTTCTGGAATTAGATCATGCTGGTGGTTGCACAATGTTGTGGATACACTAAAAAATACTGAATTGTATACACTTTTTTAACCTAATCCAAGGACATGCTTATTGATTTTAGAGAGGCGGGCAGGGGGTGGTGGAGAGAGAGAGAGAGAAAGAAACAATGATGTGAGAGAGAAACGTCAGTCAGTTGCCTCTTGCATGCACCCCATCCGGGGACCGAATGTGCTGCCTAGGTAAGTGTCATGATCGGAATCAAACCCACGACCTTTTCATTTATGGGACAAAGCTCCAGCCAACTGAGCCACACCACCAGGGCTGAATTGTATGTATACTTCAAGAGGGTAGATTTTATGGTATGTTAATTATATCTTAGTAAAAGACACAGGCTCACAAAAACACAGAGTTGAAGATGGCAGCATATCAGAGATAGTAAGAAACTTTTGGAAGATGAAAATCAGACAATTAATAACTATTGTAGTAAACCAAAAGAAACTAAAAAATTAAGTGCAGTGGTTGTATTAAGGAAAGATGACAAGAAGGAAGCCACTCCCTCACATAATACCAGAAAGGCTTAGGAACTGTAGGTATCAGTACCTCTGAAGGCATGGGTATAAAAGAGAAAGCTTGCATTACAGACTCAGTGTTCATATCCACCCGAATTCATATGTTGACGCTCTAAACCACAGTGTGGCTGTATTTGGAGTACAAAAGAATTTAAGGTTAAACAAGGTCAGAAGGGTGGGGCCCTGATCCAATACAATTACTATCACCATAAGAGACACTAGAGAGAGGTCTCACACAACGCTAAAAGATAATGGAGAAATGCCTCAAAAATTCTCATGGAAAATTATCTCCAACACAGAATTTTATACCCACACAAACTATCAATCAAGTGTGTATAAAGGCATTGTCAGAAATACAAGATCCCTCACAGTTTATCTTATTTCATTTTTGTTTGTTTGTTTGTTTTAGAGAGGGGGAAGGGAGGGAAAGACCAATGTGAGATCAGGGCACAAAACCACCTGGAGTATAACACCTCAGCACACCTCAGCAAGTTTACCGACCCGGCAGGGACCTCACAGTACAGAGCGGAGATTCGTGCATAGGGGAAAACTTATCATTAATACCTACAAAGTTAGTTAAATACCTACATTTAACTAACATTCACTGAGTAGTACCCAAACCACTGAATTTGGAATCAGAAGAGCTAGAGTCAAATCTTAGCTCCACTAACTGCTATCTACATAAATGCTGGAAAATTACTGTATTTTGCCATGTACAATGCACAAGTTTTTGTCCAAATTTTTGAGGGAAAAATAAGGATGCGCATTACACATGGGTAATACTAATTCCATATCTATATAAATGTTTTTAATTCTTATATTTATGCTTAGGCATTAAAAGTGTTAACTCTAGAAAGTAATAATGATATCCGTATGCAAAATAATACCCAGGAGCCATGGCTGGTGTGGCTCAGTGGATTGAACTCAGGCCTGCAAGCCAAAAGGTCACTGATTTGATTCCAAGTCAGGGCACAAGCCTGTGTTGTAGGCCAAGTCCCCGGCAGGGGACATGTGAGAGGCAACCACACATTGATGTTTCCCTGCCTCTCTTTCTCCCTCCCTTCCCCTCTCTCTAAAAATAAATAAAAATCTTCTTCAAAAGAAAATAATACCCAGGAATATGATAATAGGTTTTGTTTCTAAATATAAATAAAAAATTGAATTAAAAATTAAAACAGGAGATTTTTTTTCCTGAAAGTTTGGGCCAAAAATGTGAGTGTGCATTATGCATGGCAAAATACGGTAGTTAAGTTCTCTGAACTCCTGTTTCCTGACCTCCATCCTTACGAGTACATGTGATAACATATCTATAGCACAATATAATAAATGACGTTTAAAATACTGAAACCACATAATCAAGAAAATGTTATATTAGGTTCTATATATTATACCAAAGAATCTAGGGAATATATCACACGTTCTGTAGAAATATCTGTTAAAATATTAAGTTCTGACACTTTATCCTTATTAAACTGAATAGAAAAGAAGGCCTATAGAAATAACAGGACCTAAAAGGAAGCAAAGTAGCTAACAGCTCAGGCTTTAGAGTCAGATAAACTTCATCAAGCTTCACCTCCGCAGCTACTAGCTCAGTGAGCTTTGGCAAGTTCCATAACCTAATCACTGTTTTCTCAGGGAAAAGTCGGTAGCCTGGTTCCTACTCAGCAGATCTCTGGTGAGGACTGAATGAGATTGCTGCCTGCCTCCAGTCCTCCCGCGTTCGAGAATGACTCTGGCTGGCTCATCTATCTGTTCTAGTACATTTCTCACTAAAGAGAATTTGGGAGGCTATACATTTAGAAGCTAGAATATGACTGTATCTCTGTATTTCAAAAAATAACAGAAATGATCTCATCCTAAAGATTTAGAATCTAAATGAAACAGTGTTCCCCACTTTATGTAATCAAAGAGAAGATGAAAACTGGCAAGTAAAATTACCCAAATACTACCATACTTGAAAACAAAAGAAGAAATTCTGAAATTAAAGAGATACCTGAGAATACAAACGAAATGGAAGAAGAGATATCAGTGATAATTTTGTCATTTAAAAATACAAATTGCCCTGGCTGGCATAGCTCAGTGGATTGAGCATAGGCTGCGAACCAAAGCATCGCAGGTTCGATTCCCAGTCAGGGCACATGCCGGGGTTGCAGGCCACGGCCCCCAGCAACCACACATTGATGTTTCTCTCTCTCTCTCTCTTTCTCCCTCTCTTCCCTCTCTAAAAATAAATAAATAAAAATCTTTCAAAAAAAAACAAATTATTTTATGGTGTCCCTTCCCCTCTGAAGATAACAAGCTAAGCTGTTCTTACTCCTTGGCAGAGTTTAAGAACTTTCAGCTGGAGAACCTATGCCAGGTCCTTCAACAACAGTTATTTTCTCTTAACTACTGGGAAATAGGATAAGAAAAGGTTCACATTGTGAGACAAATCAAGCATTTCTTTTCCTTAAGTTCGTTTCTCCTTTAGAAATATGAGATCAAAAAGAAATATTTAAGGAAGAGCAAAGGTCAAAACAATCCCTTTGTCTAGACATGCCAACAAAGATTAGCAAGACTCCCGTGGCTATTTGTAGGCATAATCTTGAAGAGAAAAAAGACAGGGCCATACCGCTAAAGACCAATTTTCTTCTAACTACCATGTATTCACCCTTCTCTACCATGCCAATCCTTGAAGACAAGGCAAAAGACTGACCACTGCATGAGTGAGACTTTATAAGTGAATCATGTGTCATCAGGTTTGATGATTTATAGACTATCTAGAAAGATCAATTTTAGATTTATTAAATAGTTTACTTTAAAATACTTGCCACAGCTTAATTATTTCATCCTCTCAACCCCCTGGGAGGTAGCTTTTATGAACTCCATTTGCTGGGGAAATTTGATCAAGGAAAATAATAATAGCACTATCTAAGAGCTCCGCATGCTTATCTTTTCCATCTTCTAACATTCCTGTGAGGTAGGTGGCAACATTACCTTCTCCCTTCTTAAAGGTGAAATGCTGGGAGCTTACCGACTCACTCACCCAGGAACCTGCGTTTTATCCAGTAACTGGAACGTACCGCCTTGAACTAACACTGGACCATGGACTCAGGCTGGAGCTGCACACGGCTCCAAGAGGCCAGGCTGCCAGTTCCTCTCCGGCTCTCTTCCAATGCACCCACTCCAGGAAGGCCTGGGGCCGTGCTTGCTGTTTAAGCTCATGTGCTCATAGTTTACTATCATTTTTCTAAATTGGACTATTTAAGTTTTGTCTGGACACCTGACAGCTACACTATTTTTTTGTTTACTGTCCGTGCACCAGCATTGTAAATGATGTCATCAGGAATGTACAAAACTCTCAGACAAAGCTGCAGGGCCAATCAAAGCAAATCACTTGAGGGAGAGTGCGTTCCTTTTTCTTCTTTTTTTTTGAAGTGGGCATCACACAAAAACGTGACTCATTAAACCCCAAAGAGCTGACTACGCCAGTAAGGGCTTCTTAGGCAGCCCTCCACAAAGAGGCCTGAGTGGCAGCATGCGGCCTCCTCTTCTATGCATTTTCCTCCAGGCAGAATGTGCACTTGTGTGGCTACATACACAATTATAATCTCCCCTGAAAGGCAATTCCTTCCATATGACAGGCTGAACAGTGGCCTGAGCACTGGCCTCATGTTGCCTGTGCAGTTAACATGCTGAAATACCAGACACATTTAATCTCTCCTTTCTGAAAAACCGAGATGGGACAGAACGGAAGCTGGAAAGAACTCCGTGCAGAGAGAAAGGAGGCCAGTCCGCGAGCCCAAACTCACTTTCCTAATGGGCTGCACTGCTTTGTGTGTCGCCTACTTACGTGTCAGTCTGCAGGAGGCTGGGGCATGAGAACGTCGCAGCAGAGTGGTTCTGGCAGCCTCTTCATGACACAGGCAGAGCCAAAGACAGGTGGCCTTCAGTCACATTCAAAAGTGTTATTGTTTCAAACATGCCTATTTTAAATACACACTTTTCCCATTTGTGCACGCTGTATGTAAGTTGGCCACAGGACTTCTGCCACACGATTTTTTTTTTTTTAAGAAAAGCAACGGCCCTAATGCAGCCCAATCCTTGCCCCACACCTGTTTACTGGGGGCCGGTGGGGCTATTCCAGGTGAGAGAAGTCTGAATTTAACAAACACCTAATATGAAGGCCTGGAGCACAAACAGATTTCTGTCTGAGATTACAGAAACTGAAGCTTGTGATTTATCACAATTACCTGTAATCTCGGAGCTAGATAATAGTATTAACAAGACCTTGAGCTACACAATAATAGGACAGCTGGGAAAAGGCTCTACTCTATCCAAAGAATTATGCTTTAAAAAGCTAATTCAGTGAAGAAAAAGAAAGAGCTCTGAAAGTACCTTCTCAAACAATATTTACTTTTACTGCATTCCTGCTAATCAAACAAAACTTAGTCAAAAGCTTTTATGAAAAATACATTTGATGATTTCAGCAGTAATTGCTTTGTTTAAAGAAAGGTGCTTAAAAGAAAACATAGCTAATGGGATTAGTAATCTGGTAAATTCAGATGTGTTTGGGAAAAACCCTCCTCTCTTTGACAAATCATTAAAATTCTGTTCAGATAAATGTGTTTTGACTTGAAATTCCAATCACAGAATGAGCTATCCTAAGGCCCCTAGGGCAGGAGTGCAAGAGTGGCCCCAACACAGTTAACCCAGGGATTCCTTTACCAGGACAATTCTGGTCTTAAAGCAAATGACTCTGCCCAGCTAAAGGACGGGATCTCATGGAGATGCCCCAAAATTGTATCAAATTTCCTTCCTTCTTAAAACACTGTTCCAAAAAATGCATCTTTAAAAACTGTTGTGTAACCAAAACATAGAAACTATGGTAATCAAGAAACTAACCTTAGATACAATCAGAGTTTAAAACCAGAAGGATCCAGGTGCGCTCTCCCTCTCGGGAACACGCCCATGCCTTTATTCCTTCTCAGGTGCGCCTCTGCTCAACTCTAAGGGTCCCTGTGAGACTTGCAACCAGAGGAGTGATGGGCAGCAGCAGCTCGTCCAGGCTTACCCCTGAACCTGTCTCCAAGGCCTCTTCTCTGACTTTCCAACGAGCCAAACCACCTCCACCTAGGTGCCTGTCTTTCCTACATTTGAAGACAGCCAAAGCAGCCTCGCCTAGGCTCTGTCCTATTGCTTCTTATTGCCTAAGCCCTTTCTTGTTTCACTGTCCCAGCTTTAATAATGTATGCTAAAAAAAAAAAAGAAAGAAAAAACTACAACAACAACAAAACCAGAAGGATCCAGGGCAGATTTTAATTGGTCATCCCTTTTTTTCATGCATGGAAAGAGGGAGGAAAAAATCCTAGTGTCTCTTATATGACAGAACTGGATTTCTTTCTCCCAGTTTAAAAAGAAATTTATTCTGCTACTCAAAGCATATCATTCATTTAACTTGGGCCAAGTGAGAGAATCAGGCTCCTGTTTCCCATTCTAGTAAGAAACAGGCAGTAACCAAGTAAACAGGTTAACGAGATAACTGTGATAACTGCTAAGAAGGACATAAACAGGATGATGAACTAGAGATAAGCTAATGGACCATTTGTCTCTTCTGAGCTACTGTTATTACTTTTTAAAATTGTAATTACCTACTCAGCCTCCTAAGATTAATTAGCAAACATAGTATTTATGTATATAAAAGTGATCCCCAACTTCTGGACAACATTTGGACAAAAGATTTTAATATTGCTTGAATATATAAGTGACAAGCAAGGTAAAAACTTTACGGAAATATTTTAAAGCCCTAGAATAACCCTGAAATAACCGGCAATTTAGTTACCTTGGAGAAATGGGGGTGGGTGAGGGTCAGGAACAACATGTCTTAGAACTCACTTGCTCTTTTTCTTTTTTCCCAACAAAAGGATATTTCATTTAATTAAATAGGTCACAGACACCTTGAAAAGGTGGAAGAAACGGAGTCTGAACGTCCAGGAACAACTCCTAAAAGCACGTCCCAGCACCGGGCCCTAGGGACCTGCTGCCCCTGCCACAGCTGAAAAGCTGCTGATCACACAGAGAAAGCACCAACACAGCTGCACACACAGTTCTCCCACTTGGGAACAGCACTTCCTACACTGCCACTTCGTGTCACAATCATCTGTGAACACGACCCATCTCCCATCTACAGTGTAAGCTGCCTGGGGGAAGGGACCTTTTATTATATAGAGAGGGACCAGGGAGGAAGAGACGGAAGGAGGGAAGGAGGGAAGGAGGGAAGGAGGGAAGGAGGGAAGGAGGGAAGGAGGGAAGGAGGGAAGGAGGGAAGGAGGGAAGGAAGGAAGGAAGGAAGGAAGGAAGGAAGGGAGGAAGGGAGGAAGGGAGGAACGGAGGGAGGGAAGGAGGGAGGGAAGGAGGGAGGGAGCGATGATTTTGTGAATATGAAATTGTATGTTCATTACTATTTTAAAGTGACCTAGTTTCCAAGGATTTAGGAAGTCAGTGTAACAGACACCAAGACAGGATCAGACTTGCAAGAGAAACTGGGGGAAACGCCCATGGGGAAAAAGGGGAGAGAGCCAGAGGAAGCTAGGAGAGCTTGTGGTTGACCCTTATAAAGGGGGCGGGGGAGAGAGCTTGAGAGAGAGAGAGAGAAGAAAGGGTAAGAAATAGACTGCAGTGCAGTGGGAGTCTTCAAGCCAAAGTCGTCCTGGGAAGAGTCACACATCTCCTAGCGGTGGGACTGCCCCACTCACTCACTGGCTGTGGGTAGCCCATGGAAGTGTGACCTCAGTGAGAACAATGTGATGGACTCAGAGCTGGGGTTGGGAGTCAATTACCCTTCCC
This sequence comes from Tonatia bakeri, assembly GCA_004024845.1. NCBI lineage: Eukaryota > Metazoa > Chordata > Mammalia > Chiroptera > Phyllostomidae > Tonatia > Tonatia bakeri. The sequence goes on from PVIA01000036.1 coordinate 261,205, forward strand.
AAAGTAGGAGATCACAGAGTCTTTTCATGGCTGCCACACACGTTTTACATATTTTTACAAGAGTATAGTAATAATAACAGTAGCTAATATTTATTGAGCACCTACCCTGGTGCTCTAAAAAGAAAGGGATTTTACTCATTTTGTACACCCTCTTTTCACAATGTAGACCCAGTGTAGCAGCCAGGCACTGATCTAAAAGTTTACATGTATGAGTTAAATACAATACTATTATTGTATCTAATACTATCTACATTTTGCAGATAAGAAAACTAAGGCACAGAGAGGTTGAGTAACTTCTTTAAGGTCACACAGCTCAAAGTACATAGATTATTGTCAATGAAACTCTACCAAATGGTTTCTTTAGAAGTTATTTTCCTCATTGCCTGCCTCTAGGACAAGAGTCCAGTGGCAAGAAGAAACTGAAATTTTACTATTTCCTGATCCATCCTGGTTCCTAGGATGCCCCCTTCTGGCAGAAATGTGAAATTAAGCCCTTGGAGCCCACCGAACTGACTCCAGGGCCCATGCACAGGTCTATGCAATAGCTGGAGCCTCATTTTTGGAGTTGCTTAAGATATTTATAGCGTGGAGTTTAACAATGTGAACTCTGGAGTCAGACTGCTGGATTGGAATTATTCCTTCATGATTTACTAGCTGGATATTTAATATCTTTGTATTGCAGTTTCCTCATCTGTGAACTGGAGATAACCAATGAACTTATCTTTATATGCAGTGATATATATAGAATACTTAAAATGTGACCTGATACACATAAATGCTTAATAAATCTTAGACGTTGTTGTTGGCTGCTCACATGTGGAGTACCCTCATGTCAGATCATTCAGTTTAACATTCAGTTTAACATATATGAGTGTGTATATGTTCAGTGGTTACATTGTGAAAGACAAGATGAGTAAGATACAATTCCGGTTTTCAGGAAACTTATTTGCAACAAATAAAGTCCATCCTAAGAGGGAAGCAAGGATCACTGCCCTTTGCAGGCCATAGGTGTTTTGGTTTGTTTGTTTTTCTTGGTAGAGAGCAAAAAACAGACTATAGAATCCAACAGACCTGAGTTTGCATCCCTGCTTTGCTATGCTTAATCACCTATGTGACTTTGTAGAAGTCAATTAGCCTTTCTAAGCCTCAGTTTCCTTCTCTGTAAAGTGAGATGACATTAACAACTACTAAATGGAGTTAATAATACTACATACTACTACCTGTGGTTGGGAAGATTAAATAAGATACAGCACAATGCTAACTAAGCATATGTGAAGTGCTCAGTTTATTGTGACTCCTCTAAAAGTACAGCCTACAAAGGAGAAAGACCATCTCTGATTTCCAAGGGTTATCTATTATGCCAACCCACTACCTACCCTAGTGAGAATAAGCAGTTTCCATGGAAACAGAAGAGGCAACTTAGAGCATGAGTGAAAGCATGCACCCCACCAAGTTAGGTGGGGTAAAAAATAAACCTCACACCCTCATGCTTGTACTCAGGTCAGCATGTAGGTGGTGTTTCGTACAGCTGGGACCAGAACAGGCTGCCCGTTGGCTCCAGAGAGCTCTCCACACCCAAGCAGATACACAGACACACCTCAGCCTCTGGCAGAAGCTTCCAATAAGTATGCATAAGGCTGGAAGTCTTTCAAGGGTTCTATACTTATTTCATCTCCTTACCAGACTCTCATCTCTGTTCAGGCCTGGGCATTAACACAGTTTCTCTCACTGTATTCTCATGGTTGCAGGCATAAACATCATTGAGCTGATTCTAAGCCAGAGATATTCAACCTCTTTTATCTCCTGGCACACGTGAACCAATTACTAAAGTTCTGAGGCACACTAAAAATTTTTTTTTTGCCTGACAAAAAATAGGTATAATTCCTATTGGTTTACAAAAAAATATTAATTGTAATCACCTACACTTTTCATTCCAGTTTCATTGGTTAATTTTTTAAAAATCAGGCGTCTATACTTGCATTTATCTGGTACCAAGAATTAACCAATCAGACACAGTCTTCTTATGTGACATGACCAATAAGATACAACTCTACTACATGACCTATATATTTATGGTTCAGGACAGGGCATTCACACCAGACAGCTACTGTTGTGTTGGCTGTTGTCTTTTTTTTTTAATTTGATACTCTAAAGGGAAAAGAGGTCGGTGCCCCTGACTAAATAGTCAGGCATTGCATGTTTTCAAAATTCTTGCTGCACACCGGTTGAAAACTGCTGTCCTAAGTCATTCAGGGCTTAGGTTCCTAATCCACAAAGTCACTAGGGGATGGATCAGTTTCCCCAACATTATGAGAGGTTTTTTTTCTTCACTAACAGTTGAAAGGGCAAAACATAAGCCCTGGAGAGCAGGCAGAAAGAGAAGTCTACAGACATTCATTGAATAGGCACCCCGTGGTTTACACCAGGATACTAAAGACGTCCCTGACACCTTACCAAGGGGTGCTCAGCTCTGGCTTCTGTTTGACTGAGTGCTTAGAGCTTTCCAGCCTCTGCATTTTTCTTTCCTCTGTATGTATTTTATTCTCCAGGCCTACACATGGAAGTGACTTATAATTGTTTTAAAAGGAAAAAGAAAGAATGAAAACAAAAACCTCCACAGGAAATATTTTATTAAGTTAATCCATAGGGAGTAGTCATTAAACTAAGGGTGAATGCTTCAAAACAGCCACGCCTCTGAAACAGAAAAAATTATATGGGCAGGGGTGGTTCTCAACAGAAGACAAATGCATTTTGACAAAGTTGCATGGTTGGATGAACTATGAGGAAGCCAGCGAGTAGTATGACCCTGCTTCGGGCAGTATAAATGTCCAGATGGCGATTAAGACAGGGAGTTAAGACACTTGAATGTCACAGAGCCTTGAGAAGCACTTGTTCAGGGTTCAAACATTAGGTAGTTGGACACTGAAGCTTTTTCAACCAACCTGAGACTTTGTAGATTCATTATCAACACTGCCACTGAATTAGTCTTCCTAAAAAAGTCACTTATAGAGGGACCACCAACTTCTACTCACCAAAGGGCTAGTATATTAAATATGCCAAGCCTTTGAGACACAATTTAAATGGCAAATACCCAAGAAAATTTCATAGATTCATTAACTACTGGATAAAAAAGATAAAATATGTAAAATCCTTAGCAAAAGTCTAGTTATTACTAGACATTGATATTATTATTCATTGGATGAAAACATCTGTGACATAACTATGCCCTTTTGAATAATTATAATCTCTCTCTTTCTCTCTCTCTCTCTCTATATATATATATGCGCCTTTGAAATACCAAATAGCCCTTACACTTGGTGAAAAGATGCTCAACTTCATAAAAGAAATGCATATCAAATCTCCCTGGGACTATCTGTCACTTAATAGGTTGAAAATACCCAAAACCTTGATATATTTTATTGGAAAGACCATGGAGAAACACGCATGCTCTTACATTGCTGGTACAACCCCTAGGAAGGGCAATTTGGCAATATCTATCAATATTCAAAATGCATACACCCTTGCCCTGGCCAGCGTGGCTCAGTTGGTTGGAGTGCCGTCAGGTGAACTGAAAGGTCCAGCGTTCGATTCCTGGTCAGGACACAGGCCTGAGTCACAGGCTCTGTCCCTGGTCCAGGCGCCTACCAGGGGCAACTGATCGATGTTTCTCTCCCTCTGTCTCTCCCTCCCTTCTACTCTCTCTAAAATCAATGGGCATGTCCTCAGGTGAGGAATAAAAGAAAACTGCATATGGCCCTGACCTTCCAATTCTACTCTGAGGAACTGATCCTTGCAGATCTAGCAAAGAAACAAAACTGCAGGTTATTCAGGGCAGTATTTTTAGTAGCAGCAAAAGGCTAATAACTACTTACTGTCTACCAATAGAGAACTGGTTAAATAAAGTATTTAAATACTGTGCAGCTAAACAAAATTAAAAAATGAGGAATCACTCTACTGATAAAGAAATTACTCTGAGCTACATTAAATGAAAAAAGTAGGCACTGCATTATCCCTCGTGTACACATAAAATAAACTCTGGAAGGATACACAGGAAGCCAATAACAGTGGTTACTGGTAAGGGGCTGATTATGGAGGAGAACTGGCAGATGTGGGGGAAGGGGTGGGAGGAGGCTTTTCTCTATAAACTTTATATTTTTAAATCCTGTTTCCATATTACCAATTCAAAAATTTAAACTAGAACTACTTTTCATTAAAACTGTGTATACTACATTTAAACAATTGATGTTATTCAGTGATAAAAAGAAATGAACTATTAAGCCAAGAAAAGACACTCAGGGGACTTAAATGCACACTTCGTAGTGAAAGAAGCCACTTTACTGTCTGACTCCAGTTCTGTGATATTCTGGAAAAGTAAAACTTTAAAGACAGCAAAGAGATTAGCGGCTGGGGTAAGGATGAATGGGTAGAACACAGAATTTTTAGGGCAGTGAAACTATTCTGCATCATACTATAATAGCAGTTACGTGACCTTATGTATTTATTAAAACCCATAGAACTGACAACTCGAAGACTGAACCCTAATGTAAACTATGGACTTTAGTTAACAATGTATCGACATTTGTTCATCAATTACAACAAATGTACTACACTAATGCCAGATGTTAATAATAAGGGAAACTCTGAGTGCGGGAGACTATGGGAACTCTGTATAATATCTTCTGTTTTCTCAAAATTGCTCTAAAACATAAAGCCTATTAATACTTAAATATTCGTGTGCATATATCCTGTTTTCATCCAATAAATACCTTACACACTAAAGGTGCTCAATTAAGTTCTAGCTACTTCCTTAGTGATTAAGAGCTCAGGTTCTGGAATGGGCAAATAAGGTTCTGATCGCAGCTCTACCATTTCTTAGCTGTGCGGCCTCACTGGTGCCAGCTACCTCTTCAGCCTCAGTTTCTCCGACTGCAACATGGAACAAAAGCACAGTAATTCCTCCATAGGGCTGTTGTGACGATTCAATAAAGAATGTATGTAAAATGTTTAGTACAGAGCCTAAGGAAAAACAAACGCTCAAAAGTGTTAGTGGTCGCTAAAACGGCAAAATGATTATTCACAGAATGACTGATCTGGCACTTCAGGTTTCAAGGTTACTCCACTACCAGCACATCAGTAACACCCCAAGAGGGCCCCAAATTCTCAGCTCCAGCCTATCCCACTTTGAACACAATCCTCAGGACCCGGGCTGCAACCTGTGCACCTCACACATTCTTTACTCCCCAGGCGCTGTTTTCCGCCTTCCTCGGCCTGGCTGGCTCAGTACCCAGAAGGCGCCCCCTTCTCCGCTCCTCCCCTCCCCCGAGCGACCGGTTCCACCCAGACCCCGCCCCCGCCACATCTCCGCCTAATTCGTCTGCTCTTCTTTCCTTCCCCGAAGCTCCTACCCAGATACTCGTAGTCCGGTAGGGCTAGGCGCTCCGGACTCAGCATCATTTGACTGGGGTAGCTTCCAAGCTCTAGCTCTCGGGCTTCCGGAACCCAGGTCGCCTGCTCTCTCCGTTGCCATGGCACCTAGGCAGCCGGAGTAGAGGCGGGAGGCGGAGGGGGTGTCACGCGAACAGTTTCCGTATCGCAACGCCAAGCTGGCCACACCAGTTCCGGGGGCGGCTGCTTCGCGGTGGTCGAAGCTTCCATAGGACTCACGACTTGTTGAGGAGGTGGTTTTAAGAGAATTTGAGTGGAGAAGTCTTTTCAATTATGGTATTTCCAGGCTTCGAAGAATTATTGCCAGCCTCCCATATTCTCAATTTTCTGAACTTTATAACTATTGCTGCCTTATTATGCAGCTGTTATTCTCATCATAGCTCCCACCCCTAAATTCCCATAGAAACTTAATATCCCATTTACCTATTTTTATCTCTTTATTATTTACTATCTTCACTTGCTACAAAGTGCTTTCACGTGCGTGTATCTTGGCTGCTCCTATAACAAGGCTGGACTCACAGAAGGTGCTCATTATATCCTCTAAGAGATCATTGACATTTCCTCTCAAGTTCCTCTATTTTTATTTAGTCCCTCCTTTGACGCCTGTCCCATTCTGTTTGGTACACTTCCCCAGTGGTTTTCTTTTTGCCTACCAAGACATCTCACTTCTGGACGGGATAGGGTGCACAAACCAAGACACCTATTGAAATTTTTTTCCTCATATGCCTAATTGCCCACTTTTTAAGAGGGAAGAACATTCATTGGTTTTTAAGTTTCCAGAGATCCAGACAGTTCTCGTTTTGCTCCCCTTTACTCCCAACAACAGGTCAGTGCTCTGTAGCACTTGTCACAGTTGAAACCTAGTAGAGAAAGCCGCTCTTTTCTCACATTTTTTAGTTCGTGCCTCCCCCCACTCCGAACAAACAAGGTCAGGTTTTGTGAAAAGAAAACAAAAATCATGCTATCAAAGGAATGACTGGGAAACCAGTGGACCACCTACATTGGGAGGAAAAAGAAAGAGGAGGTTCTTTTCTTTGTGTTTTGAGTGGTCTATTCTTAGCCTCCTCCCAACAGGAGCTTCAAACCTCCTAATTCTCCCTTTCCCTTAAAATTGTGTATGTGTCTCATTTCTAGGTTCCTGTGAGTCACACTGAGTTTAGATGAGGTAAGGATAAAGGGACAGACCCAGACTAGGAGCAGCATTTATCATCTCGAAGCAATGAATTTACTAATTTGATATTTGATGTGAAGGTCTGCAAATATGATGGAAATATTTGCCTGCTTCCTCCACCCTCGCCCCCCATTCCCTTTACCAATACAGTTTAAGGGTATAGAAAGTTTTTAACTTTCACACCTGTGGCCTATTACTATATTGTTAATAAAGTAATAGGATAGTCATTGTTAAGGATTACCATTACATTTATTTCCAAGCAACCCGGAGCTATTTTCAGATCATTTGTCATAAGAACTTTCAAAGGCACTTCTCTCTTTTCTAAGTAGGAGAACTGAGGAACGTATCGGGAAAATGAATCGTCTAGCATCGTCCAGCCAATAGTGGGAGAGCTAGAACCAGATCTCAGCTATCCCAACCCCCAGGCTAGTGGTCTGACCACTAAACCACACCGCCTCTTTTTTTAGGGTTTATTGGCTTGGTATTTATTCATTTATTTTTTTTCTTTTGCTCTGCCCTGCCAGCAACTGGAAGCTACCAGATAAAAGCAGAGAATTTTCAGTCCAGGCTGAACATTTGACATCCTCTTATTTGCGGAGCATTATCCTGCATCTTGGAGGGTGTCACTGCTGCTGAGGTCTGTGTGGTGGAGCTGGGAACCAGCCCCAAGAATATAGCTTTGTTCAGGCATTAACCCATTTGCGGTTATAATAATGATAAGTTTCAGCACCAGTGGCGCCTGACTGTTAATGACTCAAAGAAAGCTAAATAAGAACAAGATGTCATCTCTGGAGCAATTTGTAGATTTTTCCTACAGCTCCATCCCTTCCATAAAAATCCTAAGGATCCTTATATTTAAAGTCAGTCTCTATTCTTAATGTCCTGAATGGTCTGTTGAAGATGACTTAGAAGAGGGTAGGTGGTTGCTAGACTAAGGCTTCAAGAAAATTTGGGGTTGCACAGAAATGACAGGTAGCCTTTTCCTGGTGGTGGAATTACTGCTGTTTACACTTTTCTTCTTTACACTTTTCTATATTCACAAACATTTTCAATAATAGCCATGTATTATAACCAGCAAACAAACAAAAAACAAATGAGTGGCTTGAAAAAATTTTAAGCAAAAGAAATGACCTTCGAGATAGTGTTTGTTTTTCCCAAGAAAGGGCCACTGCTTTTAGATTCATCTTCTGCCATAGATTACATGCTGATAGGTTTTGAAGACACATCTGTGGTGGAGGAAATTTTTCAATGAAACATAAAAACATCAGTCTTAAGAAAAGTGAAAATACACAGGAGTTGTTAAAGCTAAGTGTATTTTTGTGACCCTGTTGAATGCTAAGGAAAGAAAAAAAAAGTCAGCCTTCAATTTAGATAGGCTTTTCAAACTCTTAAATTATCATAACATATTTCTGAAGACTTTACCCAAACAAATAATCATCCAGTAAATCAGAAGACAGCTCCATAATCCTGGATAAGCAGGCGATATAAAATGGGTAAAAGTGAGAGAGCGTGAGATGTTAAAGTATTACAGCATAAGGAATGGAAACATCAAACTCAAAATGACAGGAGAAACAACCACAACAGAGAGTAATGTCAAGGCATCAATTTATCAGATTATAATCACTAATTATAAAGAGAAAATTAATAGCCCTGGTTGGGTAGCTCAGTTGGTTAGAGCATCATCCTGAAATGCCAAGGTTGTGGATTTGATCCCGGTCAGGGCACGTACACGAATCAGTCAATGACTGCATAAATAAGTGCGACAACAAATTGATCTCTCTCTCTCTCTCTCTCTCTCTCTTCCCCTACTGTTCTCTCTCTCTAAAAAAAAGTCAATAAACCTTTAAAAAGAAAATCATTAGAGATTGCTGGCTCTGACGAGAACCTGGGAAGAGATTGATAGGGAAAAGAATCCTTTCTGGAATTGAAAACTTCAGAAAAATAAACATAACTGTACTAAATAGTTTTAAACCTCAAAGAAACAATCAGAAAAAAAATTCAGGCTGAATTATTGCTACAAAACAGGTTTGAGGAACTAGGACAAGCATTTATCAACTCATCAAGCAGAAAAAATGCTAACAGCAAAGTAGCTGCTAAGAAATGCAGGTCATGAAATTCATTCTAAGCTACTAGGCTCTTCTTAAAAGACTTATTCTCTTTAGGAGCAAAGCAGAAACTAAGTGTGATACCGCCATATGGAATTAACATGCTTAGATTAAAAATGTTATTTACATACAAGCCATTTTGGACTACCACAGGTCAACAGACCAGAGCTTTGGGAGAATTTGCAAAGAAAACGTTTACTAACCATGTGACAGTTAAAATTAACTAATGCATTACAAGAAAGTGATTAAGAGGATACGGCTTAAATTGAACTGAAGGTGAAAGGCAAATTACAGACTTGTGCCTTCTTGATATTTTATATTTTGCAAATGATGCAAAAAACAGGAATTACACTTTCATATAGTTTGAAAGGAAGGAAGAGTTTCTGATTCTTCTTGGTAGCCCACAAACATTAGCTGTGTGTTCCTCTGTCCTAGATGTGCATTTTGCTAAGAACTTATGATATTTAAAAGAATTCTTTGAATTCTCCTAGATTGTGAATACCTTGAGGGCAGAAACAGTCTTCATTCATCTTCAAATTTCTAGGGTCATGCACAGTGCCTCATAGAATAAGTGTCTGAATACCATAAATAGATTTTCTTCCTGTAAATTAAAAGTATAGAAAATGGCCCTGGCTGGTGTGGCTCAGTGGATTGAGTGCTGGCCTGCAAACCAAAGGATCACCAGTTTGATTCCCAGTCAGGGCACATGCATGGGTTGCAGGCCAGGTCCCCAATAGAGGGCGCATGAGAGGCAACCACCCAACAATGTCACTCTCCCTCTCTTTCTTCCTCCCTCCCTGCCCCTCTATAAATAGAAATAAATAAAATCTTTAAAAAAAGAATCCCTGCAAGTCAAAACATTTTTAAAAATAAATAAATAAAAGTGTAGAAAACAAAGTCCTTCCAACCCATAGGACTTATGGTTGCCTTATAGGAACTAATTGATGAAGCAAATTTGTGAGGAAAAAAAAAAGTCCAGAAAAATGCAAGACACCATTGAGAAGGGCATTAAAAATCAATCAGAATGCACTGGCATATCCCTCTCACACTAAATACTATATGTGACAGATCATCATATCTTAAGAAATGCCCACAAAAAAAGGAAACAAACTCAACAAAAGGCGTTGAGACAATGCTATACGTAGACAAGCTGAGAGAATTAGTTCGGGAGGATGAAAGGGAATACACTAGGAGTCATTAGAAAAAAATAGGATATGAACTGGAAGTCCCAAATTTCAGAATCTTAGGACAAAAAAGCTGCAGTCTCTGTGCCTATTTATTTTTATTTGTATTTATTGACTTTAGAGAGAGAGAGGGGAAGGGGGAGAGAGAGGAAAAAAACCCATCAATTTGTTGTTCCACTTATTTATGCATTCATTGGTTGATTCTTGTATGTGCCCTGATCAGGGATCAAACCCACCACCTTGGTGTGTATCAGGATGACTCTCTAACCAACAGAACTACCCAGACAGGGCCTGTGTCTATTTTTTCTGCCAAACCATCCTCTACACTGTGACAGTGAATATTAGAACAATTCACTGTGACACTGTGAATATTAGAACAATATTATTGTTGTAATAGTCAAATTTGGCCACGTTACTTCCTTACTCAAAAAGCATTGCCGACTCACCATTACTAGGAAGAAGCAAAACTCCTTAACCTACACACATATATCTCCCTTCGCAGTCTGGTCCCAACCCACTTTTCTAGCCTCCTGGCCATTTACTCTTCCCTGCATAGTATATACTCCAGCCACACTTTCCTACTAACTAGTCTGGCACACACTGAGCTTTTTCTCACCCTCTCGCTTTGCTCATAAGTCCTCTCTCCACTGAGAATGTACCTCTCCCATATTTGCTGCCTAGTAAACTCTTACACATCCTATAAGACCTAGATGAAATGCTACCACCTCTATGAAAACATATCCAATCTCCTATATACAATAAGGTACAGGCAGTGAGTGAGAATAAGGCAAATGGAGGGTGGTGAGGTGTACCTTGTCTGAAGCTGGGACACTGAGCGGAGACCAGCCATGGTCGGGTCTGGGAAAACAGTGTTCTAAGTAGAGGAGACACACAACTTATAAAAAGGTGGAAGGGGGAGATGACAGCATGTTGCTGAGGCAAAAGAAAGCCAGTGTGGCTAGAACAGAATGAGGAGGGGAAACGTGGTCAAAGAAATAGGCAGAGGCCAGATCAGGAAGGACCTTGAAGGCCAAGGAGAAGTATGAATATTATTCTAAGTGTAATAGGAAGCCATTGGAAGGGTTTATGCCAAGTAATGACGTGATCTGATTTATGTTTCTTAAGAAGTCATTCAGGTTGCTTCGTACAGAATGAATTATAAAGGGGCAAGGGTGGAAACAGAGAGACCATTTACATAGATGCTTGATTCATGCTTGTTATTAAACAAATATTTATTCATTGATATATTTGTTTATGCGTCATTCTAAATTTATCTTTGCTGCTGAAATAAGCAAAACATACTGAAATACTTGCAGCAAAGGGCTCTACTTATATATGCCAGATGTGAGAATATCAAGCTTTCAGGGGATAAAAATGTGCTAGAAAGTCCCACTGTTCAGAGTGAGCCAGGGAACTGAATCAGCGATTGTACCCCAGATCCTGACATGGGTACCACTGCTACGTCAGAACGTGAAAAGTGTTGGTGATAGGCATGGTGGTATGGAGGATCTGCAATAAGAGAAAGCACAGAAATGTAAATCAGAGTATTCCCTATATCTTCTTTTTTTTTTTTTCTGGTTTCCAGCAGTAACCCCCTCCACCTAGATAAAAGCACACTCGTTGCTAAAAGTTAATGATACATTTTCATAAATCCTATGGACATATTTCCTGGCTCACAGCCTTTGCACATATTCTTCCTTCTGCCTCTGGAAGACCCTTCCCATCAACTCTTAGCCTGATAACTCTTAATGAACTTAGGTGTCAGTACCTCTGACAGGCCTTGCTTGAAACCCCAAATCTAAATCAAGTCTCATCTTTAATGGAACCCTGTACTTTTACTTGAATGCCTCTAGCTTTACATTCATTTGTGAGATCATTCTTTTAATGCCTCTGCATACTTGTAGCCTCCACACCCATCAGACTGCAAGTTCCAGAGATCCGATACATCTGTTTACCACTGCTTCTACAGTGCCCGGCACAGAATGTGCTGTAATACCCTGTAATAAAGACTTACTACTACTAAGTGAATGAGTACTGGAAAGGGGCTTCCCCAAGCAGATAGGCATACGACTCCTTTAGCTCCTCTGCCTGTGCTTTCTCTTGTTTTCCCTTCTATAGCTTTAAGAATTCCTGCCTTCCAGTCACACAAAGTGAATTCTAGAGAGAGGAGGGAGCAATTCTTTGCAGATTCATGCCCTTAACCTTTTAAATCAGGGTCTCTCATCCTCAGCACTATTGAAATTTGGGGCTGGGTCATGTTTTGTTGTGGGAGGGACTTCCTGCTCCTTGCAGAGTTTAGCAGGACCCCTGGCCTCTACTCATTATTTGCTGGTAATACCCACTCCCAAACATGTTTCAGGTATTGCCCCATGTCTGCATAATCATTCCTGATTGAGAACCACTCTTTAAAAGTATGAATTCTCAAATCTTTTACTCTTTTAGAAGAATTATGTTTAGGAATTCAGGGTTTTGAATTATGCCTCCACTATAAGAGAATTCTACCAACCCAAGTGGACCAAGATCACGCCCATTTCTACCTTGTTTCTGTAGAACAAGAACAAGAAAACACTCCCTGTGTTTTCTATGGAACAGCCATTAGGGATGTTCTCATTCAGGGCGATATTCTGATCTTGGAAAGGCAGTTCCCTGGTCTGTCCTAGAAGGATGGAGGAAGGGGGTGGTGTTTCTGAGGAAACCAATGCCTCCGAGACCCCTCTGGAATTGGCAGTCCCCTACAACTTTTCTGGGGGCATGTCCCAGAGGACAATAAAAGGGAGACAAACAGCTCATTCTGGCATGCTTTTCAGGATCTCTCACTCCAAACAAGAAAGTCTGAGAGGCCTGGTAAAAATAAATATGGCTTAGCACTCCTGGCACAAGAGCAGTTTCTGACAGCCAAGACTTAACTCACCCCAGGGGGTGACCCAGGCAGGGACTATGCACAAAGTTCGCTTCTCCCGGTCGATATTCCCAGTGACAATCAGCAGCCAGGATGGCGCTGCGTACCAGCACTGTGCTGAGCCATGGAGGAGGAGGACTTGGGATGCACGCAGGAGACACAGTTTCCTGAGCCTGAGTCAGACAGGGCGAGCCAGCCTCCCCCTTCCTCCTCAATCCCAGAAAAACAACACAAATCATGCCTTCTGGAAAGGAACCTATCCTTTGCATACAGAGTGGAAATTGTTTATAAATCCCTAATCCCCTGACATCGAAAGTATGGTGACCACCTGTCTTGGATTTTTTTTTGGGGGGGGGACAAATGTATTCATTACACCACATGTCCTTAGTTTTCATGTGGAAAAAAATATGGTCTCCAGAATCATAAGGTCTTTTTCGACAGATCGGAAAGCAAGTCTTCCTAAGCAACATATAAGGAATTCCGGAGGCCAACCAGAGCTGCATCAAGAACGTTGGAGGGGGTGCTCTACGGGGGAGGCAGGGAGTGTATTGCCAAGAATCAGCCTCTACTTTTCACTTTTTCTCCTTGGATTTTAGGCTGAGGTGACAGGTAGAAAAAGGTGGATTATCTTTCCCAGCAGTAAGACACTGTAAACCTGGCCTGACTTGTCTGCCGCCTTCAGGCCGCAAGGAGAACTACACCCACAGAAAATGCCTCAGTATACGTTACCATGGTGATGCTAGTTCAGCCACATTTCATCTGTGTAAAAATTTCAGGCACAACACTATAAAGAAGCACTGGCTGAGAAGGAGTTAACACTTCACATTTTTTATTGCTGTTGCAAAGTTAATGTTAGCTTTGGTCAAAGATGGTAATTCGAAGTGAATCCTTTGAAAAATTGAAAACAAGCAAGGATGAAATGCCAACCAATCCGTTGGAGAAATCTCTTTTTTTTACCTTTTTGGAGAAATCGTCTAATATCCTCTTTGCACTACACCACATTGCTTTTCCCTCAGCTCATATGGGACATTTGGGTCTTCCTGACTCAATTTACTAGTAACAGGAAAGTGGCTTAACAAAATGACGGAAGATTCCAAAGCCAGAAAAGCTGGTGAACCCACAGGGAGGGAAAAGTGATACAGAGGACCCTGAGGCAGTGGGGACTTGGACAAAAGTAACAAGACAAGAGCCAGCCTAGAAAATGGAGGATGGTAAATGGAGATGGACAGAGACTTGACTTGGGGCGGTGAACACACAATACAGTGTGCAGATGATGTGTCGTGGAATTGTGCACCTGGAACCTGCGTGCTTTTGTTCACCAGTGTCACCCCAATAAATCCAATAACAAGGAAAAAGAGATAATGGGAGATGGTAACACAATTAGCCCATATTACGAATTCGCACCAGGTAGAGGCCTGGGCCACAAAGCTAAGACGAGGCAGGAGTTTATGACTGCAGGTAGTAAAACATGGCTGGAAGTTCTATAGACTGAAGCTGGGAGAAGGCTGAGGTCTTCGGGGGAGTGAAACTGCAAGTCAGGACTCACTCTCTTAGCCCCCTGTCTCCTTGCCGGGATCAGAAAGCCAGCGAGGGTGAAGAGGCTAACAGCGCTGATTTACAGACAGCGAGGAGGAACTAAGTCTGTCTGGGCCAAATCTGGGCGTCTGAACCGGGGCGACGGGACCCAGACAGCCACCTCAGGAAATGAGTAAATGAAAAAGGGAGGTCGTGGAATTATTTAGCCCTACAACAACGATGCCCATCCGGGCGTGGGGGGTGGGGGGTTGGGAGTGGGAAGTGGGGCGGGGGTGGAGCAAGAAGGAAATCTCAGAAAGGGAATTTTGACAGTGAGAATGCTAGTTAAGACAGCACTCCAGGCCCCCTGATGTCCCTTGTTTGATGTCAGTAAAGCCGAGAGGATTATGCATTAGCAAGTCTTGAGTATTCTTAAGACATCAATAAAGCCTGGACTTGGGGATGTTGGGGGTCCAGGGGTCACGTCTAGGGGACTTAGGTCAGCTCGGGTGCTCCGCTCTGGCACAGAGCTAGAGTGCCCGGGGTGCGAGAGCTGCTGCTAGGATGCTTTTTTTAAGTTAGGGACACTCGAGCAGTAGTAATGGGCACAGGGAGGGGGGCCTCTCTTGAAGGCTAGGAATGTGGGGGCGGCCTGGAGAGGAGTGGGGCGGGCGCTGGAGGCGCCGGCGGGTGGGATCTGGGGACCGGGGGGCGGGGGCCCAGGGCGGGAAGGGGCCGGGCCGGCGCTGGGGGCGGGACCAGGCGCGGTGGCGGTGGCGGGGGCTGCGGCGCGGGAGGCGGGGCGGCCGGGCCCGGGACACCCCTTCCCTGTCCCCTGGCGGGGCGGCTTTGGCTCCGGCAGCACTGGAGGCAGCAGCGGCCGGAGAGCGACTTGCGGGGCGCGCCCGCCGCCGTGGATCGGGACCCTTCCCCTCGGGGACCCTCGGCCGGCTCCCTCCTCCTAGTGTCCCGCGGGAGCCGGCAGGACCCCCGGCCGGTGGGAGCGCCCGCGGCGGCCGCAGCACCATGAGGCGGCCGTGGGGCGTGCTGCTGTTTGGCGCCCTGCTCTGCGCACACGGTAAGCGGCGGCGCCGCGCCCGCGCCGCGCCCGCGCCGACCGGCCCGCGGGGAAAGTTTGCCCCGGGGTCTGGCCGCTGCAGGACGAGGCTCCGGAGAGCGGGACGGCGCAGGCTAGGGCCTGAGACCCCTCGCCCTCGCTCCAGGCAGAAGCCCCGAGAGGCTTGCCGGGGAGACGGGCACGAGCTTCCCCAGCTCCGCCGGTCCTGGAGCGGGCAGCGATGCAACAGCGCCCCGGGCCGGGTCTGGGCCGGACTGGGGGCAGATCCGAGGCGCTCGCCTGCCTGCCTGCGCCGCTCTTGGAAGAGCTGGGGGCTGCTTCCCTTTCGGGTTAAGATAGAATCTCTGTGTCCTTGGTGCGAATGAGTGTGCGCGAAGAAAGGGACGCGGGGGAGGATGGTCGCTAGACCATAAGTTGTAAATAGTCCTCCCTCCTGTGGCCGGGGGTCTCGGGCAGATCGCGGAGAGGGGCTCCAGTGGGATCTGAACACTTGAGCTCTGGGGGTTCCTAGGAGAAGAACAGCTCCTCAGATCCAGGTCTCGCTCCCACCGAGAGTCTGTGGGCGCTGCTCGCTCGCAGCATCGCCCCTTAGCAGTGTTTTTGGGTTCCCTCTCCTGGCCGCGACCAATCAGCTCGCTACCCTAGATCCTTCCCGGAGGTGGGGTGAGGGGGACAGGGTTGAAAAGAGAGCAGAGAAGGGACCCTGGGAAGAAGTTGCTGGAAGGCTTCCGCATATGCGTCCTGGCCGGGGTAGGGGAGCTGGGGGGCGGGTATCGCCAAACCTAGGAAGGCAGTCTCCCGGCCCGCGCGGCAGCCCTCGGGGGAGCTGCACGGACCACTGCGGCGGGGCTGCTGCTGCTTCATCTGCTCCTTATTAATAACTTGTTTGGTGCCCGTATGCAACTGTTGTGTGTGATTAGGGCTCCGGTGGAATTTGTTTCTCCGCAGCCGCCTAGGACCGTGGGTGCACCCCGTGATTTAGCAGCTGCCTCTCGTTTGTGCCCACAGATCAAAGAACTTTGATCTTGGAAGCCCCGACTCTGTTCACCCACCACTAATCAACGGCGGGGAGATCCGAGTCTTCCCACTCCCCTCGCGGCCGGGCGAGGGTTGGGGGTGCACACGGAGAGGTCTGTGCACCCTGGCCTTGCACCGGTTCTTTCTTTCACATAGGGGAGCTCGTGTGCACGGAGAGCAGATTTTGGAACTTGCGTGCCAGGGCGTGGAGATGCCTGGGCACTTGTTTTAAAGAGTGGCTTACCTGCCCAATCCAAAACAGTGTTCTTACGCCTGTTGTTGGAACCACCCTTGGGGTTTTTTAATGACTGTTTCCAAGCCGCCTCTAACCCCGACAGAGCCCTTTCCCTCCGCTCCGCGCTGCCTCTCGGAGTAGGAGCCGTGCCGACCCACGTTCCTCTTCGCGCTGTGCTCTCCCCCTCCCGTGCTCTCTCCTGGAAGGTTATTTGTAGCCTCTTTGGCGTGTCGGGACAGCGGCCCTACTGGGGTAGGAATGTAGCTGCTCTTCCCACCACATGGGCCCCTTAAAGGGACAGCTATGCTTTTTGGGGGTTTCCCCCATCGGACTGCAAGGGAAGGGGATGGAACTTTTCTTTCGGCCCCCTGGAGGAAGTTTTGAAAAAGATCAAGGGAAATGGCAAGGCACTGAAAAAAAGTGGGGGGGCACTGAAACGAATACCAACAAAGCCAGAGAGGAGATTGACGCTTCTGCCCTAGGGAAAGGGGAGCAGGAAGGTTCCGGGCAGCGACTGGCAGAGCGGATTTTACTGCTCCAGAGCTGTCAAAACCGCATGCCCTGCATCTCCATTGAGAATGGCATAAGGAATTGTGTATGTTTAATGTTTCCCTCCAAAAATGGATGGGAGGGTTCTTGGTAACTCTTTCCGGTTCTTTTTAAGGACAAAAAAAGTTTAATGGAAACTTCTAAGCATAGGAAGCTTTCTGTACCCACCTGTAAGGCCAGTCAGTGACACGAAGATGTAAACTTCGCCTTGCCTGGTAATGAGCCATCCTTGGAGGTCTGGAGGGGACGGATTCATGCTTCACCAGTGAGAGTGAGCGGTTGCTCAGCTGCAAATACCACCACGAAGATTGCTAACACTGTTTCAGGGGCTCAGGGAGAAGACAGCGTGTCACAGTAGATCAGTTAGGCAGATCTGAGCTCAGCTCAGGCTGAATTCAGTACACTGAAGGTGCCACTTGGATGTTGCTAGTCCTTAGGGCTTTTCCTAGAGCCCGTGGGTTTGACCTGAGCCTGCCCGACCCTCCAAAGTTAAAAATTTTGGAAAGAAATTTAAGTGCTACTAATGGCCCTGGGTACTTTTCTCCTGAGGATTGAGGTGAGACCTCCAGCAGCCTACCACCATTTGAAGGGTAGAAACCATGTTTAGCTTGGAGGTCTCTACCAGGTAAGTGAAAAGTTGAAAATTCTGCCTAGGAGTAATTAGTTAGATAGAGCGTCGCTTTCTGAGGATGCGTGCAAAAGAGCGGGGAGCTGAGGCTTGTCTCCTTTCCATCTGACTGTTGTCTTGGTGCTTGGTTGACCTTGTCCCTGATCTTTTTGGACTTGTGAAAGATGCTTGGCTTGTCACTGATTTTGGATTTCCTCTCCTGTCTCCTGTTGGATATCAGATAACATCTTTGGGACTAGCACATGGAATTAAGAATGACAGGTGCAAGGGAACCAAGTCTGGCTATGTCTGATACAGAGCACGCTAGGCATGTCCATCTTCGGGGTCAGCAAAGAACACAGGAGGTCACAGAGGACAGGGTGTGTTTTATGGGTCTCTGTGCACTCTCTCTGCTGATTGACTGCTCATCTTGACCTCCAAGAAGGAGAGTGGGAGGGGTTGGTTATGCTGATTATGCTTTGAAGAGAAGATCAGTACTAGAGGGAGCTTCCTGAACAGGAACCGCATTTCAGGGACTGCTTTAAAAGGTAGTCTTTTTTTTTATGATTGGGCACAGCTCATAATTACAAGACAGTTCCATGCCCTTTGTCGACTAGGTTTTTTAGCCTGTTCCAGCCACAGTTTCTGCATTCCTTGACAAAGCTCAGCCATGAGTTTTGTTACAGTTGCCTGGGCATGGGGCATCTGGGCCCCAGACTGGATCTGGATAACCATCTCATCTTCACCATCAGAAGCCCTTCACCCCTGTTCAGCCTAGTGGGATTCATTGTCCCAGGGAAGACTTTGTGTTCACTGGTTGGTTGGCAGAGCCTGGGTTTGGCCCTATAAATAGCTCTGATGAATGCCTGTGCTTGCTGTTCTTCCTCCAGCTTAGAGCTGGCAGGGTCAGGTTCTTTCTCCCCAGTACACTCAGGAGCGTTCCCTAAACTGGGCTTTGTACCCATTCATTTGTTCATTCATTCTGCAAATGCACATTTGTCAAGCACTTAATCGCTGCATGCAGAGCTCAGTGATTAAAAAGCACAGCCAAACCTGGGCTTGAATCTTCGCACTTCCTAGTGACTCTGTGCAAAACACTTAATCTCCCTGAACTTCCGGCTTCTTATCTGTAAATGGGGTGGGGGCAGTAGTGATAAGTTATCACATGTGAATATTGTAAAAATTAAGTGAGATAATAGTATGTTCCAACCATTCAGTACAGAGCCTGACAACTACTGTGTTACGATAGGCCTGGGTAAATGTTAGCTGTCCGTTAGCAAGTTTGCATAAGTGAGTTGGAGATGGTTCTTGCCTTTGGACCATGGGAGCCAGGTAAACACATCATTATACTACAGTGTCATGTGCTAAAGCTGAGGCTCAGGCCTCCATTCATTTCAGCTGGTTTTTTGCTTGATTTTTTAAAAGATCTTGCTCCTTCTCCCCCGCCCCTTGAAAACCTAATGAAACCTAAGTGTAGTTGCTTCCTGTGCTCCTTTCCAGAAAAAAAGGCCTATTAAGTGATCCTGTGAGTCCAGGACCTCTGCCTTAGTTCTCCTGGGAGAGGCCCTGGGAGATGGGGTTTTCCTCTGAGAGCTTCCCTGCTGGAGCCCCGTGGTCAGAGGTGCAGCCAGGCACTTCTTTCTAAGGTTGCTTTGACCCGGGGTGAGAGGTGCTGGCTGAGGTCTCTTGTAGCTGGAACAGTTTAGAATTCCAGGCTCTCCCTCCCACTGGCCTGGGAAAGGAGTCAGGCCCCAGAGCTCATAAGGTAGTAATTGCCCCAATTTGGGGGCTGGGCTGTTGCAGAGCCGCCTTCCTTCGTGACTACCGTCTTCAATCAGGAATCCTGTCAGTGTGCAGTGATAATTGATGTGGGTCTCCAGTCCCCGACTCACCCGCAGCTCCTCCACTCCAAAGTTTGACCCCTGTTGTCTCTGCTCCTTCCTTTTAACTTGGTGCCAGTTGTGTGATGTTTTGGGGGGCTGC
Source organism: Tonatia bakeri (assembly GCA_004024845.1). Classification (NCBI taxonomy): domain Eukaryota; kingdom Metazoa; phylum Chordata; class Mammalia; order Chiroptera; family Phyllostomidae; genus Tonatia; species Tonatia bakeri. The sequence goes on from PVIA01000036.1 coordinate 280,993, forward strand.
GGAAAGCTGACCGTAACCAAGAGCAGCTGTTTAAAAGAGCTGATTCTCTAGCTTTCCTGGCAGTCATTTGACTCCATTTTCTGTTCTGCATTTTTGATTTAGCAAGAAGCAAACATCCGAGGTGCCCCTGGGCACCTCTTACGCCCTTCCGAGCGAGCTTCATTCTTTCACTGCACGTAGGCATTTCCCTCCTTGCCACAGCGGCGTGGACGGACTGTAAGCGTCCCTAACGCCCTACTCCCCACTCACACAGGTTGGAGTGAGGAAGGGAAGGGCGCTGTCTGAGACCCAGCTGGGAAGGCTTCGCTGGCACTTGCAAGCCCTGACTTGGCCTACGGGAGCTCGCGCCTCACCTCTGTGCAGAGCCGAGGATCAGAGCTGCAAGCAAAGCCGGAAACAAAAGACTGGGAGCAAACCCATCTGGCTGAGAGGCAGCGACACAAAGGTGCTGCTGCATAATTTATCACCGGAGGTTTTCTGGGGCCGGGAAGCTCGTGGCTTCAGGCAGAGCCTTTTTTGAGGGGAGGGACCCTCCCCCTTTCTGGGAGTAGGGCCAGGCAGGTACAGAGTAGGGCACTGGAAGAGACACCTGATTATCACATGAAATAAAGAAGCTTTGAGGTGGTCAGGGTCTCCAGTGATCTCTCCAAACTAAGCAGCTCCACTTCCTGCCAGGCCTGTGCTGGGGCCGGGTGGGGGCGGGGGTGCAGGGTGGCATGCTCCAGTGTCCCCTTCGTTGGCCCCAGCCTTGGGAGTCTGACTGCCACCACCTTTCAGGCAAGGATGAGGATGAGAGACAGTTTTTCTGTTGGATCGACTACAGCCTTTAGTAAGCCAAATGCAGATACCTGGTTATAATATCCATAAGTCTAGCAAATAAGAAAGGGGAGCCCCCCTCTCTTTTTTCCACTCCCTGCCCCTCTCAGCCAGGGCAGTTTAAACAAGAAGTTTCAGCTCTAGGTTCAGAGAGACTGTAAGAGTGAATGGACCGAAAGTGTATCTCCCTCAAATAAGAATTTCTACTTTTCTCGGAACGATCTACTCTGGTGACCAGTTTTGCGACACAACCTGAGACACGTGATCTAAAAAATACAAATGTGCTCTGGCTGGGTAGTTCAGCTGGCTAGAGCATCAGCCTGATAAACCAAGGTTGCAGGTTCCAGTCCCCTGTCAGGACGCAAGAATCAGCTAATGAATGCATAAACAAGTGAGACGAGTGGATGTGTTTTACACTCTCTCCTCTCCTCCTCCCATCTTTCCTCCGTCCCTCCCTGCCTTTCTCTCTGAAATCAATCAATCAATAAAAATTAAAAAAAATAAAAAATATAAATGTGCTTCTGGGGCAGTTAACATTTTTTATTCTTTTGCTGTGTCTCTGGCACCGTGATAAATGGATAGCATGTGTTTTCACATTCACGCCTCACAGTATCCTTATGAGGTAGGCGCCGGTCTGACAGTTTGCTGTCATGTAGCTATTGAGTAACTGAGGTAGGATTTGAACCCAGAGCTTAAGTTGTTAACCTCCTAACCTCTTAGAACAGATTTTTTTTTTTACAATTTCATTTTTTTGTTTTTAGAGAGAGAGGAAGGCAGGGAGAAAGAGAGGGAGAGAAACATTGATGTAAGAGGGAAATGTCAAGTGGATGCCTCGCATACACCCCAAACCACTACCCAGGCAGGAACCCTGACCTGGAATCGAACTGGAGACCTTTTGCCGTGCGGGATGATGCCCAACCACCTGAGCCGCTCTGGTCAGGGCAGGACGGAATATTTTGTATCCAAGCTCGTCCAGAAGATCTAGGTGGGGAATATCTACATTTTATCTTAAATAGGCCTCACCTCTCTGTTTTTAGACTTCCCTTCCCAGGGAATCCCAGTGCATAAAGAATTACTTCCCAGGTGCTTCTTTGGTAGAGGGAAGCTTGAAAAGGCTCCCAGCAGAAGAGATGTGGTTTGTTGTTCCCTGAAGCTGTGCATTTCTTGTGTTCTGAGGTGTAGAGGGGGAGAAAAGCAGTACTTCGGGCAGCCCCTCACAGGCCATTGGCCCATTCAAACCCTATTGTATTTCCGAAATCTGTTGACTGAGCTCCTGGGCAGGGTAAGTAGGCTTTTGAGGACCTGTATGGAGATGTGGGAGTAGCAACAGTGTCGTAGTCCCCCTTTATTCTCAGGGCATACAGGGAATATGTTTGAAGATCCCCAGTGGATATCTGAAACCATGAATAGTACCAAACCCTGTATATGCTGTTTTCTTCTATACTCACATACCTGTGATAAAGATTAATTTATAAATTAACCACAGTGTGAGATTAACAAGAATAACCAATAAAGTAGAATGATTATAACAATACACTATAATGAAAGTTTCGTGAATGTGGTTTCTTTGCTTCTCAGAATACCTTTTTATACTGTACATATAATGTGGATATGCTGGCAAAAGGATGATTCACATCCGGGCAGATGGGGCAGATGTCTTGAGATTTTGTCACATGGCTCAGAATGGCATGCAATTTAAAACTTGTGAATTGTTTATTTGTGGAGTTTTCCACTTAATATTTGCAGACCACTACCGACTGCAGGTAACTGCAACGGCAGACAAGGAGGGGCTACTGTCGCAACAACAACAACAACAATAATAGCTGCTTACTGAGCACTTGCTATGTATTATCTCATTTAAACCTCCCCAGAACCCTATGAAATAGGTCCTATTATTATTCCCATTTTACCAAAGAAGAAACTAATCCACTTCTGAATGGCTCTGTAATTTAGGCTCTGAATTTAGGTTGTTCTTTTCTCTACTTGCCTCCTAGGAGTTGGTTGATGATAACGTAGGCAAGGATTTGAAGGACGCCATGTGCCTAGAGCTCCTCCAGAAAGGCAGTAAAGCGGGACTCCTGCTGCTCCCTTTTACCTCTTCCAGCAGTCCTTCAGACCACCAGCTTAACTCACCGACATGACCCACAGTGGGGTTCTTAGGCATCCCCAGCCCCCAAACCGTGTGTGTCTAGATAAGACAGTTCCGAGTCATGTTGTATAATGGTAATAGCAAGAGCTGTCATTTATTGAGAGCTTAATATGTGCCAGGCGTTATGCTATGTGCCTTTCATGAATTAACTTATTTAATGCTCATAACATTCAGACAAGGTAGGGACTCTTGTTATCCCAATTTTGCCAATGAGAAAGTAAGGCATAAAGAGATTAAATAGTATGTCCAGGGCTAGGTTGCCAGGAATTAGTTTAGTTTTGTTCCCAGGTGCTTAAATTTACATGATGCTCTTCTCCCTCATAACTTTGGGGGTTGACCATTAAGTACTTCTTTTCTGTGTTTAAGAGTGGCAAGAGAAGACTGACCTTGCTTGGACCGGTAATTATGTGTCTTATGATATCCGATGGTAAGGCCCTTTTGAGAGGACCCAGTAGGAGATTTCACCAGGTAGACTTTCAAACCAATCAGGTAAGGCTAGCCTCTAGGGATCTAGGGACAAAAATAAGTAGAGTCATAGCATGTTGACATCACAGTCTGATCATACAGTGAAGAAAGCAACTCTGGGAGGGAGGGAGCTGGGTAGGAGCAACCTGAAGGAAAGGATTCCTATTTTCTTCAGTGTAGGTTAGGTTAGGAAAGAAATCGTTTTGTTTCTGATACTCTAGGCCTCTCTTTTTTTTTTTTTGAGTTCAGCTCTCACAAGAGTCTAGCAGGTGTGTCCCACCCGCAGGCTGCATGCTGCCCAGGATGGCTATAAACGCAGCCCACCACAAAATCGTAAACTTACTTAAAACGTTATGAGATTTTTTTGTGATTACGTGTTGCAGTGTGTTTAGTGTGTGGCCCAAGACAACTCTTTTTCTTCCAGTGTGTCCCAGAGATGCCAAAAGGTTGGACAGCTCTGCAAGAGGAGTGTATTATTGATTCATTTACTCATTCATTCATTTTATAAATTTATATCAGTCATCCACTATACCAAACATTGAACTATGCACTGTGAACACAAATACATAAAACTCTCGATCACACAGTCTAACTGCCCAGAGGCTTCTGGTCTAGTAAGTGAACAGAGATTCGCTGTGTGCTAAAATGCAACCATGGGAAGGGGTACAAAGGGCCTCCAGGTTGCAGAGTAGGGGCTTTTTTTTAAGGTTTTATTTATTTTTAGAGAGAGTGGAAGGGAGGGAGAACGAGAGGGACAGAAACACTGCTATGTGAGCGAAGTGTCAGTTGGTTGCCTCTCACACACTCCCACTTGAGGACCTGGCCTGCAACCTAGGCATGTGCCCTGACTGGGAATCGAACCAGCAACTTTTTGCTTTGTGGGATGATGCCCAACCCACTGGGCCAGAGTGGTCAGGGCCAGAGCAGGGGCTTTGAATTTGGCCAGGGCTGCGTGGGTCCAGCTGGGGTAGCATCAAGAAAGGCTTCACTTCCTGACCTGCTACTGCTGCTGGCCACCATTTACCTTTTTTGGTGTTGCTTCTGAAGTTTCCTGTGCAAGCTCTGTCCTTTCAAAAAGGGGCTGTTGACAGGCCCCCAGCGCTCTCCAGATTCTAGGCACCTCCTGGATGGGGTTAGATCCGTTTCCATGTGGCTCCTTGTTGACACCGCTTTCAGTCGTCAGTTTTGTCTTGCTGCATGGGCATCCGTTTTAGTGAGACGCTTGCTGATTTGGCTACTCAAGGAGCTGAAATCAGTGGCTTGGTCCCTCAGTTGGCCTCAGTGTAGTTTATAGAGTAATGTGGTAAAACTTATCCTCATTAAATAAGGTTTCTATCCTCACCATTGCCACTAGTAGACAAGAGGAGAGCTCAGCATGTTATAAGAAAAACATCCTTCACTTACGTGAGTAATGATTCCTCCTTTTCTCACTGCTGCTCTTCCACGCCAGGGTAGCTGTCATATTCCAGCATTCATGGGCCTCTCATCTCTGGTTCAACTTGAAAAAGCTGTTCTGTAGCTGTGTAGTCACGGTCCACCTTAGGTTCCCAAGTGATAGGTGTGGTCCCCTTCTGCTGAGTGTTCTGTGGGATGGTGGAGAGCAGTGCCTCTCTAACTTAAGTGGAAGTCAGAAGTTTATTGAAAGTCCAGATTCTGAGATCACATTAAAAGAAAAACGCTGATCTAAGGGTCAGAACGGGGCTGGTATCCTGGCTCACCTACTCCCCCACAACCTTAGCCAAAGCAGGTGACCTTACCTGTTAAATGGGCACTACAGCAACTACTCAAGAGTTTTTATAACGATGACATGAGAATGCAAGCGTATATGCAAGGTAGCTTGTGAGTTGTAAAGAGAAACTACAAAACATAATTATTTGTTGTCAGAGCCCTGTTCCTTTCTGGACCAACAGGACACTGAGGCACTGGTTGAAAGGACTGGGGCTCCACACTGTCTCTGCTTTACTATTTTGCCTGAGGGCAAGAGGACTTGGTCTTTGGCCTTAGAAGTAACCAGAAGGAAAGGTTACAGCTTGAGATCTGTATGCTCATTGCCTGCAGGATCCGGCACAACTAACACCCCTTTTTTATTGGAAGATCTTTTATTACAAAATCATAAGCATGTAATTCTGTAACATAACAATATCACACTCAAGCACACCATATGACATTTTAGGTAAAATGTTCAAATTGAAACTATAAATTATTACACCCATATTATTACCGTACCAACTGCACTAAAGCAGGCATTCGTTACTTCTGCTGGACCCTCTGTGTGCTAATGGAGAATTCATAAAGGAGCCCTGGCTGGTGTGGCTCAGTGGATTGAGTGCCAGCCTGCAAACCAAAGGGCCGCTGGTTTGATTCCCAGTCAGGGCACAGGCCTGGGTTGTGGGGCCAGGTCCCCAGTAGGGGGCACACAAGAGGCAACCACATACTGCTATTTCTCTCCCTCTCTTTCTCCCTCCCTTCCCCTCTCTCTAAAAATAAATAAATAAAATCTTTTCTAAAAATTTCATAAAGGAGAGGGACCCAGAAGTCTCGGTGTTATAAATTCCCTTTTTCAACCTAAGGGTCTTGGAAAATTCTCGTAATAGCAATGCCATTATTGGGAAACACTATAATGAAGTGATGAAGAGCAGAGGCTCTGGGGTTGACCTGCCTGGGTGAGAACGCTGGCTCCCACCCTCAGGACCTGTGTCGCCTATTGATAGACCCACCTCCTGTCTCAGTGTCCTCAACTGTGAAGTGGTGATAATGACGACAGTGCCACCTCCCAGGGTTGGTGAGTACTTTTGGTGACATAGCATAACGAATGCACTTAGAAAAGTACTCAGGTACCTCTGGTGAATACTCAGTAAATGACGGTTGTATTGTTATGAAGCTTTTGAGGGTGTGCCAGCCCTGTGCTAGTCAGTTTATATAGGTTACTTAATTTAAGCTTTGTTACCCCTTTATGGTAGAACTATTATCCCCATTTTATGGATGAGAAAACTGAGGCTCAGAGGCAATAACTAACTTGCTCTAAGTGTAACAGTTAGAACTAGGTAGAACCAGGATTTGAACTCTCATCTTCTGACTCCAGAATCTGTGTGTTCTCACATAGTACACAGTCTAGTATACCAGATGGATATTTCCCTTCTTTCCTTCAAAAGAGTGCCGTAAGAAATTGGTAAGATAATTGAGATTTTGGTTAACCTTTCAGGAAGACCCTATGGGCACATTATCTCCCCAAAGCTGAATGTCTTGATCCAGGATAATGAGCACTTTGGGGAGAGGTCTTTCCTTGTTGAATTAGTCGAAGGGCCCATGCCCGCGGAGGCCAATGGGAGCTCGCAGTGGGGCTGGCCAGCAGCTTTCAAGGCCGGAAGCATAGCTAAGTATTCTAACTTAACACTTCTTAAAACGAACACCAAGTTTTGCCACCCGCAGGCATTTGTTTCCTTTTTTTCACTCACCATTCTTTTAGTTAAAAAGGGTTAAAAGCTGTCCTTTATGATCACAGCCAGGACTGAGTGAAAAGACAGAATTCTACCTCCCAGGATCCCAGAGGGGCAGCAGTTGTCCCGAGGAGCTGACTTTTTGCAGTATAATCTGTCTGTTTACTGTATGAATGCCCAAGCCAAGGATTTGCCTGACCGGTGGGTGGCTGCCTGACCTTCACAGGCTGACGTTTAGATGTTGCTCTGACGTGCAGGAAGTCACCACTCTTCAGCCATCTGCAACTGACTTGATACCCACCCGATGGAATGCTTTGTTCCTCAAGTTTGCAGGGGGAAATCAAGACTTTTGCTATTGTTCAGCCAAAGGTGGGGGTGGGGCCCTAAGAAGAAGCAGGGAGGGCGGGAGTGGGGAGCACTGAAAGCTCCGCTTTACTTTCAGTGTTCCTGTTGAGTTGCTTGCTGTTCCTGCTGTCCCAATCCTGACACTAGGGTTCTTAAAATCCTGGCCTTTGGAAAAATTTAGCCCCTGCATCTTCACACTTGCACACCCTCATCCTGCATTTATTGAGCATCTTTGGTGTCCCAAGGCATGAGGTCAACTTCTTCCGCATTCATCTTTTCGTCCGGTCTTTGTGGGCTTTTTACAAATGAGAAAACGGGCTTAAGAAGCTAAGTGATTTGGACAAGGTAGCACAGCTGGTCGGGGGGAATCCAGGTCTGCCTGCTCCAGGTTCAGTGCTTTTCCAGTCTCCCCTCCCCCCAATTTCTTCTTCCTCCTCTCTGTTCTTGTCACCCCCTTCCCCTGAACTCCTCCTTGGTACAGCCTCGCTTCCTGCTGTGTGGAGCTAGCAGTGTTTTTTAACCTCTACGGACATTCTGGGCCAGATAATTTCTTTGTGGTGGGGCCTGCCCTGTATATTGTGGGATATCAGCAGCATCCCTGGCTTTTATCCACTAAATGCCAGAAGTACCTCCAATCACGACAACCAAAAATGCCATTACCCATTGCCAGATGCTCCTGGGGGGGAAAGACCATCCCTGGTTGGGAACCAGTGAGTTACCTTTATCTTTCTTCTCCTTTCCTCCCCATGAAAGGGTCTGCATGTTGGAGAGCTCTGCCACGCGGAGTCCTCTGGAACCCTTAGTCTTTGCTGTTTCATCCAACCGAAGTTCCCTAAGACAGCGCCTGAAGTCATGATGAGACATGGTCACAGAGCCTCAGGCTCTGGGGCTTAAGGTCTAAGTGAAGAAAGCCCCACCCTCCCTTCTCAGTGCAGAACAGGCCCCGGAGGATGGGGCTGGGCAGCTGGGACTTTAGCTTCCCTGCCTGGGGGAGAGTCCCCTGTCGTACACTTGCAGAGAGACCTGGAGAGACAGAGGTGCTGGCCTTGGAGTAAGGCCTTCCTGTGAGGTGTGGAGTGCGGCACCTCTCGAACAGATTCCTTTGGTTTCCCCAGGAAATCCTGCATCTTTTCCAGGGCAGCTGATTCTCAGCATGTGGAGGGGGAGGGCAAAGTCTCAGCTGAGCATCTGACAAGAGGTGTGATCCTTTACTCCAAAAATGTACTTTTTGCCTGTAATTTCTAGGGTTCACAGATGCCCATTTGTCCGTCCGTCCATCTATACATCCATCCATCCATCCATTCATTTATCTAGGTTCGGAGCCCTGCCTTAATGCTCACGCTCACCCTTCGGTTGGAAGTGGAGAAGGAAGGAGGCTAGGGGTCTCTCCTTGCTTTTGGAGGACCTAGCAGTACAATCTTTTTTTTATCCTCACCCGAGGACATACTTATTGATTTTTAGAGAGAGGGGAAGGGAGGGAGAAAGAGAAGGAGAGAAACACCAATGTGAGAAAGAAACATTGATTGGTTGCCTTTCATAGGCACTCCAACTTGGGACCAAACCCACAACCAAGGCATGTGCCCTGACCAGGAATCTAACCCACGGCCTTTTGGTTTGCAGGATGACGCCCAATGAACTGAAACACACCACTGGCCAGGGCAGTACAGTCTTTTAGTCCAGATTCTAAACCCTAAGTCAGGCTGAGCCATTGCAATGTGCAGTGCAGGTATTCATTGAAGAGATGAGCCAAGAAAGGGAGGCTGGGCTCAGTAAATAGCAAAGGAAGAGGGGTGGCAGTGTAGGAGCTGACTCCTTCCTGCCCCAGCCTGGCCTGAGGATAGGGCCCAGCGAGGGGAGGAAAGGGAGAAGAAAGCAAGGGGGAGAGATGAGCAATGAGCAGTGGCCCCTTCTTTCCCAGCTGCAGCAGCCCAGCGGGTTAGATGAATGCTGGGAGGGGGAGAGTGACCCTGGCAGAACCTTTTGTTCCAGATGAGGCTGGAGCAGGGGGCACGGAGCCATTCACACGCCATCCGAGGGCATCCTGCTGGGCACTCTGGGGAGGGGGGCACAGCAGCCGGTCATGGGACTTGGCCAGGCAGATAGCTGGAGGCTCAATGGGGAAGCCCAGCTGCGTGCTGCTGAGGCTGGGGGAGGGGCTGCTTCTGCCATCCTCCAGGCTGTGGCCTGTCCCACAGACAGGAAAGCCTGACTGGTCCCACTCACTGTGCCCTGAGGCAGCCTAGTCCCTTTCTCCTTGTGCCCCACTCCTCCTTTTCAAAAGTGGTTTCTGTCTCAAAAGTGAGCTTTGACTGGGGGACTCACAGCTGCTTGAGTTGCTTCCTGCTCCTGTGTGTGGATTCCTTACCCCTAAAGGGGGTCCAGCACTTCAATTCCCTTCTCATTTCATGCCCCTCCCACTCCTGGGCCTCTACCAAGGGCCTGGTCCTGCTCAGAGGCAAAAACATCCCCACTTCAACCCAGCTGGGAAGGGAAGGACATGGAGGTCTCACCTGCATCACCCCTTCTGTCCCCTGCTCCCCTTCCCCAAGAGCACCAACCCTCCAGGTGACATCGTGTGGCTCCGGGCTTTTGTGGGTGCTACATAAAAAAGCCTGTCATGCACGGGGGTGTCTGCACTACTTGGGAGCCCAGAGTCAGAGGGTATCGTGACCATTTGTGCCTTGGAGGAGGGGCAGTCGTCGTTACAGGGTCTGCATCTCCCCCCAGTGTCACCATGTCACCTGGGTGACAGTGGTCCTAGACTTGGCTCCTCTGCCTTTGTCCCTGGAATGAATGGGCTTTGCTTGGGTGGGAGCTGAGCCCTCACTAGTTCCTCTTCCCTGTGCCCAGGCCGAGCCAGCAGCCCCGAGTGTGCTTGCGGTCGGAGCCACTTCACCTGTGCAGTCAGTGCCCTGGGCGAGTGCACCTGCATCCCCGCACAGTGGCAGTGTGACGGAGACAACGACTGCGGGGACCACAGCGATGAGGACGGCTGTAGTAAGACCCTCCCCACTGGGCGGTGGCCGTGGTAGAAGAGGAACCTGTGGGCTGGCGAGGGAGCTGGGACAAGTCTGAGGGAGCTTTGTGCGTCAGTCACGTCAGGCTCAGAGCCTTGGACTCTTGCAAGGATGACAGATGTGACAAATGGGTGGTTTCCTCACAATATATACGGCTCCAACCCTTGTGTGTTTCCCAGTTGTCCATGCATGCATGTCTATGACTTTGAAACAAGCCTGGAAACTACAGGTAGTCTCTCTGAATAGCACTGTCTGTATTTAAGTGAATTTGTGTATGTGTTCTGCATGTTGGTACATTTTTAATGTGCGTGCTATATACAAGCGCAGGTTATTTTTCTTACATTAATATTCTGTATAGTCATATTTTAATAATATAAACTTTGTAAGAAACCTTATATTCTCTTTAAATCTCTCTTTTCCTCTAGTGTAATAACATATGCACAACAGACACTAGGATATATGGAAATTACGCTGCTGAGTCAGTTGTCTGGGTGTGGGGGAGCAACCTGCAGCACCTACTTCTGAGGGTGGCTAATTAGTCTAATAAGAATGAAGCTACAACCTGGGCTTCATTAACCCGAACCATTGCAGCTAATTGCGATGATGTTAAATGGCTCACTTTCATGTAACAATGCTTTCACGGGCATCGCCTCCAAAGACCTCTGCGAGTGGAGTGTAATTAGCCCCGACTTAGAGCCGAAGAACCTGCAGCTGCGAGAGAGGGGCCCACTTGCTCCATGCGATAAGTGATGAGCTTCAGGACCGGAAACTGAGCTGAGATGTGTGGATCATTATTTAACCAGAGGAAAGGAAAGGATACACTTCTCTCGCTTGCTCATGTTTTTCTTACTGCTTTCTTAGTGGGTTTGAGCTCCTCGGGCTGCTCAGTCTTGTGAACTCCTCACCACCTGCTAATATGCTCACTTCTTTGCGACAGTTTCTGTTTTGCTTCTCATCAGCTGGGGGCAGGTGCAGAAATCTGAAGGAGGACCGTAATTCACACAGCCCGGTTGAGCCTGCCTGAGTAAATATACCACACTGATTCCCTTTTTCCTTCCTTTTCCGGGACTCAGTGCTGCCCACCTGCTCCCCTCTTGACTTTCACTGTGACAATGGCAAGTGCATCCGCCGCTCCTGGGTGTGCGACGGGGACAACGACTGTGAGGATGACTCCGACGAGCAGGACTGCCGTGAGTGCTGGCCAGGCAGGCTCTGCCAGGTTCTGCAGGGAAGGGATTTTCCATTGGAAAAGTCATGTCCCCGGGCCCACATCAGCCTTTGGGTCTTCAGCTCTTGGACCTGTCCTTTCACCTCCTCTAGTGGTCAGATAAGGCCCTGCCCCCAACCCCCATGAGACAGCCACCTGTGGCGGATCCTGCCGGCAGCCTCAGAGCCGCTGGACTGCTCCGCCCCGCCAGGCTTCGTGTTGGGCTCCCAGGCACTTGCCCCCACCGCCTGCTGCAGCCCGACCACTCTGTGCCCACAGCCCCCCGGGAGTGCGAGGAGGATGAGTTCCCCTGCCAGAATGGCTACTGCATCCGGAGCCTGTGGCACTGTGATGGTGACAATGACTGCGGGGACAACAGCGATGAGCAGTGTGGTGAGTGGTGCCCTGGGAGGCAGACAGGGTGGCTGGTTGATGGCCTGGCCGTGGCAGGAGAGCGCAGCAATGACCCTAGCACCGCCGGAACCTTGAACTGACCAGGTGTCTGCGTGCCTATGTGGAGCAGCTGGGGGAAGGCAGGAGGGGCAGAGCAGCCCAGGCCCCCCGCAGTCTCGGAGCAGGAGCCTGAGGCCCCGTGTCTTCAGGGCCTCGGCTTTCCCTGGAGAGCCTGCACCGGGTCTGGGTGTCCTGCCAGCCGGGTCAGAGGCCCCAGGGCCGGCGAGGGCGGCAGTCAGGGAGGCTGTGAAGAAGGTGGCTGCAGGGCCCTCAGGACGGCTGTCCCGCTGCATCCGCAGACATGCGCAAGTGCTCTGACAAGGAATTCCGCTGCAGTGACGGGAGCTGTATCGCTGAGCACTGGTACTGTGACGGCGACACCGACTGCAAAGACGGCTCTGATGAGGAGAGCTGTCGTGAGTGGCCCAGACCGCAGGCTGTTGGGCTAGGGTGGGGCAGAGGGCTCCCTTGCAGGGGTGAAGGGCCAGGCTGAGGAGTGCTTGTGGGGTGGAGGGTGGGTTCTTAAGAAGCAGCTCCTCCTAGGCTGAGCTCAGGTGGAAGCAGTTTCCCCAGATGGAAAGGGAGGCCCCCCTTTGGTCTGCCTGAATATGGGGGTCTACAAGGACCACCTTCTATGCAACCTGGTGACATCTCACTTGAGGAAGGCACCCTGCGAGAGCATCCTGCCCCTTGGAGGAGTCGGGGCCCCTCTCCTCTGCCCAGGCCTGAGTGTATGCCCCTTCCCACCCCTGCTGTCCCATCCAGCCTCAGCAGTGCCAGCACCCTCCTGCAACCTGGAAGAGTTCCAGTGTGCCTATGGCCGCTGCATCCTCGACATCTACCACTGCGATGGCGACGATGACTGCGGAGACTGGTCGGACGAGTCCGACTGCTGTGAGTGCTCTAGCCCACTGGGTGGAGGAGGGGAAGAGGCCCGGCTGGCTGGCCAAGCACAGGTGCCAGCTGGGGCAGGAGCACAAGGGAGGACTTTCTGGATCCCCTGGTCCTTCCTGGGCAGGGATGGAAGAGCCAGAGTGCCAGGGCCGTGGCTTTCTGGTCTGCTACGGGACGCTCTGTGCGCAGACTGGCTAGAGACAGAAGCCCAATGTGTCTCCCCAGCCTCCCACCAGCCCTGCCGCTCCGGGGAGTTCATGTGTGACAGTGGCCTGTGCATCAACGCCGGCTGGCGCTGCGATGGCGACGCAGACTGTGATGACCAGTCTGATGAGCGCAACTGCAGTGAGTGGGGGACGGGGCTGAAGGTCTGAGCTGGAGCAGGGAGAGGGCTTGTGGAGCGGAAGAGGCCACCTCGACAAAGCACGCCGGCAGGTGGGGCACGGTCACTGAGCACAGTTGCACAGATTGTGCACTGCATTGTCCAAAGGGACGCCAGTCACGTAGCAGCCGTGTGTCCTATAACTGCACAGATTTATATATTCACCGTGGTGGCTTTCCAGCAGGTGGCAGTAAAGTATCTTGAGAAAAGGGCACCTTTTTCTAATTCCCACAGAGATGCCCCGTAGACCAACCAGGACACTGGTGTCAAGAAGAGCGGCGTGGGTGCTGGCATAAAGTGCACTTTTGGGTGGCGGGTGGCTCTTTTGGCTGAAATGGGGCCAGGCTTTTATGAGGCCTTTGCTTTGCCAGCCACCTCAATGTGTACAGCCGAACAGTTCCGCTGTCGGTCAGGCCGCTGTGTCCGCCTGTCCTGGCGCTGTGATGGGGAGGACGACTGTGCAGACAACAGCGATGAAGAGAACTGTGAGAACACAGGTAGGGTCTCCCAGGGGTTCCCCCAGACTGCTTAGTCTGTAGTTGGGGTGAAGGACAGGCAGAAAGCGGGTGTCCCTGCTGCCATTTCAGCTGGGCTGAGGTGATGCTTTAGTCACTCCTGCTCGTGACCTGGATTTTTCCTGCCTTTCCCAAGTAGCAGTGTCAAATCCAGGTGTATTTGTTGGCCTGCAGCCTTATGGCCTGTAACACAGTGTCAGGGCTGTGGGTTTCAGTCGCCTCTCACATTGCAGCTCACATGCAGCTGGTTCCTGTCGCTCCGGCCTAGGGAGCGAGGACCACTCTCCGAGGCTGATAGCCCCGTGCCCACAGCCCTGGCCACTCTGGGTACTAGGGGCACGGAAGCACCCTCTCACTCTGTCCCACGCCCCTCACCATCCACCGTGTGTCCTGGGGAGAAAGCAAGCGCAGACGCTCAGCCAGCCTTGTCTGAGCTGTTTCCTGGCTTGGACCCTGACCCTCCCACCTCAAGTCTCATCTGTCTCCAGCTCGCCGTAGAAAATGACAGGCTCCCATCCTTTTGCTGACCCAAGCCCTGCCCTGCTGTGACCTGACTCCACCTCCCTTCCACCTTCCCTGCCTCCTTTGCTAGGAAGCCCCCAGTGTGCCTCGGACCAGTTCCTGTGCTGGAACGGGCGCTGCATCGGCCAGAGGAAGCTGTGCAATGGGGTCAACGACTGTGGTGACAACAGTGACGAAAGCCCACAGCAGCACTGCCGTGAGTGTCCCCAGTAGGTGGGCCTGGCCCATGGTTTGTGGCGGAGCCCCACCCATACAGTTCAAAAAGAATCCTCCCCAGGGACCTGAGCAGCCCCGGGAGCTGTTCTTTATGGTCCAGGTGGAATGCCAAGTTGGCTGTCTGGGGGAGGATTCTGGGCGCAGCTCCCATCTCTGGCTTGGCTGGCACAGGGCCCCGGACGGGTGCGGAGAACTGCAATGTGAACAACGGTGGCTGCGCCCAGAAGTGCCAGATGGTGCGGGGAGCAGTGCAGTGTACCTGCCACACAGGCTACCGGCTCACAGAGGACGGGCACATGTGCCAGGGTGAGCTGGGCTTGGTCTGGAGCAGGGCCGGGGTGCTGGGCAGGGGTGGCAGTCAGGCAGCTGTGTTTCCTGTGGGTCGGGCATTTGACAGACATGACCTCATTTCATCATCACAATAACCCTAGGAGGGAAGGACTGTCCCCTCCATTTCACACATGGGGAAACTGAAGCTCAGAGAGGCTAAGTAATTTATTGAAGGCCACAGAGCTGGTGAGTAGCAATGTTGGGATTCCAGCCCAGGTCTGCATGACTCTGAAGCTTTAACCACTTGTTATCTAGCCTTCCCACTAGGCCTGGGAAATAGAGGGGAATGTGGGCAGGAAAGCAGCTAGTCAGCCAGGGAGTAGAGGTATGAGGAAGGCAGAGGAAAGAGCTTCTGACCCGCCCGGTCCCCACAGATGTGAATGAATGTGCCGAGGAAGGGTATTGCAGCCAGGGCTGCACCAACAGTGAAGGGGCTTTCCAGTGCTGGTGCGAGGCAGGCTATGAACTCCGGCCCGACCGGCGCAGCTGCAAGGCTCTGGGTAAGGGTGTTGGTGTGTGGTGGGGTGGGCGGGGTTCTGTTTGCGGAGATAGCCAGTTGCTCCGGTGCTCAGTGATTTGCTGAGAGCTAGAAATATTTTCATCTCAGGAAAAGGAAGCTGCGAGGTGCATTCTGAGCCCCAAAAAGCCCCGCTGGGATGGAGCGTGGTGGGCTGGGCTAGGGGAGTATACTTGAGAAACTCCCACATTTCTAGTACTGATGCCAGCAGCTCGGGGCATGCCCTCATAGGCCAGGGGCCCTGTGAGCCAAGACGCTGGGCCGCATGCTGAGGGTGCAGCTCTGGAGTCCAGTGGGGCCCCATTTCTGTGCCGTGTCCCAGGGCCGGAGCCTGTGCTACTGTTCGCCAATCGCATCGACATCCGCCAGGTGCTACCGCACCGCTCCGAATACACGTTGCTGCTCAACAACCTGGAGAATGCCATTGCCCTTGATTTCCATCACCGGCGTGAGCTTGTCTTCTGGTCAGATGTCACTCTGGACCGGATTCTGCGGGCCAACCTCAATGGCAGCAATGTGGAGGAGGTGGTGTCTACAGGGCTCGAAAGCCCAGGTAGGGAGCCAGGCTGGTGGGGTGGGGCAGGGCCACGCCGTGTGCAGAGCTGCTGGGGAAGAGTCAGGCTGGAGGTTTGCAAACCTTAGGCAATGGGACATCTTTTTCTTCCGGCAAAATCTGGGATGGAGCTAATACAGATAGCATTGGTTAGTATACATTAATTTTACAAGTTCATATTTGTATCATTTGCTCGTTGAGCTCAATGAGTTGGAATAATGAGACCATTTTGATGAAGATAATCATTTGAAATCAGAGCTCTATGGATGAGGATTACACTTCTCTATCAGCTTTTCCATCTGGCTTAATTCTGAATTTTGATTTGATTGCTTAGAATTAAGAGTATCCTGATCAACTCAAATAAATATATCCAAATGTTTACAGATGAAAAAACCACAGCTTACTTTGCGGTCTCGGGCCATTCGACGAGCACGTGAAGTGGGTTGGAATTCAGTACTGAGCACAGTTGACTCAAATTATGGAACTTTTGAAGTGCTTTTGCAAAACCCTGAGCTGCAATTTGCAAACCCCTGAGCCAGTCCAGTGGAGGACCCGCCGTGGGGGTCAGGGCGCCAGAATTCAGAGAGAGGAGCAGGGCTGGCCGAGAGGAGGAAGTGTGTGACCTGGGTCAGTTACCTGACTTTTCTGGGCCTCAGTTTCTTCATCTTCGTGGGGTTGTAGAGCCTCACTCACAGAGTTGTTACGTGCATATGAGGGGGGAGAGCACTGCCTGACCCAAGAAACTGCTTTGTGCCAGAGTTTGCTCTTGTTACTATGGCACAGAAGAATGTGGGCTGAACCCCTGACAATCTCCCACTGACTCTTCCCACCAGGAGGCCTGGCCGTGGATTGGGTCCACGACAAACTCTACTGGACCGACTCAGGGACATCGAGGATCGAGGTGGCCAACCTGGACGGGGCTCACCGGAAGGTGCTGCTTTGGCAGAACCTTGAGAAGCCTCGGGCCATTGCCTTGCACCCCATGGAGGGGTGAGTTGCGTCTTAAGTTCCTAAATCTGTCTTGCAACCTCTCGGAGCCGTTCCCAGGCCACCTGGGCCAGACCCTATTGGGGAACATCTTCACAGTGTGGTGTCCGCAGCATGGGCTCTGCACCCAGGCCCAACTGGGTCTGAGTCCTGGCTCTGCGTGCCTGTCTATGTGGTCTTAGGCTCATTGGCTAGTCTCTCTCTGCCTCCATTTACTCGTGGCTACATTGGAGATAAAAACACCTACCGCATAGCCGTGGGAAGGCTGAATGAGATGATGAGTTTCAAATGGTGTAATACACATCAGAGGAATTGTAGGGGCATAGTATTTTTATTAGGAGCTCATGAGGTTGAGCTAATTGATAATAATCTTATTATTGAGAGCAAAGTCTCCTGAAAAGGAAGGTGTTAGCCTCTGCTTTTTAAAAATTCAATGCAGTCCATTGAAGGGAGTGTCCTCTGAGACCTGCAGTCCTAGGTCAGCTACTTGGGAAAGTGTGTGTGTTCGTGTTTGTGAGTGTCTGTGTTACAAGCATCTTTGGAGATTATGACAAAGAATAAAGTGCCTTTCCTAGTGTAACTTTAGATTGTCGATTCCACGAGGGTTGGAATCTTTGTCTGTTGTTCCCTGCTGTACTCTTAACGCCTTAGATAGCGTCCTGCCTGTAGCAGACGTTACAAAAAGAAATTGTTAAATGAATAAATGCTGTCTAGAGACACTTAAATTAAAACAGTTCAAAACACTCTCTGACCAAACATGCTGTATCTTCCATCAGCTGGAGCTAACTCTGTGCACACCCCTTGCCTGTTTACTGTCCCGGGTACCTGTCCTCCCTCTACTGCCTCTCAGCATCCTTTCCCCTCTTCCTAGTACCATTTACTGGACAGACTGGGGCAACACCCCTCGCATCGAAGCCTCCAGCATGGACGGGTCTGGTCGCCGCATCATCGCCGATACCCATCTCTTCTGGCCCAACGGCCTCACCATTGACTACGCTGGGCATCGCATGTACTGGGTGGATGCTAAGCACCACGTCATCGAGAGGGCCAATCTGGATGGGAGTCACCGCAAGGCTGTCATTAGCCAGGGTGAAGCACTTCCTCCGCTCTCCATCCCCATCCTCCTTTCCACGTGCTGGCCCCCCAGAGCCTGGGCAGAGGGTGAGATTGGGGCAGGGCCAGGCAGGCCACGTCTGGACGGAGGTCTTCTTGGACTTTCCCCAGGGCTCCCGCACCCCTTTGCCATCACGGTGTTTGAAGACAGCCTGTACTGGACAGACTGGCACACCAAGAGCATCAACAGTGCCAACAAATTTACTGGCAAGAACCAGGAGATCATTCGCAACAAACTCCACTTCCCCATGGACATCCACACCTTGCACCCCCAGCGCCAGCCCGCAGGTAAAAGCTGCCCACCTGGTGAGCCTCTGGTGCCTTTGGGAATCTTCCCTGCACCTGCCACATTTTCCATTGTTTCTGGCCCGAAAATTCGAGGTTGGCACTGACGTGGGCTAGTTTCTCCCTCTGCTGGACATTTAGGGTGGTACAACATTGAGATCAGTGTCCTTGTCTGATTCACGCAGACATTTATAGAAGATCTCCTTTGTGTCAGGTGTTCGCCACTCACAGCTGGGACTGGCATAAAAAACAATCAGATGTAGTTCTTCCTTCCAGGGAGCTCACACCATAGCTAAACCCCTAGCCTTGGGCCCACCTTTAGTCTTACCTGACCCTCTTGCTCTGGGCTTTTTGAGCAGGGAAAAACCGCTGTGGGGACAACAATGGAGGCTGCACCCACCTGTGTCTGCCCAGTGGCCAGAACTATACCTGTGCCTGTCCCACTGGCTTCCGCAAGATCAGCAGCCACGCCTGTGCCCAGAGTAAGTGGGTCTGGGGCACCTGCCTCAATGGATGTGCCTTGTGAGGGTGGGTGGAAGGAACAGGGGTATGAATTTGAGGGATTGCCTGTTGTGGGGAAGAGCCAGACTCCTCAGGCAGCCCCTGGAGAGGAAGGATGGATGAGGCCAAGGGCTCCTAGGTCAAAGCTGAGGGCTGAGGCCCCAGGAGTAGTTGCTAAAGGTTCAGTGACACCACTCAGTCCAGTACAGACACCTGCCAGCAGGCTTCTTTACCATTCTACCAGGCCGACTGCTCTTTCTGCAGGCAGCCAGAGCATGCCAGGCCCTTCTAGAAAGCAGGGGAATGGTTTCCTACCTCTTTCCCTTTGGTCTCACCCTGGGAAAGACTCTCTTTCAGCCCCTAATCCAGAGAGCCAAGATTAGGACTTCTGATGATGCTCGGTATATGCAGGCCCTGGATAGATGCGTGCTTAGTGGCAAAAGACGGTGGGATTCCCCTGTCTCTCCTTGAACTGCTACTTAGTCTTCTGTTAAGCTCTTGCCAAGGGCATTGCCTTAAGAGGGTGGCCCTGTCTAGCTCAGAGCCACAGGTGACTTTTCCTAAGAGTAGTCCAGAGAGGAGTGGTGCAGGCATATGGCATCAGCAGCCAGGGGCCCAGGGTAATTCCTCACCTATCAGCAGCTTCCCATACTTACCACCATGTACCCGCTGACCCTCTTATCTCTGGCTAAAATCAAATTTCTTTTGGGATCTGGGTCCTTTCCAGGGAGGAAGGAAGGAAACTATTCAGAGGAACAGGGACAATATTTATTCAACACACATTGATTGAAAACCCAGTTTCCTTGCATTCTTTTGTGCCCAGCTCTTCCCTATTGTCTTAGTGAGGTGCAAGAGGTTTCCCCAGGAGCTTCCCCTTAAAGTTTTCCCAGATCTTAAAAGAAGATAATAAAGTTAGGTAGGAAGTGCCTCTCCAGGCAGAAGAGTGTAGTGGGAAACCTTCAGACAGACCAGAAGGGGGCTGGGGGTGGAAAAAAGCAAGCTGGGAAGAAGCTGTACCAGGAGTGGCCAGAGCTCCTTCTCTGGAGTCGGCCTGAGTTCGAGTCCCAGCTCCAGTGCTTTGTAGCCGTGGGATCTCCCACAGGTTATGTGACCTCTCCCAGCCTCAGGGTGGCTCATCTAGAAAATGAGAATAAGAATAACATGAACCACAGAGAGTTGCCGTGAGGGTAGAGGAGACAAGGCGAGAAAAGCACCAGCCAAGCCCAGTGTCTGGCATGGAGTAAGTGCTCGATGAACAGTCACTGTTGACTACAGTGGAGAACAGGAGGAAGGGATCCAGATGACAGAGCACATCAGCCGGAGCCCTTCCACAGACCGGGGAACCAGACAGGTGGAGGTGTTGGAGGGGAGGTCAGCGGTGACCTAGCCAGGGCACTGGAGGAGATGGAGCAAAGAGGTGAGAACAGTTGACAGATGCAGCTGACAGACACTTAAACAGGATGCACTTCTGGGCCCAGGGGAGAATTCATTTCCCTTTGATCCTAAAGTCTGATTCTGCCAGCTCAGGCTGCCTGGTGCTCAAAGGGGGCCTGAGGGGTGAAGAGTAGGGGACAAAGGGCACCAGGTCCCAGGAGGTGTGGTTGAACCAGGTGTCACGCAGGTGAGCGTCTGTGTCTGTCACCGTTATTGGATTTAGAGCATTAAAAGAAGACCCCTTTCGGCCTTTGATCAGGTCTTGACAAGTTCCTGCTTTTTGCCCGAAGGATGGACATCCGTCGGATCAGCTTCGACACCGAGGACCTGTCCGACGATGTCATCCCACTGGCTGACGTGCGCAGTGCTGTGGCCCTTGACTGGGACTCCCGGGATGACCACGTGTACTGGACAGATGTCAGCACTGACACCATCAGCAGGGCCAAGTGGGATGGAACGGGACAGGAGGTAGGGTCTGGTGTGGGCCCAGGCCCTCGGGGAGGGCAGAGATGAAGGGGTGGGGTCCTCCCTCTCCTGGGTAGGGGCTTCCCATCCTCTTCCCAGCCTGAGAATTGGCGAAGTTCAGGTCCCAGAGCTGGGGCTCAAGTTCATCTGGTGACAGAGCTTTGCTTCCTGTCCAGGTGGTGGTGGATACCAGTTTGGAGAGTCCCGCAGGCCTGGCCATTGACTGGGTCACCAACAAGCTGTACTGGACGGATGCAGGTACGTGCAGGGCAACTGTGGCCTGACGCTCGGCCACTCCTCTTATTTAAAATCCTGGCCTCAGGTAGAAGGTGCCCAGTGCCCCTCCTAGACCACTTCTATCTTGACCCAAAGTCCTTGGTAGGTCAGGAGTGGTGGGGCTGCTACAGAGTGGAAGCTGGAAGCTCACATCTGATGGTTTGTCGTTGCCAATCAGATGGCAGCTACTTGTGCTGTGTGGCTGGTGCTTGAGAATGTTTTGAGGCATTTCACATAAGGAAACTGTGCCCTTCGATTTTTCTTCCATCACTGTCTTGGTAAAACAGACATTCTCTATTAGCCAGGTGAGTGGGAGAGGCAAGGGGAATGCCTGAACCCAGAGCTACTGAACGTGTGGTCCCTGGATCAGCAGCAGTGATGTCACATGGGAACTTGTTAGAAGTGCAAATTCTTGGGCCCTAACCTGGATCTGCTGCCTCAGACTCCTGTGGGTTAGGTTCAGTTAAAAAGCTCTCCTGATTCTGGTGCACACTGGAGTTTGAGAAGCATTGCCTTGAAATGACAGGACAGAGCGGGCTGCTTGGGTTGAGAAAGTCTTGTTCTTCAAAGAAATGCAACTGATCACTTCCTTGAATTCCTGCTCAAAATTCAATTCAGTAACTATTCCTGGGACATCTACCACAAAGTATGTCCTGAGCATCTACTGCATGCTAGGCATCTGTACGGGGCATGGAAGGGAAGAGGGTGAATGACCAAGACTAGAGTTAGTATCTTTGTCCCCTACTTCTCGCTAGGGACAGATCGGATTGAAGTGGCCAACACAGATGGCAGCATGAGGACAGTACTCATCTGGGAGAACCTTGATCGTCCCCGAGACATTGTGGTGGAACCCATGGGCGGGTGAGCACCTGCTCCTGTGGAGCAAGCCCCACCCACCTTCCAGACCTGCGAGCTGGAGGGGAGTCGGGGTTAGCGACGGCAGCCAGTTCTCACGGGCACAGTGACAACTCCGTCTCCTCAGTGGACAAGGAAACCTTTACACGTCTTCTTTCTTCTTTTCTTTT
The DNA here is from genome assembly GCA_004024845.1 of Tonatia bakeri. Taxonomy (NCBI): domain Eukaryota; kingdom Metazoa; phylum Chordata; class Mammalia; order Chiroptera; family Phyllostomidae; genus Tonatia; species Tonatia bakeri. Next base: position 302,897 of record PVIA01000036.1, read on the forward strand.
CCTTTTTTTTTAATGGAAAGTAAAGACTCCCGTAATCTCACTTTGCAGCAATAACCATCATTAACACTGGAGAGCGTTTTTTCCATGCTTTCCTCTATGTCTGTATATACATTTGATGCTGGGGGTGGGGGCTGGTTTTATAACAGTGGAGTGCCATGCTGCTTTGTAACTTTGTTTTTTCACGTGACTGTATGCCTTGGATGTCTCTCCACCTGATTATGAATATTATATAGATTTATATATTGTTCTTCTTATTGGTTATATAAAACTCCTAACTATTTAACCTATCTAGTGAGGAAACATTTCTTATTCCCCATCCTCCCTTTCTTCTTTCTTTATTCCCGAGTAGGCCTTGTTTGCCGAGCACTCTCTGAGCCGTGGGCTCTGCCTGTATTAAGACCCTCGGTGACTTTTGATAGTGATAGAAGATACACCTCCTCCAGGCAGCTCTGAGCCCAGGCTGGGGGCTGAGACAAGAAGCTGGGGCATCTAGTGCAGGCAGAAACCCTGAAACCCTAGGTACTCTGAGTCCCCCTGGGCGTTAACTGGAAGGCTTATAAGACTGCCCCTGTCTCTGCCCAGGTACATGTATTGGACTGACTGGGGTGCGAGCCCCAAGATTGAACGAGCCGGCATGGATGCCTCCGGCCGCCAGGTCATCATCTCCTCCAATCTGACCTGGCCTAATGGGTTGGCCATTGACTATGGGTCCCAGCGGCTGTACTGGGCTGATGCTGGCATGAAGACGATTGAATTTGCTGGACTGGATGGCAGCAAGAGGAAGGTAAGGGTGGTGCTAAGGCATCCTCCCACAGCCCCCGGGGCATCACTGCTGGCTGGCAGCAGACAGGAGCTGGGGGATGGAGGGGCAACCCAGCATGGGGCGTGTGCTGTTTCTTTGAGGCCTTGGCTGCCCTCCAGAGCCCTGGGCGCTGCTGAGGACGAAAGGAAACTAGGGACTGGTGTGGATTGTGGGCTGGGGTATGAGGGCTTTCCTAGGAATCTCTGCAATGAACACTAATTGCACCACAATCTCTCTTAATTTGTTTTTGCTATTGTTTATTTTGGTATAACGTCAAATTTAGAGAAAAGTTGCAAGAAATGTCAGAACCGGAAATTATCATTTTGCCACATTGTTATACTGTTCTCTCTCTATTGCTACACACACTCACGTCATTATTTTTCCTAACCATCAGAGATTAAATTGGGGACATCCTGCCTCTGACCCCAAAATATTCCAGTGCACAATTCCTAAGAATAGGGACATTGCCTTACACAAAATAGTACAAAGATCAAGATCAGGAACTTTAAAAAAAAAAAGATTTTATTAATTTATTTTTAGAGAGAGGGGAAGAGAGGGAGAGAAACATCAATGTGTGGTTGCCTCTCATGCGCTCCTTACTGGGGACCTGGCCCACAACCCAGGCATGTGCCCTGACTGGGGATTGAACCAGCAACCCTTTGGTTCGCAGCCTGTGCTCAGCTGAGCTACACCAGCCAGGGCAGAGATCAGGAACTTTAACAGTCATACAATGCTACTATCTCATTCATAGTCAATATTGAATTTCACTGCCAGGTGTCCCCATGATGTCCTTTCCAGGTTTTCTTTTTCTGTCGTAGTCCAGGATGCAATCCCAGATCACAGTTGTGTTCAGTCTCACTTCTCTTCAGTCTTTAGTCTGAAGTACTTCCTCAGCCTTTTGATGTCTTTATTGACCTTCGTGTTTTTAAAGAGTGAATGCCAGTTACCGTGTAGAATATTCCTCCCTTTGTCTGATATTTCCTTGTGATTAGGTTCAGGTTATGTGTTGAGGGCAGGTCCACTATCAGTACATTAAGTGAAGTCATGTCCTAAGTTCTCAGTGTGTCTCATCAGCAGGCACAGATGTTGGCTCGTCCCGTTATTGTGACACTAACTTTAACTGCATCATGAAGATGAGGTCCACTGAAATGTTGCTGTTTTTCCTTTTATATCAGTAAGCAACTCGTGCAGAGATACTTTGAGATTATAGAAATAATACATGATCTTTACAATTGCCATACAACTCTCGGAGCCAGGCATTATCACAGTCATCTCACGGGTCAGCAGGTGGAGGCCCCGAGGCTTTATAACCAGCTCTGGCTCAAGGTCACACGGCAGGCAGTGGTGGCCGAGCTGCACTCCGACTCCTCCCCTGAGCTCTTGGCCACTGCTGTGTCCTGTTGGGCCTTGCTGGGGGATGACACAGGGGCTGGGTCCCTGGTAGGTGCTGATTGGAAGCGAGCTCCCCCACCCGTTTGGGCTGACCCTCTATGGAGAGCGCATCTATTGGACGGACTGGCAGACCAAGAGTATCCAGAGTGCTGACCGGCTGACAGGGCTGGACCGGGAGACCCTGCAGGAGAATTTGGAGAACCTCATGGACATCCACGTCTTCCACCGCCGGCGGCCCCCAGGTGAGCAGCCCTCGGCCCACACGGGCGGGCTTCTTCTCAGCCTCCGTCAGCCGTGGCACTCACTTTCGACCCCTCTCCTCCTCCCTGCCCAGTGTCCACGCCATGCACTATGGAGAATGGCGGCTGCAGCCACTTGTGTCTTCGGTCCCCAAATCCAAGTGGCTTCAGCTGTACCTGCCCCACAGGCATCAACCTGATGCCTGATGGCAAGACCTGTTCACCAGGTGAGTCTGAGCATCCGAGACCTGGAGATAGCCTCTCAGGGAAGGGCAGTGGCTCTCTTCCTTCCCTATAGGTGGACATCGATGTGGTGTGAGGAGCTGTGGTGTGAGTCCTGGCGCTTCTAAGGCTTAGGGGAGAGACAGAGCTTGTGGAAAAGAGGAGAGGCTCAGGACAGAGGACCAGAGGAGCAGGGACACAGGACTGGAGGCAGGTTCCAACTTCTTGGGGTGTCTTCTTGCGTATTCGTAAAAGATGCTCCTTTCTCAGACACTTTACTTCTATCCTGCTTTGGTAAGAATGAGTCACTTTAGTTCCAGCTGCCCCAAATCGCTCATAATAAATATTAAAATATACAATAGCTATAATGTGATGGTACTTCCCTCGGATAAGGCAGTTTTGTGCGTGTGTAACCAGCACAGGCTATGTGACAACCTTGATCGACGCGTCCCAGAAGCGGGAACTGGCCGCCCAAATGTTGGAAGTCAGTGTTTCTCCCTAGGGGATGCTGCATGGTAGGCTGCATCAGAACCCCACCTTCCCAGAGAATTTAGTTAGAAAGGCGCTGTGAATTGCGCCTCCATGCCGAGGGAAAAGCTCTCTTTGACTTGCCGTCTATAAATAATAATCTCTTTTAATTCCACGATGTGTCTCTCTCGGACACCCTGGTTTTGTGCCCACCGTACAGATGATAAAATTGATACAGAGTTTAAGTAAGTTGCCCAGGACACTCAGCATCTGACAGAGCCAGAGCATGACCTTCAGTTTGCCGCACTCCAAGTCCTCCGCGTGGCTGTGCTGGGATGACTGTCCTCTTTCCTTCTCTCCCCACCTGGGCAGGCATGAACAGTTTCCTCATCTTCGCCAGGAGGATAGACATTCGCATGGTGTCCCTGGACATCCCTTATTTTGCCGACGTGGTGGTGCCAATCAACCTCACCATGAAGAACACCATTGCCATTGGAGTGGACCCCCAAGAAGGTCTGTGTGGCCCTCCTTTCCCGCCCGCCGGGCCTTCTGTCCCTGTCCCATAGCAACCATTGTCCTTTCTTTCCTGCCCTTTCCGTCTGCTGGCGAGAGCCTGGGGGCTCACCATTCCCTCTGGCCCGGGGTGAGCTCCTGTCTCTGCGGCACTTCCTCTTCGGTTGTAAGGTTGTGGTTTCTGGCCCACTTCTCCCTCTCTGCCAAGAGCTACCCTAATATGACATTTCTACATTTATTAATTTTCTCTGCTACAGAGTACAGGGCTTGCGGACCGGCCCTGTTGTCTCGGGGCCTGAGTCAGCTGTGTCTGTCCCTTCGTGGGGGTGGAGGGTCCAGGCTGAGCCAAGCCTTCCCTTTCCAGGAAAAGTCTATTGGTCAGACAGCACACTGCACAGGATCAGCCGTGCCAATCTGGATGGTTCACAGCATGAGGACATCATCACCACAGGTGGGCCTTGCTCCCAGCCCAGGGGCCACCTGTCTGGCTATGGAGCTGGGGAAATAGCCCATCTGTTTTAAGGCAGGAGCCAGTGTGCTCTCTTAACTTCCTGCAGGTCTGCAAACCACAGATGGGCTCGCAGTGGATGCCATTGGCCGGAAAGTGTACTGGACAGATACTGGAACCAACCGGATTGAAGTGGGCAACCTGGACGGGTCCATGCGGAAGGTGTTGGTGTGGCAGAATCTTGACAGCCCCCGGGCCATCGTACTATACCACGAGATGGGGTGAGAGCCAGCTCTGTGACTCAGCGAGGCGGGGTGGGCCAGCCCAGCGGGGGCTGTGGACAGGCCGAACGTGGGCAGTGGAGAGCGGGCCTGCTTCGCCAGAACACTGACACTGACCTCCCTGGGGCGGTTCCGTGCTGTTGCAACTTCTTTCAGGGTGGCAGCAGAGTGCAGAGGTTAAAAGTGTGAACCTGGGACTCAGAAATCCAGGATTCAGATTTCTTTGCCATTTATTAGCTGTGCCTGTCACTTAACACTGGCATTTCAACCTCTCGGATTTTCAGCTTCCTTACTGATAAGTGGAGATGGTAGTGAAAATGCATAGCTTGTGACTCTTGTGAGGGTTAAGTGAGCTAATCCATGGAAAGTACTTTTTCTTTAATCGTGGTAAAAGGAAAAGGAACATAAAGGTACTACCTCAGCCGTCTCTCAGGGTAAAGTGCAGCTGTGTGAAGCACATTCATGTTATTGCGATGCAGGTATCTGGAACTTTTCATCTTGCAACTCCGAAACTCTGCAGCCGTGGAGCAACAACGCCCCTTTTTGCATGTAAAATATTTTTCACAGGGTTGGCACTCTTCTTTGCGTAGGTTCATGTACTGGACAGACTGGGGAGAGAACGCCAAGTTAGAGCGGTCCGGAATGGATGGCTCGGAGCGGGCTGTGCTCATCAGCAACAACCTAGGGTGGCCCAACGGGCTGACTGTGGACAAGGCCGGCTCCCAGCTGCTCTGGGCTGATGCCCACACTGAGGTGAGAGTCCCGCTCCTGCCACTTCCCAGGAGCCTGGGAAGACAGGAGAAGCCTGTTTGGCAACTCTGCTGAGAACTCCTTGTTTACCGATAGCCAGTCCTACCCTCTCCTTCCTCCACAGCGAATTGAGGTTGCCGACTTGAATGGTGCCAATCGTCACACGCTGGTGTCGCCCGTGCAGCACCCATATGGCCTCACCCTGCTCGACTCCTACATCTACTGGACAGACTGGCAGACTCGTAGTATCCACCGTGCTGACAAGGGGACTGGCAGCAATGTCATCCTGGTGAGGTCCAACCTGCCAGGCCTCATGGACATCCAGGCTGTGGACCGGGCACAGCCACTGGGTGAGAAGACCCGTGAGGCCGTGAGCCAGAGCCTCTGGCTTTCTGGGGGCATCACAACATCAGAGAGCACAGAGGTTTCTTTATAATCACAGAAACAGGGGCCTACCTAAGCCCCCTGCCAGGATCTCGCTGTGTTCCCTCTGGGTATGGCTGGTATGACAACTGCATCATGCTGTCACTTTCAAAGGACCCCTGGAAACACTCCCGTCCCTTCTGCCTCACCCCTGCCAGGCACCAACCGTTGTTGTTTAGAACAGCGGAAAATCAGGCACAAGAGACTAGAGCCTTTGTAAGATTCAGGCAGTATTCCAGGCGGGGTGTCCAAACTCATGCTTCTCTCTCTCTCTCTCTCTCTCTCATCACCAGGGTTTAACAAGTGTGGCTCAAGAAATGGCGGCTGCTCCCACCTCTGCTTGCCTCGGCCCTCTGGCTTCTCCTGCGCCTGCCCCACTGGCATCCAGCTGAAAGGAGATGGAAAGACCTGTGACCCTTCTCCCGAGGCCTACCTGCTCTTCTCCAGCCGCGGCTCCATCCGGCGCATCTCCCTGGACACCAGCGACCACACAGACGTGCACGTTCCGGTTCCCGAACTCAACAATGTCATCTCCCTGGACTATGACAGCGTGGATGGGAAGGTCTATTACACAGACGTGTTCCTGGATGTTATCAGGTATGAGTATCTCCGAAACCTCCAGAGGACACAGACCCACTTCCAGTCCCTGATGGGGGAGGGGAGGGTCTGTGCTGACCTCTGAGTGGACTCAGCAGTTTGGCAGCTGAGTCTGACCCTGACTTGTTCACTTTGTAGTGTTATCACTTACAACAGAGTTTCAGACTTCTGGGGGTTTCCTGTTGTTGTTTGTTTAAAGATGAATAAAAGTCCAATATGTAAAACAAACAAAAGAAATCTGATCATGTCAGGCTGGGGACCCGGAACCTTCTACCCTTGTCACCGAGCCCTGGGATTGCTCTAAGGATCCTCGGAGACTTGCTGAAGAATCGGCCGTGTAGCTAAAACACGTATCTGCACTGTAATACAGGAGCCCCGGACAAATGCCAAGGCTGTCGTTCACAAGGATTTTTTTTTAACTGATTTTTTTACCCCAGCACGGCTGAGGAGCATGATGCCCTGCCACCAGTAGGAGGGGCAGAGAGGCTCACGTGCAGGAACAAGGGCATTCATTCCCCTTGCTCTCCCTGGAGAATCTCATTCTGGGGAGCAGGTGGGCCTGTGTGTAGAGAAGTCCCCCATGTGTCTGTGACATGTCCCTCATCCTGAGGTTGAATTTCCTGGCACAGAACTTCTGTAAAAATGTACATGGAGCTTTTCCCAAATTGGCCTTTTTTATAATGGCCCCCAGCAATCCTTGCGTCTTCCCTAAAGTAACTGGGGAATTGTTAATCCTTCTTCTGTCAAGACATGGCCCTGAACGCCCCTTATTTACAGCAGGAAGCATTCGGTCCTCCTAAGAATTTATTTATTCTTTCTGCAAATATTTGGTGTACCGACTACACTAGGTACCCTTGGTCTCCGCCCCTGTGGAGCTTACGGTGTAGTGGGGGGTGCAGTTCTGGAAACATGGATTAACGGGGTTTCGGTCTGCGGCTGGTCCATCTGGTCAGTCTTCCAACTCTGGGCTCTTCCCCAAGGCGAGCAGATCTGAACGGCAGCAACATGGAGACGGTGATCGGGCAAGGGCTGAAGACCACCGACGGGCTGGCTGTGGACTGGGTGGCCAGAAATCTGTATTGGACAGATACCGGCCGAAATACTATCGAAGCCTCCAGGCTGGATGGTTCCTGCCGCAAAGTGCTGGTCAACAACAGCCTGGACGAGCCTCGGGCCATTGCCGTGTTCCCCAGGAAGGGGTGAGTGTCCGGCCAGCAAAAAGGAGACCCAGGGAAGAAGGGCCTGGGGACAAGGCCCTTGGAGGGAAGGGGCCCTCTATTAATGGTATCGGATGTCCCTTGTATTCTCTCAAGCTCTGGGTGCCATCTTCCCGTGTCTCGGTGCTGATGTCACTGTTGTGTCTCAGGTACCTCTTCTGGACAGACTGGGGCCACATTGCCAAGATCGAGCGGGCGAACCTGGACGGCTCGGAGAGGAAGGTCCTCATCAACACAGACCTGGGCTGGCCCAATGGCCTTACCCTGGACTACGACACCCGCAGGTGGGAATCCTGTCCCAGACAGCCTCCAGAAACAGGGTGGGCAGAGGAGAGGGTGCTGGAGACTGAAGCAGTGAGAACCAAGGGATAGAAAGCTGTTAGCAGGTAGGGAAGAGGAAAGCAGCGAGAAGGCTGAGTGAATACATTCTTAGAGCAGGGGTTGCTGAAGCCAGCCCTCAGCTCTCTCTCGGCTGGGTTTTATTTGTGTGGTTTGCATGGTTTTGAGTGAGTTTGGCAGAGCGTGTCCTCTGGCTGGGCCACAGGTCCTGCCACCCCCATCCATTTAAGGGCCGATCCTGCACATTTCTTACTCTCCTGATCCCTTCAGACACTGGAGTTTGCACCTGTCTGGGTGGAAAATGCTGAAGGGCAGAGGAGGGTGGCGGGAGCTGTGAGGCGGTCGGCTCCCCTCTCTGCCCTCAGGAGAAGGGAAAGGAAAGTCTCTCCCAGGAGTTGGAATGGAGATGAGGAGCGCCCTTTTCCTTTACCCTCAGCGACGTTCTTGTAAACCAAGTCTCTTCTTGAGAGTTCGTAGGAGTTTGGGCTTCAATTGTTGGGTCGGAATCAAAGGGTGACCGAGTTGCTGAAGATGAGACTGGGTGGTGGCCCCTCCGAGGTCATTGGAGGGTCTACCCTCTCAGAACAGCCCTGGTGTCCCCAATGATGAGTCACCATCGTCCCCTGTTCAGCCTTGGGACTCCCAGTGACCCTCATCAAGGGTGCTTCTTGACTGCTCACAGCTCTTGCCAGCTCAGCCCAGGAACGGACAGACAGCTCCTGAGCAGGGAGGGCGGGGCTGCCTGGCAGGCAGTTTGAGCAGCCGCCCTCATCTCCTTTCCTGCACAGGATCTACTGGGTGGACGCCCACCTGGACCGGATTGAGAGTGCTGACCTCAGTGGGAAGCTTCGGCAGATCTTGGTCAGCCACGTGTCCCACCCCTTTGCCCTCACTCAGGTACTAGCTCAGGAAAGGTAACTAAACTCCTTAATGGGGGTGTTTCCTTGGGGTTCTAAGCCCGCAGCCTCAGCCCTAGATGCTACCGAACAGGTGTGCTGTAGAAGTTCATTTTAGGGGTGTTTTCCTGTACACTGAATCCTGGCTGCCACATGCCCTGCTGGTGCCGCCCCACCACTACCGTGTTCCAGCATTCACAGGAGTGGCTCTTCAGTGGTGATGCACAGAATTGGCTGTAGTGCTTGTTAAAAATACATGTTCCTGGATTTAGAGAACCTGCTTCATCAGGGTTGGGCCGAGGAATATGCATTTTAACAAATTCCCCAGTTGATCCTAATGCTGGGGTCCCGACACCGGAGCTCGGCAGCCCACTCAGTGGCAGTAGGATAGAGCGGCTAAGAGCCAGAGATTTGAGGCAGCTAGCCAGTCAGTCAGAGTTCATTGAGCACCCCGACATGCTAGCTCTGTGAGTTCAAGTTCTGTCTGTGTCGGTAGGGAACTGCAGCTTTGAACAAGGCACTGAACTTCTCTAAGCTTCACTTATCTATATATAGTTTTATGAATGAGTTTAATAACAGTATCCTCCTCAAATATACACAGACCATTAGCACACTCTTTGGCACTCAATGCTTACTATTTCTAATGATTTTGATTATTACCGGCTGTCAGTTTTGAGAGTTCTATCCTTAAGTAAAATAATTCAGGGAAGGACAGAAGGGGATCTACAAAGCCTGGGACCAAAACAGGGACTCTCAGTCATTTAAAAGTCTCTGTCCCTTTTTGACAGACATCCACTTGCCTGTATTCTGAATTATATCCTACCAGCCAATAGGATTTTGTCTGGCATACTTAATGATAGACTTTTTCTTTGCCATACTCCAGATGTAAAACTATAGGATAGTTTGTTTTTAAATTTTTTTATTGATTTATTTATTTATTTTTAGATAGAGAAGAGAAAGAGAAAGAAACAATGATTTGTTGTTTCACTTACTTATGCATTAGTTGATTCTTGTATGTGCCCTGTCCAGGGATCGAACCCACAATCTTGATGTATTGGGACAATGCTCTAACCAACTGAGCTACTCTGCCAGGGCTACAGGATAATTTTGAATATGGTTTTTCACCCTATAAGTCTCCCATGAAATTTTCTGACGTATAACCTGGGGGCAAGAGGGGAACCAAGTTCATTGCCTCTCCCCACCCCTGCTTGAGACTCTCAGGATCACTGCGTTAGAATCGGCTGCCCACAGAAGTAACTGGAGGACTTACCAGGGCTCTGAGTGAAGGGCCCAGAAGAGCAGGGACCTTACAAGGACCCTCCAGTTTACTTCTATATGCTAGGTACGGGAACCCACTTATTCGCTGAGCAACTGACCAAGTGCAAAGTAAGTGTTAGGTGTTGGAAACTGAGATGAACTTGAAGAACCTGACCTGGCAGGACAGAAAGATATGTGAACAAATGAGCACAGAATGTCAACACTCATGTGTAGAAGTGAGGACACAGAACAGCCTAGAGGAGAGAATGGTAATTTCTCTATAGATCGGGGGAGATTTCCTGGCCAGTGTCACATCCTGGTGGATGACAGAAGACGGCATTTCAGCAGAGGGGATGCACATGCTGAGGCATGGAAGCCGGACTGGGGTCTGACTGGTGAACAGTATTTCCTGTTTTTTTTGGTTTCCCTTTTGAGTAGCAGGACAGGTGGATCTACTGGACAGACTGGCAGACCAAGTCAATCCAGCGTGTTGACAAGTACTCAGGCCGAAACAAGGAGACGGTGTTGGCGAATGTGGAAGGGCTCATGGATATCATTGTGGTTTCCCCTCAGCGGCAGACAGGTGGGCTGCTGGGTCCTGAGCCTGCCTCCCTACCGTGGGTGGGGTGGTGGTCACCCCAGGGACTGTTCACAGCCAAGACAGAGCCACAGCGAGCCTTTTGGTTCACATTTTAAGCTCCTGGACTTTTTTAGCCCCTTGTGGTTATATGCCTCCTGCTCTCTGCTCCTGGGAATGGGGTAGCCCTGGATTTTATTCGGAGACTTAATTCCATCACAGGCTAGATATTTTCCTGCTTTGCCCCCAGGGACCAATGCTTGTGGTGTGAACAACGGAGGCTGCACCCACCTCTGCTTTGCCAGAGCCTCGGACTTCGTGTGTGCCTGTCCCGACGAGCCCGATGGCCGGCCCTGCTCTCTGGGTGAGTTGGACTGAACGGCCTCCTGGAGCAGCAGAGCCCTCGGAACCACAGGAGCAGCAGCCCCAGCTCTGTCCTTCTGGGTGGGTCCGCCTTAGAGGGTCTGAGAGAGGAGCGACTGGGAGTAGTCGCTTTGTCTGCGTTTACTAGAATGGAACTGGTCTGTGCCTCTGTGAGCCGGCCCACCCATCCAGAGCTGTTAATATTGGGATTCAAATCCTTTGTAGTTACAGTGTTGATACAGGCCTCTAATGAGGGTACCTAAGATCAGGGCAGCTAAAAGATTAATTCGTCGAGTTCTCCAGATGCTACTCTTGGACCATATGCGGATATTAGGGCTTCAGTGATCCACTCTGGCTATCTTTTTCCCTCCAGTACCTGGCCTGGTGCCCCCAGCTCCCAGGGTCACCAGCATGAATGAAAGGAACCCAGTGCTAACCAACACTCTACCTACCACCTTGCATTCCTCCACCACTCGGACCCGCACACCTCTGGAGGAGGCGGAAGGAAGGTAAGTGGGTTCACATGTGATTGAGGGCCCTTTGAGTCACATCACCGTCTCCTGCCTGCTGAAAACCCGAGTCCCACCTTGATTCTGGCAGATGGGAGGTAGGTCACATCGTTAGCCGTCCGTCCCTGCTATTCAGGGCAGGAGATAACATTTAGACTTACAAGATTGTCGCAGGTGATCTGAGAGCAAGAAGCTTTAGAGCAGCTTCATAGAGGAATCACTCAGTTTCCTTTCGTTCTGTGACACATGCTCTCACACACAGGTTTAGTATATGGTCTGATCCTACAATTTACTTAGAAACCACCAAGTCACAGCGGTGTCTGCACTGCGGGTCTGTGGCTTGTAAATGCCCAGGGGTGTTACAGCCTTAGTTCATGCTGCCTTTAACCCCCAGACACCTGTGTGTGACGTATGCCCACACACGCACACATCACTGCTAACTAAGAAGCATAGCCATGTACAGGTCTCAAGTAAAATGTGTTTCATTACATTGAATGTGCTATCAATTTAAGATGGATCCTGATTTGAGACTAAACCAAAAAAACAACCAACAACAACTGTGAGATCCTATTGATTGTAAGACTCATTCTTATTTCAGCAACATCAAAATATAGAAAAAATGCACATCATAAAATTTATGAAATATGATGTTACATTCAATTTAGAGAATTTTTTATTTTTTACTTATTTTCCTTTTTTTTCAATTTAGAGAAATTCTTTTTTACAAAGTGTGAATTTTTTATTTGCAGTTTGTAAAAAATAACCTGGAAATGCAGATAGAAATAAAGGAGGAATAAATACCCATATGTAATTGCTTTTAATATTTTTTAATTTGATATATGTATGTATTGCAAAATGATTATAACAAGTTTAGTTAGCATGCATCACCACATAGTTACAAATTTTTTTCTTACGATGAGAACTTTTTTGATCTACCCTCTTTACAACCTTCAAAAATATGGTATTATTAACTCTAGTTGCCACGCGCTACGTTAATCCCCAGGACTTATTTGTCTTATAACTAGAAGTTTGTTCCTTTTCGCTACCTTCATTCATTTTGTTACCCCACCCCACCCCTGCCTCCCAGCTCTGGCGATCATCAATCCGTACTCTGTGTCTACGAGTTCAATTTTCTGTTTCTGGAGTCCACATTTAAGTGATATTATATGGTATTTCTCTTCCTCTGTCTGACTTCACTCACCCTAATGCCTTCAGGTTCCTTCTGTATTGTCTCAAGTGGCAGGATTTCCCTCTTTTTATGACTGACTAATATTCCATTGTATGTGTATAATCACATTTTCTCTATCTGTTCATTTGTGGACGGTCACTTAGGTTGTTTCTATGTCTTGGCTATTGTAACAATGTTGCATTGAACACAGGAGTGCGGGCACCTTCTTGACACAGTGACTTCATTTCCAGCTCTTCAGTTTGGTGTCTATCTTTCCAACGCTCTTCTATGAGAACAGTGTGTTTTCATTGTGATATATCAGTCTTTCTTTTTAATATCACTTCTAGCTTAAAAGATGAGTAACACTTGATTTCAATTCTGAAAACAGAAACATAATAATCCCAAATAAGAATTCTAGACTCATATCCCTAAAATTATGAGATTTGCCCATGATTCACTTCATTCTGGAAGTCCCATTTTCCCTTTTTGGAAGTGTTTGTATAGAAAAGCAAACATGCAGATATAAAGATATATCTTTCTCACTAACTTTTAAGTATTGTACTATCAATCATTATTAATCTCTGATTTTCTTTGGGTTTACTTGGAAAAATTTTGAACCCTACTCAGATATATATTTTTTTAATTTAATTTATTTATTTTTAGAGAGAGGGGAAAGGAAGGAGAAAGAGAAGGAGAGAAACATCAGTGTGTGGCTGCCTCTCACACACCCACCACTGGGGACCTGGTCCACAACCCAGGCATGTGCCCCAACTGGGAATCGAACCAGCAACCGTTTGGTTTATAGCCTGCACTCAATCCACTGAGCTACACCAGCCAGGGCCCTACTCAGATATTTTCTTACTGTCGGTTCTAGTTGAAGATTCATTGCATCTTGGTTTCAGATGTAGCAAGTTTCTTTTCCCCAGGCTTTTGGGAGATGCCTGTAGTTGCCTGCTAATAATGTACTACAAGGAAGTTACCTTTTCAGCATTTCATGTTAGTTATCTGAGCCCTCCCTCTAGATGTCTTGCATATTCCCCTGTGAAAGAATAAAGGGGGGAAACAGTTTGGTGGGGTTTTTTTTTTGTTGTTGTTGTTGTTGTTTATGTCTGTTTAGACCTTGTGATCATCTTCAATCCGTTTGCTTGGCTGGTAGCTTCTTTCAGCTCTTCCTGGTAGTTTAATAAAGCCAACTGTTGATGTTCTTAGGGTTCTTTCAGCAGACTTCCAGCTCATTCTCAAACCTGCTTCTCCTTTTAAAAGGATATGTACTTTTCAACCCATTTAAACACGGTATAGCGCCCTGAAGACAGTACCTCCTGAGGATTTCGTAGATTTCCTGGTGCTGCCCTCACCGCACTTCTGATTTCTCCCACCTGGAACCGTCTTCCATATCTGCAAGCCCCACTCACAGGGCTTTCCCCCTTCGCTGGGAAAAGGCAAGATCTTTACCAAACACTGGTGGTCTTCACATTCGGTCTTCTGTGCCCACAGATGCTCTGAAAAGGATGCCCAGCTGGGCCTCTGTGCACATTCCAATGAGGCCGTACCTGCTGCTCCAGGTAAGCCATGACTGCCCAACTGCTCTGAAGAATAAATAATATGTAAGGAATATAAGCCTCCACTGACATCTTCCAGAGCCTTCATCGGGACTCGTTGGCGTTTATGAACCCTTTTCTTAGACTAAATCCATAGAAAGAATAATCATAATAGCCACCACTTACAGAGTACTTGCCATATGCCAGGTACTTGTTAAGCCATATGTGTGTGCGTGTACATATATGTATATGTATTTACATATATGTATACACACATTTAACCTCCGCCAGCCCTACGAGCAACTTATTATTGACACTTAGCTAAAGCATCTTGTCCTACATTATACAGCCAGTAAGTGGTAGAATTAGGATTAGAGATGCTGACTGGGTGACAGGTTTCTTCTCAGCCATCCACACCCATGGCCTCTCCTCTGAGGAGAGGGGGCCATAGCCATCCTCGGACGGCATGGGATCCAACACCTACAAAAGGGGCCCTTCATTTTCCCACCCCTCAGACCAGCTGGAAGTGTCAGTGGTCCCCGCCTAGTGTCCCTCTGTTCTTCCTAGGGGAAGGACTTCATGTCAGTTACGTCATCGGTGGACTCCTCAGTATTCTTCTGATTCTGGTGGTGACTGCAGCGCTGATGCTCTACAGGTAACCTCAGCCTCTCTGCAGGGACCGCATGTTCGTTGGTCCTTGTCAACGCATTGGGATTTCCCAAAGCTCCACAGCTTGCTAATTCGACCTCTAACCCGCCTCATTTAAAGGTTAGGTTCCTGGTCAGAACAGCGGAAGGGAAAGGCAGAAATCTGAATTCTTACTCTTCTTCTGCAGTCACAGCTCAAGCCCTCATTTCACGGCCACGGCAACGCTTGGGATTTTTCTTTACCAACTAGTGTGCTGAGGGCACAGCAGGTATTACCCAGGGTCCCACGGGAAGAGCCAAAGCTGGGACTGACTCAAGCATCTGCTTCTCCCTGACCCCACGCTACTTCAAACCATTGAAGTTGGAAATGATTATCTCTTCACACAAACACAGCCCTTTACCATAATATTGGTTGATATATCATTGTTCAGCAGGGATCTTCCTGGGAAGCTGGAGTGTGTCATTTTCAATTTATAATCTTTTTATGGCCATATATATCTCTCCCAAATGTCTTAAACACAACTTGCAGCAAAAATGTCAGGATTTTGCTGCTGCGGCGGCAGCTCCTGCTGACAACAACAATAACAACAGTTGCCATTTAATGCATATGTATCAATGCCACAACAACCTTGTAATGCAGGTATTATTATCCCTCACTTTACAGATGTGGATCTGAGATTCAGAAAGTGTAGATTATGTCCAGCTAGTAAGACCCCAGCTAGTAAGTAACAGATTGTATTGAAACATAGATCTGTCTTGACTCTAAAGCTCTATGTGTTAGTTACCTACTGCCCTGTAACAAATTTCCCCAATTTAGCAACTTAAAATGACAACCATTCATTATCTCAGGATTTCTGTGGGTTAGAAATCTGGATGCAGCTTAGCTGGGTACCTCTGCTTTAAGGTCTCTTACAGGGCTGCCCTCCGGGTACTAGCCAGGGTTGTGGTCTTATCCAGGGCTTGACTGCAGAAGGATTGCCTTCCAAGAGCACTCAGGTTGCTGGCAGATTCACAGGCTGATAGATGGAGGGCCTCAGTTCCTTGCTGGCTGTTGGGTAGAGACTCCCTCATCAGTTCCTTGCCTTATGGGCCTTTTCAGGCAACAGCTTACACTGTGGCAGCTTGCTTCCCCCAGAATAACAGTAAGAGAAAGTAAGAAAGCGAAGGCAATGTAAAATGCAAGCCATACATTTCTTTGTAACTTAATCTATTAAATAGTATCCATCATGTTTGCATCATCTGTTCATCAGAAGGGAGTCACCAAACTGGGCCCACGCTCAAGGGGTAGGGATTCCGAAGGTGTGAGTACCAGGAGGCGGAGATCACTGGGCCCTCTAGAGGCTTCCTACTACACTCAGGTTACAACTTCCCTGGATGTCACCCGCATGACGATCTGAACTGATTCCTCGTGGTCTTTCCTCCTAAAGACACAGAAAATCCAAGTTAACTGAGCCTGGAATGGGGAACCTGACCTACAGCAACCCCTCCTACCGAACCTCCACTCAGGAAGTGAAAATTGAAGCGATCCCGAAACCAGCCATGTACAACCAACTGTGCTACAAGAAAGAGGTAAAAATTAAAATTTATATTGAAGGGGTGCTTTTGCGGAGTGGGGAGAAGAATTATTCTCCAACTGCCTGAATAAGTCAGTAAGGGCCGCTGGGTAGTCCCATCTACCACTTTGGAAGTTATAGTGAACAGGAGAACGGAATGTGATGGGGGTTTCTAGGATCTGAAATCGTAAATCGGTTTGGTTTCCAGGTCTAGATTCCCTGAAGGACCCTAGTGAGAGCGAGGTTAGGAAACAGATCCCGGAAGGTGCAGATCTGAAAGCGTGGGAGTGTGCACAGGAGATAGTTTGCCAGGTTCATAGCTTCTTTCCCTCCTGGAGTTGTCATTCTCCTACAGTGAGGCTGTGCCCCCCACCCCATAAACAGCCCCAAAACTCCCCGAACACCCCCACAAAAACCCAAGGGTTCCTGGACTCTTCCTTTTCTAACCCCTGTTGGCACCTGTGGCTGAGAATGGCTGGTGCTTTGCTCTTCCTCCCCAGGGCCTTCAGGGATTTCTCTACAATTCCGAAGGTTTACATGCTTTTGTTCTTTTACCTCCTTCCTTGTTCCAGTGAAAAATTACTTGCTGGATGTTTAGGCATGAAAAATAGTCCTACTTCCACTAGGGAACTATAGCCTGGGGTTTCAGATTTATCTAGTCTTATAAGACCCTTGTTTTTTCTAAACCCCCATAACCCTTCCTCAAAAGCTATGCCTTCTGAGACTTTAATCAGTCCACTCTCTTGGCCTGTGTGGCACAGTCAGAACCTGCCCTCACACCTACAAGGCTCCCATGCATAATGAATCCACTTTACATAATAATTAGGTGCTTTCTGGATCCATGAATTCCCCTATTTAAAAAGCTTCCACTACAAGCCAAACAGAACCTGTGGGATGGCTTGCAGTTTGAGAAAAAGACTCTGAAAGATTCTTGGGCTCTAGGAGGAGTGACTGATACGTCAGAGAAAGACCCCAATAAGGGCCAGAGGTTAGAAGATAAAATCACGTGACCTCTTTCTTCTGTTGTATGCTTTTTCCTCAGCAGCTTTTTCATCCCTCTGATAGTCTCTCACCCTTTCTCTTCTGATTTCCTCTTGATTTCAGGTACCTGTGTGTTTGCAGAGGGAGTGGTGTCCCCCAGATTACTAGTGCCATGTCCCCCACCTCTCCCTAACTTCCCCATCGTGTCTCTGTGATGAGGACTCTGAGTGGCCTGCATCGTGTCCTGCACTAACTTCAGCCTGGAGGGTGTGCCGGGCACGCGTGACTAGGCACGCGTGTGTGTGTGTGCATGCATGCTGGCGTGCTCTCTGTCTCTGTCTGCTTGATCCAGGGAGTCGTCTCTCCCAGAGGGCAGGGACAACTTCATGTTACGTGATCACCCGAGCATCCTGCTCCATGCAGAAGCTCAGTAAATATCTGTAGAATTGAATCATTACTAAAGCAGAGCAGCAGTGGCAGGGCTCTTGGCAAGGACACTGTCCCAGGGATAGAACTCAAGCCGTGGCCCATTTTCTCCTGGCATGGCTGGCATGTTGGTAGGTATCCCCCAGAAACCAAGAGGAGTAAGGCTACCCTTTGAGGAACCCATAAAGGGAGAAGCCTGAGTAGAACTTAATTAAGGCTCTCCTTGGAACCATCCCAGGTTGCTGGGAAATGGCCCCAGGGCTCATGAGAGCGGAGCCAGAATAACCTCCCACAAAAGCTTTTAGGCGGTAGGACACCAATGGATTGACACTTAGAAACCAAATAAGAGGATTTTTTTCATTTTTTGTTTTTTAAAGACTTTATGTATTTTTAAAGGCAGGGAGAAAGAGAGGGAGAGAAACATTGATGTGAGAGAGAGACATTGATTGGTTGTCACTTGTATGCCCCCAATTGGGGACCTGGCCTGCAACCCAGGTGTGTGGCTTGACTGGGAATCGAACAGGCAATCTTTCACAGGCTGGCATTCACAGGCTGGCACTCAATCCACTGAGCCACAGCAGCCAGGGCTCAAATGAAAGGATTTTTTAGATTTTTCCTATCTTACCTCCCAAAACTTTTCTCCTTAACAAAATTAGAAAGAGAGAATTAAAAATCAAGTAGCACAATAGTAACTTAAAATCCTGAATCGATGGACATTTAATTGCTTTTGTCAATTGCTTCTGATCAGGTGTATCAGCATTATGTTCCATTAATAAGTCACAATAACAATATAATAATAGCTAACATGATTTAGTGCATCTTCTGTGTCAAGCACCTGCTAACTGCATTCCATGTATCGCCTGACTTAACCTTCACAGCAATCGGTTATTCTCCCCACACTGCAGATGTGGAGACAGAGTTTTAGAGATGTTAAGTGATTGGCCCAGGGTGGCATAGCCAGTGAGTGAGGGATGCGGGACTGGAAGCCGTGGCTGTCCCTCCTCCGTGTGTGCCAAGGGTAATGATCCTCGTAGGTGCTCCTCTTTTTAGGCTAAGCCTCATGTGTTTGCTCTGACCAAGTTACCCCATTCGTTTGTGGGACCTTTGTGCTCTTCACGGCCCCTCTTAACCCATCCACTTCCTTTTTCAGTTCACCATAGGGGATCCTTTATAGAGAGCCAACCAACTGACCGTGTCTCCCCACCTTCCACCCTAGAGTGGACCTGACCATAACTACACCAAGGAGAAGATCAAGATCGTCGAGGGAATCTGCCTCCTGTCTGGGGACGATGCTGAGTGGGATGACCTCAAGCAGCTGCGCAGCTCACGGGGGGGCCTTCTTCGGGATCATGTTTGCATGAAGACAGACACAGTGTCCATCCAGGCCAGCTCTGGCTCCCTGGATGACACAGAGACAGAGCAGCTGTTGCAGGAAGAGCAGTCTGAGTGTGGCAGTGTCCACACGGCAGCCACTCCTGAGAGGCGGGGCTCTCTGCCAGACACGGGCTGGAAACACGAACGCAAGCTCTCCTCCGAGAGCCAGGTCTAAGTGCCCATGTTGCCCTCCCTCCCTGCCTGCTCCTTCTCTTTACGGACGTCCAGTCTTTGTGCTCACTTGTACAACAGGCCCTCTCCCTCTGTACTTGCCCCACTCCTCCTCATCCCACCCCGTAACTGCTCCCGAGCCTGGGAGCTGTTTCTATCTGAGTCCGTAACTACCTGTGCACAAGAAATGATGGCGCATCCTGGAATTTACCATGAACCTCGCCTCTTACACTCCACCCTGAGACCTCCCAAACTAGGCTCAGTAACGCTTCCTCGTCAGTACAGAGCTCCACCGCCCTTCCCCTGGCACCCTCAGTGCCTGCCCCACAAAAGCTGATGATCCAAGACTGCACTCTCCCCCATCAGAGCTGGCCTGACCACTCCTCTGAGAACTGGCCCACCAGGGGCTGAGCAGGGGATCATGGGAAAGAGAGAGATGAAGGAGAGAGGCTGAGAGGAAGAGGAGTCAGCCCAGCTGGTATGGGCATCTGGGAAACCTCTAGCCTCAAGTGCATTACTAATATGAAAAAGCTTTTAGGGGTGGTTGGGCCTGAGTGTCCTGTCCGTTGCTGGCAATGGATATTGTTCTCACTCTTAAGAGTTGCTTCTGTTGCAGTTGGTGAGATCTGGGTGTGGCTCAAGCTATTCTTCCTCCTGCTAGGATGTCTGGAGCCTCTTCTACCTTCAGATGGCTGGAGGACCCAGTGCGGCCGCTGGCTAATATGAAGTCCCTCCTCGTGCCACCACTGGCCGGCACCTTCCTAAGTCTCTGACTGTAAGCAACCAGGTTGTGAACCAGTTGCCTGAGTGAACGCGGGGCCCTGAGGGCTGAGTCTGCAGCGTCTGAGAAGCACTGCCTAGACCCAACATAGCACATCAGCTGAACTTCAATGTTGTACAACGCTCTCCCTCATTCTCTGGGATTTTTGAGCACAAAGATCCAGAAACAGACTTTCAGAGAAGGGCCAGAAGTGTTCATAAGTGGTCAGGAAGAGCGATTGAGTTAGAGACTTGGGGCCCACAGAGCCTAAAGGGAAGTCTCCATGAGGTTGAACTTCCTATGTTCTCTCAGGTGCTCAGGGATCTAAGTGGACAGAGAACCTGTGGCTATGGGTGGTGAAGATCCCGTTCCAACTCTCTCTCTTCCCAGCTGAGTGACTTACTTTCCGTGCTGAGGATGCCACCTCTTGGTTCCTGCTTATTCAAAGGGCACATCTCACCCTGGATCAGGGGAGTTGAGAATTTTTTCTATGCTAAAACATCTACCTAGTCTCTCTCTCTCCCTCTCTCTCTCTCCCTCTCTCTCCCTCTCTCTGCCTAGTTTGCTTTTTCCGACCTAGTCTCGTGGGGCCTGTGGTGAACAGGGCTAAATAAAAATGCAAAGTGGGGGGCAAGGACTAAAAAGGTGGAGAGAACCACTGATGGGGCCCTCTCAACCCAGGGCAGATCCAGACCTCTTCCACATGGGAATCAGAGATGATAAGAGAGGACAACAAGGGCTGAGAATGGAGGGGAGGGCTTCCAAGGGTAACTTCATTTGAAACATCTATGGTTATTGATACTGAGAAATCAGCTGTCAAATACAAGTGAAAAAGGAAAATAAGAGCAAACTTTTTCTAAGATTGCTTGAGACTGGTGCCAAGGCCTTAGCCCTGCCCTCCGAAGCCAGCCCTAGGTCTCTGTGCAGAACAGCCAGACCAGGCCAAGAAGGCTTTTCCAGTACATGGCAGTGGAAAGGTGAGGTGCCACTTCCAGGAGCAAAGGGGTGTATTTCATGTTTGACGGGGAAGTAAAAGAAGGAGCACTTTTGGCCCTCAGATTCATAGCTGGGGACTGTGGAAAGTAGAAAAGCGGCATTTTCTTGAAAGGGGGAAGGATCTTATTGCACTTGGGCTGTTCAGAATGTAGAAAGGACATATTTGAAGAAATATCTATTTGAGCACTGATTTACTATGTAAAAAGCAAAATCTCTCTGTCCTACACTAATGGAAGTGATCGTCCCGCGCTCATGTGTAATGGTTTTAACGTTACTCACTGGAGAGATTGGACTTTCTGGATTTTATTTAACCACTATGTTCAGTATTTTAGGACTTTATGGTAATTTAATATAAATTTAGCTTTTCTTAATCACCTTGCCTGGCTTGGAGTCATGACTAATAGTCGCACCTGCTCTGTCTGGCAGGCCCATGCCGCGGGAAACCTGCTTGCAGACATCACCTCTGGGTCCTCTGGGGATGTGGGGATGCTGATGAGCAACGAAGGGTGTGAGGTTCCTGGCTGGAGGTTCAGCTCATCTTGAGAAGGCAGGTCAAGACCAGAGTTCATTGGCTTCTGAAATCCTCATTCCCTCTAGAGGAGGGACAGCAGATAGGTTTCTTCTGGAGGACCGACTCTGGTTGGTACTGGCTGCCTGAGGTCCTGTCCAGACTCAGTGGGAAAGCGACACGATCTTTAGTGATACATCACTCGGGCACCAGAAGAAAGTGTCATGGCATGTATGCTGTGTGTCTTCTATTTCTGTTCTAGGCCTATGAGGACTTCATTGTCACAGAACTTGACTTTACCTTGCAGTGATGGTCACTGTCCAGACTATTTGATGTAAGGAAAGGACTGGAATGGGGACAAGGAGGGCTTATTCCAGTCCCAGGCCTACCACCAGCTCTGTTTGATCTTAGTCAAGATTCAGTTATCTGAGACTGGATCAAATGAACACTAAGATTTCTTTACTTCTTACTTTTTTTAATGTTTTTTTAAATTTTATTTTAGAGAGCGGGGAAGGGAGAGAGAAAGGGAGAGAAATTGGTTGCTCTCTGCCTTCTGCCAGCATTCTGATAGGGGCAGAACACAGAGCCTCCTACCCTGGCCTGTGCCTGACTGGGAATCGAACAGGTGACCTTTCAGTTTGCAGGGTGATGCCCAACTAATGAGCCATGCCAGATGGGGCAGATTCCTTTTACTTTTAAAAGCTGTCTTCTCATAGCTCATGCACTACAACTCAAGGCTAGAACAAGGAGTTGAGGACCTCTTTCAGGTTCTCTCAATGAAGACTGGGATTCATGCAAGTCTCAATGCCAGACAAAAATTTATGTCAAGGCTCAATAGTTGATTTTCCAAACCACAAACCATTTATAGAATAATGCTCATTCACTCATCTCCTACTCTCGGTCGAACACTACCTGTGCCTGACCGCAGAGTTTCAAGTCTGGCATCAGCGCTCCTGCCTCAAAAAAAAAAAAAAAAAGAAGAAGAAGAAAGAAAGAAAAAGAGAGCAAGACATACTGAAACCCCTTATATTTAAATGACAGTAGATTTGAGTATAAATTATATAATTCTTCCAACTTGGTGAGGAATAGGTGTGCTAGAACAAAAACAAGTGGACGAGTTCAAGGACAACCATCCCCCCATTCCACCGCTCTTTTTTGAAAACACACACAGAAAAGAAAGATGTTTTAAGCAATGAAATCCAGCCTCAAGCACAAATTTATATACCTGTAGGAAGTGCCCCTTCCCAAAGCCTCAGGGTCAGAGGCCAAGCCATGAACAGTGACCACTACAGTTCATGTAGAAGAAACTCATGAAGGACCTTTCAAATGGGAAGGGAAAAATGAATGCATTGAGCATAAACCATTTTATTGCAAAACTGATGTTTCTGGGAGAACAAAGTTTGGTAAATACACTTTGCTACCTTGTGACAAGTCTACCAGTTTAATCAGGCATTCAGCACTGCGTTGCCATAGAGGTCTCGCTAAGTTTGTCCTGTTACTTCAGCAGGAGATGGGAGCAGAGAACGGGGCTGGCCTGGTGGCCCAGGTCTTGACAAGAATGTGGCCACTGGCAAATGAGAATTTAGTAACAGCCTCAAGGACTAGCACCCCATTTTCAGGCGATAAAAATGCGCTGACTCTTAGTTTCCTTTCCTGATCAGTAAAGTGCAAAGGTTGAAACAGATGATTGCCAAGGTTATTTCTAGCCTGAAACTTGTATTATGTTCCTTCCAGGATGTAGGGGATGTAACCAGTGTTGAGAACTCCTTGTCTGGTTCTCTGGATATAAAACCTGAAACTAATAAATAGGAAGATGATGAGTCAAATTCTAACAAACCGAATGTATTTTTGCAGACTAATTACATTCACAATATAGTCCCTGCCCTTCTTTCTATATTATATGAACACACTGGAAGCTAAGATGAAAAGATCTGTGGCCACAGGGAGGTCTTCACGGCATGAAGTGAAGCTTTCACCAAACCTAGGCCTGCTGCAGAGGAACTTAGGAAAGGCATGTACAAAAGCTGAGGGCACACAAGGTTCTAAGGAGACCTTCAAGGGCATCGAGTAAGCTTTAATTATTTCTACTATGGACACTGATTTTAAAAATGTGGTCAAACCCTTTATATAGCTAAAGAAACAGTCTATAAGTGTATCTTCACATGTGAAGGCGACTCAACTGATCCACTTAATACTGATGCGTGTTTGGGGACATTTCAGGCAGCCTGTGTTTCAAAACATTCCCTCGTCATTTATTTTCTCTCCAGATCCTTCTCCCATTAACCAGCTGGCAGAGGCTAAGCAGAGTTTTATTTCCAGCCAAGGCTCCAACTCAACTTTGGACTCCCTGACATGATGTTAAAACAGATCCAGGCAGCCTAATTAAGGGTCTGAATTTAAACCCAAGGCTGAAGTTAGCCCCAAGCTACACAATCTGCTTATTTCATTTTACAAGACACAAAGAGCAAAGAACTCACTTATTTTGCCCTTCTCCGTGGTTTCTTTCCTCCAGTCCCTGCTAACAAAGTCCCTATCTCTCCCTTCTGCCTCCTTCCTCTTTGTGGGGCTGATGCTACTGCGGTCTAAACTCTTGGCAAGCCTGCATTTTGGGGGCTGTGGGAAAATGGACTGCAAGAAGAAGAAAAAAAAAGGTTATTTATTCCTTCGTTCAAACAGCACCTATTAGATGCAATCAAGTGCAAGCTGGGAGAGGCCTTGCAGTCTTGGAAACCAATCAAGGCACTAAAACCCATAGCCACTTGAGATCTGTGTCAATGTCACTACTGCTGTCTCCAGAGAATAATATAGGGGGTCCCTGGACTGAAAGTTGAAAAGTTAATCACTAAAGCTGCTCCTCTTAGGCTCAAAATATGGATCTGTGTCCCATGGTAGGGAGCAGAATGCAGCTTGTAATTATGAAATGAGCACTGTCCCAGCAGTAGCAGGCTCTTCAGAAATAGCCAGCACGGTTATTCAGCAGCCACAATGTCCGGCATTTGTTTCCTGCTTCTGGTTGCAACGACACAGTGTTCACTTCGACGTCTTACACCCACAAGGGTTTCACTGCTCAGTTCGTACCTTCCTTGTGTAGAACTATGGAGAGCCCCCTGGAATAAAGAAGGCACACATCACACCAAAAAATCCATAGATAAAATGCTCTTTGGTGATAATCCTGGACTGCAAAAGATGACCGGCCAAACATTTACTGAACACCTATTATGGACAAGGAACTGTGTTAGGTTTCTGTAAGGCCCTGTAGAATCTGCCACTCCTTACCCATTTTCTATCAGACCTCATCTCCTACTACTCTCCTGCTGCCAACTACATACTCTGCTCCGGCCAGCTACACTGGCCTCCCTGTTTCTCAAACCTGCCAGCTATGCTCCCAGCTTAGGGTCATTGCATAGCTGTTCCCTGGTTGTCACTTTCTTCCTCTAGATACACTCAGGGCTAATTCCTTTCCCTTCAAGTCTTTGCTCAATGCCATCTTCTCAATGAAACCCACTATGATCACTCCTAATAAAACTGTAGTCTTTCCAACTCTACTTCCCAATGCCTTTTACCCATTTTTTCTTTTCCCATTGCACATATTGTCTAATGACACTATATATTTATGTCTTGATCGTCCATGTGTCCTCACTATAATGTGAGCTACTGAAGAGATTTTTTTGTTGTTTCTATTTTGCTCACCAATTATCGCAAGTGCCTAGAACAGTCCCTGCACATACTAGGTGCTCAATAAATACTTGTTAAATGAATGAGTGAAGAAATTATTAGAATCAGACATCTATTGCCCACTTTCTTGTACACCTTTACCTAAACCACGTAGGACAAAGAGGGATTTTGACGTCTTGTTCTAAAATTCTCTGGGACCCTGACTTCACATGTGCTTTATTGAGCAGATTTCAGGTTACCATCATCCTCTCCTTAAATGTAATCTTCCTTTTATTTCCAATAATATTTAAATAAAGTAAACATGCCAATGACCAATGACTGAAGACTATTTCTACATATTCATAACCTATTTCTCAAAGATTATTGTGACTGTTTTGCTCTGGTTCCTCTCTCCTTCTCCTGCCTATGAATCTGTCATCATCTCCCATTTTCGTTTTCTCCACTTTCCCACTCTGGTCTCATCCACTACCCCAATTTCCTTTTTTCACTCTACAGAGATGATTCCCTAATCTATATCACTTGAGTCCTAGTCTCTTCTCCCAGCTTTCATTTTGTATTTCCTGGGCCTACTCAGATGATTCTATTTGAATGTCTCACTGGTACATAAGAGTAAACAGACCTAAAGCTAAACTCTCTGCCTTCCCTGTTGAGACTAGCTTCTCCTGATTTTCTCCTTTCATTTGGGCAATCACCACCTCCCAGTCCCAAGGTTCGATTCCTGGCATACTCTTTGACTCATTTCCCTAAATGGGTCCCACCTTATCTTTGCACCTAGTCTAGTTGGTTGCCAAATCCTTCACTCTTTCCTGACTCTGTTTTCATTTTCAGGGCTCTGACCTCATATCAGAATCCCAACTCTAACCCACTTTAGACAACCAAGCAAATTAGTTTTCATCATGTGCAATTCTGATTCTGTCACTCCCTTGCTCAGCAACTTTTTAATCCCTCCCACTTCCCACTGAAAGTATAAATTCCTTACCCTCCTATTCAAGACCCTACAGGAGTTGTTCCTAACTCTGTCAATCTGTGTCCCACTACTTCCCAGCATGAACCCTGCTCTAAAGTCGAATTCACATGTTCGATTCCTACATATGATGCACTTTCTTGTCTCCATGCCCTTGCTCCTATTTTCCTGCTTCTAGACATTCTCTTAGCTCCTTCTATTCAAATAATAATAATATCAATGGGAAAAACTTCATTTCCCTCCCTACCAAGTCCCCCTATTAAATAGTTTCTTGAAATTCCAGGAATGTTCAAACAATTTTCAGGCACGCACACAAATACACATACTTTTAGAACCATATGTAAGAAAATCATTCTATATATGCTTTTATGCAACTTACCTCTTTTCAGTTAAGCACAATTTATACATTTTCTATACCACATATATAGATTAACCACATTCTTTTTTTAAATTCTCACTTGAGGATATGTGTATTGATTTTTAGAGAAGGAGAAAGGGAGAGAAACATCGATGTGAGAGAGAAACATAGATCTGATGCCTACCATACCCACCCCAACTGGGGACTGAATCCGAAAACTAGGAATGTGCCCTGATTGGTAATCGAACTGACCCACCCACCCACATTCTTTTTAACAGTTGCATATACCATAATTCATGTAGCAAGTTCCCTAGAATGGACATGTAATGTCCAGTGGGTTTTTCCCCTATTTTAAGCAGTGCTGCAGTGAATATCTTTGAATACTTTTGTTTTTTTCATTCTTGCATAGACCTGTAGGACAAATTCCTAACAGTAGCAATACTGACCCAGAGATTAGATACATTTGACATTTAATAACTGGTAACTCATCCCTCTAAAAGTTTGTACCAGGTGTACTGTCCAGCTGGAGAAACTTTCCCCTTATCCCTTCAGTTGGTCTAGCTGGTCAAATAATTTAAATGACATACAGCAGATTAACAGGAGAAAATCAAATTTAATACATGCCCACAGGGAATTCACAGAAGCACGAAAATTCCAAAGACAGGCAAAATGAGGTATATATGTCATTTTGGACTAAGGAGCGGGAGGGACACAGGCAATTCACAGGTAGACAAGAGCAAACATTTGGTTAAAAACAAAATTCTTGCAAGGCCTCCCAGACACAAAAGGGAGTCTAGCAGAATAGATTTTTGCTTGGATTCTCCCAGTCTGCCACACTTCATTCATATGTGCTAGGGTGAATACATTAATGCTAAGGTTCCCTTCCTGAAGCATTTTTTTACATCTCTGCCAAAGTGATAGATTAAAAAAATAATTGTCTTATTACTTTTACCCATCCCTTTTCAATTTTTTAACATGTTGGGTAATTACATATCCTTTAAACCCCATCATCAAATTTCTCCCATCGCTTAAGTAGCTACAGCTTTTCTTTTATATAGTCTCATACTGGCAGTCTATATGTTTTATTCCTCTGACCAATGCAGCTTGCAAATCTCTTGGAAGGAGTTGATCTTATTCTTGGATACATTGAATGTGGAGCTGAATAAAAATTTGAGATCATATTAACAAGTCTTTCATTTTTATAAATAACAGGAGTATCGCGTTTCTAGAATGTATTACTGTTCAAAGGCCTTCCCTAACATTCAATTAGTTATATTAAATCTTCACATTAAGCTTGGAAGGAAAACATGGTTATCCCGTTTTACAGATGAGGAAGCTAAGCTCCAAATGATTTACTGACAAAAGTGATTTACTCAGAGCAGGTCCAAGACCAGACGCCAGCATCTTTTTCCTTCCACTATATTCCAGCTGCTTTTGGTTTCCCTTCCGCACTTAGCTGCACAAAACAATATTTGGTGAATGAAATGACATTTTAA
The DNA here is from genome assembly GCA_004024845.1 of Tonatia bakeri. NCBI lineage: Eukaryota > Metazoa > Chordata > Mammalia > Chiroptera > Phyllostomidae > Tonatia > Tonatia bakeri. The sequence goes on from PVIA01000036.1 coordinate 330,805, forward strand.
AAATCTACAGATGTTGATAGCAGCCTAAATAGAGTAATCAAATAAAGCAAACATGCTGACAGCTGGGGATGCACAGCTCTCCACACACCTTTTTTTTTTTTTTTTTTTTGCGCTTCCTTGCCGGGTGGTCGACAGCTTTCGCTCCATTGATGCTCTGTCTCCCCATCCGAGCAAGCAGCGCCAGTTCTCCACGACACACACACACGCGCGCGGCCCCTTTAAGACTGAGGACGGCGCGTGCCCACAGTCCCTTCAAATGGACCAATAGCAGAGCGATGGGCGGCCAGTCGAGAACCAATAAACAACGAGGACACTGCGGGGTGTGCGGCGGCCCAAGCGGTTTCAAACGGCTTAGTGAAGGCCCCTCGGTTCTGACCCGGCGGAGGTGAGTGGCCGGTGGGCCCGACCCACCCGCTCAGTCCCCGGGACCCGGGCGTCGCGTGCGCGGAGCGTCCCTGAACCCCGGGCGTTGGGCCTCCACGGACGCGTGCCTCCCTCTCCGCAAGAACCCGGCGGGTCTGACGCGGCGAAGCGGGGCGGAGGCCCTGGACCCACGGCGGGGAGGGTGGGGGGCGTGGGCGCTCTGGTGCGGACGAGGCCGGGGCTGGGATCCGGGTGACTGGAGCGTGGCGCGACGGGATGCGGGCGACAGCGTCGGAGGGATGCGGGAAGCGTAGGGCCGCGCCTGGCGGCTGAGGTTGTTCCGGGACTGGGGCGGGGGCCCGGCGCCCGGCGAAACGGCCCTGTTACAGTGCCCATCGCGCGATTGTTAAATGAATGAATGAGTGAATAAGAGTCTGTGAGCGCCGTAGTGGGTGTTAAGGCCCTGGTCACCTCAGAGCCTGACAAGGACAGCAGCATTGGGCCTGCCTGTGCACCTGTGTCCCTGCCGGCTTGCTGCGATTTTAACAATTCCGATCATACCGCTCCGCCCTTACGCCTTCTTTCTCTCTCAAAAGGTGTCAGTAGAGTTCAAGTATCTTTCCAGCGCTGAACGTTTGGGAGACCAAAACAATAGCCAGCAGTTTAGGTTAAGTAGGGCTTGGTACTTCAAGGTGGGGACTCGGTAAACTAGGTTTCTTACTTTTTAGCTCTTACCAGTCTTTGGCTGTTGAGATAGTTATCCTGCAACCGTGGTAATTGTCAGGCAAGATTTAAATGTATCCCGTTTTGTATCTGGGACAGAAAATAATGAAAGCGATGTCGCCACAGTGGCCACTGTGTGTTAGAAAACATTTACATTGATGAATCCCCACAAATGAGTTTTTTCATTCAACATTAGAGGGTGAAGTAGTTTTTGCAGATCTTGCCCCAAATTTATGCATGGCTCTAATTTAATTCTCATGGGAACCAGGGCATCAAATCTTGGCCCAGAAAGCCTGCCTGTCTTATTTTATACATAATTATAGTAATTGAAAACTCATTTTTAGAGAGGTGAACTCCTCCCATCTTCATTTCATCACCCTGAAAAGTCCTTCTTTGACCTGAAGAGCCAATAAATCAAGCTACCAATTTTTGAAAATTTTAAGTCTGAAAGATTTGGACTTTTCTTAAGTGACTTGACAAACTAATGTTTTTCTAGAACTTGATGTAGAAAAGGTGAAATTGATTTCTTTTGGCAATATACATTAAACCTAGTTGGTAAACTCAAGAAATTTACACAAGTTTTTAAAGTCTGTTCATTTAGGCAATGGGAAGGAAAGGTAGTCCATAAAAATATACCTTATACTTTATTACTTTTAAAGTTTTGGTCATCAGTTTTGAGTTATGAACAGGGGTATATTGACAGCTGACAGCCCAATTTTAGTTGCTGAGTTTTAATTACAATAAATTTGATTACCTTAATAGTGAATACAGTTCTAGGTTTGGGGGAGGCAATAAAAAGTAACAAATATCTTTAACAGTGCCTTAGGATATTGTTAAAGATCTTGAGAAGTGAAAACTTTGTTTTTAAGGTTTTATTTATTTTTAGAAGGAGGGGAGGGGAGGGAGAGAAACATCAATGTGTGGTTGCCTCTCGCGCGCCCCCTGGTGGGGGCCTGGCCCACAACCCAGGCTTGTGCCCCCAGTGGGAACCGGAATTAAACCAGCCATCCTTTGGTTTGCAGGCGGGCACTCAGGCCACTGACCCACACCAGCTGGGGCCAAAACCTTTTCTTCGTATTGGAGTAAAGCCAAGCTTTCTTAGCCTTCTTTGACTTACTGGAGTCTCATTCACTCATTCAACAAATATTGAGGTTGATGCCAGAGGTTAACAGTGTGTTGAACATTGTTCTAGATTCTGGGAATGCACTAGTGAACCAGAAAATGACAAAGCCCCTGACCTAAGGGAGTTTGACAGTTTTGTCTCCCGAACAGTTTGCTTCTACAGTTTCTCTGGCCCAGCTTTCATTCCTGAACAAACCAAATGCTCAAATACTTTACTAGCAGGGGCTAACATTTATTGAAGTGCTCACTAGATGCCACAATTTATCATTTTTAATACTAACAACTTTTTACAGATGAGGAAAACTGTCTTAGAAAGGTTTTGCAACTTGGTCAAGGTCACACAACTGATAGAACCTGAATTTGAACCTGAGTTAGTCTGTCTCCAGGGCCTTTGTTTTTAATCTGTGGTTGTACTGTATGAAGTAATGGGATCTGTCCCTTGTTTTGTCAATACTTCTATCAGAGACATGATGAAATATGGGTGATAGACATGGTAGTTTTTGGAGGGAAGATGGAGCAGTTTAAAATACAGCTCCATCCCTCACCAAATGAGGGATGCATAGCTGGGGCAGGTGGGGAGCACACTACAGGGAAGCACAGAATTAAGTTCTTGACCTGATATCATTGGTGGATTCCCAGTGGTCAGTGTTGCAGAGTTTCGAGGTCTGTAAACAATTCTCATATTCTTACCTCTGGAGTTCAGAAAATGTTACTTAGTTCATTCCTATCAGAGCAGTTGCCCTGTTCACGTGATAGATCTCAAACACATGAAGCTTCTTCTTTTTTTGGCTTTTGAATTTGCTCTTCCCTTCCTGGAACTCTCACCCTGCTGCACCCCCGCTTCAGGCCTGTCTTTGTGTACAGGCTCCACTCAGGTCTCAACGCAAATGTCATCTCCCTAGAGAGGCATTTTGTCAGCTCCCAATTAGAGTAGCCCTCTTGGTCGCTTTCACCTTACTTTTCCTTTTCGTTTACTTTGTAGCATTTATTGCTACCTGGTAGGTCACTTATTATTTGCCTGTATATTGTCTGATTTCCTCACAGAATGAAAGCAGAGCAAAGTTTTTTTTTTCTATCTGTACAGTTACCTCAATGCCTCAGACAATGCTTGAAACAAAAAAGGTGGTCAAAAAATATTTGTTGAGCCAAATTGGCCCACACCATCATAGTCTTCTCCATGTAATCAAATGGTAAAGACAGTATATAACTAAAGTTGGCTGTGTTGCTGTGTCTTAGGTTGTGAGCAATGTCTGAACAGATGAATTTGGAAAGTCTTCAACTAAGAAAAGTGGAAAAATGATAGTTTTAATGTTCATGTCTACTTACAGGGAAGGTAGACCTGGCTCCCCATCCTCCCTCCTCCCCACTTTTACATTTTTCAATTTTTAAAAACTTTCACATCTATAGAAGTTTTCAGGGGTATTGGTTAAGTATGTTTTAGGATGCCTTTCTGTTGGAATTTCTCTGATATTTGTCATGATTACATTGGAGTATAGGAGGTTTTGGAGAGGAAGATGATAGAGATAAAATGTCATTTTCATCAAGTACCAAGGGTGTATACTATCAACATGATTTGTGACTGTTAATATTGACTTTGCTCAGCTGCTTAAGTATTGATAGTGTCTGTCAGTTTTCTCCATTGTAAAGTTACTCTTTGTTCCTTTTCCACACTGTCCTCTTGAAAAGGAAGGGACTATATGCAGCCACCATTTGGGGAATGAGGAGTTAAGCTCCCTGTTCTTTGGAATATTTGAAATTCTTCTGCATGAGAAATTTGTCTCTATCATTTTAATATTTATTGATTGATTTTTAGGGGAGGAGAAACAGAAACATTGACTTGTTGTCCCACTTATTTATGCATTCATTGGTGGATTCCTGTATGTGCCCTGACCAGGGATCAAACCTTCAGTCTTCGTGTATTGGGACGATGCTCTAACCAACTGAGCTATCTGGCCAGGGTTCTTTTATCATTTTTTAATTTATCAGGTATTTATATAAGTGTGGATTAAAGGATACATCTTTTATATTTTGAGTTACATTCCAAATACTACTTTATTTTGTTGCTCAAATTGTTCCAGCTTTCTCCATTGGGAGCTCTTTTAATTGGCCTCTGTGCCCTTCTAACATACCCACATTAGCATTTGTGTGTGTGTTTGGAGGCTATTTATTTAGTTATTTTTTTTAGCATTTCCTTATTGGCACTGCAAGGTGCTCTGGGCTCATCTTGTATACTCCTTGATACAGTGCTGAAATCTGCATTTCTCCAAGGAGCTTTGGTTCCTTTTATTGGAAAATGGTATAAGAAATCAAGATCTTGGCACTAAGAGTTCTAATTGCTATTGGGATGTTTTTTCTTTTAGGACCTTTCAGCTAACAGAGCAAAGAAATACATGTGTATGTTTACTGGTGTAAATAGACATGTCTTAAAATATTTCTGTGTGTAGTCATCTATAACTACATTAAGTTAAACATGAATTCTTACTATATCTGCAACTCCAATCTATTTACCACGTAGGTCATTATAGCCTTCGCCCCTTGCTGATCTGTGAATTTCCAGTTCAACAGTGAGAAACCTGACTTTCACCGTCCACCATTCATTTACATAATTGTTCACTTCCAGTATACACATACAGCAGTATCAGAATTGTTAACCCATTCTCCCATGGGAAAGAACTTTATCAACAGAGTACAGTGCTTTGTGCAATTCCTCTTGCCTTTAGCCTTACAGACATCATGCATTTCCAGTTACCTAGGTCAGCATCTTTTACCCCACCCCGTGCAGGGAGGTTGTTTCATTTGTAATACAGTTACATTCTTGTGTCACAGTTTGCATTCTTTTCTGGAATTTCCCCAACCTTCTAATTTTAAAATTAGCATACATTAATGTTCATTCTTTATGTTGTAAAGTACTGTACATTTTGAAAAGTGTATAATGTTTATCCACCGTTACAGTATCATGAGAATATTTCACTGCCCTTAAAAATTACCTGTGCTTCACCTATTTGTCCTTTCCTTTCTCCCCTATCCCAGGGAAACCACTGATGCTTTTATTGTTTCCATAGTTTTGCCCTTTCCAGAATGTCATATAATTGGGATTATACAACATATACCCTTTTAAACTAGTGTCTTTCACTTAGCAATATCTATTTAAGGTTTTTCCATGCCTTTTTGTGGTTTGATAGCTCATTTCATTTTATTGCTGAATAATATTCCATTGTATGGATATACCATAGATTGTTTATCCATTCACCTATTGTAGAATATCTTGGGCTTTCTAGTTTTCAACTATTATGACCAAAGCTGCTGTCTATATTGTGTACAGGTTTTTGTGTGCATATACATTTTCAGTTCATTTGGGTAAATACCTAGGTGTGTGATTGCTGGATCATGTGGTAAGACAGTGTTTAGCTTTGTAAGAAATTGTCAGGCTGTCTTCCAAAGTGGCTGTATCGTTTTACATTTTCACCATCAATGACTGAGAATACCTTTTGTTCCATGTCCTTGTCAGCATTTAATTTTATCTGTTGTTGTTTTTTTGACTTGGCCCATTCTTAGTAGGTGTGCAGTGCTCCCTCTTTTTAAAAACTGCTTTTTCATGACCTTGACTTTTTTGAAGAGAAATAATGTCTTTTTAAAAGAGAACTTTTAAAAATACACTTTAAAAAAGTGATTTTAGAGAGAGACATCAGTTTGTTGTTCCACTTATTTATGCATTCATTGGTTGCTTCTTGCATGTGCCCTGACCGGAGATTGAACCCACAGCCTTGGTGTGTCAGGACAATGCTCTAACCAATTCAGCTACCTGGCCAGGCCAAAAGTATACTTTTATTTTGTAATAATTTTAGACTTACAGAAAAGTTGGGAAAATGGTACATAGAATTTCTGTACACCTCTCACCCGACTTCCCCTGTTGTTAATATTTCACGTGGTACATTTGTCAAAAGTAAGACACCAACATTGACGCATTGCTTTTAACTCAACTCCATGTTTTGTTTGGACTTCTACAGTTTTTCTTTTCATATTGCCTTTCTGTTTCAGGATCCAGTCCAGGGTAACCCACTGTATTTAGATATCATCTTTCTGAGTCTTCTCTGATATTTGACAGTTTTTCGGTCTTTGCTTGTCTTCAAGACCTTGACAATTTTGAGGACTAGTAGTTATTTACTTTGTGGAATGTCCCTCCTTTTGGGTTTGTCTGATGTTTTTTTCACTGTTTGACAAGGGTTATGTGTTTTTGGAAAGAATGCCACAGAATGCCATTTTTTCATATTGAAATATGTGATATCCACATGTCACTGATGATGTTAACCATGATCACTTGGTTAAGGTAGTGTTTGCCAGGTTAAGTAGTAATGTTACTTTTTTCCTTTTCTTTTTTTGAAAAATATATTTTATTGATTATGCTATTATAGTTGTCCCAATTTTTCCCCTTTGCCCTCATCCACCTGGTACCCCAATTCTTTCCATGATTACCCCCGCTTAGTTCATGTCCTTGGATCATGCATATAAGTTCTTTGGCTACTCCATTACCTATACTATTCTTAACATCCACCTGTCTTATTTTGAACATACCAATTTGTGCTTTTTAAATAAATATATTTTATTGATTATGCTATTACAGTTCTCCCATTTCCCCCCTTTTATTCCCCTCTGCCCTGCACACCCCCTCCCATTTGCATTCTCCCCATTTAGTTCATGTCCATGGGCCATATACCATATTTTTCGGACCAAAAGACTCACCTAGGTTTTAGAGGAGGAAAATAGGGGAAAAAAATTTGAAGCAAAAAATGTGGTAAAATATTTAATAACATAAATAATGTAATATTTCACCAATGTAAATGTAAACAGAACTCAACAGCAGCATTAGCAACCATTATTCCTCCTAAATTTGGGGAGGGGAAGTGGGTCTTATAGTCCAAAAAATATGGTATATAAGTTCTTTGGCTTCTACATTTCCTATACTCTTTTTAACCTCCCCGTCTATTTTCTGTCTACCACTTATGTTACTTATTCTCTGTACCTTCTCTCCCCCTTTCTCCCCACGCACTCCCCTGCTGAAAACCCTCCATGTGATCTCCATTTCTGTGGTTCTGTTCCTATTCTAGTTGTTTGCTTAGTTTGTTTTTGTTTTTGTTTTAGGTTCAGTTGTTAATAACTGAGTTTGTTGTCATTTTACTGTTCATATTTTTTATCTTTTTTTATTGGATAATTCCCTTTAACATTTCTTATATAAGGGCTTGGTGATGCTGAACTCATTTAACTTGACCTTATCTGGGAAGCACTTTATCTGCCCTTTCATTCTAAAGGAAAGCTTTGCTGGATAGAGCAATCTTGGATGTAGGTCCTTTCCTTTTATGACTTTGAACACTTCTTTCCAGCCCCTTGTTGCCTGCAAGGTTTCTTTTGAGAAATCAGCTGATGTCTGTGGGAACTCCTTTGTAGTTAATTGTCTGCTTTTCTTTTGCTGTTTTTAAGATTTTCTCTTTATCTCTAAACCTTTGGCATTTTAGTTATGATGTGTCTTGGTGTGTTCCTCTTTGGGTCCTTTTTGTTTGGGACTCTCTGTGCTTCCTGGACTTGTATGTCTACTTCCTTCACCAAATTACAGAAGTTTTCTTTCTTAAAAAATAAGTTATCAATTTCTTGCTCTTCCTCTTCTCCTCTGGCACTGCTATGATTCAGATGTTGGTACGCTTAAAGATGTCCCAGAGGTTCCTAAACCTATCCTTGTTTGTTTGTTTGTTTGTTTTTAATTCTTTTTTTTTCTTCTTGCCATTCTGATTGAACGCTTTTTCCTTCCTTGTGTTTCAAATCTTTGATTTGATTCTCGGCATCATCTTCTCCACTGTGGTTCCCTGTAGATTTTTCTTTATTTTACTCATTGCAACCTTCATTTCTGCCTGGGTCTTTTTTATGCTCTTGAAGTATCCAATGAGTTCCTACAGCATCCTGATAACTAATGTTTTGAACTCTGCATCTGATAGGTTGCTTACCTCCATTTCATTTAGTTCTTTTTCTGGAGTTTTGTTCTGTTATTTCATTTGGGCCATATTTCTTTGTCTCCTCGTTTTGACAGCCTCCCTGTATTTGTTTCTGTGTATTAGGTAGAGCTACTTCTACTCCCTGTTTTAGTAGAGTGGCCTATTGTAGAAAGATACACCTGTTAAGGTGTATGGGGCCTTAGGTAATCACTGGGCTAGGGCAACCCATGTCACCACTCTGTTGCTCTCTGGGTTAGGGGAGGTCTCAGCAGGGACAATGCCTCTGCCTGGCCTCTGGAGTTTTTCCAAGAGGAAACTGTCTCCTGACACTCACTTCACTTTCTCCCCATATGCCACTGGTGCCCTTCCAGCTGTTGCCCTGGTGCTGAATCCCAGAGGGGGTGGGTCGACATGAGTCCTAAGACTATTGCAGGCCCTTTAAGAGGAGTCTTTTGAGAATCCCTCAGTTTCTTCTACTGACCCAACTCCCACTGGTTTTCACAGCCAGAAATTATGGGGACTTATCTTCTTGGCACTGGAACCCTGGGCTGGGTGGTCTGGACTGGGGCTGGGATCCCTTGCTCCTGAGGTATCCCTCTTTTTTTTTTTTTTTAATCCACCACATGTTGATGTGGGACCACCTGTTCCTGTCTCCGTGCTTCCCTGTGCTACTCCAAGTTTCCACTACTCTCCACCTGTCTGTGTTTCTGCCCCTCCTACAGTCTGGATGAATGGGGTTCTTTAGATCCTTGGTTGGACTTCCACACAGCTCAATTTTCTGACAGTTCTGGGTGATAATTGTTTTGTAGTCTACTTGTATTTTTTGCTATAGTTGTGTGGAGGCATGTTTACCTACATACGCCTCCATCTTGCCCGGAAGTCTATATTTCCTCTCTATACTTATTCTTTGGAAGTGAGTCATTAAACCTAGCCCACCCTCAAAATAAGTGGAGGGCCTAAGTTCCACTTCCTGGAGGGAAGAGTATCTACATACGTTATTTGGAATTTTATAAGGAAGATTTAGCTCTTCTTCCCCCATTTATTTCTTTATTCAACCATTTATATCAGTATATATGTGCTTTGTACTTTGAGTTATAATGAGATTCTATGTTATTTTTTTGCTCAAATTTTTCCAGCTTTCACTGTTGGGAGCTCTTTTGGGTTGGCTCCTGTGCCCCTTTCACATGCCCCATTTCTTTTTTTCTTTTTAAACATTTCCTAACTTACTGGTACTATAAGATGCTCCAAGCTCATCTTATATTTTGCGTGCCCTAACCCTAGAATCAGCTATTTCTCCAAGAAGCCCAGGTTCCTTTTATTGGACAGTGGCACACAGAACACAATGGCTCATTGTGTTCATCGCCAGGGGTGTCATTGTTCTTAGGCACTCTCAGTGGACAGAGCTAGGTAATATATGTATGTATACTCACTCTGCACATACATATACTGCACATACATATAGTTGTTTCTATATCATTCCATGTGTGTTTATATTAAGCTGAACATGAATTCTTACAGTTTTCTCCAACTTTCAGAGGAAAGTTATGTCCCAAAGAAAAGTCCTTTTTGTAATATATTTTTTGCAGAGATCTAATTTTTTAAACCTGATAATACTTTTTCACAGAAAATACTGTTTTCCATGACTTGATAATAGCAGTTGTTTGTTCCTGGGATATGATCTTTGTTTAGAGATGCAGTGAAAGCATAATTCTGACTCAGTTGGAATGTCAGACATTTTTGCATAGATATAATGTCATATAAGCTATGGTGATCTGTCTTTTCAAACATGGCTTGTTATTTTATTGAGATGAGAAACCTACATTTTTGATAACTTGATTATATTTCTTAGCATTTTGTTAGTAAAGTGACTTTTAGGTCCTTTCCACAAAGCTGAGAAAAAGTTGAGTAGTCTCAAGTATTTCTTTGAAATAAAATTCATTTGTTTAATGTGAATACCTTTTTTTTCTCTTTTCAATCATAAGACTTAAAGTTGCATTTTCTTTATCTGAAAGTCAACTACAGAAGATAAATTTTAAAAGTCTTTTCAGCAAGTATCACAAATTTTATTGACTTCCTTGAAGTAGATCCTATTCCCTCTTTATACACAATTTTATGCACAATACTGCTTGGTTCTTGAAATCAAGAGCTAAAATTAAAAAGGGCACTGCTACTAACTAACTAGAAGTATTGACTTGACCACAAAGATCAAGGTAGGAAAGCTACAAAATATAAAACATTAAAATTCAGAAAGCCAAATTGAAACTATTTAGTTTTGGTTCAAAAGTCCCACATACCTCTGTGGCACTAGATCTTGAGGATATTGCTGCATTCATTGCTCAAATGAATTATCCTGAAAAGTTTAAAAGATTATCACTATACTTTGTTTAAGACTGAGAGGTTATGTTTTCTTCGATTAAGATGAAAAAAGTTACATAAAAATAATTGGTGTTTCAGGGATAAATCTCTGATTCTGGCAAACTTTGCTATCTAGTACATCTCATTCCCTCATTATTTTGCTATTTTTTCTTTTTTGTCTATTTTTGTAGCATTTTTTTCATTTCATGCTCTTATCTACTTGCATTATAAAGTTTTGCACTTGTAGATATTAGAATTTTTTCAGTACTGTAATTACATACTTTTGATCCTTTTTTTGCAATATGATACTTTTTTTTTAAAGAAATAAAGTCTCATGAACATCTCCCATTCTAGAACCAGCATTCTTAAGTGCTTCATTTGGGAGTAAAGACCAAAGTCTTCTATTCTAGTTCCTTGATTTAGTTTTAAAGATTTTATTTCTTTTTAGAGAGAAGGGAGTGGATGGAGAAAGAGAGGGAGAGAAACATCAATTGGTTGCCTCTTGTACACCCCAACTGAGGACTTAGCCCACAACCCAGGCATGTACCTTGACTGGGAGTGGAACAGGTGACCTTTCAGTTTTCAGGATGCCGCTCAACCCACAGAGCCTCACCAATCACGGCTTGATTTATTTTATTTTACTTTATTTTTTATTATTTTATTTTATTTTATTTTAATTTATTTTATTTTACCATGGAGGGTGTTAAATCTTGTCAAATGCTTTTTATTACATCAATTGATATGATTATGTGGGTTTTATCCTTCATTTTGTGGGGAAAAGGACAATGTTATGGTGTGCTGCCTTGATTAATTTTTGGTAATTTGAATTATCCTTGCATTCCAGGAATAAATCCTACTTGGTTATGCTATATAGTCCTTTTAATACAGGGTTGGGCAAAAGTAGGTTTACAGTTGTTCGGATGGAAAATAATACAATAATTAATAAATAATAAAGACAAGATTAAGCTCTGTGTTTGCACCTACCTGCAACTGTAAACCCACTTTTTCCCCACTCTGTATACTGTTGGGTTTGGTTTGCTAGCATTTTATTGAGGATTTTTGCATCAATATTTATTAGTGATATTGGTCCATAGTTTTCTTTTTATTGTATCAGTTGAGTATAGGCTATAGGGAGGCCTGCTCGGAATGTGATACTGACTACTTGGTGCCTCCAATTGTGCCAAATGTGGCTAAATGACTGAGAAACTCTTCTTCTCAGTACTATGTGTATAGAAAAAGAAATAGAGTTCATATCTCTGACTTCTTGAATCAGTCTTTTTACCACATTACTTTTTTTGCCAGGCATAAGAGGTTGATAATTGAAATTTTGCTTTTTAAACAATTGTAATTGAACAACAATAAAAAAAAGAATTTCTGAAAAAAATTTTTTGCTTTTTGAGTGGCTTGTGTGAATCCCTACTTTTTGAACTGGAGACAAAATATGTTCTACCAGGGTTAGTTGCCTGAAAAAGGGAAATGATGGTAGAACCCACGTGTGTGCAATTATGGTTGTAAATTATTACTGCCTCTGTGATTCCCACTGTCCTCTAACGAAAGGGACTCCCCATTGTCCCTTTCCCTCTAGCCTCTCTACCCCCGTCCCTAGTCCCTGGCAACCACTGCTCTACTTTCTTTCTCTGTGGGTTTACCCAAACTGGGCATTTCCTATGGAAGTGTACAACATAGGCCTTTTGTGGCTGGATTCTTTTACTCATCATAATATTATCAAGGTTAATCCACATTGAAGCATGTATCAGTACTTCATTCCTTTTATATGGATGAATGATAGCCCATCATATGGATGTACCACATTTTGTTTACCCATTCATCAGTTGATGGGTTTTTGGGGGGTTGTTTCCACTTTGGAGCAATTATGAATGATGCTGCTATTACCATTTATTTACAAGTTTTTGTGTGGACATACAAAAATGTCTACACAAAATGGTTTGTATTCTCTTTCAGGTGCTTTCAGTTATCTTGGGAATAGGTTGTTAATACCAAATATTTTCCAATTTATATGTTCACTAACGATGTACACAAATTTCAGACCTCTTTTTTAAAAGATTTTTTTTGTAATATTGGACATAGTATTTACAAAAAGTTTCTTAATATTTTTGTAAGGTTCTTTTTTCCTTCCTAATCAAGAGAATTATACTATTGAAAAAGATGTTTAATATAACTTGCTATATAAAGACATTGTTGAGGAATTTTAGTTAGGCTGCAGTGTTAGTTACACATCTAACTGACAGATGTGTAATGTGTGTTTTGGGTTATTGTACTTACTAGGGTACATTTTGTTTATCCTTGTAGCTTGTTGATGCAGACAAACCAGGTTTGACTATTCCTGGATAGGATTTGAAAGAGTAATTTTCATTGATGTTTCCCTTTGAAAGTGTTATAAAATAACATCTAAGATTCTTACCAAATGATCATTGACTGGTTTGTACAAACCATTAATAATAAATTGCAGAAAGAACAGGCTTTAACTCATAGGTACTAAACTGGAGATCCATACTGGAAATTAGTACTAAGTAATAATCCAGTTACACTTGAACTCTCATACATTACTGGTGGAGGAGGAATGCCAGGTGGTTCATACAGCCACTGTGGAAGACAGTTTGCCAGTTACGTATACAATTAAACATACACTTATTATACTACCTTGCATTCCCACTCTTGCCCAGGAGAAATGCTAACTTGTGCTCATACAAAAATCTGTAGCAGTTTTTTCCTTAATTGCTAAAAACTGGAAGCAGTTCACATGTTCTTTCACTGGAAAGTGAATGAACAAAATAAGTTGGATCATACAATGGAATACTGCTTAGCAATAAAAAGGAACAAATTGATATGTGCAAAAACATGGGTTATCTCAGTTGAATTATACTAAGTGGAAAATTAAAAAAAAAGCCAGACTCAAAAGACTGCCTACTGAATGGTTCTTTTTATATGACGTTGCGGAAAAGGCGAAACTGTGGAGACAGAATACAGCCCACTGCAGTGATTGCCTGGGGGAGAGAGGTTGACTGCAAAGGGGCAAATTTCTTGGCTACTGGAGATGTTCTTGATTTGTGGTGATGGGTACATGGCCCTATGTTGGTCAAAAGTCATATAACTGTGTACTAAACAGTGAATTTTACTGTAAGTTATACCTCAGTAAACCTTACTTAAAAGCTTTTAGCTCAAGGAGTGTCTTCTCTCCCTCTCTGATCCTCAGTAAGGCTGCTTTTAACAACTAGAACATGGGGAGTTAGGAACAGTCAGTGGGAGGGAGCTATACACTTGCTTTTTAGTATTTTTTTTTAAGATTTTATTTATTTTTAGAGAGAGGTAAAGGGAAGGAGGAGAGAGGGAGAGAAACATCAATGTGTGGTTGCCTCTCATGCGCCCCCTTCCAGGGACTGGCCCTCGGCCCCAGGCCCGTGCCCTGACTGGGAAATGAACCCGTGACTCTTTCGGTTTTTAGGCCATCACTCACTCCACTGAGCAACACCACCCTGGGCTGCATTTTAGTTTTAAAAGGAATGTGATAGAAAAGGTACACAATAAATACAGGGTGGGGCAAAAGTAGGTTTACAGTTGTGTGTATGGAAAAGATATAATAAATTAATAATAATACAGGAATAGTGTTTCCCATACTTACAACTGTAAACCTGTTTTTGGCTCACCCTGTATTTGTTAAACATTGTATGTATTATTTACCAAATACTCATATATACCACTGTATTTTAGACACTGTCATGAGTACTTTACAAATATAATATACTTAAGCCATATAACTCTAATAACACAATGAGATAGGTAGTATTACTCTTCCCAGTTTACATATAGAAAACAGAAGTACAGAGAGGTAGGAATTTGTCCAAAGCCACACAGCTAATAAATGGCCCAATCAGGATTTGAACTAAGCACTCTAGTTCCAGAGTCCATGCTCTTAACCATGGACTTGGCTTGTTCTCTTCATTTAATATGCTCTAATAAAAAATACCAGTATTGCTTAAAACTTCTTTTCCCCTTGCTGGTTATGTACACACTAAATATCTTCCTGTGGTTAATTTGTTGCAGAAAAAACATTACAATGGGAAAAGATTTTTTTTAAACATAAGGAATGACACCTTCCTAATACATGAATTATCATTTTCCCATGTTCTCTTCTATGTTTTACTCATATGCATAGGTAATATTTACTAAATCATTTCCTAAAGTTTCCATTTTGCCATTTTAAGGAGAATATTACTACCTTAATTTGTTGAATTATGAAGGTTTTACATGTCCAGTTTAGTCACTTCATCCTATCGTAAAGAAAAGAAGCAGTAACCAAAATAAGATAAGCTATGTTTGGACTGTGATATTTGGAAAGATATCTAAAATTATTTGGAAATACTGTAGTTATATAAAATGTATATGATTTTGGGGCAAAAGATAGAAATCCTTATGATAATAATCTTGACTTCTGATGTTAGAGACTGAGCTGTACAATCAACAGATTTTTTTCTATAAATTTTTAATTCACTAATGAGCACTGCAGTGGATATTACTCATTTGTGTGTATGCACTGTACTGTGCTTATTGATCAGGACTCCTATGTCAAAGAAAGTGTTGGTCACACCTTTTATGACAAGTATTCAGTATTCATTTTTTACACTGAAGAAAAAGATGATTAAGATATTGGGTTGGACAAAAAGTTTGTTTGTTTGTTTTTCCATAAGGTGACTCCAGGCTTAGTTGTCTTTAACTTCACTTGGAACAATTTTGTTACATTGTATTGTGACAGCTGTCATATCAGCGTGCATTAAAATACACTTCTCAAAATTGGTGAATTTTTGTGTAGCCATTTTAATATTGAAGATGGAATTAAATACACAACATTTTCAGCATATTATGCTTTATTATTTCAAGAAAGATAAAAATGCAACTAAAATGCAAAAAAAAAAAAAATGTAGTGCATGGAGAAGGCACTGTGACTGATTGAACGTGTCAAAAGTGGTTTGCGAAGTTCCATGCTGGAGATTTCTTGCTGGATGATGCTCCACAGTTGGGTAGACCAGTTGAAGTTGATAGCAATCAAATTGAGACATTAATTGTGAACAATCAACCATGTGGAGATAGCTGACATACTCAAAATATCCAAATCAATAAAGTCATTGGTGAAAATGAAAAATGTGTCTTTTATTTTATGGATAAAACCATATGGACTTCTGGCCAACCCAATACATTCCAGTCCTTGCCCTTGCAGTGTTCACAATCAACAGAAGGCTGCTCTACAAACCATTTTTACCCTCAGAATAGTGTGATGAGCTTGATGAGGATATAATGAAAAAAAATTTTTTAATTTATTTTTATTGTATTTTTTTTACCATTACCATTCTTACCCTCCTCCCCTTTGGAAAAAAAAAATTTTAATTACCTTACTCAAACGTATCATTTAGTTGGCCTTGCATTCTCTAAGACCTTCCAAATAAAGGTAACCTGGGTCTGCTCCCTGGTAGAGCGGTTTTTATGCCTGTCCTTTGGAATCTACATTTCCACTTGAACCTCTGTTTGGGATGATGGATGTTAGGGCATTTATTAATGGTCTTTAGCTTCACTAAATTGAGTCTCTTACTGGTCTGATGGTGATTGAAGGCTTTAGTAAGTTGTGTTTATTAAGTTTAAGTGGAGTAATACAAGCTTAAAAAACACACAGCCCTTGCCTGTTTGGCCCAGTTGTTTGGAGTGGCCTCCTGTAAACCAAAACGTGTAGGCTGGGTTTTATTCCGACCGGGCACATACCTTGTTTGTGGGCTCAATCCTGATCAGGGTGTGTATGAGAAGGCAACCAATCAATGTTTCTCACATCCATATCTGTCTGTCTGTCTCTCTCCTAACCCCCCACCCACCCTTTTCCTTTTTTCTCCCTCTCTCTAAATGCAGTGAACAAATGTCCTCTGGTGAGGATTAAAAACACACACACACACCAGGTAGCTCAGTTGCTTAGAGCGTTTGTCCAGATAAGCCAAAGTTGCAGATTGGATCCCTGGTCAGGGCACATACAAGAATCAGCCAATGACTGCAAAAATGGGTGGAATAGCAAATCAATGTTTCTCTTTCTCTTCTCCCTTCCTCTCTCTAGAAATCAATAAATACACATACAAATCTTTCTTGACACACACAGGGGACACAAAATGCAGTCAAACCTTGTAAACTGAGATTGAGGAAAAATTCCTATTAAAAAAAACTCATTGATAACCTATGGAGAGCTCAGAGACCACTACTTAACTCAGATATTAATTCAGTGTCTCCTTAGACTTGTCTCAACCCTTCATATTAAATTAGATGAATGAAAAATTGTATTTGCATGCAAGATTCTTTATCTAGATACATAGATTTGTAGTAAATCTTGGCCAATTTTGAAAGATTACATTTTACTCACAAGAAGAGTGTTAGTTTTCTATTTCATCTGTTACCTTCCTACCCATCTTGTATCATTGTGTGGGATTCCTCATATTGAGAGAAGAGACAGGAGTCGGTGAAAGGGTGAGTGAAGCAGTACCGGCCGCCAGAAATCTTTTCTGGGCCTCTGAGCTGCCATTTGAAGAACACTGACTCTCAAGTTAAAGAAGTAAGCAGCTTACATAACAGGGTCTATATATTTACCCTGATGCTTAGGCTATTTCCTGCATCAATTTTTTCACCACTGGAGGAGAGATTAGGATTGTGATACTAGGAACTGATCATCTCCTTTGTTTTTAGAACATTACTTGTATTACCACCAAAAAACGAGGTCCACCCAGCCGTGGTGTGGGATCTTCCTGGTTGGTCCTTAATTTGCCTTAAAAACTCTGTGTTGGAAGAGGCCCCTTAGTCCTGCAGACCGCTGGGCGAAGGGCAGCGGCCCCTTTAAACATTTAGAGTTTGCGGGAAGGGGGCCCAGGAGGGGCGGTCTCTCAGCACGCTCTGGGCCCCGCCTCTGGAGGAGGTGGTTCCCAGCGGGCCAGTAGCACCACTGCTGTCGCCTGCATGCCCCGGTATTGCTGCTGATTCTGTTCGGACTTTAGGGCCTCTCCCTGCCTGGGGAGCGTAAGTGTCAAACTGCGGGGGGGGGGGGGGGGGCCGCATCCCGTGCCCAGGCCGGAAGCCCTCGTGGACAGTTCAGGGGACTTTCCTGGCCTATCAGCGGCTAAGGCTAGCGAAAAAGCATAAACAATGCCGGTTGCTGTGAGCTAAAGCCTGGGGCATCTGCTCTACTTCTAGGTGGTGGCAGCGGCCCTAGAGTGCTTGTTTGGATGTGCAGTGATTGAGCAGTACCCACGACCTGGCTTTGTCTCCC
Source organism: Tonatia bakeri (assembly GCA_004024845.1). Classification (NCBI taxonomy): domain Eukaryota; kingdom Metazoa; phylum Chordata; class Mammalia; order Chiroptera; family Phyllostomidae; genus Tonatia; species Tonatia bakeri. The sequence continues at coordinate 348,655 of PVIA01000036.1, forward strand.
CTGGTTCCTACCGAGAGCAAGGAGAGTATTGCTTTTACCCGACTATAACCTTGTTGAGCTGGATAGTTGCAGCTGAATCCAGTGCCCTTGAGCCTTGGGTCCTTAGCCTGGGATTTGGAGACCTGAGTAGTTTCGGGATGAGTAAGCGTTAGCTTTTCACCTACCGTAGTACAGTTGAGCAGTAACTCTTAAAGTTGACCTAATTCACAGCCAGGAGGCTTAGTTTACATCCTCCCCAGAGACCCGTGTTGTCGTCGGGTCCACCTTTTGGAGACATTGGCAGTGATCATCTGTTAGGGAGAGTCCAGTTAACTGGACTTTCTTTCCTGCTAAAGTGTAAAGAGACAGCTCTTTATAACTCTTCCCCTTCTCTGAAGGAATTTATGGGAGACTACCTTCCCAGGACTAGAACAGCAAGCATACTCAAGTTTGTTGAGATAACTTGTTAGAGAAACAGTTCAGATTTCTGGCTCCCTGATAATGCAGAATACTCCAGCAAAAGGATAATTCTTGCCCTTGTTAATGGTAATTACCTGGAGGCAGTGAGGCTTTTTAAAAGGAAAGGGCTGGTGGGAGAGGGGCGTAAGGGGACTAAATGGTAATTGAAAAAATACTACAATAAAGAGTAAATTAAAAAATTTTTAAAAATGAAAGTGAAGGAGGGAAAAAGAGGAAAGCCTTGTCATTTTGTTACTTGGTTACCTAGAAATTTTGTCTGGCTTGGCCAAGTAATAAAACTTAAATTTTGTATGCCAGTTACATAATCATTATGCTTCCTTAATCAAGTTACTTGTTCCTAGACATGATTTGAGCGTTTGTGTATTCTGTTTTATCCTTATTTTATAATTATTTTCTTTTTTGCGGTGAGACTATCATCACATCTCATCGGTCATTCAAAGATGTTTTTTGAGTGGGCAAAAATTTTCCTCAAACTTCCCTCAGATTCACTGTGTGCTTCTGCAGTAGCATTTCCTTAGCCAGAAGTGAGAGTCTAGGAATGGTAATCAGATCCAGATCTTTTGTATTGTGATAGTGAAGAGCTTTTGTAGGTCAAGGGCTTGGAAATTAGCCATAAAATAGTTCCACTGCCATAGCTTCTTCCCAAGTAGAAAGCTAAAACAATCTGTTTAATAGCTGTATAATTATTCTTACAGACTGTCAAGGTATAGGAAAGGTACCGGTGGGTACTGAGGAAGACTGGTGGACTGGGAGACAGGAGGCGCAGGTTCTAGAGCCAGCTCTAACATTATTCAGGACTCATTCTCTTTGTGCCTTACTTCTAGTTGGTTGACAAATGAGAAAATTCATAGATTGCTTGAGTCTGTTATGATAGTATATAATGCATATTTAGTAGGAAATTTGTTATTTAATTGAATACAGAACTGAAAAGTCACAGAGTTGAAATTTATTCTAAGTTCTGCCTTTATGTGTGACCTTAGAAACATTTCTTAACTTCCGGTCTAAAAATAAACAATTACATCTAAATTTTTTCCAGCAGTAGTGTGGACTGTATGAGATTTTAGCTTTTTGAAAGACATTTTAGATACATCAGTGGTGTAAGATTATATTATTTCTATAGAACAGATGTATTTTAACTGCCCTCCTTACCTTTGTCTCTGTTTTAGGCTAGGGTAAAACCTAAGAGATCTGAATAATTTGAAGTTTCTGAATATTTGTAATATGAATAGATTGAACCATAGCAAGCATTATATGTAGTATTTCAAATTAATTTTTTTAAAGATTTTCTTTTTTTTTAAGATTTTATTTATTTATTTTTAGAGAGGGAAGGGGAGAGAGAGAGAGAGAGAGAGAGAGAGAGAGAGAGAGAGAGAGAGAGAGAGAAACATCAATGTGCAGTTGCTGGGGGACATGGCCTGCAACCCAGGCATGTGCCCTGACTGGGAATCGAACCTGCGATGCCTGGTTCGCAGCCCGCGCTCAATCTACTGAGCTACACCAGCCAGGGTTATGTCAAATTAATTTTATTAATGCTTCTCTTTACTGGCAATTTTATTCATTCTTAAAGCATCAAACCTTGCTATATAATGAAAACTGGATTTTCAGTGTATGTGTTTATAAAATCCAGACCCCTCTGTTCATCCTTGGTGCCATATTTCTAACCACTTGAGGATCATATTTCTCAAGTCTGAAACCAAACTTACCATATTCCTTACCTCTCCTTCATGTCCCCCAAGCAAACAACCTAAAACAACTTTTGACATATTTTTCTGTCATTGGTACCACTGTTCCCCCGTCACCTAGACTGGGGCCTCCTCCTAGACTTCTTCCTACTCACACATCCTTAGTTGCTAAGGCTTATTGATTCTACTCCTTTAATATAACTCCCTTTAGTCTTTCCTGTTCACCTCCATTCCTACTTCCAATCCCCCTTTCTGGTTTCTATTTATCTTTGCCCTGGAATACTGCAGTAATTCCCGATCAAAACTTTATTTTTTTTCTCTTCCAATTCATTCTACATAGACTTTTCGAAAGTAGATAGGATCACATCATTGCCCTGCTTCAGTTCATCAGCATCCTCTGCTGTTTAGGTTAATATTCAGGATTCTGCATGATCTGACCCTGATCTACCTTTCTGGTCTTACACTCCAGTAAATGGAGCCATTCAGTGTTCCTCAAATATGCTTAGGACTTTTCTACACCCGAGACTGCCGTTCTTATTTTCTCAGTCTAGAACATCTCCTCTTCCACTCCTGATTTGTTTCGTTTTTGAAAAAGCCCACCTATCATTCATCACTGAGTTCAGATGCCATCCTTTCTATGAGATTTTCACTGACCATCCCTCCCTCACTGGTGGTTAATCCTATCTTTGAATTCTCATAACCTTCATTTGTCCCTTGCTAATGTCACTTTCCATATACACTGCTATTTTGTATTATTATTTATTTACACATATTATTTGTACTGCTGTGAACTCCTTGAGCATGTAATGGAAATTCAGTGAACGAATGTTTTAGGTAAAATTGGAATGGAGTAATTCCTTATTATTAGGTCCTACTATGAGAAGGGACTCTAACTTTTACAGCCAACCTATGCACCTGTAAAGTGATTGGTTGCTTTAACAAATAAATCTTATTTCCTAAGTACTTTTATTAGTAAACTTTGTTGTTGTTTTTTTATTGAATTCAATGTTTTTTGAGATTGGCTTTTTTTTTGTAAAATACATTTTATTGATTATGCTATTAACAGTTGTCCCATTACTCCCCCTTCATTCCCTTCTACCCTGTACACCCTCTCCCACCCACATTGCCCCCCTTTAGTTCATGTCCATGTGTCATAAGTTCTTTAGCTTTTACATTTCTCATACTGTTCTTGCCTTCCCCCTATTTTCTATCTACCGTCTATGCTACTTATTCTCTGTACCTTTTCCCCCTCTCTCCTCCTCCCACTCCCCTGTTGCTAACCTTCTATGTGATTTCTGTGGTTCTGTTCCTGTTCTAGTTGTTTGCTTAGTTTCTTTTTCTTTTTGTTTTAGGTGTGTTTGTTAATAATTGTGAGTTTGCTGTCATTTTACTATACATGTTTTCTTATCTTCTTTTTCTTAGATAAGTCCCTTTAACATTTCATAAAATAAGGGCTTGGTGATAATGAAGTCATTTAACTTGACCTTATCTGGGAAGCACTTTATCTGCCCTTCCATTCTAAATGAAAGCTTTGCTAGGTAGAGCAATCTGGGATATAGGTCCTTACCATTCATGACTTGGAATACTTCTTTCCAGCCCCTTCTTGCCTGTAAGGTCTCTTTTGAGAAATCAGCCGAGAGTCTGATGGGAACTCCTTTGTAGATAACTGTCTCGTTTCCTCTTGCTGCTTTTAAGATTCTTTCCTTATCTTTAATCTTGGGTAATGTAATTATGATGTGCCTTGGTGTGTTCCTTCTTGGGTCCAACTTCTTTGGGACTCTCTGAGCTTCCTGGACTTCCTGGAAGGCTGTTTCCTTTGCCAGATGGGGAAGTTCTCCTTTATTATTTGTTCAAATAAGTTTTCCACTTGCTCTCCCTCTTTTCCTTTTGGTACCATTATAATTCGGATGTTTCAAGATGTCCTGGAGGTTCCTAAGCTTCTCCTAATTTTTTAAAATTCTTGTTTCTTCGTTCTTTTCTGATTGTATGTTTCTTTCTTCCTTCTGGTCCACTCCATTGATGTGAGACCCAGCTTTCATTCCATCACTATTGGTTCCCTGTGCATTTTTCTTCATTTCACTTATTGTAGCCTTCATTTTTTCATCTAATTTGCGACCAAAATCAACCAATTCTGTGAGCATCCTGATCACCAGTGCTTTGAACTGTGCTTCTGATAGGTTGGCTATCTCTCAGTGGCTTAAAAGTACTGGTTGTGGGGCTTTCACTTGTTCTTCTGTTTGAGCCATCTTTTTTTTCTTCCTTTGGTCTGGTCGTGTCTGTTATGTATGAGAGGTGGAGCCTTAGGTGTTCACCTGGGAGGGGCACCCTAATCGCTGGGTTGTGATGCTGTATGTGGGGGTGGGGTCCAAGAGGGAACAGTGGTACTTGCTCTTCTCTCCATTGGACCTCAGTCCCTTCTGATGCTTCCCCCGAACAAACTGGGCCCCTCTGGTGCCAATTCCCATGTGGGTGGGCTTGTGCACCCCGTGGGACTTTCCATTGACCTCTCCTGTGAGGCTGGGAGTCTCTCCCTGTGCCTCAACCCCCCACAGGTGTTTTCAATCAGTATCCTGAGGCTCTGTTTCCCAACGCTGTGATCCTGGGTTGTGCACAGTGCCTTTCTTCACTATCATGGCCTCGCTGGGTCTGCTGGTTGCCACCCCTCAGCCCGGGGCAGCTGGGATCTGCCAGCTGCCACTTGCACACCCAGGGTCTGCCCTCTGCAGTCTTGTGTGCCCTGGATGCCTTACATGCCTGCTCTCCACTCTCTGTGCCACGACAGGCACTAGGCTGCCGGACTCCACCCCTCCTACCAGTCTGGATGAACGTGTCTATTTTAACTCCTTGGTTGTCCGACTTCCATACAGTTCAGTTTTCTGTTGGTTCTGGTTGTTATTCTGTTTCTAAATTGTTTTTGTCCCTATCTTGGTTGTGCAAGGAGGCACAGTGTGTCTACCTATGCCTCCATCTTGACTGGAAGTGAGAGATTGGCTTTTTTAAAAAGTTTTTATTTATTTATTTTTAAAGAGAGGAAGGCAGGGAGACAGAGAACGAAACATCAAAATGTGGTTGCCTCTCACGTGGCCCCCACTAGGGACCTGACCTGCAACCCAAGCATGTGCCCTGAGTGGGAATCGAACTGATGACCCTTAGGTTTGCACTCAATCCACTGAGCCACACCAGCCAAGGCTCACAGTCGATTTTAGAATATTCTTACTACCTCAGAAAGAAACCCTACACCCCCTAGTCTTCTAATATCCCCAAACACCTCAGCCCTAGGCAACCATTGATCTACTTCCTGTCTCTATAGATTTGTCTATTCTGGACATTTCATATAAATGGAATATATAATATGTGGTCCTTTGTAACTGGTTTCTTTCACTTAGCATGTTTGCAAGGTTCATCCATGTGTACCATGTATCAGTACTTCATTTTTTTTATTGTGGCAAAATAAACATAAAATATACCATCTTAACCATTTTTAAGTGTGAAGGTCAGTGGTATTAAATACATTGATAATGTTGTATGACAGTCATCACCATCCATTGCCACAATCTTTTCATCTTATAAAACTTTATACCCATTGAACAATAACCCACTCTTCTCCTACTCCATCTATCTACTGGCAATGACTATTCTTTCTGTCTCTATGATTTCGATGACTCTAAGTACCTCATGTAAGTGGAATATTGCAATATTTGTCTCTTTGTGACTGGCTTATTTCATTTAGCATAATGACCTCAAATTTCATCCAGGTTATAACACTTCAGAATTTCTTTCCTTTATTGGGGGGGGAGGGAATTAAAGGTGTTTTATTGACTATCTAATTTGAATCTGCTTACAACGAAAACTGTCTAATATGTAAAGTAATGAAAAGGTTTCTCCTGAGTCATTATTGAATACAAATTCACAGCTTAACACTATGATTTAAGAAAAAAGCAGGAGAGATGCAACTGCTCTAACACACAGGGTTAAAGAAAGGTAAAAAGTACATTGCTTTGATAACTCTAAGTATACAAATAGAATATTTACCAGATCTTCCCTGTAGTGCAGAACTGCTTAATTTCGAAATATACAGTCGTTCAGAACCTTAAGGAAACATTAAAAATGTTCCAGGCTACTTTACTGAACATTAATGAATATTGTGTCTTCAAGATGTTAGAACTAAAAATACTATTGTTTTTCAAGTTAAAGGCTATGGAAATAATAAAAGTATCATTATTTTGTTTTGCTTAATCCTACAGATGGCTTTAAAGGGATCAATTATGTTAAAAGGAGACTGATGTCATAGAAATGAAAGCCATCCTCTTGGAAAAATGTTAAGATTTATAACATTTTCCAATTAATTGATATTAATCTAATCACCTATTTCTAAACAGTTTAATCAATGGGTTTCTGTTTAACACTCCTCTTGGCAGTTGGAATGGAGCTCCTATGGTGCTGTTGTGGAGACATTTCTCTAAGATCTGATCCCTAAAAATGACATCCATGTTTAATGTTAAATTACTGACCTCTAAAGAATAAGGAATCACCCTGGTTGGTGTGGTTCAGTGGATTGAGCGCTGGCCTGTGAACCAAAGGGTTGCTGGTTCAATTCCCAGTCAGGGCACATGCCTGGGTTGCAGGCCAGGTCCCCAGTGGGATGCATGCAAAAAGGCAACCACACATCAATGTTACTCTTCCTCTCTTTCTTCCTTCCATTCCCTCTGTCTAAAAGTAAATAAATAAAATGTTAAAAAAAAAAGGAATAAGGAATCAAAGGCATTGAGAGGCACAGAACTGATATTTTTGTCGGGAGAAGGATGAAGGTTAAGTTTAAACTCTTAGTCTCTTTTCCAGTCAAGTCCTAACTATATCATAATCAAGTCTTATCCAACTCCTGATTAGCTCTTACCCTTTAAGGGTTACATACTATGCTGTGATTAGATACTGAAGAAAATAAAAACATTTGAAAATAAGTGAGGAAATAGAAACATGGAATTTCTCACAAGGCCCTGGATCAAAAAAATTTACAAGAGATCTTTTGAAAATAATCACTATTGGTGATCTTATTAATACACACAGATCATCACTTTGTTTAAACCGTCATGTTAACTTACCAGTGAAATAGTAAACAAACCAACATTTTAAACAATTTTATAAATTGTCTTCTTGTTGTTACTGTCACTCTCAACAATATACAAAAATAATGCTACTGCACTATCCACCTATCCCATCTCCATCTCCTGCAAAGTCCTGGGCCCTGGAAAGAGACTGATCATCAGTCTTCACTGTAGATGTCCCCAGCAAAGGGTAGGTGCATGTGGCTGCCAGTGACACTGGGCAATTGAGATAAGTCTGGCAGGCTCTAGATCCAGTACCTGAGTTATTTGCACACCAGGGAAACTGGCTAGCTTGTGCTTATATTCTTCCAATGTATGCTCTTTCTCTGCAAGGGCTTCCTTTTTGACAATGAGGAAAATCTGCTAACATTCTCGTGAGTTGCTTCCTATCATCTGTTTCAGCTGCAAATCTGCCATTGTAATCTGCAGCAACATACAAACATCCTCTACCGTTTTAGAAAGCCTTCCTCCGGATTCTTTATCTGTGATCTAGTAGGGATGCTGCTTGGACTTAAACAAGTGAAGAAGCTATCCTCTGTTGAACTGCTGCATCACCTGAAGCAGCATTTACTAGATCTCATAATGTTCTTACGGGATCTAGAGTCTATGGTGGTTCACTTGGAGATCCCAGAGAGGAACAGTTTTCATTTTCATCCACCTTTATCTGTTCGTAACTTCATTTCCTAGCCTTCTTATAGCTATACAGAGCTTGCTTAAATTGTTCTAATACATCATTTCCGTAAACAAACCTTTCCTCCTGATTCGATAAGTCTTCCAAGTTGTTTCTTATAACTTTCATCAGTTTCACTTGAAATGTGCTTAAAAGCGTCCACCTTAATTGGTTCAAAATCCTTGGTAAACTATGGCCTCTGCCTTTTGCTGTTCTGAATGACATCATTGGCTAGGTAGAGAGAGGTAAGCTTCCTGTTCGGTGTGGCTTTAGGCAGCTCCCATTCCAGCATGGTGATGATAGGGTCAGAGTGCTCCAGGTGGAGGTGGATGAGTCACAGGGACAAGGTTGCTCAGTTCTGACAGCTCGTTTTCCAGCACTGCCTCAGAGAAGACATCGTCCCTTGGACACCGCATTCACACTGTCCCACGCAGTGGGGCGAAGGGAGGAGAGTTTTGCCACACTCACTGCGACCTTGCCCCTTCACTCCACCTTTCACCACACTATAACCAAGCCCCCATGCAAAACCCAGAATTTCTTTCCTTTCTTAGGCTCCATAGTATTCCACTGTATGTGTATACTACTTTTTGCTTATCCATTCATCTGTCAATGAATACTTGGGTTGCTTCTATATTTCAGCTACTGTGAATAATGCTACTTGAACATGGGTGTACAAATATCTCTTGAGAACCTGTTTTCAATTCTCTGGGGCATAAACCTAGAAGTGGAATAGCTGGATCATATGGTAATTCTATTTTTAATTTTCCAAGGAACTGCCATACTATTTTTCACAGCAGCTGCACTGTTTTGCATCCCCACCAGCAGTGTACGAGGGTTTCCAGTTTCTCCATGTCCTTATCAACACTTTTTTTCTTATAGTAGCATCTTAATGGGTGTGGGGTGGTATCTAATTGTAGCTTTGATTTGAATTTCCTTAATGATTAGTAATGTTGAACATCTTTTCATGTGCTTACTGGTCATTAGAGAAATGTCTATTCAAGTCCTTTGCCCAGAGTTTTGTTGTTGTTGTTGTTGTTGAGTTTTAGAAGTTCTTTATGGCACTTCATTTCTTTTTTTACTGAATAATATTCTTGTATGGATTGACCATATTTTATTTATTCATCAGTGAATGGACATTTAACTTGTTTCCATTCTTCAGCTATTATGAATGATAGTTTGGTTTCAACTTGCTGTGTATATTGAAGACAGTAGGCCCTGGCTGTATAGCTCAGTTAGTTAGAGCATTGTCCCAGTTAGAGCACATAGCAAGAAACCACCAATTAATGCACAAATAAATGGAACAACAAATCGATGTCTCTCTCTTTCAAATCAAAAGAAAAAAGAAAACAGTACTGCATTTCTCTGAAGAAACCATTCAAGCTTTTAACTTGTGTGACAGTTCATGAAATTGTTAACTTTGATTTTACACACATTTCATTTTATATTAACTCTGAGGTTACTGATTACTACTTTCTCAATATGTTCTGAATGTTCCCAAGGCCTTTACTTTCCTTTGTGATAATGGTTAAAATTTGCAGTAGAGGCAAAGTTTAGCTTTTAAATAAGTGGTTTCTTTAATGACCTGCCCCATCCCAAATGTTCTTGAATTATGTAGTCAGACATTTAGAACTAATAGGAATTATGGAGATCACAATCCATTACCCTTTATTTTTTTGCTAATCGCAAAGAAAGATTTTCCTTTTCAGCTGGTAGAGTCAGCTCTCAGTGGAATGGGAGGGGGAGTTGAACTGCGTGAGTAACCCCAAGTTAACAGTTAAACCTGTAATCATTCTTCTCTTAACCAAGGACAGGTTAACAGTGTGTTAAGGCCCAATTGAGTGGTTAGGCTTGATTATTAGGCAGCTGCTGATTAGGGATGAGGTGCTTCTGTGGAGAGAAGGATGGAGTAGGAAAGAAATGCACAGGTACAATAATAATATTGGTAGTTTCTAATTTTCAGTTTGGGTGGTAGGTCAACTTTATTGTAATGCTTCATAATTCTCATTGCATATGTTTTCTTAGATATGTAAAAATTAAATTCTAAAATTAATTTTATAATTAAAATAATTATGGGGAAAAATGAGTGGAGAAGTGCTTTTTTCCTTAGTGGATCAATCCTGGAAGAAGACAGACACAGGCAGAGCAGGAGTCCTCAGTGTCACATGCTTGCACAAACACTGCATCCATTATTCAATGGCTGGGAGGTTTGGGAATGAAGCAGGCCTTTCCTTTCAATAGAAATATCATAAACACCAACTTTTAAAAACTCAGACTATAACATGGTAGAAGCCGTTTCAGAAAGTATAACAATGACATCTAAATTTTCTGAGGCACTTAGCCTGAGTAACCTGTTTCTTCATGTTTCCAAAAGTAATGAACAGGAGAAAAAGTATTATAGTGAACTCATAGAATACTGACAGTTGAATATTATTGTTGACATTCTGTCGGTTGGAAAATGGTTTAAAAGATTTCGTTGAGTGTTTCTCTTTGAAAAGCAGATGGGGAAAGATTGCTTTTGCAGCTCAAACTTGGGCCAAGAAAGTAATGTTAGATGTTTTCAACCCAGGCTGCACATTAGATCACCTTGGGACTTAAAAAAATAATAATTTATTGAAGTGAAATTCACATAACATAAAACTTAACCATTTTAAAATGAACAATTCGAATGGCATTTCATACATTCACAATATTATGCATCCACTACCTCCATCTAGTTCCAAAACATTTCCATCACTCTGCAGTAAAATTCCTTAGCCATTAAGCAGTTTCTACTCGATTCCCCCTCTCCTTAGCCCCTGGCAACCACCAGTCTGCATTCTGTCTGTATGAATCGCTCTATTATAATTCCAGATATTTTCATATAATGGAATCGTATAGTATGGGACCTTTTGTGTTTGGCTTCTTTCACTTGGCATTGTGTTTGTGAAGTTCATCCAGTTGTAGCACGTATTAGAACTTCACTCCCTTTTATGGCCAAGTAACAGCCCATTGTGTGTACGTACCACAATTTGTTTATTTCATCCATTGATGGACGTTTGGGCTATTTTTTTGGCTGCTGTGAATAGTACTGCTGTGAACATGAATGTATATGTACTTATTGGAGTACCTGTTTGCAGTTCTTTTGGATATAAAACTAGGAATAGAATTTCAGAGCCATATTATTTTATGTTTAACTTTTTAAGGAACCACTAAATTGTTTTACATGGTGACTAGAGTATTTTTCATTTACTTGGGGAAATTTAAAAATGCAGAGATCTCATAATTAATTTTTACTCTATTTGACAAACATCAGTGTACAGTTGTTTGAAAAATTACCAAAAAAGGACTGGTCCCTCACTATAGAGTTGGAGAAGTACTACATAGTTGATTCATTTTTGTTGCTATATAATATTACACTGCGTGAATATACCACTATTTTATTCATTCTTTTTTATATACTTGTGAAGTGTTTCCCACTTTGCGCTTTCATGAACAACAGTGCTGTGAATAACCTTGTATAGGTCTTTATCAGTATTTAGAGCATATACCTAGGAATGGGGTTTCTGGATAGCAGAGTATGTGCGTCTTCGACCTAAATAATGCCGCACTATTTTCCAAACTATCGTACTATAAATCTACTCCATTGCTGCATTAGAGTTTCTGTTCTCTATTAAGCTTTGACTCCTACTTTAAAATGTACTGCTGTTATTTTACAGGGTCCTGGGGACTTTAGAATGTTCTCAAAGAAAGTTCCACTTACTCTGATAAACTTTTACAATTCAGTCTTTGAGTATTCAGCTCTTCCTGGAACATTTCCTACATTTTCATGGGAGGGAACAGCTTATAAAAGAAGAGGCATAGACTTTGAATCTTAGTGTGATCTCACTGCCTGCCAGGTTTGTTGTTTTAGGCAAGTTAATCTTTGTGAGCCTAGTGTATAAAGTGGAGAGAATATCTTTCATGTAGTTGTTAGTACAAAATGAATCAACGTGCTTAACAAGTACTTTGCATAATGCTTGATTTGTTGAAGATATATTTATGTCAGACCAGGACTGGGATAGACAGGAGAAATAAGCAGAATCCTTCTATGTCATTTATAATATTGAAAAATTGGAAACAATTTAAATTTCAACAGTAGGATTGATGATAAAAATGTAGTGCTATGCAGCCTTTAAACATCATCAGGTTCTCAAATATAGGAGAATGTGACCGTATAAGAAAAAATTTCCCTCTTTTTTTTTCTCATGTAATTTATATACTGTCTATGCATTGAGAAAAACTTGGAAGGACTGAAGTGGACACACACTTTAGTGTTCATCAAGGGGGTGAAATTTTGTTTAATACTTTCTTTCCTTATATGTTTTCTGTACTTTCCAGATTTTCTGCAATTAGCATATGTACTTTCATAATCAGAAAGAAATGTTATCTAAACAATAGCACAAATTATTAAAGGAATGTTGACTGTAAACCTCACTAACTAAAAAATTGTTTAAATATAAAGTTTATAAAGGAGTAGTTTGGGGGAAAAATTGGGATAACTGTAATAGCATAATCAATAAAATACAATTAAAAAATAAAGGAATAGTTCATTCAGGGATTTATTTATTTTTACTAGTTTACATAAACATAATGACTGAAGTCATATTTATCAGAATTAGAGAGCTGGGTAGCATTGAGATTTTTCCATATTGAATAGTTTCTATAAGGAATTTTTGTTTAACAGCTGAAAGTATGGCATTCTTTGAAATTCTTCTCTTGACTTTTTAAAAAAATTGATAGAAACATTGATTTTTTTGTTGTTGTTCCACTTACTTATGCATTCATTGGTTACTCCTTGTATGTGCCCTGCCTGGGGATCCAACCTACAGCCTTGGCGTATTGGGATGATGCTCTAAACAACAGAACTGCCTGGCCAGGGTCATCTTCTCTTGCCCTTTTAGAAGGCTGAGTAGCTCAGCTCTTCAGTTTTATTCTGGCTTTGTTATACAATCTAAGAAGTTCCCATTTGGGAAACTATATAAGCATCATTTTTAAAAAACAAATATCTGTCTAGAGTCTTCAGTTGACTTATTTTTTATTGCTTTTACTTTTAAAGTCCTCTGTTAAGGTGTATATAAACAAAGAATGGGCTTTTTTAATCTTATTGGTGCATCATGATAAAATAAAGGTCTCAGAAAAGTAATTTTGTCTTAACAGGCTTCTTGACCCTAGAGTTAATAGATATCAATTTTTATTTAATTAGGAATTACTCTTAACTCTAAGGAGAAACTGGAAGCACAATGGGAGATGATAGCGAGTGGCTGAAGCTACCAGTTGATCAAAAATGTGAACACAAGGTGAGACTTTTCTGGAACTCAGATTTTGGTGTCATTGGCTTATCTCGTCAGCAGTTATATTGTGCAGCATATAGTTTAAAGCTACCCAGTACAACTGAAAAGCAGTATACTTTGGCGATTGGGTAGTTTCAGCAGGATGATTCATGTTTGAGTTGTCACATCTTTAATGCCATATTCTGACTAAGTAATAACAAATACTTGAAAACTTTGTATCTAACTGAGATGAATTTTACATGACCTTAGCAGAATAATATAAATATTAAATACTTACAAGAAAGGGTTTATTAGATAATCTTTTTAAAAAACTATCTGAATTTCTTAAACTCCTTTTTTGTTTCAACTTATTGCATCCTTTGTTCAGATATCCTGGTATAGGGTGGTTATTTCTCTCTCCCTCCCCAATTAACAATAAATAGTAATAGTATTGTTTTGTTTTTCAAAATACTACTTTTCTTTTAGCTGTGGAAAGCAAGGTTAAATGGGTATGAAGAGGCCCTGAAGATCTTCCAGAAAATAAGAGATGAAAAGAGCCCAGAATGGTCCAAATTTTTAGGATTGATAAAAAAGTTTGTGACTGATTCCAATGCAGTGGTTCAGTTGAAAGGATTAGAAGCTGCACTTGTTTATGTTGAAAATGCTCATGTAGCAGGAAAGTAAGTAATTTCAACTTTTCTGTTAAAAATCCCTGTCTGGTGCTACCTGGATTAATCTATGTATATTCATGTATCACTGTTCTTAGTTATCAGCACTCTTAGAATATATTAATTTTCTTTCATAGTTCCTTGGTACCTGTTTTTTTTTTTTTATCAGTCTTTATCTGTTCTCAGAAGTCTGAAGGGTAGGTATGTGATATCTCTGAAAAGGAACAAATTAGACATCAGTTCTTGAGTTTTTACCATAAGGTTTGATGAACAAGTGATGTTTTTTTCCTTTTAATCCTTTCACATGGAAATTACTCTAGACTAAGAAGGAAAATCTTCGGTAGCTTTTAGAAAAAACTGAGAGGCTGTCAGCAAAGAAATTATCAGAATTTCACTGAAAATATTTGGGCTTTACAAAAATCTTTGTCTAATATCCCAGCAAGGTAATCTTAGAGTCACATCTGTATCCTGTGGTCATTAGGGGTTTTTACATTTCAGCCTGTGACTCCTCTCCCATACCTCTTACCCCTGGTCTTTCCAACTCTGGTCTCCTGTCGCTGGAAGGAGCTCGCCCACACGCACACCCAGTGGTGGGCCTTGATTTGAGTGAGGGCTTCGTGAACACCACCAAGTCTCCCTTGCCATTAGTGAGATAAATCATTGTTTCTTGAAATTTCCTTTTTTTTTCTGATACCAGAAACATTTCTGACAAATGCTGCATATGCCTCTGATTTCCGATAGCATAGGTTTTATTTAATTTCAAAGAGACAAAGCAGTAAAGATATTGTAGTCTTGCCAAGAAGTTGGGAGCAGCCGTTTGTTGCTGAAGGTGCATACATATCCATTCCTTCTGTGAAGACGTTCTCTTGAGTATTTAAAATTACTTTTAAAAAAATTTCACAAAATCGAGAAATTTATAACCCTATTTGTGTATAGTGTGCGTGTGTATATCTATACATATACATATGTATACATATATGTATATGCGCGCATATAGAAAGGACTGGAAGGATAGATACCAAAAAGTTGAAAGTAGTTTTCTCTAGGTAGTGGAGTTTCAAGGGAATTTTGCTTTCTTGTTTGAATTTTCCACATTTACAAACATTCTTTGGTTCTGGGTTATTGTTTGGTGTGACATGTCTTAAACTTTTGCGTATGTTTTTTAATATTCTCAAACATAAATTAACAAATTAGAAACTCATTTACATTATTCCTAAGCATTTTAAAAAATACATGTCCCCCACACCCACCCTTGACCTTTTTCCAGCTCTTTCTACTAAAGTGTGTTCTTGTGTGTGTGGCTCTTGTTTATAATCTCTGTTACAGAACCACAGGAGAAGTTGTATCAGGTGTTGTAAGTAAAGTTTTCAACCAACCCAAAGCCAGAGCCAAGGAGCTAGGCATCGAGATTTGTCTCATGTACATAGAGATTGAGAAAGGAGAGACTGTGCAAGAAGAGCTCCTGAAAGGCCTGGACAATAAGAACCCCAAGATTATCGTGGCCTGCACAGAGACCCTGAGGAAAGCCTTAAGGTAGGGTTGTTTTTTTCCTTTAGCTCTAGTTCTGTTAACTATAGTATCTCAGCTGAGTTTGGGTTTCTGGTTTAAATGGAATGAAAACGACTAGACGTGACTTGGCGTGCCGCACCAGCCAGGAGAGGGGCCTGGAAAAGCCGAATCCACTCCTCAAGGGTGGGCTTCGTATTCAGTAATTTTAACCTTTAGCCTCCTCAAGTGTGTTGCATAGATATTTTATCTAAATTTCTTTCTAATGAAGATAAAACGGGGTATTTTGGACTTATTCTCAGATTATGAATTGGCCTTTTTTGGAAAAGCATTCCTGAGGTTATTTAAGCAGCTCTTTCTATCTAGCTATCCTTGTGCATAAATTTATATTCTTTGAAGTTTGGCTAAAGACACAGTTTGATGGTTAAAGCAAACCTTAGTTCAGGTGCCTTTTTATCAAGTAGAAGCAAATGCTATATGCATTGAAACAGAATTATAGCAACAGCAAATAGAAAATAACTTGTACTCTTATGTAATAAGTTATTTTCAACTCTAGAATTTCTTTTTTTTTAGAAGTTTTTCATGAATGGGATCTATTTCAGGAACAAGTAGTTGTAATTTGCTATGCAAATCTGAATTAGACAGGCCACTAACTTGTTCTGATTTGGCAGTCCCGCTAATCTGATACCCAAAACCATTCACATGAGATACTTTAGAAAACAGCTCTCGTGAAGCCTTAAATGTGTGGCCTACGGAAGCAAAGATCATCTCAACTCAACTCTCTTGTGATTTTGTATATGACCTGCTTCTTGGAGAAAGAAAATGCTTCCTTTGGTGCTTGTCTTATATCAAAGTATCAAAATTTTTTAATTTTGTTAAACTATCCTCAACTTATAAGTCTTAAACTTTTACATTGTCTTTCGGTTGGTTCATGATGTTCTTTTATAAAATTTGACTTTCATTTAGATTCTTGTGTGATAAATGTTTCCTTGTGTCTAGCCTATTATAGAATGATAGTCATGTGTTTTTATGAATAGTAAATAGTACGCTTGTTCTTATCTTAAAAATTTATAAATTGATGCCCTGGCTGGTGTAGCTCAGTGGATTGAGCGCAGGCTGCGAACCAGGCATCGCAGGTTCGATTCCCAGTCAGGGCACATGCTTAGGTTGCAGGCCATGTCTCCCAGCTACCTCACATTGATGTCTCTCTCTCTCTCTCTCTTCTCCCTCCCTCCCTCCCTCCCTCCCTCCCTTCCCTCTCTAAAAAATAAATAAATAAAATCTAAAAAAAATAATAATAAATTGACTTGGTTGTTAAAACTGTACTTGTATCAGTAGATCTGTTCTGTCCTTAGTATTGGATCTCTAATAAAATATGTATTATACGGTAATCTGCCTTTTAATTAGACGTTTCTAATCTAGAATGCTGTAAACTCTGGTTACTTCATTTTAAGCTGACTAGGAGAATAAGGGTAGAAAAAGAACAAGTTAGGTATATCTTCTTACATCTGTCTTATAGATGTTATTTAGTCCCATCCCTTGGTGGTTCTTTATTTGTCCTAAATCATCTCAGAATCTACAAGTAGAGCTAGATAGTTCTGTCAGACCTTCGAGAACCTTGAGGTCAACTGTTTAATCCTAGGTTCCAGAGCTTCCTTAAACCATCTGTGTTAGTGATAATTTCAGGATATGCTCTGTGGCCCCTAAAGTGGGCTTCTAGAACCCTTTTGTTTTTCTATGGCAGTGTGTTTAGTGCCAGGATTAGCTTTTGTTTTGTTAGGGTATTTTCCATGTGGACCTGCTCCATACTTTTTAAAATCTTTCAGAAGCAGACCAGAATAGTGGAACAAACAAACAAACAAAAATCAGATGAAATAGTAATAATGTAAGGGAAAACTAAGAATTCCAAATGGTTGATTCTGTAGACACCATGATCTAAAAAGAATGATTTATCTTCACCATAAGGCAGTCTTGGAGATAATCTAGTTTAGTTTCATGTTAAGATATCTATATTTAAACAATTTACACAACCGGGTGGCTTGGCTTGTTAAATATCACTTTCTAGGGAGAGTATTTCCAGTCTCCTTCTTTGGCCTGTTGGAGTATGTCAGTAGCTATTACTGAAAACTTTGTTGTGTTTATGCATGTGAGATGAATCTGTTCACATCAGATAATAGATGAATAAGGTATATGGCTCTTACTAGAGAATTTCAGTGTTTGTTCATAATTAAATTTGTTTAGTTCCAGAATATTATGCAGAATTGTTAGCAGTGAATCAGAATGCTAAATTTGGCCATTGAACTTAAAAATGTAATATGTGAAAATTATATGAGGTTGAATATGTTACCTTTTTAAAAGAAATCATAATGTTACTATTTTCTCCATGGAAAACTGAAGCAAAAAGATTTAAGTTGCCTGGAGTTACAGTGTGATATCTTCGAAGTCAGGAATGAAACATACTGCACTGCCAGGATTAGTGATCTGTTGAGTAGAGTGAACCACCTTAATTGTAAGAACTGTTAAAAAGTTTATTAAAAGCAGATTTCACTCACCTATACATGTATAAACTGATTCATTCTTATTTTTAACCATATATATGTGTGTATATATATTTAAGATATTACATAAGTGTTGGCCCTTTATAGACTTGAATTATTTCTAGTCTGGTTATCTAGAAAGTTAATTTTAAAATAGTAACATTATTTCGGACCCTAGACATTAAATACTATTCTTGGAAGAAGAACATCTAAACACAGATGTGGATATGAGTTCTCTTTTTTCTGCCCTAAAACTCAACTTGTATAACCCTATTAATCTATAGGTATGGAATTGTATTTGAGTGAATGAAAGCTAAAACTTTTACCCAAGCAGCATGTTGACAATTCTTTTTCTAATTTTTTACTTCTAGTGAATTTGGTTCCAAAATCATCTTGCTTAAGCCAATTATCAAAGTGTTGCCAAAACTTTTTGAGTCTCGAGACAAGGCAGTTCGAGATGAAGCCAAACTAATTGCTGTGGAGATTTACAGATGGATTCGGGATGCTCTGAGACCCCCGTTACAAAATATAAACTCCCTCCAGGTGAGGCGCAGATTTCCAGTTGTCTTTGCATGGGGTTAATATGTGAAGATATTCCCTTCTTGTCACTGTTGTTGATATCCTGTCCTTACAGATAATTATTTGTGATTCTTAACTTTGAAATCAGTTGATTTTTTCCAAGCATTGCGGACTGTCTCTGCTGTTACTTTGTCCTCTCAAGTTACATACCATACATTCGATGATTCCAGTATGTTAGTGTTGAATCTATAGAGTTTAAAAGATCCCTTTATAATGCTGTTGGTAGCAGGACTTAGTATCTGTTTAGACAAAGTGCATTTATCCTTCCTTTATGATAATTGGTTTTGGAGACTTTATCTGATACAAAAATACTGAATTCATGAGCTAATGAAAGTGTCTGGAAAAAACGGATTTTCTTTTTTTCTGTGTGCTTAGTCATAATCTTCGGTATAGTAAATATAAATTTAGTTTGACTTACGCTAAAAAAAAAGTATAAAATTTAAATTTATCTTGTTTCCCCACTTAGAACCACATAAATAGGAAATTAAGTTTTATATTAGTAAATATAAATGTTAAGTATATTCTCTAATGGTGGAGATGTGGATAATGTTTTTAAAATATTTTATAATATTTGTAGTTGAAAGAACTAGAAGAAGAATGGGTCAAACTGCCAACAGGTGCTCCTAAACCAACTCGGTTTCTGCGTTCTCAGCAAGAACTAGAAGCGAAATTGGAACAGCAGCAGTCTGCTGGTGGAGATGCTGAGGGAGGTAAGCCAGTTTTAAACACAGGTGTCTATAAAAATTCACAAGAATGCCCTGGCTGGTGTGGCTCAGTGGATTGAGCCACAGGCCTGCGAGCCAAAGGGTCACTGATTTGATTCCTAGTCAGAGCACAGGCCTGGGTTGTGGGCCAGGTCCCCAGTTGGGGGCGCATAAGAAGCAACCACACATTGATGTTTCTCTCCCTCTCTTTCTTCCTCCCTTCTCCTCTCTCTAAAAATAAATAAATGGAATCTCTAAAAAACAAGTATCTTTAAAAACAAGTATCTTTAAAAAACTTATTTAAAGAAATTCACAAGAATGGGTGCTACCACAAGAACCTATGTTCACTAGTCACATTTTCTAGGACTGCCATTTAATAAAATATAAGTTACATATAGCACTAATAATGCTGATTCTTTCTGTATCAAAATTTCATCAGAGGCATGAAAGGACTGGTAACTGAGAAATAAAACCATTCCATCCATTTTTGAGGTTTGTTTTGTTCTTTTCTGGAAGGTGGTGACGATGGTGATGAGGTGCCACAGATAGATGCTTATGAGCTTTTGGAAGCAGTAGAAATTCTTTCCAAACTTCCCAAAGACTTTTATGACAAAATTGTAAGTAATGGTAAACTTCTTGAATCTATTTCATTTTAAGGAATTGCTTGAGTATAATTAAGAGAATGTTCTGCTGAGCCATTTCCTGGTGTACCCTTTCACCCCGTATCTTCCCTAGTAGAGTGAATTAATTGCTGCTTCTTGGTTCCTGTACTACTTTGTGTGTATACTTACTGTTGCATTTTTTTTACATCTTGCCAAAAACTAGAACATTTTTCTTGACATCTTCCTTTTCCCCACTATTTCTCTGGTTTTACCTTTAAATAGCTCTCAAACTCATCGCCTTCTCTTCATCCCACTGCCAAGTAGTTACTCTAGGGTTTCTTGACCTTGACACTGTTGACATTTTTCCCCAGATAATTCTTCGTTTTGGAGGAATATCCTGTGCGTTATAGAATGTTTAGCAGCATCTCTGGCCTTTTCCATCAGATATCAGTAATACCAATCTCTAAAGTCATGAGAATCAAAAATGTCTCCAAACTTTGCTAAATGTATTCCAAAAGATAAAATTATCCCAAATTGAAAAACAGTCTTACCCCAACCACCATTATGTCTTGCCTTATGTGCTACAATACTGCAGAAGTCTTACAAGGCTCCCTGTCTTTACACTTGCCTCTTTCTCCTTCCCATCACATTTCACAATGTAATTAGAGGTGTCATTTTCCAAAACGCAAATCTTCTCATATCATTGCCTCATTAAAACCCTCGGATGGCTTCCATGAGTTTTAAGATGATGTCTGAGGTCATCCTGTGGCCCTTGAGGCCATCTCTAGTATCTCTGAGGGCCCTGCTCACCTTCCAGCCACATCCCTAATGGCTCTCACCCTCCACACGCCAGTCACACTGACCTTCTCCCAGTATCGTGTGTGCCACGCTTTTGTTTTGTTCCTAAGCTCTGGGACTTAACGGGACTGTTCTCTCTGCCTGTGACATTCTTCTCTCGCATTCAGCTCATAATACCCCTTTATCTTCTAGATCTCACCTTAGGCATCTTTTTTGTAGGGCAAAGCCTGCTTGTCAGCCTAAACTAGGTTAAGACCTCTTGCTGTGTTACCAAAGCAGCATGTACTTCTCCTTTTATAGTGGTAATGACCTTGTAGTTGTTTATTAATGATTTTCCTAGCTTTGCTGTCAGCTCCTTGAATATCCTATGAACTTTTGGTGAACAAATAAATATTTGATGAATTGAACAGTAATGTCTTCTAGGGTGACTGGTTTATCAACTTCTTTTATCCTCAGTTCTTTCAAATGGTGCATATTCAAATTAATGAGTAATTGCTTGATCTGCAGTGGAGCATATTTTACTTTATGGACATAAAACAAAAGGTTTCACATTTTACTCTCATTCCAGAAAATTAATCTTCAGGATTAGAACAGTTTTGGTTGTTGGTTATGTGATTTGTTCTTTTCTGGTCTTGTTCTATTCTCCTATAGTTGTCCCATTGTCAGATACACTAGAAATGCTTTATAAATGTTTGCTGTCTGATGCGTGCTCACCAACATTTGCCTGGAGAATGGAAGGACGAGACTATGGCGTCTTACTCTGTTTACTTCCTCTCGCATGTAGTGCTATGAAAGGGTGTGACTTGTTACACACTAACACAAATTTATATGAACAAAATATCCTGATCGGCTGTACAATTTTGCAATTTTTTAAACTAGCTTTAGAAAAAGTTTCTGAAAACAAAGAATATCTTTGAATTAGTAGTATGAAAGAAATAGACTCTTATTTTGCTTTCTTATAATCTGTTCTACAAATGATTCATACTGTGTCCTGCAGGAGGCAAAAAAATGGCAAGAGAGAAAAGAAGCCCTGGAGGCTGTAGAAGTGCTTGTGAAAAACCCCAAATTGGAAGCAGGCGATTATGCGGATTTAGTAAAAGCATTAAAGAAGGTAAGTGTGCGGAGTTTCCACGGCTGGTATCCCAGCAACAGTTAAGGCCATTGAATTTCTCTTTATTGGTCATCCTTTTTATCCCACCAACATTGCCATTTAAGGAACACTATTGATGGTTTTTAAATCATAGGCATTCATTTTTGAAGGACTGTTTAAAATTATTGTCCTAGATTATTTTGGAGGGAGTAGTTTTCAATCTGACTTTGAGTATGCTATTTAATAGCATGTACAAACCTCAAGAAAAAGATGATCTTGCTGATCCAGACCCAACTACTCCAGTTTTATAATTCTGTCAGATGAACTATTTAAGTTGGCTCCATTTAATGTGACAGCTATTAAATATAAAGACTTTTTTTGTTAGATAGCAAAGGATGCCACACTATATTGTATCGGCATGTAAAGCAAAGGATGTGGGGCATGTGTTTAACTATAAAGTAGGCAAGTACTAAATACGAAAAATATTTTTAGAAAATATTCCTTCAGTATTGCTTAGGTCTAATCAAGTTGCTGCTAGGGGATATTTTTTAATATAGTGGCATTTCATAAATTCTGAAAGTATAGATCAGACACTGTGGATGTAGTTGTAGAACTTAAGGACAAACTGAAGAGCTTGTCTTGAGTACAGCAAGGTTGAAAACTTTGTTGTTTCCTCAGCCTGAAATTAGAGGATTAAAGTTGTGGGGCGAGGAGGTTACTCTTTAATTATAGACACATGTAAGTACAGTAATTCTCTTTATTCCTGGTAGTTATATTCTATAAAATTACCATAAACACTGAATTAGTGAATGCTAAACCATTATTCCTAGGGGAAATACAGGGTTAGGGCCCTGAGACCCTTTGATCATAACATTTTCATCAGCTGATACATAAAACAATACATAACTGTGTTTTATTCTTTTTGAAGATATCTTATGTAATATAAATTATTGATTCATTAAGATTGAACTCATAGCCAACTGCCCTATAGCTCGTGCCTGAACAAAGCTTATCTAACACACAGAATTTCTGTGTGAGACACATCACAGCCTTCTTTTGCTTAGGAATGCTGGACAGAACTTCAGCACTATGCTTAGGGGTTGTTCTAAACAGTGAAAGGGCGTACAAAAAGCACCAACATGCAAAAAATAAAAAATAAATTAAAAAAAAAAACCAAGAAGCCATAGCACTAAATAGACTGTGAAAAAGATACGTGTTTAGCGTATGGGAGCTGGAAGAAGAAGGCAGTGTTGCTGTGCTCAGTCTCAGCGGGCAATGTGCACTTCGGGCCACTCGGGCTTTTCGGGGCTCTGCGCCTACCTGCGAGTGACTGGGAAAGGGCTGCGGGTAAGAGAGCAAGAGCTTTGCTGTCCGAACAGACTTGGTTTGAACTGTAGCATTACTGTTTGGTAGCTCTGTGACCTTGAGCAAGTTCATCTGTATTTAATTTTTGAAATCTACGGAACTGAACTAATAATAGTACCTACTTTATAGGGTTTAGGTGAATATTAAATGAAATAAGGATTATAAAACACCTATAAAATTGTCATCTGATTAGTTTTTAATAAATGTTAGCCTCTTTTCTTAATCCTTACTCCTCGGCACTTAGAGAGTACCTGCAGGTGCCGATTAGAACTTCCTTGCATGCTGTACGTTACAGAATGTTTAATTTGGAGAATTGGGAATGAAGCATTCTGCTTAGGGAATGCCAGATCTTAGGGACTATATAAAATCTAAAGAAAAGTGGAAGCACTACCTCTACGTAGGAAAAGAGTGAAAAAAAAAACAAGAATTCGGGGCACTTAAAAGTAAAGCAGATTTTTAACACCAGCTGACTTGGGCAATATAGCACAGTAAAACCTTACCAAGAAAGAAGCCAGGAATAGGCACTGTTTGGCTGAAGTGATGCAGGAACAGCTACTGCCTATGAGTTCTGGGAAGTGCTAGGCTCTTTGGGGTATATAGTACAGGAGGGTGGTAGTACAAACAGTGGGGGAGGAAGCTCGCCAAGAGGTTCTAAATGCAGGCTTGATGGTCGTTTGGTAAGTACAATGGCAGCTGCGAAGCCAGAAGCTCCTCAGAGGAAAGGTTGCAATGGTGCTTGTAATTTAGAATCTGCCTGGACTTCTTGATGGTGCCTACAGCAGTTTCTGCTGGTGCTCCTGGGGTATAAAAGTTAGGGCTGCTGCCCTGTGGGGTCCTCCAGAGAAACATCATCTAAGCTCTCCCTGCCCCAGAGCAAAGTCAGCAGGCCTCCGGCTTCTCTGCCATTGTCAGAGTCACTTCCTCCTCTGAGAGCCAGACTACCATTGATGGAGAGTTAGCGGCTGGAAGTTGTGGTTTTATATATATTTTTATTGATAAAACTTCAAGATAGGAGACTAAACATACTAAAAGGAAGCTCCCAAATTTGATGTTGTTGAAGAAGAATCTCTTCTTTTGTAGGGAATGTAATTGGCTATCTATTAACAATAATAGCTTTAGAATTCTTTTAAGAGGAAGTTTTCAGTTTCCTTCTACAGGGCTGTGACTGTTTTGTTTTCCTTTTTATAGGTAGTTGGAAAGGACACCAATGTCATGTTGGTGGCTTTGGCAGCAAAATGCCTTACTGGCCTGGCTGTTGGGCTGAGGAAGAAATTTGGACAATATGCAGGACACGTAAGTAACACTTCTTAAGGACAAATCAACAATATTATCAAGAATGTCAGGCTAGTTTGCTCTAAACTTTAAAATAGCTCTTTGGCATAGGTCTTTATATATTGAGTAAAGTACATTTCTCACTAAATTTTATTAATATTGAACATAACTCCTCACAACATTTCAATGAAGATGTCATTTATAACTAAAGAATTTATAACTAAATTCATTAGCTTTGTGTAGAAAATCAGGCACTTGGCCTAAAGTACTTAGTTGAGTTGATTTGCTTATTACTTATTGATTAATATCTTGCTTTGTTCCCACAGCATTACATATAGTATAACAGGATGAACTTAAAACTTAGGATATCCAGGACAGAGCAAATATGAGCGTAGAAAAGACAATATAAAACAAGGAGTGAAATTAACATATAAAATGCATTGTATAGTGTTTTCCTATTTGAAAAATAATTTACTCATATACTTGAGACATTTTATATAGGTTACACTGTTAATTCTAAGAAAATCTCACTGGAGACACTCGTTGAATGTACTATTTTCTTTGTGTAAATTTGGAAGCAATCAAGTTTGGCTATAGTTTTAATAAATTGAGATGTTTAACTAGCATCTGTCAGTTGGCCTCTAAATCTGAAGTATTTAGAATGATTCAGCATCTGAAAATTATATTGAACTCTAAAGTTTAATTTGCTCACCACTTGATCGTTTGATTCACTAGATGAACTTAAGAGTCTCCTAATGGTCCATAACCATGTGTCGGTTTTATATTGTGAAGCTAACATCTAGCCTCACTTAGTTATGGTATTTGGAGCTTGCTAACTCATAACATTAAAAATAATTTCAGGGAACTTAGCTGGGAAAAAAAGAAGATGGTATCAAATAAAAATAAATCATGACTAGCTTGTTACCAGGAAATAAAAATAAAGGTCCAAAAAAAGCCGTAGCCCTTACTGGTGTAGCCCAGTGGGATAGGCATCCTGCTGTAGACCAAAGGGTTACCAGTTTGATTCCCAGTCAGGGTACATGCCTAGACTGCGGGCCAGGTCCCTGACTGGGGGTGTGTGAAAGGCAACCAATAAATGTTTTTCTCACATATCACCATTTCTCTCTCTTTCTTTCTCTCTCCTTTCCTCTCTCTCTAAAAATAAATAAATAAAAAGCTTTTTTAAAAAGCCTTGGACATATAAATCATAAACTGAAGTAAAATTATAATTAATACACTTGTAAAGTCTTCTCTCTCTTTTTGAAGATTTTATTTCTTCATTTTTAGAGAGAAGGGAAGGAAGAGAGAAAGAGAGGGAAAGAAACATTGACGATGCAAGAACTACATTGATCAGTTGCCTCTCGCACACCCCCAACTGGGGACCTGGCCCACAACCCAGGCATGTGCCCTGACTGGGAATTGAAGGGGCGACCTTTCGGTTTGCAGGCTGGCACTCAGTCCACTGAGCCACACCAGCCAGGGCTAATTAATATTTTATAGCAATCAATATATTATATAATATCTGTATATATGCTAGCAGTGCAGTGTGCTAATTAGCTTTTGGTCAGTTTTTGTTACTTGTTAGAATATTTTATACTTTTGTATTAGGAATAACTACTTAAGCTAGCAAACAGTTTTTTAAATACATTTTAACTTACTAAATTATAGTTGGCTGATGGCCTGGCCCTCTAGTTTGAGTTCTGATTCTGGTTTTGTGATATTTTGTTGTGCAGCTTAAAGAATGTCTCCAGTACTTCGTAGTTTGGTGATTCCCTGACCCTCCTTAAAATTATATCCTATACAGTGCTTGATAACAAGCATGTTAGTGGTTTAGCTTTATTTTCTTTAGCTATTTATATGTCTTTTTGGCAATATATATAAAACTGAACTTTAGCTTTATAACCACTGGAATACCTTGATTTTTAAGTTTATAGCTACTAGTATTTAAAAGTTTTTTATATTTCTTCATGGAAACCATACTCTTTATACTGTGTATAACTTCTGTGAAATCTTGAAAAAATTATTTTGGGTCCTGGCTGGTGTAGCTCAGTGGATTGAGCGCGGGCTATGAACCAGGCATCGCAGGTTCGATTCCCAGTCAGGACACATGCCTAGGTTGCAGGCCATGTCCCCCAGCAACCACACATTCATGTTTCTCTCTCTCTCTCTCTCTCTCTCTCTCCCCCCCTTCCCTTCCCTCTCTAAAAAAAAAAAAAAAAATTATTTTGGATGCCATTAAGCTTTGTCTATATCTTTTGGACCTTAAAAACAACTTTAATTTGCCTGCTAGCACAGTGCCTGATATTCAATAGGTGCGTTAGGCATTCACTAAATATTTAGTGAATTAGTGATAGTTTATAAGATAAAAGAAATACAGAAATTCCAACTTTACTGGTCTAAACTGAGTACTTGAATAAAAGGATGTAATTCTGATCAAAATTGCTGCAATTTCTGATATTTTTTTTTCTTTAGTCTAGTGAAGGGGCAGTAGACAGCCTAGTCCAGTGTAACATATCAGAATCTTGGGTGGGGATGAAGAATTATATACTATACCTGTAAATCCACCTAGTTGAGAATTATGTTGTCTAATAAGAGATGTTACTGATCAAAATGATTTCACGGTAGCATGTAAGGTGTAGATGCTAAAAAAGGTTGAGACGCATTGCTATGGTGTTACGGAATTGGACCCCTTAACTGTTCTAACATAAGATTCTTGAGCCCTTCAAAAAACAAAACGACTTTTTTTTATCCAACTTAGTTATTCACTTTCTTTGTTTTGGTGAGCCAAACATTATTTTAATAACAGCTTTTTTGAGATACAACTTACATGCTATAAAATTCACCCTCTTTTTAAAGTGTATAATTCAGTGGTTTTAGTATATACACAAGTCTGTGTGATCATTATTAACCATTACCACTATCTAATTCCAGAACATTTCATTGCCCCAAAATGAAACCCTATGCCCATATCAGTCACTCTCCATTCTTCCCTACCGCTAGACCCTGGCAACCACTACTCTGCTCTGTCTCTATGGATTCGACACGTCCTATAAATGGAATCATACACTTGTGACCCTTCGTGATTGACTTTGTAGACTTTGCATAATGCTTTCAAGATTCATCCGTGTTGTAGTATGGTATCAGTACATCATTCCTTTTTGTTGCCAGATAATATTCTGTCTGCTCATTTTTATAGGTTGTGCCAACCATTTTGGAAAAGTTCAAAGAGAAGAAGCCTCAAGTAGTGCAAGCCCTGCAGGAGGCAATCGATGCAATCTTCCTTACCGTAAGTGGACGACATGAGCTTGAGCTCTTGTCTATGTGGTATTCTGTTAATGTGATATTTTGATTGTTCTTTATAGTTGAGAAAAGCTCACTGACCACATTTTCTTTCCACAGACCACTCTACAGAACATCAGTGAGGATGTTTTAGCAGTAATGGATAATAAAAATCCAACCATCAAGCAGCAGACATCGCTTTTTATTGCAAGAAGCTTCCGCCACTGCACTGCTGCTACCCTACCTAAGAGCTTGCTGAAGCCCTTTTGTGCAGCTCTGCTTAAGGTACAGACTCTCTTTGAAATTGGGGGAATATTTTATATCTAGGAAAGATTTTTTTCCCTGCTAATTGTGTACGGTGACTATTTGACTTTCAGACTATGCATTACAGTGTTTTGAGAAGCTTTGGAAACTGAATCCAAATTCTTATATTGTCGTGTTCCTCTCCTTGAAGCACAAGTTCCACTAAATGCTAAGCATTTTCTTACTTGGCCCATTTACTAGCATTTAGCTGGATCTAGCCAAGCACAGGCATACAGTTTGGAGTATTGGAAGATTATTTGAATGTGAGGCACTTTAGATGGAGGGTAGGAGGAAAAGGAAGCACTTACATGCTGACTAGATATCAGAGGTTCCCTGAAGCAAAAAGAATTTGTGAAAGAATAACTGAAAACTGACAAAAGGAAAACCTTACTTAGCTTCAGTGAATCATAAAAGACAAATTCGTTATCTAACAACCATCAGTGTGACTTAAAATCAGTAATACATAGAGTACCTTGTATTGAGATCATTTTGTTTACTTCCGGACTACAGCACATCAGTGATTCTGCTTCTGAAGTCAGAGATGCTGCATTTGAAGCATTGGGTACAGCTTTGAAGGTGGTTGGTGAAAAAGCAGTAAACCCATTCTTAGTTGATGTAGACAAACTTAAGCTTGATAAGGTAAGTTAGTAATAGATTATAATGAAATTGGACAACAGTGCATTATGGCTTTATTTTCAATTTTGTCTGTTCTGTTTTATTAAGTCACAAATGCTGGTATCAACTTGTGAAATTTATTTCATTGCCACTGGTGATTCAGACCTAGAGTTCGAAAATACAGCTTTTGAAGATTTAAATTTCATTCCAAGCTGCAGTTATAATATTTATTAGTAGAAATACCTTTCAAATTATAACATAAAAAATAAAGCTTAGTGACCATAACCTGTAAAGGTGAAAACAGTGTTTTAAGATAAATTTTTTCTAATATCTGGAAAATTACCTTTCTAAATATGAATGTCTTCTCTCAAATTGTGGTTATTGCAATTCTAATTTGTATGGAAATAAAAAGATAAAGTTTGGGTAATTTATCTTTGTGGAAAAGGAAACTTCTCTCTCTGAATTCTCATATAGTTGTGTTTTAAATGATCTATTCCATAGTAAGGTAGTGATCGTGTTTCAAAGTTGGGCTTGATGATGTTCATCTCAATTTCATTCTCCAGATCAAAGAATGTTCAGAAAAGGTAGAGCTGGCGCATGGTAAGAAAGCCGGACTGGCAGCCGAAAAGAAGGAATTCAAGCCTGTTCCTGGAAGGACTGCTTCTTCAGGGGCTGCAGGAGATAAGGACACGAAGGACGTTTCAGTACCGAAACCAGGACCCTTGAAAAAGGCCCCTGCTACTAAGGTTAATAGATGACTTGGAAAATATGGTTTAAAAATTAGAATTTATTTAAGGTAGGGTCTGAATCTCAGGTTAACAGTTGTCCTACCAGTATGATTTCATTTAAGAAATGAACTCATTACCACATTCAAAATACAGCAGAACATCTGTTCATGAAGGCAGAGTATTCCAACAATACATTTGGTTATTTGAGACTTTAATAGAGATAAAAAATGGTAATGGAAGTACATGAGTGCATTTTAAGGGATCAGAAAGGATCATTAAATAATGAAATAAAATGTGGCAGGGCACTTAACATAGATAATATCACCTTTGTCATTTTGCTAATCGTGCTGCTGAGTTGCATCACTGAGCCACAATAAGCCACCATACACAGTTACAGTGATCCCTCATTTCAGAAAAATATCCAAGAAGTCTCTGACCCACAAAAGTTTAAGAAATGACCTTCTGAATCCTTGAGTGATGTGATTGTTGTTTCAATTGCTCGCAGGCTGGTGGACCGCCTAAGAAGGGGAAACCAAGTGCACCTGGAGGCGCAGGGAGCGCTGGGACCAAGAACAAGAAGGGATTGGAGATCAAAGAAATAGTGGAGCCTGAGCTCTCGGTCAGTATTACATGACGTGTCTCAGACTCATAAAGGCTTAGAAAGTCAGTATCTGTGAGAAGACTTAAGTTCTTCCTTTCCTGCATTCTACAGCATACAGTTATTTCATACTTTGTAGCTTCTTGAAACTGCCTTAGACAAACTTTCCCTTTATGGTACAAAAATCGAAACCTCGGATACTGTAGCATGCCTGTAGGATGTTCTTGTATTTTTACATTCTTGCTATCTGTTTCCTTAAGCAGTTTTTAACTTTAATGTATTTGTATCTTTCAGATTGAGGTATGTGAAGAAAAAGCTTCTGCCGTCCTTCCTGCTACGTGTATACAACTTCTAGACAGCAGTAACTGGAAGGAAAGACTGGCCTGTATGGAAGAGTTCCAAAAGGTAGGCGCAGAAGGATGAGTTGAGAATGAAAGAAAATTACATTTTATAGAAGTGGTGAAATTGCAAATGGAAAACCTGTCCTATTGCTGTGTTTTATACGTGAACGTATTTTGGGGTGTTACCTAAAACTGAGGTGAGGTTATTTTGTTTGTTTCTTAGCTGTGTAGTGTTTATCTCTCAACATCTTCCTACGGTTTCTGTCATTTCATAACTTAGTACTTACCCAGGAAAATTAGGTTTATTCTGAATTATAAGATTTAGATGTATTTTAATATTATGGTACAGTATTTGTTTTTTAATACTAGCAGGCAAACAGATCTCTCCACTTAAACCACCCCCTCATCCATTTCTGTTCCCTCCTTGTCATGGTTCTTGGAGAGCAGATATTACCGCGTGGTGCAAGAAGCTCCTCTCAAAGATGTGTGTTGGGAAGGAGTGTGGTAGTTCACCCTGGCGCACTCTCCGTGACCCTGATGAGGAGGGTGTGGAGAAACTGAAAGAGTGCTGGGACTGAAGCAGGAAACCTGGCCGCCAGTCCAGCATCTGCCACATGTTGTGTTTACACCTGAATTTGTGCATCTTTGAAATTTAATAGTTAACTACTTCTAACCTACCTTGCTTTTCTGTGTTTTTAGGAAAATCAAATAAGTCAAAATATTAAGCAGTTCCTGCCACACACTAGACAAATGAAAACTATGTTACCATTACTTTCCTTGGAGCAAATTGTGAATTCCTAAAATGTGAAAAAAAAAGTTTCAATGGTTTTACTATAACAACCATATACTAAACATCCAACTTAAGAAATAAAGCATTATAAAAGAAGCTATTTAAGGTCCCTCTTCATTTCCATTCCCATTTCATTATATGCTGTTCCTTGGAACTAATCATTGCCCCGTAACTCTTATTCTCTGGTTTTACTTCAAGGCTGTAGAACTAATGGACCGAACTGAAATGCCATGCCAGGCATTAGTGAGGATGCTGGCCAAGAAACCTGGATGGAAAGAAACTAATTTTCAGGTATTTTTTAACTAGAGATTTAATGTTTTTTATTGAAGTAATTTTCATTACATCTTTGTATGGAGCAGTAGAGGGGTATAGTTTTAGTAATGATTTTTAGCTTTTTATTTTGTAATCACTCAGAAATATGTCACCTAATTTTAAGTGAATAAATGTGTATTGTTTGTCTACTTTATATATATGCATTTTGTCCTCATTATTTAGGCCTAGAAGTCCTCTAATCTTTACATATTCAAAGGAGGGATAAACAGTGAGGTAGCTTTCTTATTTGTTTGGATAAAAAATAAATGCAGTCTTTAAATTGCCAGTGAAAAATTACCACAAGTCTGTTTAACTGCTAACAGAGATGAAATTCATCAGTGCTGTTATTTAGTCTAAAAAGTAGATGCCAGGGAAGTGATACAGGAAGGAAAACAGGAGAAGAGTTTCCTTCTCCCAGATATACATAGATTTCATGTAAAAAATTTTTTTTAATGTTTCAAGTCTGTACTTGGCATCCTGCTAGTCTCCCTTTTGCTTCTCTTCTGCCACCTCTTGTTCTCTCCATGGGACCCTTAGCCCCCTCTCCCTGTGTCCCCGCATCACTGTTCCGCAGTGCTCATCCGCTCTGCGAGCTCCAGGAAATCTCTCTACGCCAAAGGCTCTCAGGCTGCCCTCTTCCCTCACTCCATGTTTAATACTCCTGTCTGTGCAGCTGCTCACGTAGGCGAAGGAAGCACACCAGATTTCAGCTAATACCCTCCTGTGTGTTAGATCCGTAACGCGGGGTAATTCTATATACTTTCTTCTTTATAACAACTTTATTGAGAGTATAAAACTCACCGTTTTAAAGTACACAATGTAGCGCTTTTTAGTATATTCACATAGTGCTGCAACTCCTACCACTATATAATTTTAGGATATTTTCATCACCCCAGAAAGAAACCCCGTACCCATGAGTAGTCACTCTCTGTTCCTTCCCAAATCCCCAACCCCTGTCAGTCCCTGGCAGCTATTATCTGCTTTCTGTCTCTGTGGAATACTTCTGGACATTTCCTGTAAGTGGAATGATACAAAATGTAGCATTTTTGTGTCTACTTTTTACTTTGTGTGATATTTTTACTGTTCATATTGTAGCGTCTATCAACTCTACATTCTATTTTATTGCTAAATAATATTCCATTGTATGGATATACAACATTTTATTTACCCACTTATCAGTTGAGGTGCATTTTCATTGTTTCCACCTTTTGGCTGTTGTGAATAATGCTGCCATGGGCATTTGTGCATGTTTCTATGTGAATACGTTTGAAATTCTCTTGGATATATACCTAGATGTTGAATTCCTGGGTTGTATGGTAACTCCATGTTTAACTCTTTTGAGGAATTGCCACACTGTTTTCAAAGTCGTTGCACCATTTTATATTCACACCAGCAATGCAAAGAGAGCTCCAGTTTCTCCATGTCTTTACCAATATTTATTAATTAAATATTCAAACAGAACAAAGGGAAATATTTATGGGCAAAAGGGTCTCAGAATGACATCTGCTGTCAATTATATCAATATCTTCAAATTGTTTTCTAAGCTTCTTTCTTTCTTCCACTTAAAAATCTACAAGTTCTGTAAGTCTCTCAGATTCTGTTGTGAGTGTGCGCAGGAGGGTCACAGTGCTTTTGTGAGCAGCTCTGTAAGGAAGTCTTGAGTCCTGCAGTTAGTGCAGTCATTCATTGTGTGTTGGAAGATGTGCATTCAATACTGGGTGCAAGTCATTATATAAGGAGAGTATAGAAATTAAATTTTTCAATTCATGAAATTTCCATGTGGTACCATTGCTAATATTTTAAAGCATTGTGTGATTTGCTTTTTTCTCTTACCTGTTTCTTAGCTACTTTAATTGATAACAATTAAAGGATAAAAATTATTTTGCTTCTTTGTTTAAAATTCTGATTTTAGTTTGGTCATGTTCTCAGCTGTCCTTGACTGTATTACATCTTCAGGCTGCTATAAAAAATAAGTACAGCCCTGATTGGTGTGGCTCAGTGGGTCAGGGGTTGTCCCACAAACCAAGAGGTCACAGGTTCAATTCTCGGACAGGGCACATGTCTGGTTTTCAGGCTAGGTCCCCTATTTGGGACGTTAGAGAGGTACTCGCCCACATGATATTTCTCTCCTGCTCTCTCTCCTTCCCTTCCCCTCTCTAAAAATAAATAAAATCTTTAAAAAAATAAGTACATAAATAATTATCTTTGGCTTATTTATAACTTTATTATAACTTTATCCTTCTTTAGGTGATGCAGATGAAGCTTCATATAGTTGCTTTAATTGCCCAGAAGGGAAATTTTTCCAAAACTTCAGCTCAGATTGTCTTGGATGGCCTTGTAGACAAGATTGGAGACGTGAAATGTGGGAACAATGCAAAAGAAGCTATGACAGCGATAGCTGAGGCTTGTATGTTGCCATGGACAGCTGAACAGGTTGGTGACACAGCTCTCTTTCCCCAAGTTTTCCTAGTTTTTTTTTTTAATTATTATTATTTTAATTTAAGGTTACTAATTAAGCTTGGTTCTTCTCAAGTAAAGCTGTTGTTGATACTGTGTTTTGATTTTACCATTAATAATACATTATTGCATGATAATTAAACTTTATCTTAGTCAAATATATTGTATTAAAACTCTGGCTTGTGTGGCTCCGTGGATTGAGCACCAGCCTGCGAACCAAAGAGTCACTGGTTCTATTCCCAGTCAGGGCACATGCCTGAGTTTACAGTCCAAGTCCCTGGTGCAGGGTGTGCAAGAGGCAACCACACATTGATGTTTTTCTTCCTCTCTTTCCCCCTCCCTTCTCCTTTGTCTAAAAATAAATAAATAAATAACTTTTTAAAAAAAATATTCTATTAAAGATGAAAGTAATTTTATCTTAAGATACAATCCAGAGTGATCACTAATGAAACATTATAAACAAAATACTTTAATACTGCTGTCACGTCATTTTTTTATATAGGTTAAGTATTTTATTCCTAGTCATTCTTGCAGTTGCTTTAGCATCAGAAAAACTATGTTTCATCTACTTCTGCCTTAATATCAGCCATATTCTATGAGAAATATGAGAGAAAACACAGATCTATGGTTTTGGTTTTTTTTCTTCTGCTGTAGGTTATGTCAATGGCTTTCTCCCAGAAGAATCCCAAGAATCAATCAGAAACTCTGAATTGGCTATCAAATGCAATAAAAGAATTTGGTTTTTCTGGGTAAGTCAGAAAAAGTCCAATACAAAATAATTGTTTTGCCAATCTCTAACTGGTGATTATATTTGTTTTAGCTATCTCTGCTTAATTCTGAGAAGCCAGAATTTGTATAAAACAAAACTACACTTGTTCCTCAGATGTCTATACAGATGCTCGTTGACTTAGATGGGGTTACATTCCAGTAAATCCATTGTAACTTGAAAATATCCTAAGTCGAAAATGCATTTAATACACCCAACCCACTGAACATCAATCATAGCTTAGCATGCACTACCTTACACATGCTCAGAGCGCTTACATTAGCTTACAGTGGGGCAAAGTCATCCGAAGTGTTGACTGTCTCGTGGAATATAGTATGTGTATCTCCACACCATTGTAAAGTCAGAAAATCCTAAGTTGAACCATCATAAGTCGGAGACTGCCTGTATTGGTTATGCACCTGCATTTTGATATTCACTAACATTCTCTAAGTTATATTTCTTTGAGTGTTAATAACTGTCCCACAGAAAAGCCACTTCCCAGGATTGCTAATCAAATACATTTGCAAGTCAGTACATAGAATCGTATGTGTTTAGAGACCTCTAATACACACTGGTGAAATACAGACTCAGAAGTCATTCAATAGAGAAGCTTGTTTAACTTGATGTTTTCCCAAATTTATTTGCATATTGAACACGTTGATTTCATTTAACAAAAAATTTTATAGAGTTTACTTTACACTGGGCATTTTCTAAATAATTTGTTTGATTCAATCATCATAAAAGCCATGTGAGGTTATCTCTTTTATATACACACACACACAAAAATATATTTTGTTGTTGTTATCTCTCTTATAAATAAAAAAACTAGGGCACAGAAAGCTTAAGTAATCCAGCTAAGTCACAGCTAGGAATGACAAAACCAAGATTTAAACATTGGCAGTCTAGTTCCAAGAAAGAATATTGTAGAATATTGTAATTGCTGTATTATGTTGCCTTTTTCTGTATCATGTTGCTTTTTACAATATGCCTCTTAATACATTGCAAAACAGTTCTGAATTCTACCAAGTGAAGAAATACTGCTTTAGAAGTTATCATTCAAGTGTCATTCAAGCAAAGAAATGTCATGTCAGTATCTGTGGTGCCCTCACATAGTTGAGGGTATTGTTATAACCTCTTAATTGTATAGGCTTTGGTGTAAAACTAATCTCTTGCATGACATAAAAGCCAGGTGAATATTTTTCTCTTTTTATTCTGTCATCCATGATCTTCTATTTCTTCACTTATTCTGTGACTACAGATGTTTACCTATGGTATTCCAGTCATTTGTTCCAAGCCCTAAAAATACATCACAGACAAGTTAAAATTCCTGTTTTCATAGCACTTATATTTGAGTAACAGGAGATGACAATAAGCAGTAAAAGAATATATGAAGAGGTCTAAGAACAACAGAACTTTAAAATGCAAGTTAAGGGGTTAGATGATATCACCTTAGTGTTGTTGGGGTGGGATTCTTTTCCATAAGGTAGATCAAGAGTCCTTTCTGAAGCATTGACACCTGAGCAGAGACCTTTAGGACGTGAGAGAGTCAGCTGAGACAGCCTGGGAGAAGAACGTTCTGTAGACCAAGGGACAGCAAGTACAGAAGCCCGGTGGTAGGAGCACATGTGACACATTTCAAAACAGGAAGGAGTGATTGTTCTTCAGCTTATAGCTGGAGTGGAGTAAGTGAGCTGTGGAGAGTGGTAGGAGATAAAATTGGAGAAAAATGAGAAAGCCAGGTAATACAGCACCTTTAAGTTGTTTTGTTTTTTATGCAGCAGAAATCTGGTTGGAAGCCCCTGTTTAGAGCAAGAGCAACACTGGTCTGCAAAAGAGCTATGAACTAAAATTTCAGATAGGAGAGCAGTGGTTCAGAAGGCGGTCTATGAAGCCAGCCCACATGGGGTCATGTCTCTAACCTGCCACTTTCTAGCTGTGTAGCCTTGGGCAAGGGACTGCTCCTCTTCTGCCTAATTTGCCTTTCTGTAAAATGCCGGAACGGCACCTCATAGAGCGGTTGTGAAAACTAGGTAAAGTGCTGAGGACTGGACCTGGCGTGATGTGGGCGCTAAGAATGTTGGTCTCTTTTGAAAGCGGAGGTGGAGGGAACAGAAACTGATATTGGAGGTTCAGAGTTTTGGGGCAGAAGAGTAACGGGATTATTCTGACTATAGTTGGAGTACACAGTGAGGATCAAGGGCAGAAGCAGGGAGGCTGCTTAGTAAACTGTTGGAATAATCCTGTCAAGAAATTCCACTGGCTTGGGCGTTCTTTGTGGAGGTGGAGGTGCTTCCAGAGTAGAACTGAGTGAGGAGCGTGGGCGTGAGAGAGAGTCAGGCTGACTCTGGAGCTGGGCGTGGCCTGAGCAGCAGGAAGAACGGTGTGGCTCTTCACTGGGGTAGGGAAGGTTGTGGGAAGAACAGGTTTGGGGTTGGGGTGTGAACAGTCAGGAGTTTGATGACAGATGTAGGGTGACATCTAGACATACAAATGGAAATGTCACAAAGGCAGTTGCCTGTCAGAATCTGGAGTTCATAGGAGAGAAGTTAACATTGGATTTTGGAGTAATTAGCATATGGATAATATTTTAAGCTCACTTCAAATGAGTATAGAAATTAAACAGGTGAGATTCCGGGACACATTCAAAGGAAGCCACTTCTAGAGTCTCACTTTATAAAACTGTTGAAAATGTCTGGCTTTATAAAACTTTTGTTTGTTTTTAACTCTAAATGTTATTTGTTCTAGATTGAACGTGAAAGCTTTCATTAGCAATGTGAAGACAGCTCTTGCTGCAACAAACCCAGTGAGTACCTACAGCACGTGTTGGGGCAGTACAGCCATCTTTGTGGTTCTGCTCTGACTTGGAAAATTCCCTTTGTTTTGCCAGGCTGTGAGGACTTCTGCTATCACTCTGCTTGGTGTAATGTATCTGTATGTTGGTCCTTCTTTGCGAATGTTCTTTGAAGATGAAAAGCCTGCCCTCCTGTCCCAGATAGATGCAGAATTTGAGAAGGTAAAGATTTCACAAATGATACAATCTATTGGTAGACTTGAGAAAGCTCATATTAGTTAAGTTTAAACTTTTAACCCTTTGGAATGAACAATATGTATTTGCTTTTATATGTATAAAGTATCCCTGGGAAGAGTTCCTAAGAAATTGATGACTTTTTTTTAAGATTTTATTTATTTATTTCTAGAGAGAGGGGAAAGAAGGGAGAAAGAGAGAGAGAGAAACATCAGTTTGTGGTTGCCTCTCACATGCTCCCTACTGAGGACCTGGCCCACAACCCAGGCATCTGCCCTGACTGGGAATCAAACCAGAGACCCTTTGGTACATAGGTCAGTGCTCGATCCACTGAGCCATAGCAGCCAGGGCAGAAGTTGATGACTTTGACTGTCTAAGAGGAAGAGAACAGGGTAGCTATGGTAGAGGATGGGAGACTTTCCCCTTTATATTCTTTGCGCCTTTGGAATTTCAAATATTGGGTTGGCCAAAAAGTCCATTAACATTTCTTCTGTATGATGGCTCTAGGAGGGTTTAGTTGTCTTTAGGTTCATTCGAAACAATTTTGTTCAATTGTATTTGACAGAGTTTTGGGCAGTTTAAATGCATCACCATGCATTTAAAAAAATTACAAAATTGGTGAATTTTTGTGCAGCCCTTTTAATATGGACGATGGAAGAACATGCAACATTTTTGGTATATTATGCTTTATTATTTCAAGAAAGGTAAAAATGCAACTTAGACTCAAAGAAAAGATTTTTGCAGTGCATGGGGAAAGTGCTGTGAGTGATCCAACATGTTAAAAGTGGTTTGTGAAGTTTTTTGGTACTATTGACATTTTGACCAAGTAATTCTTTGCTGTGGAGCTGTCTTATGCAGCGGAAGATGGTTAACAGCACCCCTGGCCTCTACTCACTAGAAGCCAATAGTGAGAAAGCCAGCATACTCAAAATATCCAAATCAATAAAGTTATTGATAAAAATGAAAAATGTGTCTTTTGTTTTACTGAAAAAACTAACAGACTTTTTGGTCAACCCAAAATTTTGAATGTATGACTTATTCAAAAAGTACATTAAATATAACATTAAAAAATTTTTCAGTAAAAGATATCGTTCCTCCTTGAATAAACTTTCCAGTGGAAATTGCTGTGGTTTGACAGACTTGCTCTATATTGTCTTGGGCATACAAGTCAAAAGACAGTTTCATGATTGAGAAGTCAGACTTTAATAGGTTTTATTAAAACATCCTTTGCCATGTAGTCTCAAAATTGGAACCTAAATAGGAATTAAGACGTGCTGTGCAAATATTAAGTACTAAGTATGAAGGATTATGAAATTCTGACACAGGCACCATCCTCTAGCTTGTTTGTTCTCGCATCCTTCGTCAAGTTCATTAGCCTCACTGATTGGCTTGTTTCCCATAGATGCAAGGACAGAGTCCCCCCGCCCCCACCAGAGGGGTCTCCAAACACAGCACAAGCGGCACAGAGGAAGGGGAAGATGGAGACGAACCAGACGATGCGGCCAATGATGCTGTGGATCTTTTGCCAAGGACAGAAATAAGGTAGGTTTGTTGGAAATGGTTTATTTGATTAATTATACTGAATTTTTAATCTGGTGCCTTCTCTTTCTCAGTCAGGATTACTTTGAAATCATTAATTTTTAGGAGTCTGAAATAAGGTGTCTTCCATTTTTTCAGTGACAAAATCACCTCAGAGTTGATATCTAAGATTGGTGACAAAAATTGGAAGATCAGGAAAGAAGGCCTAGATGAAGTGGCAGGTATTATCAATGAAGCAAAATTTATCCAACCAAACATAGGTGAACTTCCAACTGCCTTAAAGGGTCGACTCAATGATTCAAATAAAATCTTGGTACGTAGAGTTCATGCCCATCATTTTTCCTCCTCCCTTCCCCTTTCAGGAGGTTTCTTTTCTTTTCTTTTTTTTTTAAGATTTTATTTATTTATTTTTAGAGAGTGGGGAAGAGAGGGAGGAAGAGGGAGAGAAGCATCGATACTCAAGAGAAACAAAAATCAGTTGCCTCTCACATGCCCCCAGCCAGGGACCTGGCCCGCAACCCCGGCCTGTACCCTGACTAGGATTTGAACTGGGGACCTTTCAGTTCTCGGTATAATGCCAACCTACTGAGCCACTCCAGTCAGGGCCAGGAGGTTCCCTTTCAATGAAACTGTTGCCAGAAGAAAAATGAGTGGTCGTTTTATTTGTTTTGAACCAGAAATGGCTTTCATTAATCTCTTAGATGTGCCGTAAGATATGCTGGTAGATGGCAAGTTTATTAGTCAGATTTTTATGCAGCTCAGATTTGATTTTCATAGGACCCTAATGTTCAATATTTTTATATAAAACTGCTTATAATATACACAAACACGCTTAATTTCTAATTTTTAAATGTGGATTTTTATGTCAGGATTTTCTAAAACTATGCTTTACCTTAAAAATTATAAAGCAGTATAATCTGCAGTCTAAAATTCTAATACTCTGATTTTATGAACTAATGATAAAAGCAGAGGCCCCTGCCTAAAAATTACTCACAAGCTAATTAGAGAAGCATCATAAAAAGCTGATTTTCCTTGTCTCTTAAGTACGCCAGACTTCCTGCTGCAATGACTATGTAGAGCAGACTTGCAAAACTTTGTGCACAGCTTGTCTGTGATTTGGACATGAAGTGCTGGCTCTCTCCACTCAGGTGCAGCAGACACTGACTATCCTTCAGCAGCTGGCAGTAGCCATGGGCCCAAACATCAAGCAGCACGTGAAGAACTTAGGCATCCCTGTCATCACAGTCCTTGGAGACAGCAAGGTAACCTGCCTCTTCTCGGCCCTCCAGTTTGGAATAAGCCAGCCACACTCTGGAGCTAACATAATTCTCTTTGCTTACATGCAAAGAAACATAAACAGTTCGTAAACTTTGAAGAGAATATTAGGAAGAAAATAGTAAACATTTTTACTTCCCAGGCAGTATTAACATGACCAGCTACATCACTTACCAGCTTATGACCCTTAATAAGTTATTCATTTTTTGATGTTCATTATCTTTGTAATTTTATCATTACAGAATTAAATGAGTCTCTACATAAGGTACCTGTACCTGTTTTATATAGTATGCACTCAAAAAACAGTTCCTATTATGATTATGACATCATTGTTAGAAGTATTGCTGTAAACAGTGAATAAAAATATGAATTTTTGCATTGTGTACTTTCTTCCCTGAACTACTAGAGGAGGGTCCTCTAGTACTTGAGTAAGATAACTAGTCTCATTCAGTGTTGTAAGCCTCTTACGTTTAGCCCTAGATTGAGTATTTGAATGACTATTTTTGTGTAATACATTTAATGTGAAGGCTTGGGCTATTTTAATGTTTTTCATGTCAGTAAGTCCCCATTCTATGAATACAAGTTAATATAAAAACATAAATGTTACAGTTGTTAGTAATTGCAGTATAACCATTCTGTGTTCTCTAATGTATAGAATAACTACATGGACATGAGAGCCCCCGAAGGTTCAGGAAACAAAACATGAGTTTATTCCCCTTACATATTTTATGCCCAGGTCACTGTTTTGCCTAATTAACTGACTACTAGCAATTTAGAGTTTTATGTTTCTACTGTAATTTAGAGGGGGTGGTTTTTTTATCCTCACTCGAGGATATGTTTATTGACTTGAGAGAGAGAGAGAAACATCCATCAGCTGCCCCTCATACGCACCCTGACTGGCGATCAAGCCAAGCCTGCAACCCTTTCGGTGTACGGGGCAGCGCTCCAAGCGCCGAGCCACCCGGCCAGGGCTAATTTGGAGTTGTAGTACAACCATAGAACTAGATTATGTTTCAAAGAAGATGGTTCCAAGTGTATTCATGTGGACCTTAGAGAAAGCTCCATGTTCACTCCCTACCTACAGACCACAGTTATGTTATCTTTACCTGTTCTCTCCTCCATTCAGAACAATGTTCGAGCTGCTGCCCTAGCGACTGTGAACGCTTGGGCCGAACAGACGGGCATGAAGGAATGGCTGGAAGGAGAAGATCTTTCTGAAGAGCTCAGAAAGGAAAACCCTTTCCTGCGGCAAGAGGTTAGTGCTACACAGATCACATGCCTTACTCGTGTCTTTTACCTTCTTAGAGGCCTGGACCTACCTAATAAATATATATACACACACACATGGACAGAATGTGTTTCATCATAAAACAGTTAATAAAATGAAACCAAATTTCTGGAGCTTTTGTATTCTTGTGCTTTTTTTAAAAAAGAATAAAATTTTTTGAAGGACTAGCCTTTTGTGAAATTTCTCTTTTGGAACTCTTAAATAGTAAAATAAGAGTTTTTAATCAAAATACAAAAATAGAGTTAACATTCAAAAATTCATAATGTAATCTGTCATACCAACAGGCTAAACACTAAGAAAAATCATAAAATCATACCAGTTGACACAGAAAAGGAATTTGAGAAAATCCAACACCTACTCATGATTCAAAAACAACAACCACAACCCTCATCAAGTTAGTAATAGAAGAGGAGGATCCCCTCACCTTGATAGAGAGCGTTTACACAAACCTCCCTGTGCAATGCTGTGCTTACTGCTGAGAGCCTGGGCGCTCTCCCCCTCAGGCCAGGAACAAGATGAGAATATTCACTCTCACCACTGCTGTGTATTTAGCCTACTACTGGGAGTTCCAGTCACTGCAACAAAGCAAGAAAAACAAATGAAAATCATACAGATTGGATGAAGAATAAATAAAATTATCTATAATTGCAGATGACAATTCTCTACATAGAAAGTCCAAAGGAATCTACACACAAACTCCTAGAAACTAATAATTACATTCAGTAAGATTGTAGGGTACAAAATCAACACGCAAAAATCAGTCACACTTCTTTACAATACAGTGAGCATGTGGAGACTGAAATTTAAAAGACAATAATACCATTTACAATCCCTCCAAAGAAAATGATATCTTTTAAATATGCAAATTTAATAAATACAGAGCATGCATACTGAACATTATAGATTGCTGAGGAAAGAATTCAAAGATAGCCTTTCAACAATTGATTATGGAACAATTGGCATTCATAGACCAAACAGTAAACCTCGACCTAAACCTCATATCTTACACAAAAATTAACTCAAAATGGATCATGAACTTAAATGTTGAACTTAAAACTATAGAACTTTTAAAGATAATATAGGAGAAAACCTTCAGGATATAGAAATTCTTCAAGAAAACAATTTTTAGAATTGATACCAAAACCACAATCCATCAGAGAAAAATTGGTTAATTGGACCTCATCAAAATTAAGAACTTTTTCGGGGGGGGGGGGCGGAATAAAAAAAATTAAGAACTTTTTCCTATAAAAGTCTGTGTGAAGAAGATGAAAAGTCAAGGCTAGAGTGAGAGAAAATATTTGCAAACTATATCTGATAACGGACTATGGTCTAAATGTGAAAAGAAGTGCAAAACTCAACAGCAGAAAAAAAATCTAATTAGAAAATAGTCCAAAGACCTGAACAGACATTTCACTGAGGAGGATGCGGATGACAAATAGGCCAGGAATGATGTTCAACACTGTTAACTATCAGGGAAATGCAAATTAAAACTACAGCAAGATATCACTACTCACCTACTAAAATTACTAAAATAAAAAATAAAGTCCACACCAAATGCTGGCACAAATGTAGAGAAACATGAACACTGCTGGTGGAAATGTAAAAGGGTACCACCACTCTGGAAAACAGCTGGGCAGTTTCTCAGACAACTAACATGTAATTTCTGTATGACCCAATAATTGTGATCTTGCAATCTTGTTATCTTGGGCATTGATTCCAGGAAAATTAAAGTTTATGTTGACACAAAAACTTATATGCAAGTGTTTATAGAGCTTTATTCATGATAGCCGAAAAGCTCATAACATGCCCTGACTGGTGTGGCTCAGTGGATCGAGTGCCGGCCTGCGAGCCAAAAGGCCACCCATTCAATGCCCGGGCAGAGCACGTGCCTAGGTTGTGGGCCAGGTCCCCAGTTGGGGGCGTGTGAGAGGCCAGTCGATGTATCTCTCACACACTGATGTTTCTCTCCCTCTCTCCCTCCCTTCTCTAAAAGTAAATACATAAAATCTTTAAAAGAAAAAAAAAACCTTATAATAGCCAGATATCCTTCAACAGTGAATGGTTAAACCGTTCTATGTTGATAAGTGTAATACTATTTAGC
The DNA here is from genome assembly GCA_004024845.1 of Tonatia bakeri. NCBI lineage: Eukaryota > Metazoa > Chordata > Mammalia > Chiroptera > Phyllostomidae > Tonatia > Tonatia bakeri. The sequence continues at coordinate 392,394 of PVIA01000036.1, forward strand.
AATAAAAGGAACAAATTATTGATACAATTTAAATAAATCTCCAAGGAATTACACTGAATAGTAAAAACCAACCCCAAGCAGTTACATAATTTATGATTCCATTTATGTAAAACATTTGAAATGACAAAATTAATGGTTACCCCGGACTGGGGGTTGGGGGGGAAGAGAGGAAAAGGGTTTGGCTGTAAAAGGGCCAAGACGAGGGATGCTTTCCACGGAGCTGTTCAACCTGTTGACCGTGGAGGCGGGTATACATGTGGTGGAACTGTGTAGACCAGGGACGTCAAACTCATTTCACTGGGGGACACGTAAGCCTCGCGGCTGCCTTCAAAGGACCAATATAATTTTAGGACTGCAGAAATGTAACTACTCCTTAACAGTTAACCAAGAGCTCAGTGCTGCTGCTGGGTAGAAACAAGGTACTGGGCCTGGATAAAAAGAGGAGGGCCGGATTCAGCCCGGGGGCCCTGTGTTTGCCACCTGTGGTATAGACTAGACACACATACACAGATGAGAACAACTAAAATTGGAGCAGTCTGGATAAGATCATTGGTTTTTGTCACTGTCGAGATCTGGTTTTGGATAGTAGAAAAAAACTCTAGTAGAGTAGTTCTACTATGTAGTAGAACAGATACTCTCCTATAGTTTTGTAAAGGGCTACTTAACAGGAATTGAGTGTGGGGTACAAGGGATCTCTCTATGTTACTCCTTATAACTGTATGTGAATCTGTAATCATCTCAATAAAACTTTGAATTAAAAATAAGTATAGATACAAATTATTTTAGAGGTAGAGAGAAAAACTCGATGTAAGGATAAAACCAGAAGCCCTGGTAGAACTTGTCATCTTATGATCAAATAAATGTTTTGTGTCTTCTTTAGCTGAATAGTCTTAGAATTAAAAAAAAAAGATACATATAAATTTTTCATCTTTAAAATATATTAAGAACTATGAAAGCTTTATAATTTAATGCCCAAGTATGGTCCAAAGAATTGTGTCCTTGTCTTAAAGAAGATTGCCATCTTTGCGTATATTATTTAAATATAGCACAGTTCTCATTGAAAATTACTGATTTTATACTGGAAAATTATAGTATGAGAACTAGTTCTGTGTTTGGTACTGTGTTTGGTACTGGTTCTGTGTTTGGAATCCTTAAGCCTGAGGTCATAAAAACAGTTTTCCACTAGAAGTGTAACCCAGTCTTTATTTCTTTTGGCAGCTTCTGGGCTGGCTGGCTGAGAAACTCCCGACTCTTCGTTCCACCCCCACAGACCTTATCCTGTGTGTTCCCCATCTCTACTCCTGCCTGGAGGATCGCAATGGAGATGTGCGAAAGAAGGCCCAGGATGCCTTGCCTTTCTTCATGATGCATTTAGGCTATGAGAAAATGGCCAAGGCTACAGGGAAACTAAAGGTACTTCTTGTTGCTGCTGCTGCTGCTGTTAAAAAACATCGGAAAAATATTGAACATGAATTTATAGGCAAAAGTTCACATTACCTGCTGTTAGTTTCAATTTGAAATCCCAGTGAGAGCAAAAATGAACTATTTAACAGGGTAGAACTAGAACCCGCTGACCCTGCGGGAGGGACAATGTGGCCCTCCAGAATGGTAGCTAATTCAGTGTGACTTCATAATGTGTGGTACTGCTCTTGTACCATGTGCTTGCTTCATTGGCATTTCAAAACTAGGAGCTCAAAGATTTGTTTGACGGCAGATCTGTTAGTAAGAATAATATGAGTGTATCATTTACGTGGCCTCTCACTTCTGTTACATTGTCTCCCTAGCCAACTTCTAAAGACCAGGTATTGGCCATGCTGGAGAAAGCCAAAGCTAACATGCCCGCCAAGCCTGCTGCGCCTGCTAAAGCAGCCTCCAAACCCACGGGAGGGTCAGCTCCAGCCAGATTTCAGCCTGCCTCAGGTAACTCTTTTGAGAGGGCTAAAGGGGAAGGAACTAGCCCAAAGGGACTCTCATAAAAGAAATCCAGCCTTCATTTTTTTATCATATTTCCTCATGGCTTAGATCTCAAGCCCTGTCTCCATCTCTCTTTACCCTTCATTCACAAACATTTGTCAAGTGCCTCTTTTATACCAGGAACTATGCTGAAGGTACAAAGATGATTAATTTGATTTCCATGTCTAAAAAGGAGTTTTGGAGCAGCTCATTGAAATACTCCAGAAAGCAAGTGTTCCATCCTATCTTTAAGGTTTCCGCAGCTGTTTTCTACTATTCCATATAATCAGAGGGAGAATTGGGGCCATCTAGCTCAATCCCCTGTATTAACCGCTGAGGAAACCCAAAAGTTTAAGTGATTTGCACAAAGCCAGACAGCCAGCCAGTCCTGAACCAGCACAGGACTTCATGTACTCATTCCCAAACGAGTTTTCCTTCCTCTGCACTTACCATTCACTGATCCATTCTAACATTCACTAATTAATTGTCTTTAAGGGAACATTCTTGATTTCTTCATCCTGATGTTAAAATTCCATCATGTAAAATAAAACTCTAAACTGCAACCACTTTTCTAAACTTATTGCTTAAACAAAATAATGTTTTGTTTAGTGGGATAGAAATTGTTGATGCCCTAAAGGTAAAACTGTTGATATCTAAGTGTGTGTGTGTGTGTGTGTGTGTGTGTGTGTGTGTGTGTATTTTCAATTATAACATTTATTGGAATCTTGCTATGTAGAAATACTGAGTATCAAAGATGACAGGCCCTAAGGGAAGTAGCAAACTAGCAAAAAAGTTTTCTTTAACTGCTATTTAGAAAATAGTTTTTAAAAAATTGCAGTTTAATGTTGGTGAAGCAGATGTAAATTTATTGAATTAATTTCTTGAGGTTATGCTTAAAGAGGAAGTCAGGGAGAAAAAAGATTGGAGAAAAATGTAACCAAAAACACTTTATATTGATACATTTAAAATTGTAGACTTTCTTATTATTATATATTTAACCTGATCAGAATAAAGTGATATCAGAGTTTATATTTATGGTACATCTTTTTTCCTCAAAGCACCTGTTGAAGATTCTGTCTCCAGCACTGTAGAACCCAAGCCTGATCCGAAAAAGGCCAAAGCTCTAGGAGTTTCCTCTAAAGCAAAGGTATGCTCACTCTGCATACTTGGATATAGAAATTACGTCTCTGTGTTTTATACAGAGTCATTCTACTAGGAAAGAGCATATTATATATAAAAGAACATTATTACTCTTGATATTATCAAATTATAAAGTACTTATCTATACAAATTTCTGTGGCTCGTTTTTTGATAAGGCCCCAAGACAGAGACACCCAGCTCTCCGGAGGCGCTGCCATGGTCTCTGCCATGCAGGTCTTTGGGGAAGATTCGCAGTAGTGAAGAGAGAAAAATCCTGTGTAGTTCAGGCAGAAGAATCACTTAGGCCGACTTTGATTTGCAAAATGTAAGGTAATTAACTTCTTTCAAATTTGGCATAGTTAGGTCATTAGAAGGTGCTCTGATTAGTCTACAAGGAATAATTTCTGTCCTGCACCAATGGGACTTAATTTGATGCATCAGCTATTTGTTTAGTATCCATGCAGAGTTTAACAATGTAAAGAAAGGTGTCCAAATGCTCAACTTCAAATATCCCTTCGGTATCTTTTAACGTAAGTTTTTGAATCACGGCAAATTGTCATCAGTTTCTGTATTAAGATTCAGAGCTTATCACTGTATTCAGAGTATTATTTAATACTTTCAAAAGGAAAATTGCATTACTAGGCAATAACTAGTAAATTAATAATATAAGTAGGGAAAACTATTTCATTAACTGCATATAACTGATGAAAAATACTAGACTAGGAACAGTTTTATTATCCAGTATATTTATTATTATATGCTCATTATAGAATGGATGCCCTGTGTCCATTGGTCTAAATATTATACTTATTTTCCTTCCCTATGCATGGGTCCTTAATTTAGTGAGTTAATTTAAGTGGGTAGTTCTCTTCTACACTATTCAGTGAAGTTGCTCTTTTCTTGTCCTCCTCCCGTCCTCATCCCAGATTTAACAAGTGCTTATTTTAGTATTTTGATCACAAGATCTTTGAAGTATGACTCAGTTCTTAATGTCATACTTTTTATGCCCGTCTTTTGCAGTTATAAAGCAATTTCACATAAATGTTCTCATCTTTGTTTTGATTGAATGATTTTAGTGTTAGAAGTAGAAAAAAATTTGGCCTACTAGAAATAGTTGACTAGTAATGTAGTCAACTATTAATGTAATAGAAATGTAATAGATGACTCTTGCTACATTTATAATAGCAATGGTTCCAGTAGTGAAACTTAAATATTATCTGAACTATATATACTAAGTGTTCATTTCTTTCAATCTGATATAAAGTTTCTACAACTTGGATTATTTTTTAAAACAACTGTAGTAACTTAAGTATTTAAAATGTTCCTAGCAACTTTCTCTAGAAACAGATTTAAAGGGTCTCCAGTTATAGTCCTATGATAGAGATGTATTCTAGATGGAGAGAAACAGCAAAGCTTTTTCAAGTAAGTGAGGTGGAATGTGTGATTGCTGTCCAAAACGTCATTAGTGAGGTTTCAAGAAAGACCTGAACTGTGCAATAAACAAAAACATTCTGCAACCCAGACCAATGATCGACAACAGAGCTTTTCTAACTGTATTATTCAATACATGCCAGTCCAAGGACTAACCAACAATTCTGTAAGAATGTTATTAGAAACATTTCTAGGAAACCTATACAGAAACATGATATGTGCAAGATTCTGTGGTCTATCCATTTCTTTCACGTGGAATATAATAAGGAGAGGTGTCTCTGGTGTGTGTGGTGCCCTTTTCCTGGGCAGCGACGTTGTATTCCGAGGAGCAGCAGCCTGTCTAACCAGTGTTCCTTGAACCGCGGCTGTAGAGTGCACAAGGGAAGAAGGTGCCGAGCAAAACCAGCTTAAAGGAGGATGAAGACAAATCCGGTCCTGTTTTCATTGTTGTTCCGAATGGAAAGGAGCAAAGAATGAAAGACGAAAAGGGATTAAAGGTAAGAAAGGAATAAGGCTCCTCGGGAGTTTTTTGCTTGTTTCTGTTCAAGAATAATTTTACTATCTGAAATTTGTATCTAATAAACTAAACCTTTTGTATAAATCCTATCTTGTTTCTATAATACTACTTTATAGGAGCATTAATTCCTACAAAAGAAACTAGAGTGCAGCTGTTGCCTGTTGTTCCTCCAAACGGGAAGACATAGAAGTTGTTGTTTTAGCTTTTAGAATCAAAGAATGGAAAGTATTCACTGATGTTCTACTTATGTAGTGGACATTAATCTTCTTGCACCTAATAGCTTATAATACAGACTGGTCACTATATATGGCTAGTTCGGTCATTCCTCTTTTGATGTTCTAGTTTTATTAAATAGTTAAAAAAAATGATTTTCAACACATATATATATTTTTAATTCAAACTACAAAAAGTTCAGAGTGTAGTATGAAAAGCATGTCTCCTATTCCAGTCGCCCTCCACAGGGAGGATATTATTACCAGCTTTTTGTATATTACTTCAGAAATATTAATGTTCCGTACCTATACAATCAGAAGTGTTTAAATATACAGCCCTCCTTTTGTGCAAATGGGAACATACCATACTCTTTGCTCTGTATCTTTTTTCTTTTAATAGTATTTGAAATATCTTAAAGATCATATCTGGATGCATATTTGCATTCATTTTTTTTTGTTTTTTGGGGTCTTTTTGCATTCATTTTTTTTTTATCGGTACAGCAAATGTATATGTACCTTCCTTTACTCCCCACTCACAACGTTGAACATTCTAGTCTTTCATTATTATAAACTATATTGCCATAAGCATTGCCAAAGGTGGTGTTTATGTACATGTGTGAGTATATGTTAATTTAAATTCTTAGAAAGGTATGTACATTTTAAATTTTGATATTTCAATTTTTCCCATTTTTAAAGTTGTACCAACAAGGTCCACCATGTTATGTAATAAAAGAACACGACTTTTCTAGAAAATAAGAATTGTCAAAAATTCTATTCCTAGATGAGTTTCAGAGTTAGGCTTCCAGAGACATGACAGCTTGAGAATACATTTTCATTCATATTTAATTACAAATTAACCTTGTTAAATTTTTAAATATTCTATTAAGTTGATTCCTACAGCTGCTTTAAATAGAGTTCTGTACCTCATTTCAGTTGAACACCTTCCAGCCCCTTTCCACTGGTGTTTTTCAGGTGCTGAAGTGGAATTTTACTACTCCAAGGGATGAATACATTGAGCAACTGAAGACTCAGATGTCTAGCTGTGTGGCTAAGTGGTTACAAGATGAGATGTTTCACTCAGACTTTCAGCATCATAACAAAGCCCTTGCTGTTATGGTTGATGTAAGTTTGCAGCAGATAGATATGCACGTGCCTCTTATGTGTGGAAACATGAGCCCTGTGAAATAATTGGAAGTTTACGTGACTTGAGAAGGGAGAAGGAATTTGGAGTACATCATGTTCTGTATTTTTAGAGCTGTCGTATTATTTGATGGAAAAAATGACTATGTTTATAATTTTAGGACTTACATGGAGGCTTACAAATCTATCAGTTTTCTTTGGGATTCTAGTAAAATTTAAGATGTAGTTGCCTAATAATAGAACTTAAAGTTTTATACAGTCTTATTTGTGGGGGTTTGTCTTGTTTTGTTTTAAGCACTTGGAGAGTGAAAAAGAGGGTGTCATTGGTTGCCTGGATCTTATCTTGAAGTGGCTTACCCTGCGGTTTTTTGATACCAATACAAGCGTCCTAATGAAAGCCCTAGAGTATTTAAAATTGCTCTTTACCCTGCTAAGTGAGGAAGAGTATCATCTTACTGAGAACGAAGCATCTTCCTTCATCCCCTATCTCATCCTAAAGGTAATGTGCTTTCCTTACTCTGGAGGACTGCTCAAGTTTCCAGCTGACCTCAGATCCTATATTTTATTTCATATCCCTTTCTGTTTATTATACGATATAATTTCCACCACTCATTTGCATGCCCCTGTTCTTTTAAGATCTAGTGATGCATGTGTGGGAGGGGGCGAACCTTCGCTCTTTGGAAAATGCCTCACTTAATCATTATGTTGACTAGGTTGGAGAACCAAAGGATGTCATTCGTAAAGATGTGCGTGCCATCCTGAACCGGATGTGCCTTGTCTACCCAGCCAGCAAGATGTTCCCCTTCATCATGGAAGGAACCAAATCCAAAAACTCAAAACAGAGAGCAGGTGAAGCAACAATTTAAATTGAGGCATGAGTCTGTGTAGCAGTGACCTCAAAAAGAAATAATTTATTCTCGAACAAGGAAATGTCTTCAGTGTCTGTGTGGTTGACTCCAACCTCGCGATCCGACTGTGAGAGTGATGAGTTGCACACTGGTGGCACCACAGTGTCAGTGATACGGGCGCTACTCAGTACCACCCTGGTGACAAAATCAGGTGCACAGGGGCCATCTGACTCACAGGAATTTTCTTCTTCGAGAAGCTCTTGCTTTAACACCATTATTTCATTGTATGTTTTATTAGAAGGTAGTAAACGAGGAAAAATTATAGGCAGAGCCAGGATAAGATTTTAGTCCTTCATTTATGCCAAGAGGGAATGTATCTAGTAAAGGTCTCTGCTCTGGGTGTGCATTGAGTCTCCTTAATGTAGCCTTTCTCCCCCATCAGAGTGCCTGGAAGAACTGGGATGTCTGGTCGAGTCCTACGGCATGAATGTTTGCCAACCAACTGCAGGAAAAGCCTTAAAGGAGATAGCGATTCACATAGGAGACCGTGACAACGCTGTGCGAAACGCTGCCCTCAACACCATCGTCACGGTGTACAATGTGCATGGGGATCAGGTGTTCAAACTCATTGGAACTGTGAGTGGCTTTTCTCTGAATATTGTCAGCATATTGTGAATTATAAGATCACTTAGGTGTCAGTTTTCATGCCATCTCAACTCTGAAGTCTTACCACTTTTTATTGAATTCAACCTATCAATGAGTCTTAGAATCCAGGTAAACCCTGGATTCTAATGGATTCTAAGAGAGGGGTCTCTCTCTGATTATTGTAGGACATTGAGGCTCTGTTTGACTGGAAATCAGATTTTCTTTTCTCAGCATTCTATTTGTAGCAGTTTGCTTTAGAAATGAGTTATTTTCGAATCAAGAAATCTGAGCTAGTCCGGGATTTAAATTCCACTTGACAACCTGTTCTGTAAATTTTAGTGCATTTAGTTTTTAAAGAACTTGTGTGCAATGCGATACTGGTGCCTGTGACATTAAGTCTTGAGCGTCAGCTGCGGGCCAGAGTTCTGCCTCCAGCTCCTTACTTCCTCTGGTCCGGTCACTATTGTGGCTGGACCTCAGCTCTCCACTCCTGTTGCCTCTTAGCATCACATATATTTATACTGTGCCTACATATTTTTACTTGTGGTAATCTAAATAAATCCTCACTGTAGGCCAGTGAAGGAGGTAACGCAGATGGGATTTCACAGAGGACCCAAAGGCTTCCTGCCCATAGTCACACAGCTAGCTAGTGGTAAAACTGCAAAAATGAGGACGCTTTGTTTAATTTTTGATCTTTTTATTTGTAGTTATTGATAGCCTTTACTTTTACGTCCTTTTCTTCTTTCATATGTTCTTTTCTTATAGCAAGGGAGATTTTAAGAGTAGTTGATTTAAAAATGTAGATAATGCCCTGGCTGATGTGACTCAGTGGACTGAGTGCTGGCCTGCAAATCACAAGGTTGCCGGTTCGAATCCAGGTCAGGGCACATGCCTGGGTCGCAGGTTTGGTTCTGGTCAGGACATCTATAGAAGGCAACCAGTCGATCTTTCTCTCACACATTGATGTTTCTGTCTTTCTCCCTCCCTTCCCCTCTAAAAGTAAATAAATAAAATCTTAAAAAAAAAAACAAAAACAAAAACGTGTATGTAGATTGTGCCCTGACCAGTGTGGCTCAGTTGTTTGGGTGTCATTCCACAAAGCAAAAGATCACCAGTTTGATTCCCAGTCCGGGCACATACATGAGTTGTGGGTTTGGTCCCCTGTTGGGGTGCAATGAGAGGCAACCGATCAGACTTTCTTCCTCACTTCAATGTTTCTCTCTCCTCTCTCTCCCCCTCCCTTCCCCTCTATCCAAAAACAAATTTAAAAAATCATTTAAAAAAATAAAATAAAAATGTAGATAGTTTTCTTTTTAAAATATTTTATTTATTTATTTTTAGAGAGAGGGGAAGGGAGGGAGAAAAAGGGGAAGAGAAACATCAATGTGTGGTTAACTTTCGCATGCCCCCATCTGGGGATCTGGCCCACAACCCAGGCATGTGCCTTGACTGGGAGTCAAACTGGCAACCCTTTGGTTTGCAGGCCAGTACTCAATCCACTGAGCCACACCAGCCAGGGCTGAAAGTAAATATATCTTAACATAGTAAATTCTGTTTGCTTCAGTATGAAAATGGATGGTAATTCTTGAGTTTTCCAATTAATTAGGTTTTTTTATTTTCCTCATATTATAGTAGAGAGCTATGCTAATAAATTAAATTTGGCCTCTTTTTATAGCTTTCTGAAAAGGATATGAGCATGCTTGAAGAAAGGATTAAGCGGTCAGCAAAGAGGCCGTCTGCTGCACCAGTGAAACAGGTAGAAGAGAGACCTCAGCGCACACAGAGCATAAGCTCCAATGCCAACATGCTGCGCAAGGGACCAACTGAGGACATGTCCTCTAAGCTCAAGTATGTAGATGGAGATTGCCATCTGACAGCATCTCTGTGGACTTGGTCTTGTGTGCTCAAAGCTTATCCTGAAACATGGGTCTTGCATTCTTGTAGCCATTATCATGCATGACGGAGTGTCTGAGTAAATGTCTCGTAACCAGATGTTTAACCCTTCGGTCTTCATTGTCTTTGTCTCTAAACCACTTCTAAATAGTCTTGTGCCTTCTTTCACTGCTTTTCCGTGGACAGAATTATGTATCGCACTTATAGGATGTAAGTACTGCCTGCTAATTTCTCATTAGCAGGGCTCTTATATCTTTCTAACTTCTGACTTGGATTCATCCCCTCTGGAGGGTGATTGATTAGCTTAGAATTTGTAACCAAGGTACAGGGTGTTCATAAGTATCCCATGAATACAGCCTTTCATGAGAGTGCACTGGCCAGCAGAAGTGACAGCTTAATGTCCTATGCCTAAAAATATTGGTTCACCCTCTTCCTTGTGCTGCGTATTTGGTCACACTCAGGTTCCTGTTCTTTAGACAAAGCTAAGTAAGATGTCTGCCACCCAGAATGGGCTTAGGGTCTCAAAATACTGCCTTTTAAGATAGACAGCTCTCTTTTGGGTTGTATCATGATTGTGTTTTGGCCAATATGAATTTGGAATCTTTGAATGTCTATTACTTGGATATAATTCTGGCTCTAACCAGTCAAAAGTGAATAAAAATTGGTGACTGACTGTCCCCCCAAAATGTAAAATGTACTGAACATTGCATGGAATGATACTTATGATTAGAAAAATTTAAACACTGGTTTATTTGGTAGAGAAGAACCAGCCAGTCCAGACTTTTCTTAAATTTTTGCCAGAAGTAGTAAGCTTTGAGTCAATATAAGTGTTCGTTACTAATTATTTTCTGCCCCATCTGGAATAGCAGTAGAAAGTTTGTTGGCTTTAGTGAACTGGAAAGAATGTTTACAACTTGGCAGGTACAGCAAGTAGAAAGTAAGCTCTCGGAATATTCCTGAACCAGTGTGGTTACCCATAGAAGGCGCTGGCTTAGCCTCAGGCTTAAATCATTCAGGGGGGCTGAAACCAGAAGTTGAACATCTGTCTTGAAGCTGTGGGGCAGCTGGCAGTGCGACTCTTGCCCTCTGGTTAAGAAGTCTCTTTTAGTTCAGGAGTCTCTTTTTGCTTCCGTAGCCAAGCTCGGAGCATGAGCGGGCACCCGGAGGCGGCCCAGACGGTGCGCCGGGAGTTCCAGCTGGACCTCGACGAGATCGAGAACGACAACGGCGCGGTCCGGTGCGAGATGCCGGAGCTCGTGCAGCACAAACTGGATGACATTTTTGAGCCGGTCCTCATTCCCGAACCCAAGTAAGTCAGCCTCTTTCGTCTCGGGGTGTGCAGTGCAAAGTCACCAGAGTGCGCGGGTGGGAAGCGCACTCTCTGTGCAGTCAGAGCTCTTTAGGGCTGGTTCCTACCTAGCCGTTAGCAGTTCTTCACTAAGACCTGGATCTAGTGGGGAATTGCATATGTTTTCAACTCACTGGGATATCTTATCATAAAGATTGAATTTGTCCCTTTGCTCTGCTTTCTAGGATCCGGGCTGTTTCTCCACACTTCGATGACATGCACAGTAACACAGCATCCACAATAAATTTCATCATCTCCCAAGTAGCCAGTGGTGACATCAACACAAGCATCCAAGCTCTGACCCAGGTAATGGGGGTATTACCTGTGACATTAATGCCGCTGGTGGATCTAAACGCTGAGGGCCTGGTGGCTGCATACTGCTGCAATGTTAAAGGAGCACACTGAAAGCACAGACAGCAACGAAAAATAATTAAATTGAACTTCAAAGTTAAAAATTTTGTTCATCAAAGGCACTATTATGAGAGTGAAAAGCCATCCTACAGAATGAGAACATATTTGCAAATCATAACATTTGCATATAATCTTAATCTAATAAAAGATTACATCCAGAATACAAGAAGAACCCCTCAGTGACAGAAAAAAGTAAAAATAAAAAAAGAACCCAGTTCATAAATGGGCAAAGAACTTGAATACACATTTTTCCAAAGAAGATATAAAAATAGCCAATAAGCACATGAAGATACTCACCATCATTAGTTGTTAGGGAAGTGCAGATCAAATGACAGTGAGATAACCACTTCACACATTAGGATTAAAAGGTGGGGGTGGTAAATAACAAGTGTGATGAGAATGTGGAAAACTTAGAATCTGTGTGCATTGCTCTAGGGATGTAAAATTGTGCAAGCACTGTAGAAAATAGTTCAGTGGTTTCTCAAAAAGTTAAACATCGAATTATGATAAGATACCCAAATCACTCCTAGAAAAGAGGGACTCAGATACCAGTGTACAGTGTTCACAGCAGCATTATTGACGATAGACAAAAGGAATAAATAACCCAGGTGTCCGTCAGGAGATGAACAGAGAAACAGTAAGTGGTATATACATGCAGCAGAATATTATTCAGCCATGGAGAGGAATGAAATTCTGATAGCTGCGACAACACGGATGGACCTTGAAAACATTATGCTAAGCAAAATCAATTCGACACACAGGGACAGATATGTGCTGTGGTTCAACCTGCATGAGGCACATAGAGCAGTCAAATACACAGAGACAGAAAACAATAGAGGTTGTCGGGATGGGGACGGAGGCACAGAGTTTGTTTCAGATGTTGAAAACTTCTGGAATGGATAGTGATGCTGGTTATACTTAATGCCGTTGGGCTATACACTTAAAATGGTAAATTTTATGTTATATATTTTACCATAATAAAAAATTTAAATGCCCTGGCATAGCTCAGTGGATTGAGTGCGGGCTGCGAACCAAAGAATCGCAGGTTCGATTCCCAGTCAGGGCACATGCCTGGGTTGCAGGCCACGGCTCCCAGCCACCGCACATTGATGTTTCTCTCTCTCTCTCTTTCTCCCTTCCTTCCCTCTCTAAAAATAAATAAATAAATAAAAATTTAAAAGATAAAGTCCTCAGCAACAAAAAAGTTTCTAGGAATAAATCAAGTAGTGTGTATGTAAGACCTTTACAGAGACAATTATAAAGCTGTACTGAATGATATTAGAAAATTTTTAGATAAATGGAAATCTATGTTCTAAGACCATTTTTGAAAGTAAAATCAGTGGAGAGGACTGACATCACCAGTATCAACAGAGGAGCCACCGCACTTAGGCTGGTATAGATAGTACGGGCCCCGGGATGAGCAGATGGACCACTGGGGTGATGGAACGAAGAGCCTGGAAACCGACCCCCATATTTAGGAAACTCAAAGCAGAGGAGGCATTAAAGATCTCTTGGCAAAAACTGGATTAGCCCTCGTCAAGGGCACATAAAAGAAGCAGCCAGTGAACGCATAAGTAAGTGGAACCACAGATCAGTATCTTTCTCCCTCTCCACCCCTTCCTTCCTCTACCTCTCTCTCTAAAATTAATAATTAAAAAAAATTTAAAGCTAGATTAATCGGTAATGGGAACAACAGTGTGATCAGATTGCTATTTCCTACACCAAAATGAAAGAGATTAAAGACCTAGATATTAGAGGGGAAACTTAGAGGAGAACTGTGTGTGTGCAGTGGGGCGGGGGCTGGTAGTGGGGGAGAAAGGGAGAAAAACATCCATCAGCTACCACTCGTGCGTACCTCCACCGGGGACAGGACCTGCAACCCAGGCCTGGACCTGACCAAGAATCGAACCAGCAACGTTTCACTTTGCAGGAAGCTGCCCAAGCAACCGAGCCACACCAGTCAGGACCAGGAGAACATTTTATCAGTTTAGAGATCAAAATAGTAGTGAAAGAAATAAAAACTGGAAAGGATAGTAATAGCCCCTGGTCGGGTGACCAGGTGCTGACTTGTGGGGCTGGAAGGGCCTTCAGGGGCCGTGGATGTCCTGCAGCTTGTTTGCAGTGGTGGGCACGTGGACACATGTACGCTTACAGGGTTACACATTAAGTTGTATTCTTAGGGTTTGTACTTCATACCCTGTGAAAATTAAACCTCAATAAAAAGAACATCAATAAGTAACCAGATTTAATTAATACACTATATGTAGAGAAAATTTCACAATCTCTGAAAAGATAATTTATATTCTTGGTATCTTCACTGAACTTTTTTTTTAAATCTATGTCCACAAATAAAACATTTAACAAACGCAAAAAGGAAAGTATATACTGACCAAATTCTTTACTGAAAACCCAACAAAATGTTTACTAAGTAATGTTAATATTACAAATCTATTGGCTACTCAGGGATCATGAAACACCTTCCTAAAGACCCCTTGATAAAAGAAAAATAATCAAAGCTCTTCGTAGTGAATAGGAAAGCACTCCTTTTCAAACCTCACTGAGACTCCTGGGCTCAGAAACATTGCCTGAAACGTGTGTATTTCTGAAGAAAAGCTAAAATAAAGGAACATAGTCAAAAATAAAATGAATTTTAAAGTAAGAAATAATAAAGCTAAAATTCATGAAATGGATTTTTGTTTAAAGATTTTATTTATTTATTTTTAGAGAGGGAAGGGAGGGAGAAAGAGAGAGAGAGAAATCAATGTGTGGTTGCTGGGGTCCCTGGCCTGCAACCCAGGCATGTGCCCTGACTGGGAATCGAACCTGTGATGCTTTGGTTCGCAGCCCGCGCTCAATCCACTGAGCTATGCCAGCCAGGGCGGTGGATTTTTAAAATAATAAATCTAGAAGCTATTTTAGAGGCCTGGCCAGGTAGCTCAGGTGGCTGGAGCACCATCCCTCTGCGCCGGGTTGCAGGTTCCGCCCCCAGTCAGAGTCAGTGAGTGTGTGCAATGACCCATCACTGTGTGTTCTCTCGTTCTCTCATTCTCTCTCTCTCTCTCTCTCCCCCTCTCTCCTTCTCCCCCTCCCTCCTCCCTCCTCCACTCCCCCCTCCCTGTCCCTAAAATCAGTAAATCAATAAATATTTTAGTATCAAAAAGAGGAAGGAACCAACCATAGATGTGGTAGAGATTTTAGAAAAATGAGACACCAAACATGGAGTAACCCTGTGGAAACTAGAAGAAAATGGAGACATTTATAACATAACATATACAGTAGATATGCTGGAAAAAGATGGTACTCATACATTAAAAGTAGAAATGTGGCCCTGACCAGGTAGCTCCATTGGTTAGAGCATTGTCCCAATACACCAAGGTTGTGGGTTTAATACCAGTCAGGACACATACAACAGTCAACCAGTGAACACATCAGTAAGTGGAACAACAAACAAATCTCTTTCTCTCTCTCCCTCTCCCTCCCTCCTCCCCCTCTCCTCTCCCCTTTCTCCCTTCCTCATTCTGTAGAATCAATTTAAAAAGTTTTTAATTTAAAAAAAAATGTGAATATGTGTTAGTATCTTTTTAAAGAAAGCAATATAGTAATACCTATTACACCATAATTTAAAATACTCTGTCCGCCCTGGCTGGTGTAGCTCAGTGGATTGAGCGCGGGCTGTGAACCAGGCATCGCAGGTTCGATTCCCAGCCAGGGCACATGCCTGGGTTGCAGGCCATGTCCCCCAGCAACCGCACATTGATGTTTCTCTCTCTCTCTCTCTCTCTCTCTCTCTCTCTCTCTCTCTCTCTCTCTCCCCTCCTCCTCCTCCTCCTCTCTCCCTCTCTCCCTCTCCCTTCCCTCTCTTAAAAATAAATATATAAAATCTTTAAAAAAAATTAATAAAATACTCTGTCCTTCAGACTAAAAAACAAAGGCGTGGCCCTGGCTGGCGTGGCTCAGTGGACTGAGTGCCAGCCTGCCAACCAAAGTGTCGCTGGGACTCCCAGTCAGTGCACACGCCTGGGTTGCCGGCCAGGTCCCCGGTGGGGGGCACTCGAGAGGCAACCACGCATTGATGTTTCTCCTTCTCTTTCTCCCTCCTTTTCTCTAAAAATAAATAAATAAAATCTTTAAAATAAAAAATAGAACTACAGGCAAACCTCAGGCTGTTGTGGGTGTAGTTACAGACTGCTGCGATAAAGGGAGGTTCACGGTAAAGGGAGCCGTAACCTTTTTGCTTGTAGAGGGTCTTGCCTTCGCCTGTGGAGCACAGCCAAGCACGGCACGGCACGGTAAAACAAGGTGCGCCTGTGTTCCTGCTCACCTTAGGGGTTTTCCTCATCTTCTGTCGAGTTAGAAGAGCTAGATGCAGAGAACTCTGTTTGGTAACTCCTATAGAATAAATGGTGCCCTAAACCTTGACCCTGTGTATGTGTCAATGTGGCTGTGTATGATTCTGTGAGCATGAAAGACAATGTACCAGGTTGGTAATGCTAATTATCTTGGAAAATGAGCAGCTCCCCAAAAAGTCATTTTTATAGTAGCTTTGTTGAAGCAGCATTATTGAAAAGTCCCAGTTATGTAAAATAGTATGTATTTGCAGGTATACATGCCTGAAGAGATCAATGAAAGTAGGACCCTTGGTTTCATCAGCACCAGGGGACACCATCCACATTGCATTCTGTAATATAAATGCGGCACACGCCCCCCCCAATCCCCCGCCAGGGTTGTGCAGCTTTGCCGTCCTGCGTGAAGGGTGATCACTGAAGACTGACATGATTGTCTCAGCGTGTTATTACGTAATCATAAAAACAAGCATCTTTTTACAGTAGTGAATAGGGAAAAAATGTTTCCCCATGGTAACAGTTTTTCATTAGTAACAACTAGTGTATCAAATCGAAAAGAACACCGACTCAAGATGTGGGAAGCCTGAGTTTTGAGTTTCAGCTAAGTAGTCTGATCTTGCTGAGCCTCCCCTTTCTCAACCAGTGAATGGAGATCTTACTCTCAGCCTGTCTGCCTCTCAGAGCTGTCGGAGTGATTAAATAAAATACAGGTATAAAAGCATTCTAATAGATATTTAAACATAGGGATTATTCCCAGAACTAGACAGTGAGACTCAATAGAAGCTGCAACTAAGTCACCTAAGAGTATCTTGCTCAGTAAGGTTTCCTGGAATCATCAAACCCTAAGGACTAGTTATTTGTATGAAAAGATACTGGAAGTGCTTTGCTGACATTACAGAGACACCCTTGTATCTGACTGCTACTTGGAAGTATGAAGCTTGGAGAATAATCTTGGATTTTTGTTGCCAGATTGATGAGGTCCTGAGACAGGAAGACAAAGCCGAAGCCATGTCTGGCCACATTGACCAGTTTCTGATAGCCACGTTCATGCAGCTGAGGCTCGTCTACAACACACACATGGCGGACGAGAAGCTGGAGAAGGACGAGATCATCAAGCTGTACAGCTGCATCATCGGCAACATGATTTCGGTAAGGACACCGCTGCAGGCCACAAGCTCCCCTTCAGTCTCTCATCCCACCCAGTTCCAGAGCCTGCGTCCGTGCAGGTGATCCAGTGGTCCTGCCATTTGGAGAAATGTACAGGTGACCTCCACTGGGTGTGGGATGGCACTCCAGCTGACCTTGTTAGGATACAAAGTGAAATGCTTCTGTACTACCGAGAATTCTGTTTCTTGCCCATTTCTTCATCAGGCATGGTGGGCCCTGCTGGCTTTTCACATATAACTGCTCACATTAAATATACTTTTATAACAGGAGGGAAGCACACCAATTAATTACGGCTATTACTGTAGGTTTTGGGGAGTGTGGTGATATTTATTTTTCCTATTAATCCGAATTTTTAAAGACACAACAGTTTCCTAGAATAGCCACCCACGTTTATCTTCCTGGCCTAACGCCGTCATGATCCCACAGCTGTTTCAGATCGAGAGCCTGGCCCGGGAGGCCTCGACCGGAGTCCTGAAAGACCTGATGCACGGCCTCATCACCCTCATGCTGGACTCTCGTGTTGAAGACCTGGAGGAAGGACAACAGGTGATCCGCTCTGTGAACCTCTTGGTGGTGAAGGTTCTGGAGAAGTCAGACCAGACCAACATCCTGAGGTACATCTGTGCGCTCAGCATCACGGCCTAGAACAGCCTCTCTTATTACCCAGGGCGGCCCGAAGGCACTAGGTCCGCTGTAACTTTAAGTTTGCCTAATAAAATTGATTTATTACTCTTTCCTCAAGAACC
Organism: Tonatia bakeri; assembly: GCA_004024845.1. NCBI lineage: Eukaryota > Metazoa > Chordata > Mammalia > Chiroptera > Phyllostomidae > Tonatia > Tonatia bakeri. The sequence continues at coordinate 410,188 of PVIA01000036.1, forward strand.
AAAGGCATTCCCGCCTTAAACAGCAGCAACTAATAACTCAATAAGCCAGCCAATAAGCAGCAGTTTTGTAGGCTGTGTACATTTCTGTCAGTGACCAGTGACAATGAAAAATAGTGACAAGCTTTATCATTTACCAAGTGGTACATTTACAAGGCTTAAATGGTTGGTGTTTATTTTCTTAGTAACTGTCAAATAGTCAAAGGCAGTTTTTGATCCACGGGCTCTCAGTTGATTAGATGGATAGAGAATATTTACTCTTGGCCCTTCAGTTACTGATTGGAATTGGAATGCAGGTTTCAAACTTATTAATGCTATTTTGTTGGCTTTTTTCCCTAGTGCCCTACTGGTTTTGCTTCAAGACAGCCTGCTAGCAACAGCCAGCTCTCCCAAATTCTCAGAGCTTGTTATGAAGGTGAAGTTGAAATAATCTGATCTCTTTCAAAGATGCAAAACTTTATTAAAGTGTGAGGAAAGAGGAGTTGGAACTAAGACAGACACAAATCAAGATACACCTGAGAAACACATTGGTCTCCCTTCCGCCTTCCTCCGTTTACACCCCCAGCTCAGGCCCAAACAATCCCTGGCCTCAAACAGTGAAAAGGAAGAACTGTTTTGTAAATATCTCACCAATTCTCCTAGATTTGAAAGAAATTTAAATTCTTTTGGGGGAGAAAAGATACCTATAACCCAATAATATTTTGGTCTCTTTAATGGAAAAACTCCAAATGTACACTGTTGATACACTGTAATAGTGAAAAATATTTTGTCTTCTCGGGTTAGATTTGGGTATGTGATATGTCTGTCTTACTCTTAGGGACCAAGCAAACCCAAAAGAGAATTTCCACATCCTCTTATTATGTAAGGCTCCTAGCTCTAGGGAGCAGGCAGGAAGAATGTCTTGAGATTAGATGGATGGCTTGTCACACTTCAGCAGGTGACATGGTTGAAGTGAGTAAAATTGCTCATTTTCAGCAGCCACACTTGAAAGATATGATGTGCCACATTTATACCCCGGACTTCTTTTAGAAGTGGTCCCAGAGCTTAGGGAAGCTGGTGGGTGACAGACTTCCCTCATTCCTCAGTCATTCCCTCTAACTTTTCTTTTTTTTGATAGTGTCTCTGGAGAATGGTTCGACTGTTGCCTGACACTATCAACAGCATTAATCTGGACAGAATTCTTCTGGATATACACATTTTCATGAAGGTTTTTCCCAAAGAGAAACTAAAGCAGTGCAAAAGTGAATTTCCCATCAGGACCCTAAAGACGTTGCTGCACACGTTATGCAAATTGAAAGGGCCCAAGGTGAGTGAGAAGAGCCACGGGAGTTTGGGAGAGCGTCCTGGGAACGGCGCTTCTGCCATCGGACTGTGCCTGTGTCTCCCGCAGATCTTGGACCATTTAACCATGATAGACAACAAGAGCGAGTCTGAGCTGGAGGCCCACCTCTGCCGGATGATGAAGCACAGTATGGACCAGGCTGGGAGCAAGTTGGATAAGGAAACAGAAAAGGGAGCGTCTCGGATCGTGAGTATCCTGACTTGAAAGATGAAAGGGTTGAGGCTCTTTGGAAGTAACCATCTTCTTGAAGGCTCTGGGGTCAGCCCAGTGTCACTCTCCTATTGCAGTGCTATAACCGTTTCCACTCGCAAATTGCAAACATAAGCTGTTTTATGACTACATGCTTCTTGGTTCCTACAAAAGGTTTCTTTGTGCCTAAGACAGTCCACTGTGGGCTCTACTGGGGGAGGGACGGGCCAGATCCACCCTTCCTGTTTTCGTTGGGAACCTGAGACCGAAGGCCGCAGTGACACAGAGTGGTAGTGGGCCTGCCGCGGGCCCTGCAGCACAGGTGTTCCTGTCACCTGCAGGGACAAACCAGAGCAGTCTGGATGTTGAGCTCTTTCCGTACTTACCCAACCTGTGGTTTCTAAGTAGTAACTCAGGTCTAACCAACTAATGCTTGCTGTGTCTTTCAACTTCTCAGGATGAAAAATCATCAAAGGCCAAAGTAAATGATTTCTTAGCTGAGATTTTTAAGAAGATTGGCTCTAAAGAGAACACTAAAGAGGTGAGAGAAAAGGGTTGAGCCAGGTGGGGATCTGCGTTATGGAAAAGGGTCACTAACTAGCATCCACCCCCTTTCTGTATCTCAATAACCAGGGCCTAGCAGAGTTGTATGAATATAAGAAGAAATATTCAGATGCCGACATTGAACCATTTCTGAAAAACTCCTCGCAGTTCTTCCAGAGCTATGTTGAAAGAGGCCTTAGGGTGATTGAAATGGAGAGGGAGGGCAAAGGCCGTATTCCCACTTCAACAGGTACGGTTTCCTCTAGTGGCTCCAGGAATAAGTCAAATTAGCTTCCAGCTCAGCAGCCGGAGGTTTTGATTGGTTTACATTTATAACCGTACACCTAATGCTTAATGACCACCAGTAATGTTCACATTGCTACAGACAGTGGTCAGCTCCGTCTCCTGCATCATCAGCATTTGACAATGGCAAGCTTCCTGCCATCGAACTAGTTTCTCTCCTTGGCCTCCACCCCCCTTGCTGGCCTTCTTCCTGGGCCTGAAGTCTGTGCTGGCGTCCACTGGAGTTGAGTCCACGGTCATCTCTTCCTTCTCACTCTCACTCCCTCAGCGAACCCATCCACTGTCATCACTTCAGATGGCATTTGTGCTGGCAAGGCCCAGCTTTTTTGATGGGCAGCTCAGACTGCCTTCCTGACCTTGACTGATAGTTCCCATGACATTCTGCACTTGGGTTTCCAATAGACACCGTAAACCCAGCATGTCTAAGACTGAGCTCCTGCCCTTCCCCCAGACCTGCTCCGTTTGCATTCGTCTCCCTCGTGGCCTCAGTGCCTTTGTCCTTCTAGGGTGCTCAGACCCAAGGCTTCGGTCTGCTTTTCTTCTCTGTCAGGAGGTCCTTTGGCTCTCTCTGCAAACTACATGCAGAATCCACCCATGCTCCTCACCTCCGTGGCTGCTGCCTGGTCTGGATCGGAGCACTCCGCTCTTGCCTCCCTGTGTTATTTCCACACAGAGCATCAAAACAAGGCTTCTCAAACATTCTCCAAAGGCTCTCCCTTTCACTCTGCAAAAGCAACAACATGTGTGGGGTCCTACATTGTGTGGCCTCTGATACCTGTAGGACCTCATCTGCTGCTGCCCTCCCTGACTTTCACTGCACCCCAGCCCCACTGGGCACGCACCTCCTTAAGGCCTTTGCACGGCTGTTTCTTGCCTGTAGATTGATCTTCCTCCAGACAGCCTGGGACTGGCTCCATTTCCTCCTTGAGGTCTTTGTTCAACTACTATCTCAATGAGCTCTTACTTAAAACTTGCGGCCTACCCTTCACCCTCCTACCGTACAATGTAGGGTGGAAAATTCACAAGGGTAAAGACTTTTTTTGTCTGTTTTGCTGCCTGGCACATAGTAAACACTCAGTGCATATTTGTTGAATGATATGAATGAATGCTTAGCCTTACATTAAGCTGAAATGTTTCTGTTCCCACAGTAAAAAAGCCAGTGTCGGAGAGTTACTGCTCACATGACCCAGAGACAAAGGAAGACTTAGGAGGTGTCAGTTAATAGAAAATAGCTGTCCAGAGCCTTAAACCCAAGAAGGACCCAACTGCAAAGGTTCCCTCTGACTGCGCAGAGTAGAACGCACTCGCTTGTCCTGCATTTCACTCTTTCTGAGGCCAGGCAGCCTTGCCTGCTCTTACGTTCTGGAATTTGTTTGCCTGTAATACTGAGTTCCAGTGCGGTTTTCAGATTCCACTCATGTCTCTCTCACCCTGTGCCTTGCTGGGCAGAAGCTTCAGTTGTGTTCTCAAGTCACTTGTGTCGTTGTTCGCAACACCGCACGGTCTTTCTCTGGAACCGGGGTGAAATGTCTGACAGCACACCCCCGGAGGACAGAGCGCGGTTTGGCCGATCAGGGTGAAGCCTCCTTTCCTCATTCCCAAAGTCCTCTCCACTGATGTGCGACACTGGATCAACGCTGCAGGCCTGAACAGCACACTGCTGCGACACAGGCCCGCGTCCCCGCTCTTCACTGAACGCTCTCACGCCTTAGCTGCCCGAGCGCCGTCAGTATTGGTGTTCCGTTATTCTCCCTTCGGGCTCCCCTCTCAGTGTTCTCGTTGCCATGTCTAGTGGCTCATTCCCTGGGTACCGTAGGGAGTACGTCTTCCCTGTACTTGGTCTCTTTAGCTTATGTAATGCGTTTTTATTAATATCAGATCGGTCCTTTTAGATGTCTGCACGTTGTGTGATTGTTTCTTCTCAGAAATTAAGGAGCTGTGATGGATTCTTTTAGTTTTGGTTTCCCCCTCTGGTACCAGCATACTGATCTCCGTGCTGGGATCACAGTTCCGAGTTCCCAGCCCTCTGGCTACCTGTTGGGCATCTCGGTTTCCCCCTCTTCCCCGTGAATGTCCTGCAGGCCTGAGCCCCTCTCTGTCCTCTCCAGTTTGAATAAGAGCTTTCCCCCGTGTCACGTGGCCTGAACCTGGTCTGACTCTTTCAAACATGTAAAGCCCGTGGGTGGTCCTCTTGGGCACTGGCCATACACTCGGGAGGGGTGAGGCTTTGGGACCACCCAGGTCCACTGCAGGGCCGCGGCATACGCCCTGCACAGCCCGGGATAGAGGTGCACGCCCAGCTGACACCTCCTCTGTGTCCATTCTCAATTCTCAGTGTGCTTATCTCGTGCATTCCTGAGCCCCCTTAGTTACCAGCTCCAGGCTGACTTAGGTGGACTTCTGGTCATAAAGCACAGTGGCGGCCTCCAAGCCCTACGTTGCTCCCTTTGCTGGCAGATTAACGAGGGCAGCCTAGAAGCAGGGGGAGCACGTGTCTGCATATCCTCTCTCTGTCTCCCCCAGGCATCTCCCCTCAGATGGAGGTCACGTGTACGCCTGCCCCCACAAGTGTGGTGTCCTCCATAGGCAACACGAACGGAGAGGAGGTGGGACCGTCTGTCTACCTGGAAAGGCTAAAAATCCTCCGACAGCGATGTGGTCTGGACAACACCAAGGTACTGCTCCTTCCCGCCCCTGTGGGCCAGGGCCGGGCTGACCAGAGGAGCGGCCCAGTCTCGGTAAGTGATGTTCCGGGGCCACCTCCGGACCTTCCGCAGCGTTTCCCCTTCTCTCGACAGCAGGACGACCGGCCTCCGCTGACCTCTCTGCTCTCCAAACCAGCCGTCCCTGCCGTCGCCTCCTCCACGGACATGCTGCACAGCAAACTCTCCCAGCTCCGGGAGTCCCGGGAGCAGCACCAGCACTCGGACCTGGATCCTCACCAGACTCACCCTTCGGGGACCGCGACCACGGCCTCCTCGTCCACAGCTAACATCGATGACTTGAAAAAGAGACTGGAGAGAATAAAGAGCAGTCGCAAATGAAGCCGCCCCTCCCGGCCCCCGCAGCTTTAGTTTACTAAACTAGAGTCCTCATAGTTTACAGGGGCCTCGGCGGGCCTGGCGTACGCGAACTGGTCATTTGCATCCACCGCGGATCTGGGGAGGAGTCACGGCACAAGTGTTGTACATACTCCGCTTCTCCATCAGCGCCCGCCCCTCTAGGAGACTGTCTGTGTATTAGCTTAGTGTACAGACTTGTAAACAGCTGCCCTCCGCTCAGCTCAGACTAGGTTCCGTGCCCTTTTCTTTTTACTTGCTCATTTGTAAAGTTGTCTTAATCTTTCCTACCTTTTAACTATTAGGGCCCCTTTAATGATAGTCTTCCTTTGAGTTTGTGAGCTCTTCTCCTTGTAGCCCTGAAGGGTCACTGTATTCTGTATGAATGCATGGCATGATACAACTAATTTAAGAGTCTTTTATAAATAAAGTTTGCATTAACTATACCTGTCTCCCAAGGTACTCCATGTCGGGGAGTGCTGGGAACTTTCCTGTCACTCGTTCTAGGGACCAGCTGGGAACTCAGCCTGTCAGAGAAAGATTAAAACGGCTTGCCTACGGAGCCCCACCCTGTCTCGGGTCAGACTCACACCCTCTTCGCTCTTTGGGAACAGAAGGGACTCACCTCTCCTGCCTTCCCCGCGCAGCTCCTGGGGGGGCAGAGAACTCACCCTCCCCTGCTCCGAGGTTGGGCCATGGCTTCCCTCCCACCATCACTGTGGTTCCAAGGAGCTCGTAAGCGTCCTGCTTCATTGCTGCCCAAATGCTCAGGAGACTGCGCCCAGGGCCAGCTGGGTGGCAATGGTTCTCACACACAACTGTCTGGGTCACTAGCCTAAAGGATTGAGGGCAAGGGGGGCTTCCAGGCTTCTGGGCTTCCTGCCTGGTGACTGGAGTCTCCCTGAGTCGCACCACAGTTGCTTGGAGAAGCTCAGTGGGAGTGAAGCCCCCAAAGGCAGCGGAGGAGTCACCGCTGGAGTGAACGCACAGGGTCTCCCTCCAGAAACCGAAACACTCGGCCATACTAAGGTTCTGGATTCAGATGGGAGATGTTTGGGCCAATCATCCAGCCAAGGCGTTTTCTAGACTCCCTTTTGTTCAGGAAATGAAAGGCTGATGGAAAATGAGTTCTTCCTTGATTCCAGTCGTGGTTTTCAGGTGGCCCCGACGCCGCCTGCAGTGGAACGTGCCTGTCTCCCTCAGGACGGAACGCGGGAGTCGCTGACAGGACGGTGGAGGCGGGTCTGTGCCCCCGTGGAAGAGCACGTTTAGTCAGCAGCTGTGCTGGGGTCTGAATTCGCTAACTCGGAAAAGCAAAGTGCAGGAGCTCATAGTGCCAGCAGCTGTCACGAGGGAGGCAGTCTGGTGAGAGGCGCGCCCTTGCTCAGAAAGCAGGTTTGGGTATGATAACTCTTAGTCTGTCCTCCCTGCTCTGTCAAAGCTCCGGGCTGCGAAGACCTGCAAGCTCCCTGAAGGCCCCGTTTGTACTCTGCTTTCTGGCCAACCAGAACCAAAGAATGAGGGCAAGGAACTCAGTCCTACGTCTGTTCCCTGACGTATTAAAAATGGGAAGGGGAAAAAACGGGGAGCAAATGTACCTACCTTAGGTCCCTTCACACTTCCCCTCCGAGCTCAGGGATGACCCTGCTCAACAGTCCTCCAGACAGTCACCAACTGATCGGCATTTCACACCAAGTGAAACTCACTGTCACCCACACCTGTCGGCTGTAGTGCCCAGTTCCCCGAGTAACATACACGCACCCAACAGGAATGGCAGTATGTACAGAAAGGTCAAGTGAGCTGAAAGCATATAAGGATATAAGTGACCTAAATAACAAGTGAAACGGAATGTTTAAGAATATATCTCCCTTCTCATCCAGGAGTGGCACCAGCTCTGCCTCAGGGGCCCGTGAACAGCCCTGGGAGCTTGGAGGCTCACATTCACTTTTATTGAGAACTGTAGTTTTAGGAACAAACCATAGAAATAATTCCCTGGATTGGTTTCTGTGATCTTACAGTGAGGAGCCCAGAATGGGGGTGGCCCCCTAACTTCCAGATTGTTCGATGACCTTTCGTATCCACTTCTTCAGGCGGAACACATGTGTGTAGAAGCCATATTTCCCATCCCTGTCACAGCCTTCACCCCACGAGACGATGCCCATTTGATACCAGCGGTTGTTAAAGGGGCTCTGAGGAAGAAACACAGGGTTTCCAATAGTCAAGTCCAAGGTAATGTCAGCATTACCCTATCAGGCAACTGTTTCTGAACTTGGGCCCATCCTGACCTACCCCACCAGAACATCCACCCCCAGCTCCTGGACTTCAGAGAAGCTAGCTTACCTTCATGACAAATGGTCCCCCACTGTCACCTTCACAAGCATCCCCTCGTTTCCCTTCATTGGGCTTGTAACCTTGAAAGAGAACAGCAGTACTCAGGAGCACGACTCACACTCCAGCCCCTTCAGGAGACACACCAGGAAGTGTTCATGTGACCCCTTCTAGTCACACTCGACTCTCCTCGCTTCCCTGCACCCATTCCAATTCTTTTGCAAATCTTGTCGGCTCTCTTCTCAGCATGGGTCCTGTATCCAGCCACTTCCCACCACTTCTACCCCTGGTCACACCACCTGCACTTCTACCTGGAACTAATGCTGCTTTTCTGCACCTACAACCAATTCTGCACCCAACAGGCAGAAGGGTTTAAGTATCTTAGGTTTACAGGTAGCTGAGGACAATGGTGGCTGCCTTTGTCCAAATTCCCCACATATCCTCCACAAACAATCCAGAACAACACGAACAAAAAAGCTACACAAAGAAACCACACCTTCAATATACCGAGAATATACAGAACACCCAAATTTCAAATCCACCTGACATCTAATTGTACACCTAATCTTAAAACTTACGTGCAAATGGAGATAAAATACCTACTTAGATTTTTTTTAAAAATCAAGTGCAATTTAAATATAAACCCAATTGAAATGTAAACCCTTGTAAATAACCCCAAATCTACAAAGTGAATAGATAAAAACTAAAGAGATCCATCCAAAGATACTATAGGGAAATAATAAGTGCAAAAAAAACCTCAGCTAATAAAAATTCTCCCCCAAAACATAACCATGAAACAGAAGAACACTGGAACTGAATTAAATTTCCTCAAGCAAAATTTTACAACGTGACAAAACACCTTGACTCAGAAATTCAAAAATGTAAAATAAATGGGCAAAAGAGTAAGAAGAAATACAAACCAAAAAAGTGGTTGAAATGGAATTCAGACCAAAGAAGCAATTTGAGTCCCTCAGGAAGAATAACAAAACATGAAAAAGAACTAATATCTACATCACAGAAATGCAAGGAGACCGAACGCACAGACTGAGAGGTCCCTGGGCACCTGGCACGCCGACCTGCCACTCTCCGCCCTCAGGCGCGCCCTGATAAAGCTGTTAGAGAGGCCACAGGGACAAAGGGAAACCCTCGAGGCATCCAAGTGAAACAACCGAGCACTTCACCAGGTCCAAACAGTTCCACTGACATTGGACTTTTCAGAACCAATACACAAAGCCAGCAATAATCAAGATATATTTCCCAAAAATCCACGGAAGGAAAACGTGGCCGTGGATCCTGTGTGCTCCCAAACAGACTGTCGGGTATCCGGGTGGCAGAAAAACAATGCATAAGAACTCAGGAAATCCAGGGACTTCCGGGCAAGATGGAGGCATAGGTAGACACACTGTGCCTCCTCGCACAACCAAGATAAGGACAACAACAATTTAGATACAGAATAACAACCAGAACTGACAGAAAACTGATCTGAATCGAAATTGGACAACCAAGAAGTTCAAATAGACATGTTCATCCAGACCAGTACAAGGGGCGGAGTCGGGCAGCCAGGCATGAGGTGCAGTGCGGAGAGCAGAGAGCATTGGGACTGGACGTGTAAGGCATCCAGGACACACAAGACCATAGCAGGTGGACCCTGAGTGCGCAAGCAGCAGCTGGCAGACCCTGGCCAAGGGGTGGCAACCAGCAAACCCAGCGAGGCCGTGATAGTGAAGCAAGACACTGCGCACAACCCAGGATCACAGCGCTGGGAAACAGAGCCTCGGGGCACTGATTGAAAACACCTATGGGGGTTGAGCTGCAAGGAGAGATTCCCAGCCTCACAAGACAGGTCCTTGGAAAGTCCCATGGGATGCACAAGCCCACCCACATGAGAATTGGCACCAGAGGGACCTCGTTTGCTTGGGGGAAGCAGCAGAAGGGACTGAGGTCCAGTGGAGAGAGGAGCAAGTGCCATTGTCCCCTCCTGAACCCCACCTCCACACATTGTGGGATCACAACCCAGAGACTGGGGTTCCCTGCCCTGGTGAACACCTACGACTCTGCCCCTCATATGTAACAGGTGCGACCAGACCAAAGGGGGTGGGGAGGAGATGGCTCAAACAGAATTGAAATCTCCAGAGCCAGTTCTTTTAAGCGACCGAGAGATAGCCAACCTATCAGATGCACAGTTCAAAGCACTGGTGATCAGGATGCTCACAGAATTGGTTGATTTTGGTCGCAAATTAGATGAAAAAATGAAGGCTACAATAAGTGAAATGAAGAAAAATGCACAGGGAGCCAATAGTGATGGAATAAAAGCTGGGTCTCACATCAATGGAGTGGACCAGAAGGAAGAAAAAAACATACAACCAGAAAAGAATGAAGAAATAAGAATTTTAAAAAAGTGAGAAGCTTAAGAACCTCCAGGACATCTTGAAACATCCGAATCATAATGGTACCAGAAGGAAAAGAGGAAGAGCAGCAAGTGGAAAACTCATTTGAACAAATAATAAAGGAGAACTTCCCCAATCTGGCAAAGGAAATAGACTTCCAGGAAGTCCAGGAAGCTCAGAGAATCCCAAAGAAGTTGGACCCAAGGAGGAACACACCAAGGCACATCATAATTACATTACTCAAGATTAAAATGAAGGAGAGAATTCTAGAAGCAGCAAGAGATAGACAGTAACCTACAAAGGAGTTCCCATCAGACTATCAGCTGATTTCTCAAAAGAGACCTTACAAGAGGGGCTTGAAAGAAGTATTCCATGTCATGAAAGGCAAGGACCTACATCCCAGATTGCTCTATCCAGCAAAGCTTTCATTTAGAATGGAAGGGCAGATAAAGTGTTTCTCAGATAAGGTCAAGTTAAAGGAGTTCATCATCACCAAGCCCTTATTTTATGAAATGTTAAAGGGACTTATCTACGAAAAAGAAGATTAAAAAACATGTATAGTAAAATGACAGCAAATTCACAATTATTAACAAACACACCTAAAACAAAAACAAAAAGAAAAAGAAACTAAGCAAACAACTAGAACAGGAACTGAACCACAGAAATGGAGATCACACAGAGGGGTAGCAATGGGGGAATGGGAGGAGGAGAGAGGGGGAAAAGGTACAGAGAATCAGTAGCATAGATGGTAGGTATAAAATAGACAGGGGGAGGGCAAGAATAGTATGGGAAATGTAGAAGCTAAAGAACTTATGACACATGGACATGAACTAAAGGGGGGGAATGTGGGTGGGAGAGGATGTGCAGGGTGGAGGGGAATGAAGGGGGGAATGGAACAACTGTAATAGTATAATCAATAAAATATATTTAAAAAATAAAGATTAAAAAAAGAAATAAAAAGAACTCAGGAAATCCTCCACTCGAAACCCTTCTTGAAGAACTGACATGCAGACGAGCTTCATCCAGCTGAGACGAATGCTTCAGCAAAAAAAACTGTTCCTACAAGTAGGAAAAAAATGCAGCTAAAAATGAGAGGAGAAAAGGGAAAGTAAACTCAGCGACTGTTGAGAGCTTATAGGTGGGAGAACCATGAAAAGATTACATAAGAAAAGGAACTAAGGGTGTTCCAGAAAGGTGTGAGTCCAAAGATAATCAGTAGAACAAAAACGTAACCTTCCTAAACAAATATATTTTTTGAAAGAAAAAATCATATAGGGAAAAACATAGCAAATGAAACATAATACATGTAAATATTATAAAATAATGAGTTAATACTCATTCAATCATATACATATGTAAATGGGCTTAACTTATTATAAAACAAAAAGTTTTTAACTTGACTCAAAGCAAGACTCAACTATGCTATATCTGTATATACAGATTATATATAGGTATATAGAGAGATATATAGACAGATATATAGATATATATAACAGACCGTGATCCATAAAAGCTATAATTAAAGAGATGCGCAAAGGTTTATCAGACCAGTGGAAACAAAAACGGAGCAGGGATAGTGACCCTGAAATTGAAAATAAAGGACATATTTAAAGCTAAAAGCCACAATTACAATGAGTAAATAACAGTTACAATTATCTGCACCAAATAACAGGAATCATATTTATAAAGTTAAAAACAAACTGTAAGCAATGCAAGGAGACAGAAATACATTAATAATAGAATTTAACACACCAAACTCAGTACAAAACAGCAAGTGAACTGAAAATAAATAAGGATATAAATGCTGTAAGTAACAAGTGACAAGGTGCAATTATGACTATATACTAAACGGCATGCATAAGTGAACACACCTACACACCTTGAACACCTATGTACCATTCACAGAAATCAATCCAAAGCTGTCTCAAAACAAAATCAGTTCCATAAAGTAGAAATATTACAAATAATACTCTCAGATTATAATGCATCCAAACTCAAAATTATTAACAAAATCAAAATACAAATGGCCCCTCCCATCTGGGAATTTAAAAACCACCTATTAAACAACTCTTAGGTAAAAGACAAACACAAACTAAAATTACAGAATTTCTAAAAAAAAATTGCCCTGGCTGGTGCAGTTTATTGGATTGAATGCCAGCCTGCAAACCAAAAGGTCACCAGTTCGAGTCCCAGTCAGGGCACATGCCTGGGTTGCTCGGACCAGGTCCCCAGTTGGGGGCATGAGAGAGGCAACCAATCACTGTTTCTCTCACACATTGTTTCCCTCCCTCTCTTTCTCCCTCCTTTCCCCTCTCTCTAAAAATAAAATATTTTTAAAAAACAAATTAATTAATTAACCAAAGTATCAGCTCAAAAGGTTAGAAAGAGAACAAAGTAAACCCCAAAAAGCGTAAGAAAAATTTTGAAAAAGTAAAAGCAAAAATTAATGAGCTAGAACATTGAAAAATAAGCCTAATTAATAAGCCAAATTCCTAGGTAGCTTTTGCTTATTTTTGCCACCACTAGCTAATTTACTCAAGAGAAATATAAATGTATGAAGTAAGGTGCCAAGGAGAAAAAGTCCCAGTACACCGCATCAAGGCGGAAAGGTACCAGAGAGACCTGGACAACCGGGGAGCCCGTTTCTTGTCCTTGGATAAGATGACTCAACAGCAGAGAGATGCCGGTTCTTCCTAAATTAATTTCTAAATAACAAAATCCTGATAAACATTCGGACAGTCCTTTTTACAAAGCTAGACAAGGTCATACCAAAGTTCACATGGAAAAACAAATAAGCAAGAATTTCCAGGAAAATTCTGGAAAAGAAAAACTATGAGAAACGAGCCCCACCAGATGCTAAAGCACACTCGAAAGCCTCCGTAATTAAAATGAGACAGTGCTTTATTACAATGAACAACAGACCAAGAGAACCAAATAGAACGTCTTCTGAAGGGCACGTAGAAATCTAGTGTGTGGCAAGGGCGAGCTCGAAGACAGGATTTTTAGTAAATGGTGTGGCCAGCTGGTGAACCATCTGGGAAAAGATCGATTCAACCCTCACCTCGCTGCACACACAAGCACAAAGTCCAGACAACCCCGGGACCTGCGTGTGGAACAAGGGAACCACGTGCCGGACAGCAGCATGTGCTTTTCTCTGCCACCTGCGCACAAGCAAGGGTTTTCTGACTCTGTTAAAAAATATGACAGCATAAAAGTTTTTAACTGGGTGACAAAAGTAATAAAGATTAAAAAACCAACATAGTGGGAGAAAACATTTGCAAAACGTATCACAAATAAAGGCCTAATATCACTAATAGGTGAAGAACTCTTTTTTTAAAAAAAGATTTTATCTATTTATTTTTAGAGGGAAGGGAGGAAGAAAGAGAGGGAGAGAAACATCAATGTGTGGTTGCCTCTCACATGCCCCCTACTGGGGACCTGGCCCAAAACCCTGCATGTGCCCTCACTGGGAATAGAACTGGAGGCCCTTGGTTCACAGGCCAGCACTCAATCCACTGAGCCACACCAGCCAGGGATAGATGAAGAACTCTTAAAAACTGATGGGAAAGGGAGAAAAATAGGCCAAAAAATTGGACAGATAATTCACAAAAAATGATATAAAAATGGTCAACAAGCATATGAAAAGATGTTCAAGTGGAAATGATCTAAATGCCCACATACAAGAAATGGTTGCATAAACTATGGGGATAACCACGTAATGGGGTATAAAAATTTTTTTTAATAGCCACATTAAAGAGTAAGGAAAAACTGTATAACCAATATAGAGTGAATTTCCAGACTGCATGAAGTGCAAAAAAAAAAAAGCAAAGTGCAGGAGAATAGGTATAGTATGCTACCCTATGCACAAGAAAAGGAAGTAAGAAAACACACGTGTCTGTTTATGCGTGCGAAGGGAACACAGGAAGAATAAACCGTGAGCTACCGACAAGGGCTAGCTACCGGGCCTGGGCGGAGACAGGGCGGAAAGGATGGCGTGGGAACAGGGTAGGAGGGAAGGGGAGTGTCAGTTCTCCGGGCACCTGTTTCAAAATGTCTGAGTTTTACAACCATTTGCATACTCCGGAAGTAAACAAATAGGAACAACAAAGATGGGAGGGGCCCCAAATTAGACACAGCTTTAAATAACGCAGAGGTGGGGTGGGGCTGGGGGTCAGAGAAAACTAGCCCAGGTCACTTTGAACACAGTAGGTCAACCGCGTGTCCTCGGGCCAAGGACAGGAGCGGCTGCAGAAAGGCTGAACTCCAGTTAGCAGGATTGACTGTCTCGGCTACGGAGGAGTTAGTTCTGAAACTGTATTCTGGTATCAATCAAATAAGCAAATACATGGTGGAGAACAGGAGTAGGGTTTCTCACCGTCAACCAAGAGTTATAAAGTGTACAAGGGGAGAAGTTAACCCTGTTGGATGGCTAGGAGAGGCTTTGTTCTGAATTCATGGCTTTAGATAGACAGACAGACAGGAAAAGTAGGTATAGATGTTGGTGTGCATGACAGACATTTCTAGTGCTTCTGCCAGAGAGGGCCTAGACACCCTGACACCGCAGTAGCAATGCACTCGCCCGTCCCCCCAGATCCTGACTTCTAAACACCCGCAGGAGGAAAGTCAGATGGACCAGGAACAGCTTGCTGGGCCAAAAGTAAGAAAGCACCCAGACAATGACAGGGACAGCTCCCAAAGTCTCAGATGCCAGGTCGCAGTGACTCCCCCAGCCATTCCAGGGATCATCTGAACATCAAAACAGATAATGACAATAACAAGTTACCACCCCTGAAGTAAAGTAAGGCCCCATAAGGCCACAGTGATGCAATGAAAGAAAGGAGCTGTCTTCCCTACCATGAAAAAGTAACTAATAAGTGCAGAAATGACAGAATTAGAAAAGCACCATTGTAGTTGGGAGAACGATTTGATGAGAAACAGGATAAACAGTGTCAAAGTTTCTCCCCATAAGATATTTACTGATTCTAAAGGGGAAAGCAGAACTTGACAGTGAGAAACCTGGCAGAGGCAGACACCACCTTCACCCAGAGGTCAGAGTCAAGCTCACCAGCTGTGAGACATAAGGACGCCGTGCGCATGCGGATGGGACAAGCCAAGGACTCAGCGTCACTGAGCCTGAATCCCATTGCGAGGAACCTTAGCCAGGCCCAGTGTTGGGCCAACCTGCAGATTCACCAGCCTGTGCTCACTGAACACGTCAAGGTCACGGAAGACAAGATTAACAGTTAAATACAGTGGCAATCCTGCACTGGATCCCAGATGAGAAACACATTTTTTGTCTTTCGCTATAAGAGACGTTAGCAAGTAGGACAGTGGAAAACATTTGAATAGCGTCTGCAGACAAGACAACGGCTTTGTGTCATTATGAATTTTCTGATGCAGTGACTCCACTGCGGTCCTGTAAGACGGCACCCCTGTGGTTTTGGAGACGCTCAGCCCGCTGGGTGGGAAGGCCCCCTGGGTACAGCTCCCCCTCTAACAGTGTGCGTGCGCGCACACACCGCACCGAGCAGGGGGCAGGGTCTCACTGGTGGTGCACAGGAGTTCTTTGTATTATTTTTGCAACTTTTCTATGAGTCTGAAATTACACTAAAATGAAAAAAATTTAATTAAGTTAGGTCATTTATTCACCTGTCCCAAGCCCTCCAATCCCTGCTTATCTCAGTAAAAGCCTGAGTCCTTCCAGGCCCTAAGAAAAGTGCCCACCTCTGCCTGCCTGCCTGTCTCCCCTCCTCCACTGCCGTCCTTCCAGCGTTTACTGCTGAACTCAGCCCCTCAGGCCTCCCTGCTCCTCCTCAGGAGCACCAAGCACGCCTCCCCTCGGGGCCTTTGCACCTGCTGTCCCCTCAGCCTGCAGCACGCACTGCCTAGACTGACTCACCCCTTCAGTTCTCCCAGACTCTGCTCAGACATCACCTCCGAGAGGGCTTCTCCAGCCTTCTACAGTCACTCTGCGTGGAAGGCCACCCGACCCCACCTCTCTCACCCTGACTTTCCTCTGCCTCATTTCTCTTCCTAGCAGGGATCACTCCTTTGGGTCTGTTTCCGGACGCTCGCTTGCTCCCTCTAGGAAAGCAGCTCTCTGAAGACACAGGTAGGCGCGTTTGGGTCCTTGCTGTGCGCCCTGAACCACTGCGTGGGACACAGGAGGCGCTCAGGAGGTATTTGCTGAAGGCCTGAGCAAACGAATGGCTTTTTCTCCCCCTCCCATGGCCTCTGGCTGCTCCCTGCGCTCACACGTACTGACAACTTACCCAGGGCCTGACACCACAGCTAACACGCTGTACACACTTCCTGAACCCTCACACAGCCTTCTGGAATAGAAGCTGTTATCTCCATTTTATAGAGAAAGAAACTGAGCGCCAACAAGTTCAGCGGCTTTGCCCAAATTCATGTGGCTTGTAAGTGACAGGAGCCAGGACCTGACCAGGTCTGTGCTCTTAAGACGTCTCCACTCTGCGTACCCCCCCTCCGCCCCCTGCCACCCCGGGGCCCTGCTGCTCCTCCTGCCGGCCACCCCAGGGACTTGCCAGCACAGAACATGTTGTCGGTGACGTGGATGCGGGTGGAGGCCTTGCAGACCGACCGATCCACGATGGGCAGGTTCACCACCTGCAGGACGCTGGGCTGCGCCTCGGCAGTGGTAGTCCACACCTCCTTCAGGTTGCCCCAGCCGGTCACCCGTCCTTTGTATCCAGCCTGGAGCAGCCTTTGGGAAAGGGAGACAGACCTGGTAAGAACCCACCACTCGGGGAGCCTCTGGCCCCAACATCCTCCCTCAGAAACCTGAACCTCAAACACCAGCGCAGAAACTGAGGCCTGGGAAAGGGAAGGACAGCTGTGAGGCAGGATCAGGCAGGCCCAGAAAGCAGCCCACACTCCTCGGCTAAGGCTGCCCCACCCTGCCCCCACCACCCCCACCGGCTGCCCCACCTGGCTGCCGTCAGCTTGTCAGGCAGGCACACAGGGTGGATGTAGTTGCTGAAGGTGATGGGCTTCCTGAGCTTCAGCAGGGCGATGTCGCGGTCCAGGGTGTCCCTCCAGTTGTACCTGGGGTGGATGTGGATCTTTTCCAGCATGGAGATCTTTTCCATGCCTCGCTCATACCTGCGCAGATCCCAGCAGAGAAATGGAGAAGCCATAAGCCACTCAGTAAAAGACGGTGGTTCCCTGAGGAAGGAAACTGCTTGCCCTTGGGTCTGGGAGCTAGGGGGACCAGTGGACCATTAGCGCGGTGACACTTGGCAGCTCCCTGGCAGCTTCTTCCTGGCCTGAAGCTGCACTGGACTTTGTTGTCAAATAGTGTGGGCAGACAGGAGAGAAGCAGGCAGTCGCTCTGGTCCAAAGAGTCTCTTTTCAGAAGCCACCCCTGGGCTATGCCCTGGGCCTGCAGGGGAGCTAAGGGCAGGACGGGATGTCGCTCTCTGCAAAGTCCTAGTTTCTCTGACTCTAGCTCCAAGCCTAGATCAGGACGTGGCCACCTGGACTCTGCAGCACAGGATGCTGGGTTTCCCGCTGCGAGAGACCTACAGCCCTGGTTCACCACCACCCCCCCAGAGCACCGGAGCCCCTCCCATCTCTCCGGAGGGCTGAGACCCCCGCCAACTCCTGTGGGCCCCGGTTCTGTACCTGGTGCGGGAATGCTTGCCAATGCGCACCAGAAGGTCATCTGTCGTGAAGTTCTTGTCCCAAGGTGGATACAGGATGCAATGGGCAGCAGTGAGGACCCAGCGGTCACTGAGGAGGCTGGCTCCGCACAACAGCTCCTGGGGAGTCTTCCGGAAAAGCATCACCTGCCTGGGAGGGGGGACAGGATGCGTTAGATAGGGCTAGGGAGCTGCCCCTCCACCAGCCCTAGACGCAGAAAGTCCCTTTGTTTTTAAGAACTAACTGGACAGAACTGCCTGCTGGGCCCAGACCTCAGACCTGGCCACTTCTGGGGACTGGGGCTTCCTGCTTGTGCACCCCTCCCCAGCTTCTTCTAGTTCAGAGTTGCACTGCTTAGCCCACCTCTGGGGTCAAGTTCTGCTGTGGGCTTTACCCCAGTTCTACTGACCCCAGAGCTGTCCATTAGCAGTGCCACTTAAACTCCCTGAGCCTCTGCGATGCCTTCTGCAAGTAATAAACCCAACCTCAAAAGGCTGCTGTGAGGCTGAGGAGGTGCTGGCGCTGGGCTCTTGTTAAGGCAAGCCTAGGCCTGTGAGGGGAAAGAAGTCTCCTGGGGGGCTGGGGGGCGGGGGGGGGGAGGACGGGGGCGGGACTCCAGCCAGAGGGAAGGTAGCTGGGGTCAGGGACGCACCAGGGCGCCAGGCCCTTCTCCGCGTCCCAGCCCTTCACGATGCGCCCGTCGACGTAGGACTCCAGAAGCTCCTCCTCTGTTTTGTCCTCCAGCGACTTCTGCTCGAACAGCGGCCGCAGCCCACAGTCTGTAGAGCGGAGCGTGCTGGCAGTGAGGGGCGGGGCGTAGCGCAGGGCCTGCCCCGCCGCCGGCACCCACCTGCCGGGCACCTCACCTGCCTCCCCAGCGCCGAAGGTCTTCTCATTGAAGAAGGGCTGGAACTCTTCGGCAGTGGTGCGTCCCTGGACGGCCACGTTTGAGTCCTCATCTGGCTCATCGCCTGTCACGTCTTCCACCGACTCCTCTGCAGGGACCAAGGCACCGTCTGGGACAGGATCCAGACGCCCCTTGCCCACCCCCTAGACCTCCCCCAAGCCCTGGGCCCCCCTCAGAGACAGCTGGTGTAGAGCAGGGGTGTCAAACTCATTTTCACATCAGCCTCGCGGTTGCCTTCAAAGGGCCTAATGTAACTTTAGGACTGTAGAACTGTAACTACTCCTTAACAGTTAAACAAAAGCTCGGCACTGCTGCTGGGTAGAAACAAGGTGCTGGGCAGAATAAAACGAGGTGGAGAGCCCAATTCCACCCGAGGGCCTTGTGTTTGCCACCTGTGAGGTAGAGGTTAGGAGTGCAAGTGGCGCCTGGGTTACCAGGCAACTTAACCTTGGGGCTTCACTGTTCTCAGCTGTGAAATGGGGCTAGAACCTATTCCCACCTGGGTAATGGAAGGCTGTAGTGAGTGCGCGCACGCGCGTACGCACGCTCATGCGATCGCACGCTTGCACGCACGCGGTAACCCTTAGATTAGGGAAGGCTGTTCTCCTGTTCCCTCCAGGTTCTGTCGCTTGGCCTAGGCCCGCAGCCCTGGCCTCTCACCGCAATATTCCAGGTCGCAGTACTCGAAGGGGTCAGGCCTCCCGCTAACGTAGCACCAGGCGCCCTCCTCGTCCCCGTCTGGGTTGCGACAGAAGTTCTCCACCAGCGGCACAGCTGGGCTGAAGTCCTGGTTGTTGCTCAGGGCCTTGGCCTGCTTGCTGGCCCAGTCCAGGCATTGGGACCCATGCATGGTCACCGCCAGGCGACCCTGGTAATACTGGCCACGCTCAGGGACACACTGGTCTGCTGGAGGTGACAGCTTCACCGAGGAGCCTGCTGAGCGTGGGATCGGCTCCACAGTGACATGTGCTGTGCCTGGTGGGTGAGGAGGCAAAGGAGCAGAGTGGGTGGGACCACACGTGGAGCCAGACCTCCGAGCCCTGAGGCCCTTCCTAGCAGCCTTCTCCCCATGTGACCTCAGGTAACCCTGCCTGAGCTTCCATTCGCTTGCCTATGGGAGGGGTCAGTGATGCCGTTCTTGCAGGCGTGTTGAGAGGTTTAAGCATAATAAACGCCACTGATGTCTGGTGCCTCATAAACCAGAGATGGTAACCAGGGTCCACCCCTGTAATCCACTTCAGGCTATCTGTAGTCTGAAGATAGACTACAGTAGCGACTGCCTGGAGTTTTTAAAGAAGGATTCTGTGTTTTCACAGGGGTGCAGAGGGAAATATAGGAGGGTGATGAAGGATCTCCATGCTGGACAGCAGGTCAGTTCTCAGCATGCTTTCTCCACCTCTTGACCTTGACCCTGTGGTTCCTCTGGCCAGTTGGCCATGGGCAGAAGCAATGGCCAGTTCTAAGCCTCGGCCTGGAGACATGTCGTGTACCAGCCTGCTCACCAGCTTGCACGCCAGCGGTCACCACAGGAAGGCGGTGCCTGGCAGCCTCAGCCCTAAGTTGAGCAGACCTGGGCCCAGCCCACACAGGAGCCACCTGCCAAGCCCGGGTTCCATCACGGCCCCACAGACAGGTGAGCAGTGCCACCCCAGCCCAGAAGAACTAAATGCTTATTGGTGTGTGCCCCTGAGCTTTTGTGGCTATTCCTGACTTTGTGAGTTTTGCAGCGCTATCGTGACTATAGCTAACTGAGACGCATCATGGGAAATAATAATGACAGAATCTTGCAAGACTGGACTGGATGAGGCTTGCTCTGTGGTGTCCAGAGAAGGGCACGTGGACTGACATGGTCAGGGAGGGCTTCCGGGAGCGGGGAGCGCCTCAAGCAGCAGGGAAGATGTGTCTGGGCTGAGCCACAGCCTGCAGCGGAAGGCAGGAAAGCTGGGCAGGCGGGAGGGAGGAGGCCAGAAGCCAACTCTCTCTGGTCTCGACTTCTCTGACCAACAGGCCCAAATATGTAGCAGATGACCAGCCCCCCTTGAAGGCAGACATGGTCTTGGTTCCTGTCCCTGGCTGCCAGGCCACATGGAGATCCCTGGGCCTCAGCCCACCGTAGCCCAGTTGCTCCCAGCTCACCGCAGACAGGGATGCTGCATTCCTCCCTCCGCACCGTGGGGTCCGATGTGTAGCACCAGGGCCCAGTGGTGCTGCCATCTGGGTTGCGGCAGAAATTCTCCCGCAGGTCGGCCTCGGGGTGGGTGGTAACATTTACTCTGGAAAAGGAAATCGCTCAGTGGGGGGCTGTGCCCTGGCACCCCCGACACCCAGGTCTCCTTACTCCCCCATCCTCAGCCCGCTGGCAGACAGGCCTGCCTGTCACTCACTCAGGGTTATGTGGGTAACGGCTCCTCCACAGCTGGCACTCGATGCCCGTCCGGGTGACGCTCTGGTTCCCTCGGTAGTTCATACCCAGACCTTCCGCACAGTTACCTGCAGAGACCCCAGTCCAGTTTTCGAGTCCTGAGGATTTATCCTCCCTCTCTCTTAACAAAGATCTGTCTGTCCACCCACTCCAAGCTCCCTCTGGCTCATGACCCTTAACCTGAAGTTACTCCACCCCTTCTCTGCACTGGCAGTTCTCCACTGCAACTCACAGTAGTCCCCGAATATCTGCTGAGTGCCCACCCTGTGGTGACCTGCTGACGGGCCTGTGCTAGGACACACTGATGAGCAGGACCGTCCCAGGCCACACTGAGTGGCTCCGCACGGCCAGCGGGATGGACAAGTGAACAGGCCTCATCTGGCCCTGGTCCACCTGCCCATCACCTCAGCTCCTCACGCCTCAGGGCCTTTGCACGTGCCATTCTCTTTTTGCCTTGGCGCACTCTCTTATTAGTTCATCAGCACGTCCCACAAGTCCAGGTGAAACTCTGCTTCTCCTAGGGGCCTGTGCCTGACTGTTAGCAAAGCAAAGGATCCTCCTTCTGGCATCTCAGGACCTTTCCAGCGGCCACTTGAGCATCTGGGGTTTCTGTTTCCCCAGGAAACCCGGGTTCCTGATTCTCTTCAAACCCCACCCCTCGACTTAGCGCCGGCCTCACAGCAGGGGCTTAGTGAAATGTCTGCTGAATAAGTTAACAAATGAAAGTGTGGCCAGTAATGAAAGAGTTCCATGTTACGGAGCCGGTGGTCACACTGACAGTGTATCCAAAAGGCTCGGCAAGGCACTTAAAGCAGTCTTTGAAGGACAAGGAGGTTTTCAGCAGGTAGTAATGGCTGCTCCAGGGAATGACAAAAACGTAAGCAAGGGCCAGGAAGCCGAACCATCTGGCTCGCTGCAGGAAGCTCGGGTGAGGGTCTGGTTGCATGGCTGTGTGGTGGGAGGTGAGGCTGGAAGGGGAAGTGAGGGCTGGAACCTGCATGGTTCGCCGGGCTGAGAAGCCAGTGCTTTTACTGCAGAAGCGAAGGGAAGGGGAGCCAGCCAAGGTTTTGGAGAATGAACATGACATCAATGGAACTCTGCCCTGGGAACATGGGGAAATCAGACACGGGCAGGAGCTGGGATGGCAGTGAGGCCTTAAACATTAATTCATCGTCCACTCATTCATTTGTCCCTCCGGCATGAACCATCTTATTGGCTGCCCAGCACGGAGCCCGGTGCAAAGACTTGTCCTCGAATGCAGGAACAGAAAAGCAGTGTCAGGTGCTAGGAGCTGCTGCCGCTGGGCCACCCCTACTCAGCCCTTCTTCTGGGCTGTCTCCGCGTGTCCTGTGCCCCCACCCCATGGCAGTGTCTCACCTTCCAGACAATCACCAAGCTTCTCTCGAGATGTCTTTACCGACTCACAAGCTGGAAAAGACCCAGAAACACCCTTGAGATGAGAGCAGGGACAGGGTGGGCTCACGTAAAGGGTGGGACAATACCCAGAAACAGAGCGATGGACAGACGGATGGATGGAAGGAGAGAGGTGTGGGTGGGGGTGGCTGAACGTGGGCCAGGTTCTCTAACGTGGAGCGTCTCTGCCTGGCGGCCCCGGACTCCCTCCCTCACTGAAACAGGCCCTTCCCAGTGCTCACCTGTGTACTTGGCCCAGAACACATCCTGAAAAACAAGGACTGAATGTGAGGCTGTGGCTGTCCCTGCTGCATTTTGTGTCTTAGTAATGCCATGTCTTCTCCTTATACCTTCCTGTCCCCCTTGCCCTGGGCGCACTCGGGCGGGCTCTGGGAGGTCAGTGGGAGCGTTCCCTGCTTTTGTTTCCTGAAGACCAAGCCCTCTGAGGAGAAAGGTGTTTGAGGAGAGGGGAGCTCCTGCACCACCAGGGGAGACTACAAGGGATTCCCCTGGGTGGGTGGACTGGAGAGGAGGGGGCGTGGGTCCCTGGCAGGGGGCCCAGCAGAGCCCCAAGGAAGGGAAAGGCTGTGAGGGCTCCCAGCCTCACCAGAGCCCCACACCCAAGGGTGGCACAGAGTTAGCAGAGAAGATGAAGCTGAGAGGCCATGGTGGCCAGGGGCTCCAGAGATCCAAAAGTAGTCCTATGTCTGAAGACGGAGAGGCCCCTCTGATGTCCTGGAGCCTCAGTGGGCCCTGGGACCGGGCATCAGGACCTCCAGGAAAAGAGTTGTCACCCATCTTGGCAGCCCAGGGCAATGGGGCCCCAAGACAGAGGTTACATTGCCAGTGAAGAGCGGTGGTGCTCCCTGCCCCTGTCACCGGGGCCCTAGAGCCGGCTGTGGAGGGACGGGGTGCTCACCGTGGCAGTGACAGACTCCAGGGCCTCGAAGGCCTCCTCGTGGCTGCACGGCTCCTCCAGGCACTCCCGCTCCAGGTTGCCCTTGCGCAACTCCTCCATGAAGCCGAGGTTGGCCCGGCGGACTCGCTGGAGCAGCGACAGTGCTTGCTGAGGGGCCAGGAACACTGCAGTAGGAGGGGCGTGGGACAGTGGCCTGAAGCAGCCTGTCCCCTCCTTTCACTGGTCACCCCCAGCCCGCTCCCCAGGTTGCAAGAGAGAAGCAGTCACCATGCGCCCAGGCCTGGGCACGACTCCCCCTCTCAGCTGGATGCCGAGGGCTGAGGCCTCCCTGGAGGCTGGCTCTGGGTTCTCCGTGGAGCAAGGGGGCCCCAGCCACGGGCCCCTCCCCCAGCCCACCAGCCTGCCCTAGCTTCCGGGACCCCCTTACCATGCTGGCTGTGCACAAGACTAAACAGGGCGACCACAGCCAGGCAGCCAGGCGGCCACAGCCCTCGGGCGCGCGCCATAGTGTGTGGGCTCCGGGGCTCTGCAGGCGCGCTCTGACCCTCTGGGTTAATGTTAAACCGGCGTGAAGAAATCGGCTCAGAGGAAGAGGTCAGCCGGTCAGGGCCACGAGGACAAGTGCATAGATAGTCCACCCCACCACCAGGGGGCACAGGTTCTCCCAGGACCAGGGGTGGGTGGTACGGGGGGCAGCCACAGAGGCAACACCAGGGTAACCACCATCATCCAGCGCCTCCTTCCCTGAGACGGGCCACGTTGGGCCAGCGGGGTCACAAGGTCTGCTAGAGGCTCTTTACAATCCTAACACGTGGTGATGGTTGCTTTAATCTGTGTGCCTTGGTTTTCTCACCTGTACAGTGGGAATAGCACTTTGATGTGAGGACTGGAGCAGACTCTGAATGTGAGTGAGTGCTTAATACTCAGTAGGTGTGTGGACGTAAACCAGGGGGAGGGCTGCGCAGTCACGACACACAGAAGAAGAGAGACGAGGGTGTGGAGAGATGAGTGCTGCCCGCCTCACCCCAGGACACACCGGGGCAGGAAGGCCAGCACTGCCCCAGGCTCTCAGCCACCGATGGTCAGTCCCCTCGTGCCCATCTGGGAAGCTGTGGAGGTGCGTCTGTGTACAGCCGTTGCCTAGAAGGTGGGGCCAGGGCCTGGGCCTCTTGGGCCTCTGCTCTGCTTCCTCTCACCTCTCAGGACCTGCTGCTCTGCTGGGAACAGGGGCCACCCCAGATCCCTGGGCACCCCCCCCCCACCTCTCCCCCTGCCTGCCTGTCCCCTGGGCCAGACTAGAGCACCTGCTGGCTCTGCACTGCCCCGCCCAGCCCTGCTCCCCTCCCTCCCCCACTTCCTGTTTGTAGTATGCAAGGTAAATATTAGTCCTGGGGCTAATTAGGACAGAGGGACAAAGAGCAGAAACACAGGGAGCACAGGTTCTTGCCTCGCCCTCCTACGGACCTGGGGACCTGGCCGGGCAGGGACGGGACTGCAGTCACGTACCTGTACCTGTGTGCTGTCTGGGGAGATGGCAGGGAGGGGCGGGTGGAGAGCAGGGAGGAGAGAGGATGGACAGAGAACTAGGGGCAGGACTCCCACAAGTCTGCTTAATTCCTGGGTGGCTCAGTGCCTACATTTATAGTTATATGCATTTATATTTCTAGTATATGTTCCTATTTCTCTCCCTTTCTATATAAGTATGCACACACACACATATATTTATGCACACACACGTATATTTAAATTGAGGTTTAACCTATATGCAGTAATGCTAAAACAAACCCTAAGTGTTGAACTCAAGTTTTCATCCCTGCACCCTGGACCCACTCCCAGATCAAGGGAAAGAACAGTCCCACCCTGCCTGGCTCCTTTGTGTCCACCCTGGGATTGACCCACATCACCACAGACCGGTTGCGACGCCCTCTGCACTCGCCCAAGTGGCAGCCTGCAGCAGCCTTTCCCTGGCCGGGTCTGGTTTCTCCCACTCGGTGTGTTTCTGAGATCCATCCGCATCGTGCGTGACAGCGGTTATACTTTTTAAAGCCGCATGGAGACAGCATTTTACTGATCCACTCACTTGTTGATGGGCATCTGGGCTAGCTTTTAGTTTTTGGCTCTCGTGAATAACACTACGAATATTTGCGTACAAGTCTTATTTGTGTTGGGGACAGGCCCCGCGTGGGTTTGCTGGGTCCTAAGACGGGTGTGCGATTTGCTGACGTCGCTGTGACTGGTTGCACTGCGTGGCTGCACCGGTTCCCAGGGTCTGGCTGTCCCAGCTGCTCATTCCCTGACGGCGCTGTGTGTTGTCCACCCATTCACAGCTGGAGCTGGTGGTGTCTCATCGTGGTTTTAATTTGCATCCCTGCTTTCAGTGCCACCGAGCCTACCCTTTCTCCTTTCTTCATGAGGTGGTGAAAAGATCTCATCCCCCTGATTTAAAGCCCCACACTGCGCAGGGAGGGGCCGAGGGGAGGAGAGGTGTGGTTTCGCCCTCCATCTTCTGAGGCCCAGGCTGAGCCAGTGCCCGGGGACACACAGGAATAGTCGGACACCACTACAAGGACCGAGGGGCATTCCACGGGACCAATGACCCCAGTGTCTCCAACAAGCCCACGCCGTGGAAATACACAGGGTGCAGCTGCGCGGGATGGTGGAAGCCGGAGAGGGACTGGCGACCAGCTGCACAGCGGGAACCGACCTGCTGTGGCTGGTTTAGACTTTCGAACAAATCAACTCCGAAAAGACAAGAAAATTTAGCAAACAAGAAAATTTAAATGTAGATTAAGTTTTTTTTTTAAATGAAAAAGTCTTTGTTAACTTAGAATTCCACGACACACGGTTGTACTTTTGCGGTCCTCACGCGCACGGCTCACAAAGGGTTCACAGCGCACAGGCGGCGCGAGCGCGGCAAGGACTGAGTGGGCTCTAGTTCGACGCCCCGTGTTTTCCTGGAAGAGTGGGAGGGAGACCACGCTTACGCTCTCTGCTCTGCGGGGGTGGGGGTGGGGGACTGAGGGACAGCGCCCCCTGGGCGCGTGGCTCTGGAAGGACCGGAGAGTCCCGCCAGGCCAGGGCGGTGCCGCCATCTGCGCAGGGCTCTAACAGACCCAGCACGCCCTTGGTCTTCAGGGTCCCATACAAGTCCCCCAGCCTCCAGGGACTGTTCTCAGAAGTCCCAGGGCCCAGGGGGCACCCTGCCCCTGAGTGTGCCCATCCTGCTTTCCCACAAGTGCATGCCTGCGCACCGGAAGCAGACAAACGCTGCCCCCCCTCCCCAAGAAGGGCGCCATGAGGGGCTGCATTTCTGTCCAACAGGTTGGCATCAAACAAAATCAGTAAGACCAGCCCTGTGCTGTATACAAGACTCACTGAAAACAGTTACACTGTGTTCCAGAACACACAGAGGATTTCAAAGATGGAAGAAAGTCCAAATATTATTAAACCCAGAGATTTCAAAGCCTCGGACTCTGTGCATGCACTACAGGGTGGCCTTGTCTTTTAGGGTATTTTTTTAAAACCCTCAAAACTGTAAATTTACCCTAAGACAAAAATAATGTTTTTCCCTTTTGGCTGAAGTCATGTCTCTTTTGGTGGTTAATTACCTTAAGTTTTTCTCAATCTGATCAGCAGTTTCCCATTTTGATTAAAAAATATGAGTAAGTTGGCCCTGGCTGGTGTAGCTCAGTGGATTGAGTGCGGGCTGCAAACCAAAGCATCGCAGGTTCAATTCCCAGTCAGGGCACATGCCTGGGTTGCAGGTCACGACCCCCCAGCAACCTCACATTGATGTTTCTCTCTCTCTCTTTCTCCCTCCCTTTCCTCTCTAAAAATAAATAAATAAAATCTTAAAAAATACATATGAGTAAGTCCATTTCTATTCAACAGAAACCTTTTATTTATTTATTTTTAGAAAGAGGGAAAGGGAGAAAAAGAGGGAGAGAAACATTAATCTGTGAGAGATACATGGATCAGTTGCCTCTCACACGCCCCCAACTAGGGAACCTGGCCCTCAACCCAGGCATGTGCCCTGACTGGGAATTGAACTGGCGACCTTTTGGTCTGCAGAACAATGCCCAACCACCTGAGCCACCCCAGTCAGGGCAGAAGCCTTTTAAAAGATGGAATCCGTAGAAGAAAAAGATTAGCAGGGTTCCGAGGTGGAGCTGAGATGGGAAACGGCTGGCTGATCCAATCCCCTCAGGGCACTGAAGTCCGGAGGGCTGTGAGTGGGGAAGCTGAGTGGTCCACATCGCACACTGAGCTGGCGGTAAAGTCAGGACTAACACCCGGACTCCCACTGTAGGCCATCTCTCCTCCTCACATGAACTTTGTCTTGATTTTGTGGTAGAGTGCAGCCTCACTGTAGTATGAAGTATACTCAGAAAACACACCCGAGTACAAAACCATTGTGAGTGATGTCCACCTGCTCAAAACCAGCAGTACCTATAGGAAACATGGAAGTACCTTAACCTTGCTTGTCTTCCAGTTTAGAAGGGCCGGTTACAATACTATTAACAGCCAGCTACAATTTATCAATTGCTCACCGTGTACCAGGTACAGAGTACTAAGGAGGTAGGTACGTATTTATGCCCTCTGTATGGATTAAAAAACCGAGGCACAGAGAAGCTAAGTAACTTGCCTGCGTTTATGCAGCTCATCAAGGCAGAGCCATGGTCCACACCTGAACCTGTCTATAGATGGAGCTCTTTAACAGTCCATGCCTTGCATTTTTGAAAGTCCCTAAATGTGATTCAGATTTTATTCTAAGATTTTCTTAATATTAAAATTGCAAATCAGCCCCTATGTTCATTGCAACATTATTTACAATAGCCACGATATGGGTAACGCAACTTTCCACCAACTGGAGAACGATGTGGTACATGTACACAACGGAATACTACTCAGCCCTAAAAAGAACAAAACCTTACCATTTGCAACATGGATTGACCTAGAGGGTTGTATGCTCAGTGAAATAAGTCAGACACAGAAAGACAAATACCGTGGGATTTCACTTGTATGTGGAACCTAAAGAACAAACTAAATGAATGAACAGAATAAACGCACAAACAAAACAGAGACTCACAGACACAGAGAACATGCTAGGGTTGCAGGATGGGTGGAGAAGGTGAAGAGACGGAGAAGTGCAGATAGGCGGTGGCCACAGAGCAGTCCGGGGGATGTAAAGTGCAGCAGAGGGGACAGTCAGGGGCACTGTAATGGCTGCGTGTGGTGCCAGGTGGGTACTGGAAATATCAGGGGAAGCACTTTGTAAATTACAAATTGTCTAACCACCAGGCTACACCCCTGAAACTAAAATAAGATGTAAACTGTAATTTTAAAAAATTGAGTTGCAAATCAGGACGAAAGACCGTCCTTGCCCACACTTGCCCGCATGTTGGTGCAGCAGGACAGACACTGCACGGCTCAGCCTGCGTCTGTGGGAAGGTGTCCGCCGATGTCTTCATGGCGCCTTGGCCGCAAGCAGGAGGCAGCACTCCAGTTCGGCACTGTGTACACCACATTGTTAAAAGTAACATTCTCCGGGGAAGGAGGAAAGTAGAAGGAAGGGATAGTGAACTTGGACATTGTGATGACCAAGAACTGTTTTGAAATCAGGAGGAAAATATCTTCTCAATTGGAGAAAGCCATTCCAGGGACCCACCTTCCCAGAACAGCCCCTGCGTTGTGCTTCAGTCAGAAGAGCACTGCCTTAGGACTCAGAACACCCAGGCCCTGCCCTGGTTCTGCCTCGGACTGGTCTTGTGCCTTGGTGCCTTGGCTAGTGCCTTTCCTCGAGGCCTCCTGTTTTCCCGTCTGTAACAAGAGCTTGAACAATGCTCTGATACCCATTCTCAACTTTAGTCATGAGTGTTGGCAGAGCAGAGGCTTCCAAAGTAGGTGCCCTCAAATCTGTTGGCTTTGATCTGACCCTGCTTTCACAGAGAGAGCAGTTCTCCATCTGTGGGAGGTTGTGGTGAGGGGTGTCCCAGCTCTGGGCCTGGGGATGGTTGTGGAATGCCAACAGGCCTTTCTGGCAGCCCAAAAGCATCCCTGCTTTGCTGCACAGTTCAACCTCAGTAATGAATGAGTATATCCCCAGGACACCTAACAGCACTGGGCGTGCACCACCAGAACCCTCACCGGAGCTCTCACCCGAGTCAAAAGGACATTGCTTGCAGCAGGAGCTGGAAAAGATAAGGACCTGCGGAGCCTCGCGCAGCCTCCAAGAAGTGGGCGTGGCTGACTAAAAATATTAGCAGCAGGTTTTCAGGCTTTGGGGTGGCTTTCCTCTCCACAGATCATGATTTCCTGCTGTCCTCCTTCCCTCGGAAAATTTCAGAGTTACGCTTTGCCAAGAACTAACTCAGAACGGGTGGGTGTCTGGGTTAATGTCAGTAGCAAAGTGGGAGACATGGGGCTGCTTCTGACATCAGGAGGAGGTGCGGGGAGGCTGGACAACACGCTGCATTTCAATCCTGCCCCGGCTGTTCACTGACGAAGGGGCTCAGAGCAGGCCTGCCCGAGACGTCCCACGTTGGCACGCGGCTTCTTGTGAGCTGAAGGTAACCGAGACCCGGTAAGCGCAAAAGAAATGTTAGCTCTCCTTCAAAGAATTTAGATGTGAAGCCTTGTCCATCAGAGTTATAACCAGAAATAACTTTTTATGACCTATCTATAGGGCAGAGCATACGTCAAAACACTGAACAGCTGTTATTATCACCCTGTGAATGACCACCACCTCTGAAGCTTCAGGACATCTTACTCCATTCTGTGGCTCAGGACGCCACACATACCTCGCTTTTCCTGTCTCTAGCCTCTCATGTATGTGGGGTCTCTGACGAGCTCATCATGTGAGGCTCCTGTACACGTGTAAGTAATTAAATTGGGCAATTTTCTCGTTACCCTCCCATGTTGATTTATTAGGCCAGCCGAAAGAACCTAGGAGGGTACAGGAAAAATCCCTCCTCCCCAGCCACTGCGTGTGTGGTCTCAGCCAGTCACATACTGGCTCTGAAACTTGGAAATCTCATCTGTGAAACAAGGATTGCACCTGTTTGTGGGACAGAAGGATGCAAAAATTTATGTTCTCCCCGTCTCTCTTGCCTCCCACTCCTCAAAACAATCCAATCTGGCTTCCAACTGCTCTCACTCAGCTCCCCAGTGACTTCCACAAATTTGAACCCTCTCAGCAGCACGGGACGTGGTTGTCACTTCTTCCTTGTTGAGACTGAGACACTCTTCCGTCAGCTTCTGCCACACACTCTGCAGGGTGTTCTGGTTTGCTGGACGCTGGGTCCTCCTCCCGTTTGCTCTCCCTGCGCCCCAAGCTTCCCTGACCTCGCTGCCAGAGTCTCCTGTGACCCTCCCTCTACGCCAGGCCTTTCTCCCCAGGTTGTGCCTACTGCCAGCTGCTCACTTACCATCTCTCCCACAGGCGCATCAACCCATCCCAACCCCAGCTGGAAGTGTCCCATGCCCACCCTGCTGCTATGTAACTCGCTAGGTCAAAAGCAGGAGTCAGATCTCTCCCCTCCACTTTGAACCCGGTCACTTCCACCCCCAGAGAATGTATCTGCCAGTCCTTGCCATGGCCCACGGCGCTCACCCTGCCCTCAGCCCCTCCCAAGGTCTGCCTCGGCCACTGCACTCCTTGTTCTCCCATGAACTCATGAACTCACTGGAACCACCCCTCCCGCACTTTCCAGACATCGACGCGGCTCCCCCACTGCAGTGCTGGGCCCTGCTTGCACCACGCTGTTAGAGGCCTTTCCTGACCATCCTCTGCAAAACCACACTTCCCACTTCAACTTCCCCCCTTCACTTACCCATCGGACATATGTTGTCTTCTCACACTAGAACATAACGTCATTTCTAGCAGAAATTATATTGCTGCTAGATCCCCAACAACTTACAGAAAGTACTCGAGAAACTCTTGTTGGATGAGTGACCCCGTCCCTCTGCATTTTCACGGTGACCATCCCACTCCCGTGCCTCAGCAGCCTCCTTTCCCCACAACTGCACCTCCCCCGCCCACCTTCTCCAGGGGTCTCTTCACACGCAGACTCAATCCGGATCTGGTCGTTCCCCTGCCCCAAACCCCTGGAGGAGTTCCTAGGAGTCCTGAGAACAAGTCTGAACTGCTGAGGTGGCCTGGCTGCACTCCCCTCCCCCCACTCTTTGCTACGGTGGTGTTGGTCTTTCTTGGTTGCTCACCCCTCCGAGCTCTCATCACAGGGCTGTTTCCCATGCAGCTCCCCAAGCCCCACTGGTACCTCTCTATCCTTCGAGTCACAGCTGAGATGAGGGACAGCGGAGTGCAGAGGTTAAGAGCCCCACACCAGCACTAGACTATGTGGGTCTGAGCCTCAGCTCTGCCTCCAACAGTTTTGTTACCTTGGATAGGATAAAGATCTTTGTTCCTCGGTTTCCTCATCTGTGAAATAATGCAACCAGCTACCTTATAGGGTTGCTATAAGGGTTATAAATACACACTCACTCACTGGCGCACAATCAGGGGTGAAGGTTCACTGTCGTTGTGATTCCTTGGGGACATGCTCCCTGGTGCCCCAGACCAAGTCCAACCGTCCCATGAAACCCCCACAGCACCGCCGTGTGAAGCTCCTCTGAGCCCTCACCCAGTGCTTTCTGTCTCCAGCGGGTCACAAGCTCTGCAAGGGGAGCTCTACAAGGGGCACTGCCTGTGTCTCGCTCAGAGTTTCGTCCCCAGCACCCCAGGCAGTCCAGGCCCGCAACAGATGCAAAACACACGGTAATTCCTCGCTCCTTCCCTCAGCAGGGTGACTGTGGGCCAGGAACACAGAAGGGTACCAACCAGGCCCTCCCCTAGCCACCTCCAGTGGGTCGAGTCCTTCAGCACAGAAAAAAACCAACTACACAGCCCTCAGGTGGTAAAAGCCACCAAAATAACCCACAGCCTGAACCGCACTTTTGAGCTGTGAGCTAGGCGAAGTCTCTGGCCTTTTAACCCTTAACAGTCGCTCAGTTTGGTTCCTAATGAAGAGTTCGTGCCTCGGGGAGCTCCATGGGAGGGACCGCCCCAGCACGCAGCACCCCGCCACGAGACCACCGCCCCGAGCAGGTCACTGCTGAAGTGCTTAAACACGCACTTCATGAGGCTCCTAGAATCAGAACAGCTCTACTCGAAGTGGATAAAGACATCCTACGAGGTTCACCTAAAGTACAGGGGAACAATTTGGTGGTCCATGAGCAGGAAGGGAAGTCTGACCTGCTTCTCCTGGCAGACCCTAGCCTCTACCGGGCAACCCAATAAGAAAGAAGATCCAACACGCAGAAAACACCAGTCTTTATACAGAGCTCTGCGAGGGACAGGCGAGGGCATCAGGTGCCCGTCTCCACCTCTACCACTTCCGCCCAGGTGCTAAAACCCACGTCCTTATGGATGAACACCAGGTTGGGGGCAGGGCCCGGCTCCTCCGGGACCACAAAGCACTTCTCCTGGCTTTCAGAAATGGTGACCTCGAAGACGTCCTGGGCTGGGGAGATGGTCTGTTTGTTGCGTGTGCCCAGCAATTCTGGCTCAGTCTGCAGTAAGACCACTGTGGACTCAGAAGCCGTAGAAGGCACACAAGGGGGGTTGGAGGGCACCCCTGGCTGGTGACTGAGCTGGTGCCGCTTGAGGCTCTGGGGGAGGGTATAGCCCATGCCACAGGTGGGGCAGCGGTAGGGCTTGTCGGCCAGGTGGGATTTGAGGTGGCGCCTCAGCTTGGTGGCCAGCGTGTAAGCACGGCCACACTGGGGGCAGGGGAAGGGCCTCTCCCCCGAGTGCAGGCGCTCATGAGCACGCAGCGTGTGTGGGTCCCGGAGGGCCTTGCCGCACACGGGGCACAAGTGGGCCTCCCCAGTGTGGGAGATGAGGTGCCGCCGCAGTTCGGGCAGCTGGGGGAAGGTGCCAGTGCAGTGTGGGCAGCGGTAGGGGCGCTCCCCCGTGTGCAGTCGCAGGTGCCCACGCAGGCTGCCCCGCTGGCGGAACGCCCGGCCGCAGTGCGGGCACAGGAAGGGCTTTTCCCCTGTGTGGAGCCGCATGTGGTTCCGCAGGGAGCCCTGGTTGGCCAGCGGTCGCCCACATACGGGGCATGGGCATGGGGCAGGGGTGGCTGGCACCTGATGGGTCTTGCGATGCAGTCTCAGGGAAGGCCGGCGGGCGAAGGCCTTGCCACACTGGTCACAAGCAAAAGGTCGGGCACCTGAGTGTACCACTTGGTGTTCTCTGAGGTCTCGCCGGGTGCCATAGGCCTTGTCACATTGTGGGCAGGGAAAGGGCCGCACCCCACGGTGACCCAGCATGTGGGCTTTGAAGCTCTCCTCTGAGCTGTAGCTCTTGCCACACTCTGTGCAAAGGAAGGGCTTGTGGCCTGTGTGCACAAACGCATGCTTCTTCAGGTGGCACAGCTGCAGGAAGGCTTTGCCACACTCCCCACACCGGTACCGTCGCCCCTGTTTCGGGGAGCTTCCCGCCAGGACAGGAGGGCTCTGCAAGTGTGCAGAGAAGCTGGGGTGCTGCTCCCCATCTTGCTGGGTGCTGGGCTCTGGGGTCTTTGCTCTGGGTCGGCACGGGTCACTGGGGCTATGTGACATCTTGACCAGGTGAGCATGCACCTGGGTGCTGCCAGCAGAAGACGAGGAAGTAGCCTCGCTGCTCTGGAGACTCCGCTGGGGAGCAGAGCTGCTCTGAGGCTCAGCTGGCATCTGTGTCTGGGACGGGTCCTCCTCGTCCATGCTGCCACCCTGAGACAATGGACCAGGTGATTGGCTCGGTGATTGGCTCTCCGGGGAAAGTTGGTCCTGGGTTTGGGGTTTAAGTCTGGAGTTCACCATCCTCTCTGCCTGGATGCCGGGGGGTGACTGGAGACCAGGGTCTGCAGAGCAAGAGTGGAGTGCTGGAGTCAGGAGAGACGACAGCAAGTGGGGACGGTGGGTGTCACGCGGCAATGATAGGAACATGTGTCTCCCCCATTCAGCCTCTGGACCTCGGCAGGAGCCATGATGTCAATCCTTGCCTTATAGCGTGAGCCACACACCCCATTTCTCTTCCTGTCCAGTCTCAGGTGCTTCCTGGGGAGGCACTTTTGGAAATCACAGAGCCCCAGGCATCTGGATGATTCCTAGGGTGAGGCCATCCCTGCGTCCCCTTGTTCTCCTGGAGACTTGCACTTAGGATGAGTTGAGGCTACCTCCTCCTCACCTTAGCTCATTAGAAAATAAAGGAACTCAGTCCCCACCCCAGACAAAAAAAATGTAACAGACTGGAAACCTATACACAGCTGGCTGTTTTCATCAACAGGACCTTACTGTTCCTGGAAATTTATTCAGGAAGATAAAAGTTGCCAATATCTACAATGTTCATTTCAAGGAAAAGACTCATTACTCTATAGAAAGCATCAAATGACAATTTTTACCTCAAGACTGAACCTCTTGCCTGAAAATTCTGGCCTTGTTGTGCCTACAACTCCTAAACTATTATCCAATGCAAATCAAAACCTAAGCCCACCCCACACCGAAACACATACTTTACACCAGATTTCAAAACTTCAATGTGCATCCAGGCTTCACCCTGCCCCTCAGAAAAGCTATGGGGACTCTGTAGCGTCTACCTTGCCTTCTTGGGCCATAAGCTCTGCTGTGTCTTATCAGTAAGTTGTTTCGGTGATAATTTGGGAAGTCAGCATTTACTTGACACATACCTGTACAAGGCTCTCCTGCATCCTCCCCAGGAGAGGCCACTTCCTGTTGTACAGCAGATTCCACGTCTGTCACCACAGTCACCTCAGAGGGGGGCCAGGGCCGCAGCAGCAGCTCAAAGCCTGGCAGCACGACCCGGTACACCTGCAGGTGGAGCCTCTCGCTGATCCACACCGGGGCCACGTTTCCCTCACCCTCCAGCCTGCCCCGCTGCACCAAACTGCAAAGCAGAGCAAGAGCTAGCTCAAGAGACCCTCTTCGAGTGGTCCTCCCTAAAAGCCCCAGCTCCTGGTCAGTCCACGTCCTAAAGGACTGCATGCCTTTGGAACACTCACTGCAAAAGACCACTGGGGGGGATTACGGCTGGCTTCCGGTTCCAGCCCATGCCACAACAGAAAGCCTCAAAGGGGCGACTCGACTGCATACTCTCCTGCAACTTACCTGGGCCAGCCTGAACTCTGCTCACAAGCACACACGTCTCCCCACGGGCCTAGTGACACGTCCTGAAATAAACCAATAAAAGTCCTTCTCCCATGTGTTTGAGGGGGCCAGAGTGGGGGGAGAAATACAAAAACAAAACAGATGTAGCCTCTCTTGAGAGAGGTCTAAGATGAAGCCCCTGGCAGGCTAGTGGTTTCTGGTTCTGCCTACACAGGACTGTGCTGGTTTTTCATTTAGTGAAGACCAGAACGACTGTCCCCTCACCTCTCTCCCAGGGCGTGGAGAGTCACTACACGGAACACACTGCTGCCCTCCAGTGAGTACCAAACCGAAAAAGGAGTAAGAAGAGTAGAGTATCAACTCTTTTTCAGTACCCCTCATGAAATAAAACCCTTTAGCTGTGCTCTTTCATCTATTGTTCCAAAAAATCGTGGAGGATTAAAATAAAGGGAACAGTCATTCCTTTATTTTATATAAGTCAAATGAGACATACCATTTAAGCAGCTTAACTACTAAGGCTAGGATATGACCCCATGGCTCTTTAGGAGCAAAATCTTAAAGGGGAAGGGTCAGTTCTGGAGAGAAGGAAGTAAACCGCGTCCTATCCCCTGAAACGCCCTGCTTCCTCTAACAAACTGTAGAGCTACCCAGCAGCTGTCTGAACTGCTCCCAAATGTTCAGTGATGGAGATTAGCCGCCCTATCCCACCATACCTTCTTCTGCCGTGGTTTCACCCCCTCGCCCTTCTGCTCGGAGATGGACTCCTCCTCTTCCAGCGGCCCCCAGAGCACTCCTGGCTGCAGAGGCTCCCCGACACACCAGACCCCCAAGCACTGTTTCTGCATCAGTGACGGGCCAAGGGCTAAACCCCGTGGGAGGCTCTTCAGAGCGAGGACGGCTCGGATCGGCCAGGGCGGGAAGTCTTTGAGGTCCTGGGCACGACCGTCTCCGGACGAGCTCCATTCCGAGCCCAGGTCCGGGCTCGGCTCCGGGGCTGCAGGGATATCGGAAGGCAATGAAGGAGTGGCCCCAGAGGTCGTGGGTGGGGGGTGGGGAGGAAATCGCATGTCTCCTCTGGCCTCAGGAGTCTGAGAGATCGGTAAGGGCTCCAACGGAGCCGCTGAGAGGTCTGAAGGGATTTGAGGGCTGTGAAGAAGCCCCTGGGGACTCTGGGCACCAGGAGAAGTGCCCAGGCTCAGGAAGGACAGGGTCGGGGGAAGAGGGTTGACCAGAGAATGTCAGGTGTTCCTAGGCCAGGGCAGGTCGGAGACTTAGCAGGTCACTCACCGAAATGCAGCTTCTTCCCTTCCAAGAGCAGCTCCGCCGCCTCCTCCATCCCGGGTCGGAGAGCCTCCCTCCGCCGGAAGTGAGCACCGTCTTCTCTGCTCCTTCCGGAAACAGTCATGGACTGCCAAATTTACTCTCGTAATAGAGTCGTAAGACTTAGACCTTATTGGTGCACAGGACCGGGAGTTTGGCAATACTGGAGAAGCAAAACTCTGTTAGAGAACAATACGAATTTAGGGTTCCGGAGGTCCACCAGAGATTCGAGTATCGGGGAACGGGAACTAATTGCTCCAGTCGCCTCCTTTCGAGAGGGACTAGTCGGACAGTTTTGCTGGTCTCATCCCAGACCGGCACGTACAGGAAATGGGTGTGGCTCCAGGAAAAGCCTTGTTTGGACGAGGGAACGGTCGGAAGTAGGTTGGAGGTGTGGCGGAAGTGGTTGGGGAGTGAGGAGACCAGGAGGGGGTGGTTCCCGTTCTACAGCGGAGCCGGATGTTTGCCGAGCTTTGACAGGCGTGGCAAAGGGAGCATTGTCGGACCTAGGTGAGCTGCTGGCGCGGGTCTCCCAGGGTGGTGGTGGGGGGAAGGGACTGGCCTGGTCCTCCAAAGAGATGCGATCTGGCTGGGGAGGATTCTAGAGGATCCGACGAAGGAGGCAGGGGTGCAATGGGGCCTGGGAGACTCGCCTTCCTGCTGTGGGAATTCTGCCCCTCTCCCCGATCTACAGTGAGTTGGCTTCCTTTACTGCCTTCCTCCTGCTCTCCCCAGTGCAGAGCTCAGGTCGGATCGGCATCATGGAGCAAGCCGATGGGAAGGGAAACTCTTCCTTGTCCCATCTGGCGAAATGCAAAGAAAAACTTGGGGCAGAAGTGTTCCACCCTGCCACCTATTATTAGGCCACGCTTTCATCTATTTCATAATCAGTACACCCAATCCAGGTTTTGTAAACCATGGGGCTCTATGCAAAAGTGATTGTAGTCGAAAGTCTTGCGGTTGTATTGTGGGATTTGCGTTTCACAATTGTGGAGCTCCTAGGAGGACTATCCCCACCTCAGAGAATGTGATTTCAAGTTGTTATCTCTATTATCCGCTAAGGAGTTAGAGGAGAGGCTTTAATTTGCCTTTTTGTAGAGCCTTTCTGAATCTTGAGAATCGCATGAATGACAGTTACTTAGAGAAGTATTGAAGGACTGACCTGCACAATGAGACCACCTTAGGCAGGTGTGGGTTAAAATCTTAACTCTGCTGTATGACCCTATGCAATTTGCTTATTTTTCTGGAGCTCACTTTCCTCACACTGTAAAATGGGCTTAGTAGTTCATGTCTTATTGGTGCAGGTGTGGAGTTAAAAGATAATTTGTGTCCAGTTCATGATGCTATACAGTCTTCAACAAATGTTGGTTCCCTTCTCTACTTAGGAGATGAATTAATTCAGTCATTCAACAAGTGACTGAGCATCTATCTACACATGTCAGATGTAATTCCAAATGGTCAGTAGTTCTTAATCAGGGTCTCTCAGAGGGCATGTAAACCCCTTAAAATTCCATGCAAGATTTCATGCAAGTGCTGGTTTTTCTTAGGGAAAAAGACCACAAATTTCGTCCAAATTTCACAGAAGTCCAGAACTTAAAACCTCTACATAAAAACTGCCTAACACAAGTCTTGAGGTTTTGACAAAGGTAGATTTTTACCTACTGAGAAGGGAAAAAAATTATTCTTCCAGTAAGGAGTATTTTGCAGAGGGGAGCAGGGTTTGTAGATGCCTGGAGTCTTAGGCTGCCAGGATACTTGCCCTCACTAGCTTCGCTCACCCTCCCATGCAATGGGAGCTAAGCTTCCAGGCTCACTGTGGCTTGGCGGGAGGGGTGGGGGGCGACAGCTGTGGGCTAGAGGGTGGTAAGAGAGGCCAGTCCAGCTGGGAGGTGGGAACAACTGTGATTAGTTATTCTGGAAGAGGAGGCTGTGGGGGGGTCGGTTCTGGGAGAACTGACAAAACAGAGGAGTTACTGGAAAAGAGGTGGAGTTCAAGTTCGGCTCCCTTCAGAGGGTGACCCTCCCCCTCCCTCACACATACTTCAGTTTGTAGCTGTGCTTTCTAATCCTGTTCACTTCCGCACAAGTACTTTAGAACACTGGAGAATTCTATTTCTGGGAAGATCCCTCACTTCTTTTTTTTTCTTTAATTTTTAATTGTATTTTTCCCATAACCATTTATTCCCTTTATACCCTCTTCCACCTCCACCCACCCCTTTCTCCCCTGCAGTCATCACAGAGGCGTCCATGTCCATGAGTCGTTTTTCAGAACCTTCACTTTTGTAGATGAGGAAATTTAGGACCAGATAGGAGAAGGGCTGTCCAGCATCTTTGCGACTCACTGTCTCAGGCAGGACTGTAATCCAGTTCTCCAAATACCACATTGCATGCCTTTTTCATTGCATCAAGCACCCGCTATGTGCAGAAAGACTCCTCTGGATGGCTGTGGGCTGGGCTGAAGCAGCACTTGGTGCCTGGGCAGTGACAGAAAGAAGGCACAGAGAGAGAGAAGGCTCAGGTCTGGAGAGGGTTACTTAGGGCTGAATTCTGTCCCTGATACTCAGTGGGGGCGGGGGCTGGTGTCCTTTGGCCGAGCCCTCAAAGCCTCTTGAGTATGTAGATGAATCAGGGGCGGATTCCTCAAGATTGAGGTGTGCCTGCCTTAGAGGGTAGAAGGGGAATGGGGGAGCTGGGGTGAGGGGCACAGCAGTGCTCACGGAGAGAAGTGCATTCCCAGACAGTAGAGGTTCAAGGGAAGTGACTTATATTTTGGTGGTAAGCAGAAGTAGGGAATAAGGATGGCAGAAAAGGCCAGAGGAGAGGAAGAGGAAAAAGACTTTTTGGGGGGTGGGGTGGGGTGGGGGCGCTGTTTGGCTGCTCAGCTTTGGCTCAGGAGCTTGAAACAGCTTTTGCCACTGGATCAGTGTGGTTGCCCTGGTAACAGGATGGTTGTTGCTAGGCACAGGGAGCCGGTTTACCATCCAGAGTCCGCGGCTGTGACATGTGCAAGAGGTTGTCGCATCAGAGGTGCTCCTGGTCTGAATCCCGGCTGGCAGTTCTCTCTTCTCCGGACCCGTGCCTGGGTCTTGTCTGCACTCCTTATCTGCCCTGCGGGTTCTCTGACCATATATGTCGTTTTTTGGACTCAGGAATGCAGCA
Organism: Tonatia bakeri; assembly: GCA_004024845.1. Classification (NCBI taxonomy): domain Eukaryota; kingdom Metazoa; phylum Chordata; class Mammalia; order Chiroptera; family Phyllostomidae; genus Tonatia; species Tonatia bakeri. The sequence continues at coordinate 450,309 of PVIA01000036.1, forward strand.
AGCTTAGGCAGCCTCTTTGGGGCTGCACCGAGTGGGTTGAATTGAACATCCCCTCCCTCACCACCCATGTGGTAGGCTTGTGATGGGAGAGGGATGTGCTTCCCGTTACTGCTGAGGGCAGAAGGTGCATGCAGCCACAGCCTTATGGTCAGGCCCAGTGTCGGGGTCAGCTCTTCTCCCTCCCTGCCTGCTCTTTTTCCCCTCCTGTATCTCAGCACCCTGACGATATCTTGAACTTCCTTCCCCCTTTCCCACCTGTGTGCTCTGATCCCTGCGGCAGCCCTCTGTTGACCTTTGCCACCTTGAAGTTACTGTCTGGAGCTCCACACAGATCAGATTGGGGGGTGGGGAGCAGGAGCTTTCAGATTTTCTGCTGTGACTGGCAGGCAGATTCCATTCTCTGCTCTTGGTTCCTGTCCTGGGGCAAGTCCTACAGGGGCCGTTGGCCATGGCCTATTTTCTGGGACCCTGTGGTCTCTGGCCACCTCCTCTTCCCCAGGACAGGGGTCAGAGATGGAGTAGCCAAGCCACAGTTGCCCTCTGGGGGCTGGGAGCATCCCTATGCCCCTTAGGTCCTTATATTGCCTTTACCCCATAGCTGCTGGGGCCTGGAAGCTCCTGTGCTCTGTGACCCCTGAGGGGAGGGGGCACAGGCCTGTACCCTCTGCAGCTGGGATTGCAGGACTGAACAGCTGGGTGGTGGGCAGCACAGGGCTTGGCACGACTCCTCCCTGTCCAGCGGGAGGACCTGAAGGCAGGCACTGAGCTGTGCCATCCTCGGCCCCAGCTGCCTTCTCTGGCAACGTGCCAGAAAACTGTGGCGCCAGGAGGACCAGGAGCTGCATGGAACTCTTGGCAAGGGTGAGGAGTGTTGAGGAACAGGGACCAGGGAGAAGGGCGCCAGAGGCTTGCCGTAGTGGCTATAGGTAGAATGAGGGTGTCACTGACCTGCCACCTCACTGTCCTCTCCCAGGTTGCCCTTCAGGTTCTGTAGGTGAAGCTGTGGGGCGCAGGCTCGGCCATGGATCCACTTTCAGACCTGCAGGACGACCTGACCTTGGATGACACCAGCCAGGCTCTGAACCAGCTGAAGCTGGCATCCATCGATGAGAAGAACTGGCCATCGGATGAGATGCCCGACTTTCCCAAGTCAGGTGGGCGCCGCCCGATCTCGGGCAGCCACAGGCACCTTAGATGGAGAACCCCTTCCTGCTGGAGGGAGACTCCAGGAGGGCAGGATGGGGTGCAGGGTGGGGCCGGGAGCACAAGCGTTACTGGGGTGTGGGGGGCAAAGAGCAGCAGTTTTGGGAGAATGCTGTACTAGGCCCCCAAGCTTATCCCGTGACTTTGCCCTGTTCCTCAGATGACTCTAAAAGCAGCTCCCCAGAACCTGTCACACACCTGAAGTGGGATGACCCTTACTACGACATTGCGCGGCACCAGATAGTGGAGGTGGCAGGTGAGCACACCAGCTTTGCACCTTTTTCCTCGTAGTCTGCACTGCCGGGCCTAAGGAGGCCATCCCCTGGAGCCAGAGGGGAAGGGCCTGGGGGAGGGGCAGTGCCCATTTTGTGGTCTGACCCCTGACCCTTGGGCTCCTGAGCTCAAGGACCATTCTTTAAACTCACAGACTTGATTGTGGTGGCCACTTAGTTTGTTTACCTGCAACCACATCCTGACCTGTGACCCCACTTCTCCATGGGCGGACGGTATGTGGGAGGCAGTGTGGGCTACTGGCTTCCAAGTCAGACAGCTCCAGGTGGGATTTCCAGCTTTGCTCTTTGAGGGATTTCTTCCTGACAGGGTTGTTGAAAGGGTCCTGCCGTGAACGTGCCAGGGCCTGGCCCGGAGTGTAGACTCAGCCCTGGAGGAGTGGCCGTTCACCTCCCTTCCCGCCGCCCTCGTGTGGGCTTTTCTGCTCCATCAGTTACTGGACAGTGGGGTGGTCCTACCTCCAAGTCTGGAAGCTAGGGGCCACGGGACCCCTGCAGCATCAGGCTCCTGGCAGGTGTGCTGAGTGGGTGCAGAGTGCCCCTCAGGTCTTGGCCTCAGTGCACTCCCACTTTCCTGTTCGTAATGCAGGACCCAGGAGCAGCGAGGCAGCAGGGATGCTGGTGACCTGGTTTCTGCCCTTAGGGTCCTAATGCTGGAAGAGGAAGTGAATTGCGAGATCCTTTGTCTTATCCCTAATGGTTGTCTATCCTCGCTGGTGAGGCCAGGCAGCTGTCAGCAAGGGTGACAGCATGGCCCTGCTCTGAGGCGTAGGAGCGGGCAAGGGGTGCAGGGAGCACATGGCCCCTGGACCCAGTACGGTACTGGCTGAGGGCCCAGGAGGCAGCTGGCTGTAGGGAAGCAGCAGGGAGTTCCATCTGTTCTGAAGGCTGGGCTCAGAAGGTTATCCCTAATTTCAATGGTGTTTCCATGACATCTGTGTTCCTGCAACCTGCCCTGGTCTGGGTAGGGGGCCTTGGCTATGGCCTCCCTCACCCCCACTGAAGCAGGCTGAGAGTTCTTTCCCGATCTGGTCCTGACCTGGGCACAGGAGAGTCATGCGAAGGTTCAGAACCTTCCTTATTACCAGAGGTGGACCTGACTGGGGCATGGGAGCTGCCTGATGGGAAGGAGTCTATCCTGACCTCCTGGCCTACGAGGCCAAGTCTCAAGGCAGAGCAGGCCCCCCCATCCACATAGGTGACCCCCTTTCTCCTGCAAGCAGAGCTGCAACCTATTTCTGTCTCCCCAGGGTGTGATGAGCCTGAGGGGGCCCAGCCAGGTAGGTGTGTTCCTGGCTCTCCCCGCTTGGCCTCTCTGGGCTGTGGCCTCTGGGCTGTGGATCAGGAAGGGCTCTTGGGGCCGGCTTAATTGCATCTCCACTCTAGGGAGCTGGCAGTGGGCAGTGCCTGGGAGCCGGAAATAGCCACTAATTGTGTGGGGGGGCTGTGTGGGAACACATCCAGAGCTGAAGGAAAAGGGGTGTCGGGGAGGGAGGGGCCATGCCCGGGAGCCTGGGGAGGGAGTTGGCTGGCTCTGAGCGATGGCCTGGCCTGCATGCTGGCTCCTCAAGCCTGAGCTGAGTGCTGCAGGCCCAGGGCCCCCCTGCCGGGGCTGTCCCCTGTGTGTGCCTGTCTGACTGCTGATAGGAGTTTGGGTTGGCACTGCCAGAGTGACACTCGCTGGATGAGACCATGGTGACATCCTGGGGGGCCAGTTTCCTAGCATTAGGAACCAGAGGAAGAGCCCTTGGTGGAATAGAGGAGGGGCTATGTCCCCAACTCCTCTGTAGTCTCTATCTCCTTGCTAGCAGTGGCTGTCATGCTCCATTGTCACATTTGACTCAGTCCAAGTGGGTTCTTCCCAGAAAAGTGGCCCTCCTGAAAAGAAAAAAAAAGGCTATTATTTGTACCATTTGCAACTTCTACCATGGCAGATTCCAAGCTGCCGACATGATGCCACCTGGCTTGCACTATTCCCGACAATTTAACAATTTACCGGATGCGTGAGCCGGCTCCAGCACTTTGCCCAGCCCCCACCTCCCATCTCCTTTGCCTGCTCTGCAGGTTGTGGGCCCCGTGGGTGGCTGGCCCGGGTGGCTGGCCCGGCAGTTCCCAGAATGCATGCTGGAGAAGCAGCGCCTTGCTGATTCACACCCAGGCCACCCAGGGAGCGTTCCTGATCAGTATCTGGGGAATGCAGAGGCTTCATTCTCCCGGGGCTGGTCTCATCCGGGGACTTTCCACCAATGCCGTGCCTCCTCCTCAGGGAGCCCTGTCCCCCAGCTCTGGAAGCACCAGTGCTGTGGCTCCTTCTGTCTCTCCGGTCTCCAGGGCAGAAGTCTGTTCTCTTGTGAGATCAGCAGGGCAGTTCTGGGCCTTTTTACATATGTTCTTGGAGACACAGTTGCCCTGCCTGGTGGCAAATGCCTGGGTCACCCAAGGACTTGGGCATTTCAAGGGGGCGGGGGCTAGACCCTCAGGTTGCCCGTATCTCTTTCCTTGCCTGTGCAGGGGTGGGGTCTTGCCATCTCGTTCCTCACTGCTCCTCCTTTTGTCCCCCATGCCCATCCTGACCTTGGTCAGTATCCATTTTTAGAACACCCACTCTAGCACGAGCCCCATGGTCAGCACCAAGGATTCACTGAGGGAAGTCACACATTCCTTCCTGCAAGGAGTATACAATCCAGTGAAATGGTTCTTAAAGCCGGTCTTTGAGAACTCGAAAAAAATGGACCTGTTTCCCTAGAAACAGGTGCCTGTGCCTGTAAAACGTTGTGTGTGACATCATGACATTGGTGGATGCCCGCAGTGGCACCCTGGGTGAGAACCCAGTTTCCCGTGTACGAGGCGCTGGGCCAGCCGAGAGGTGGAGCCCAGGCTCTGGCCCTTCACCCCAGTTGCTTGCTTCACCAGTTACTAGCCCTTCAACTTCCACACCTGAGGGAGCTCGGACGTTCCTGTCCTGCCTAAATCCTCAAGTCTGCCAGCCAGGGGTGGCTGCTTTACTTTTGGAATCCCCAATCTCCTTCCAGCACTTTATCCCACATCTGGGGCATCTCCTCCGCTTCAAGGGGAGTAGGCAAATAATGTCCCCCCCTTCACACACAGTTCTGCTAGGAGGTCCAGGGGTTTCTGAAGCTCCAGATTGTACATCAGGCTGGTCTGGCCAGTCTGATACCAGTCTGCTGTTCTTCCTCCTGTCCGATCCCATGGGAAGTAAATCAGAGTGAACCCCAGAGGTCGCTCCCTACCCCCCGCCACCTTACCCCAGTGGCTGGAAGGAGCCCAGCACCCAGATCTAGGCTAGGTTATGAAAGGGCAGGCGGCATCTGACTCTTCCACACAGACCCGCTGTTGGGTGAGCTGCGCCGTCTCCCGCTCAGACAGCCTTGCAGAGGGTTCTCTGCTTGTCGGTCTGGAGAAGTTCTGCCCCAAGCTCTGAGAAACTCACCGCCTAAAGCGGTCTGATGACCTAGATACCGTGAACAAACTCAGAAACAGAGCTGTGCACACCATGGCATGCTGGCTGACGTCTTTGTGCAGGCTACTGACATTTATTGAATACCTGCCACATGCTGGGCTCTGCACTGGCGTGAGAGAGTCCAGGATGGATGAGACACAATCCCTGTCTTTGAGCTGCTCACACGCCAGGCACATCAGCAGTTGTACAGGGTGGTCAGAGTGTCATGGGTGACGTTCATGCTTGGAGCCACGAAGAGGGACAGCTAACTTGTCTGAGGGAAGGAGGAGAGGACACAGGCTTCTGGAAGGACATGGCGCCTGGGATGAGTCTTAAGGACTCAGAGGAGTTAGCCTGGAGCAGGGGAGCAAAACCGTCCACAGAGAGGTCTGCCTGGCATGAGAACCAGCAGAGGCTCCAAGCAGCCTGACGTGGACAGGGCTGCAAGCACTTCTGTGTTGCAAGTGCACACAGTGAGCCCGGAGAGAGGCAGGAGCTGAGCCCAGAGAACCCTGTGAGCCGTTGTGAGGGGCGTAGCCAGCAGGGGCTGGGGCCATCTGGCCCACATTCCAGAAGCCTCCTTCAGCCTCTCCATTGATGCTGGCCTCAGCCCTAGGGAGTAGAGTCAGAGCCTTGGCAACCACTTTGGAAAAGCGCTGACCGCTAAGTAAGGTCACTGACTGAGAAGGATCATCAAAGTCACGGCTTATTGAATATGGAGGAGACAGCAAGGCATTGAAGATCCTTAGTCCTCGGAGGGAGATGGGAGGCGGGCTCACTGCGTGTCATGGGCTGTGAAAGCAGTCAGGATTGTGCAAGTGTGGTTTGGTGACTGGGAGGCATGAGGGTAGCGATGCAGGAAAGGGTATGGGCCATGGGAGAGTGGGGGCCAGCTCTTGACCCTACTGGGCTTTGCGTGGTCCGTGTGGACCCTGGAAGAACATCTTGCCTTGGGGTGCGGGAAACAGCGTATGTCACAGGAGCTCCCTGGCTTCACCAGACTGACTGGTTCTGGACAGACGTCCCACAGAGATCACATCCAAACAAGCACTTTCCTCCAGCTTTGCAAGCTCCTGTCCACTTCATGTTCTTCAGAATATCCTGAATGAGAAAGGATATGATTCTTAGAAACGCCCAGAAGTTAGAGGCAAGTGTGGTCAACCGTGCTGCTAATAAGAAATCAAAATCAGGAGCCGTTGACAGTGCTCAGAAAGGAGACACCGCCACGTCATCAGGCTGCGTTCCTCCGCGAGGCTTCCCAAGCACACACTGCTTAGAGGGGGTGCTTCAGGAGCAAGTGTGGGCTTCCAAGGGGATTGTTTGGCAAGACAGCATTACTTTGAAAGGTGTGACTTTAACATTGAGGTGAGGCTCACTTAACACAGCATTAACCATTTTTAGTTGTGCATTCTGGTGGCCTTTAGCAGTCACAATCACGTGGACTTGCACGTAGTTCCGGCATTTCGGCCACGCCCATACAAACCCCGCACTCAGCAGCAGCCGAGCTCTGGTTCTTGCCCCTCTCAGCCTTCGGTAGCCGCTAATTTGCTTTCTGTCTCTGGATTTACCTATTCTAGATAGCTCATGTAAATAGGATCATGCAATATGTAACCCTTTGTGATGGCCTTCCTTTGTCTAGCATCGTGTTTTCAAGGCTCACTCACAAGGTAGCCTGTGTCGGTACTCCGCTGCTTTTTACAGCTGAGCAGTATTCCATTGTGCGGGAATGTGTGTGTGTGTGTGTGTGTGTGTGTGTGTGTGTGTGTGTGAAGATTTTATTTATTTTTAGAGAAAGGGGAAGGAAGGGAATAAGAGAGGTAGAGAAACATCAATGTGTGAGAGATACATCAGTTACCTCTTGCATGCTCCAGACTGGGGACCTGGCTTACAACCCAGGCATGTGCCCTAACTAGGAATCTAACCAGCAACCTTTGGTTCGCAGGCGGGTGCTCAGTCCACTGAGCCACACTAGCCAGGGTCTTGTTATCTTTTTATGCCCCAGCTTAGTAGCCCTGAGAGTAATCTGCCCCTCTTTCTTCAGCAACACCCCCTTGAGTGCAGATGGCTGCCCGAGGTACATCTGCACGGGCGCTCTGGCCCTTGTCCTAACTGGTACGGGTCTCCAGTCCTGGCACCTTGCAGGCCCTCAGCCTGCTTCTCTCGTTTCATCCTTCACCCACTGTGCTCCCTCTGTCTCCACGCCTAGGAGACGACAAGTACGGGCGGAAGATCATTGTGTTTAGTGCCTGCCGAATGCCCCCGAGCCACCAACTGGACCACAGCAAGCTCCTGGGGTGAGTACCCTGCGGACAGGCGGTGGGGCGTGTGCCCAGATCCCTGGTTTGGCCTGTTCCTTACTCTTCCTGCCTAAGTGTGGCAGGGGGGTGGGGGGGGGCATGCCAGGCCCCCTCCCTCAGTGCCTCCTTTTGTTTCCTGAGGGAGCTGTTTTTCCTTTGGGGGAGTCAGACCTGGTTTCTGGTCCTCTTTTTCTAGACTTTTCCCAGGGGATAACCACCTAGCCCTCCTTCATTGTAGGAGTGAGGCACTGCGTGCGAAAATGTTTTGAAAAGTGAAATACTGTCCGAATGTGAGGGCTGGTCACCACAGTGGTACAGTGTCCGATGTGGTTGTGGTCGTTTCCCATGTGTATGAGAACATCCTGTCTGGGCTGTGTTAGACACATGTGTGTATTACAGCTCTGGTTAGTCTAGAAATCTCCTGATGCAAATCCAGAGGCTGATTGGAAGTGGGGGTTTGATGAACGCCGTTCCCGGGAATATTCATCACTGAGTCGGGGCTGAGCTGGCCCGGGGTCCCCAGCGTGTGTGGGACTCCTGCCAGTGCCCCTTGCTGTGGGTACAGTTCCCCTCTCGCTCTTCTGTCCCGACCAGTTCAAAGCACTCCCTGAAACTGACAGTTCCGCACAGCCCAGAACAGCCCTTTGGGAACCTGACCCGGTGGTTGTGTGTGTGGAGGGTGTGGTGAGGGTTGGGACAGCCCAGGGACACTGCAGCAGAAGGGGACGGGCCTGAGTGCAGAGTCTCTGTGGCCCCAGTGAGCGAGGACCAGGCCCGAGTTTCCCCTGCCCTGTGTGACATTTTTCTCTTTGGCCCCCTGAATCCCTGCCCCCCGGCCCCCCCACCAGAAGGGCAGGCGGAGCCTTGTCCTGGGTGTGTGGCCCGGCAGGGAGCAGGCCAGGGAGCTCGCCAGGGAGCTCAGCCTGAGGGTTGCTGAGTCTCATGTCCCCCAAGCCCCTGTTTGTCACAGTTCTAACACATCTGACAAAGCAGGTGACAGACTCCTGGCCAGATGCTTGTCTGAGTAGGAGGAAGTCAGAGCATGGAGATGGGAAAGCACCTGGTTTTCAGGAGAGAGCCCAAGGAGGGAGGCACCCACTGTGGGGCTTCATCTGGCTTCAGGAAGCCGTCTGCCGTCCATCTGTCCGGGCCTGTGTCCCGCACGGGTCTCCCCACCCCCACTTGACTTGGTCACAGTCCCTGTGGGAGAAGAGGTATGTCCAGCAAGGGTCAGTCCTGGCCTCTCGTTGTCAGTCAGGTCATCTCCAGCTTGGCTCTCCCAGCTGTCCGCCCGGCCTGGGGGCTGACGCAGGAAGTGTCTGAAGCTTGGATGCAGAGGACCGGCCATCTTCAGCTCTGCTCTCACTAGCTGTGTGTGTGGGGGCCCGTCTCTTCTGAGCCCTATAAAAATAAGCATTGCCCCGCAGGCTCGCTGTGGGCATCACGTGAGCTCTGTGCATGAAATGCCACCGTGGACACTGGTCGAGTGTTACAGGTACAGGAACTTTAAACAATGGAGATAGCCATGAAGAAAAGATATAGGCAACTATATAAAAATTTGCCCATAAACCTATCCCCCAGAGAGAAAACCACAGTTAATACTTTAGTGTATGTGCTTCCTACTTTTTTAAATAACATATACAGAGCTCTATAGTAGGTTTTATAGCTTAATGTTTTTATCTTCTGAGCATTAAACATTCATCAAAGACATCCTTTAAAAATTTTTATCGACATATGCGATGTATACAGAAAAGTGAACCAGTTATGTATACTACTGGGTGAGTTGTGAAAACCGGAACCCACCGTGGCAGCCCCACCCACAAACCTCCCTTCACACTTCTGGTTCCCACCCGAAAGGGTAACCACTGTTCTGACACCGCAGTTCACAGCCTGGCTTTGTCCACAGGAGCATCCTGTGAGGCACTCTATTTATAGACGCCCTGAGATTTATTCAACCAGCTCTCTGTTGTTCAGCAGTTAGCTTACTACTCAGATTTTTTTTTCCCATTATAAAAGAGGCTGCAATGAACAGCCTTCTACACAAATGTTTCTGTTCATCTCTGCTTATTGTCCTAGCGTAAATTCCTGGACGTATTCACCAGGGCAAAGAGTATGAACATCTATAGCTTCACATAGTCGGCACCGCACCGCACCGCCCTCCAAGGGGCTGCAGCGTCCATCAAAGGATGGGTGTGCTTCCACTGTAACTAGTAATCTTTCGTAGTTGTGAAATGCCACCTTAAAAAAATATTCTTAATCCTCACTAAAGGATGTTTATTTTTTAAATATACTTATTTTTAAAAGATTTTATTTTTAGAGAGGGGAAAGAGAGAGAGAGAGGGATAGGAACATCAATATGAGAGAGAAATATCAATCAGTCACCTCCTATACACAGTCGGGATTGAACCCTCAACCTTTTTCTGTGCCCTGACTGGGAATCGAGCCCTTGACCTTTTGGCATGTGAGACAGTGCTCCAACCCACTAAGACACACTGCCAGGACTTTCTTTTTTTTAAATATAGTTTTATGTTGATAGAGTGAGACAGATGCTATCTCTATCACCTGCAAAGCTGTCTTCTCAAATCAAAAACATGTACTGAGCTGCTGGTTTGGGGGGCCAGGTTGGCTCCAGGTGTTAGGCTGGTGGAGTCAGACTGGATCTTAATGCAGCAGCTTCAGCATTTGAGTTCTGGCTAAGAGAGAATTCAGAACCAAGACTCAAATTAGAAGAAGCAACTCATTTAGAAAGTCACCGAGGGAGAAGTGAGTTGGAGAAGAAATGAGAAGAAGTTACAAAGGCAGAAGAAGGGACCTTGGAACTTAGGAGGAAGAGAGGGAAGGAAACCGTGTGGGGTGGTGGTGCGGGGAGAGGTGGGGAAAAGTGCGGGCATGCTCCACAGAGAGAGCCGCTGCAAAAGGCAGTCTTTATGTGACAGATCTTTGCAAAGTGCTCAACGTGGCTAAGGCACAAGTTACTGTGTAGCAATAGTGGTTGGAACCACAACAGTAATTCATTCCTAGACACCTCAGTGCCCGCCTAGCACCACTGTGTAAGTTACGATCTCGAGGTTAGATCAGGTGGTGTCTGGGCACCGAGTCACATCCTCGGGCCCCTCCCCACGTCCCTTCCCCCCTACCCTACCTCCCTTGGAAGCTCTTAGTATTCCCACCTCCCAGCCTCCAGTGGGGAGCCTGCTGAAGCCTGGGGCTGCCCAACCAGAAGGAGGGCATCCCCCTGGACTCCCCCCTTTTTGGGATTCTTGGTTATTCTCTTCATACCTTTCTGCCTCCCGTGGGCTCCACACTGTGTGTGTTTCTTTGGGGTGGTAGATATCACGTTGTGAGCATAGGGATGTGAGATGTGGTTTCTCGGTCCACAAAAAGCCCAGTAATTGGAGCAGGGGAGGGGACCCTCTGGCCACCCCACCCCCTCTCGTGGGTAGTGCTTTAGTATAAGAGGGAGAGCTGGGCTGTGGTCAAGAATGCAGGCTTAGGAGTTAGACAGTTCACCTCCAGGCTCCGCCATAAGCTAGCCCTGCGGAGGCCCTTGGATACACACTAGACCTCTCTAAGCCTCATCGCCCTTACTCATAAGGAGGGGATAACAGCTGCCTTAATTGTCACTAGGAAAGCAGGAGATAACGTGCACAAAGTGCGCAGCAGACACTATAAGCTTAATACAACAAATGGTGACTGCCATTACTATTGACTTGGCAGTCCTGCGGGGGCCGTGTGAGTCCCATCTTCACCGAGGGTGCCCGAGAGGATGCCAGTGAGGGTCCTGGTCTCCTGTGTAGCCCGTGCTCAAAACTGGGAGCTGTTGTCGTTTTGATTATTGCTGTTGCTTCGCCCAGCGCAGCCGCAACCCCTCCCCACGACACTGAGGCGGGTGACGCAGCCACGATGGACAGTGCAGGGGTTTCTGGGGAGGGGGTGTGATCAAGGCAGGAGACTCCTGGGACTCCTGCTTCTGTCTGAAGGGGCCCCCTTGTGTGCAGGGCAGGCCCCAGCAGGTCTTTTCTCTTGAAGGTACCTGAAGCACACGCTGGACCAGTACGTGGAGAGCGACTACACACTGCTCTACCTGCACCACGGCCTGACCAGCGACAACAAGCCCTCTCTCAGCTGGCTCCGCGATGCCTACCGGGAGTTTGACCGCAAGTGGGTGGGGGTCTCCGGGGCGGGTGGCTCTGGAGCCAGCAGCTCTGTCAGGCTCTGGGCTGCCCTGTGCTTGGGCGGGAGCTCATTCCATGCCCCAGAGGCAGTCAGGTGCCCACACCTGGGTTAAATGCAAGGAATCTGAAGTTGGAATGGCCTGGGCTTAAATCCCAGTTTTTCTATTTACTCACTCAGTGACCTTTTATGTTACCCAGCCACTCCCAGCCTCTGTTTCCTATTCTGTACAATGGAGCGACAAGTACACTTCGCAGGCTTGCATGAATAGTCGAATCAGAAAATGTCCATTACGAGCCTGCCTCTGTGGTGCCCCTGGCGCACCACTGCTGATGCCCCTCGTGCCTCTGCAGGTACAAGAAGAACATCAAGGCCCTGTACATCGTGCACCCCACCATGTTCATCAAGACACTGCTCATCCTCTTTAAGCCCATCATCAGGTGAGCGGCCCAGGGTGGGGTGCTGGTCTCTCGGGCTACCCCGTGAACTCCGACGCAGATGCCAGATGAGGGCAAGCATCCTGGGGACAGGCTGTGTGGGCGGGGCCTCTCTCTGATCAGGGTGGGCGCTGAGGTGCAGTGGAGGCCTGCCCCAGCCGGTGTACTTCCGACCCTCTCCCTTTCCTCCGTGGGCAGCTTCAAGTTTGGGCAGAAGATCTTCTATGTGAATTACCTGAGCGAGCTGAGCGAGCACGTAAAGCTGGAGCAGCTGGGGATCCCTCGTCAAGTGCTCAAGTGAGGCCAGCCAGGGACTGTGCGTGCCCACCGGGTGGCATCTGTGCCCGCGGTCCTGTTTGTGGGGGGTGGGACGTGCCAGCCAAGGGAGGAGAAAGCCTTGAGACCTCCAGGGCAAACAGAGGAAGCCAATACAGTGATTGTGAGACAGCATGGAGGGGGGTCAGAGAGAGTTCGAATCCCATTTCTGTCACTTAGAAGCCACATGACTGACCCTCTAAAGTGCCCCCTTCCTCGCGTGGAAAGCAGGGTTGTTGCAAGGGCTGAGTAAAGTGAACCGCGTGCAAGAGCACACAAGTGCTGACAAACCAGGACTGCCCTAGTGACGGCAGGGCCGGCAGCAGGCCTGACTGCCCCGCCCTGCCCGCTCCCCAGGTACGATGACTTCCTGAAGTCCACACAGAAGAGCCCTGCCACGGCCCCCAAGCCCATGCCGCCGCGGCCCCCGCTGCCCAACCAGCAGTTTGGGGTCTCACTGCAGCAGTGAGTACGGAACAGGGGCGCCTGGGGCTGGGCCTGGGGCGGGCTGCAGGCCGTGCTCACTGCCCTTGTTCCCACAGCCTCCAGGAGAAGAACCCGGAGCAGGAGCCCATTCCGCTCGTGCTTCGGGAGACAATTGCCCACCTACAGGCCCACGGTGAGTGCCCGCCCCGCCCCCCCTCCAGGGCCGGCCCCTGGGGAAGCTGCCAGGCAGGGTGCGCCGGCACCCACACTGACCCTGACCAGAGCCCTGAGGCAGAACGGTGGGGGAGTCTACACACTGCCCCCCAGCTCTGAGACTCACCAGGCCCCACCGTTCCCAGCTCTCACCACGGAGGGCATTTTCCGGAGGTCCGCCAACACCCAAGTTGTGCGGGAAGTGCAGCAGAAGTACAACATGGGTGAGTGGTCCGGGCACGCGTCCAGGCACGCAGGACGGCCCAGGTCGCACGAGTGGGGGGTGGAGGGGTGGGCCTGGGGGCATGTGTGTGGCTGTTAGGGGGCTCGCTGCTCTTTGCTGCCCTGTAAACGAGGTCCCAGATTTCCTGTTGGAGGTCTCGCGTTATTTGGTGTAATCACGTGGGTCCTGCTCCCTCGTCAGTCAGGCTCCCGGGTCCTGGGTGCAGGTTCATTTGAAAACAAGGAATAACTGCGTGTGCTGCGGGCCCCACTGCACCCAGATGGCCTGACCCTGATCCCCTTGTCACAGAGGAAGAGGGGGGCCTCTGGAGGGGCTGCTGGCCTCCGGGCTAGGCCCAGCTCCTCCCCTCCCCACCCCCACCTCTAGGGCTGCCTGTGGACTTCGACCAGTACGATGACTTGCACCTGCCAGCGGTCATCCTCAAGACCTTCCTCCGGGAGCTTCCTGAGCCCCTGCTCACCTTTGACCTCTACCCCCACGTGGTGGGCTTCCTCAGTGAGTGCCCTCTCTCCCTCCCCAGCTCTGAGCTGCCTCTGCTGGGTCTGTGCTGCACTCCGAGCAGGCAGGGTTGGCCTGTCCCCCGAGGAAAGTCTGGCTGGGGTCTCCCCTCGAGTCTCGAGTCTCGCGTGAGGGCTTCCCACATCCTGGGCCCTCATTCCTCGTAGACATTGATGAGAGCCAGAGAGTGGAGGCGACGCTGCAGGCCCTTCAGACGCTGCCCGAGGAGAACTACCAGGTGCTGCGTTTCCTCACTGCCTTCCTGGTGCAGGTGAGACTCCACCGCCCCCTGGATGAGGGGGGGGCAGGGGGCGGAGCTCCAGCTGCCGCGGGAGGCAGGGTCGGTGGCATCTGCTGCAGCCCTCTGATTGCCCTGCACAGGTGTCTGCCCTCTGTGACCAGAACAAGATGACCAACACTAACCTAGCCGTCGTCTTTGGCCCTAACCTGCTGTGGGCCAAGGATGCTGCCATCACTCTCAAGGCCATTAACCCCATCAACACCTTTACCAAGTTCCTGCTGGATCACCAAGGGGAGTTGTTCCCTAGCCCTGCCTCCTAGGGGCTCTGAGCCCAGCCCCTGCCCACCAGCCCCGGTGGACCGCCCCAGTGTGAACCCTTGCTCCTGGCATTGGGGAGCCCCAGGCTCCTGCTCAGGAAGGGGTTGTGAGGCCCCAGGAGATGGAAGTTGGAGCCAGCCATCTGGGCAGCTCCTCCCCTCCTTTCCAGCCCAGCTCACCGGCCCTGGAGGCCTCGCCGTGACCACGAGACATTTTTCTTGGCCTTATACTTCTGCCTCCTTGGATCCTTGGTTCCTGCAGGGCTGTGCAGAGCTGGCCTTGGCTCTTCCAGCGAGAGGACTGGCCCCGGCAGTCCCTTTCCTGCTTTCTCCTGCCTCTTTCCCTGGCAACTGCAGATGCCAAGTCACTGCCGGCCGGGATGTAGCTGGGCCTGATCCACCCCTCCTGACTGCTGGGGAATGAGAGGCTGAGCTGGCTTCACAGCCCTGCTGAGGCTCCTCCTTGTCTAGGGGAAGGCCTGGGCACAACACCCTGCTCCCATCCACCCCTCCACCAGCTCAGCCTTGGGTATTTCCACAGCTAAGGAATTACAGGCTGGAGTCGGCTTCCTGTTGCTGCCTTCTTCTCTTCCACAGATCCTGGTCAGCCTTTCCCAAGTGGCACCGCCCCCAGGACATTCTGACCCCTGCTTTTGCCATGGCTGGCAGCTTGGGTGTCAGGACTGAGTCCGAGCACCCATTTGAGATAGATACCACTCCCACCCAAGGGACCCCTAGTGCCTGATCAGACAGGCAGGCTCGGCCTCCAAGCCTTGTCTCAGGATGGCTTCTGGGCCTAAGGCTCATGCGGTCCTGTCTGTTGTGGAGTCACACTGGCCTCTGCTCTGGCCAGAGGTGACCCGGTGCGTCAGGATCTGTAGTGGCTTCTTCCTCCTACTGAGGACACCTGGAGGGGCTGGGCAGAGATTTTGCTAGTTAGATTGACCAGGGCCCCGTGTCTTTCAGAAAACCTGGGCCTCCGTGCTGATGGCTGCCCCTCATTGCATTTGTGTCCTTTAGCATTACACTCCTTGGTGAGCTGTGGCAACCCCCGACTCCCCTGCCCCCACAGCCTTGACCTCTGGCAGTAGGGAAACTCCTGCACAGTGGCTCTGTCCCCACAGCCTTGGCCAGAGCCTGTACTGTGTGGGTCCTCACTAACCAGCCCACCTCCATTTGGGAGCTGGGTGGAACCTGGGCCTGACCTCACTGGGCTCACTCCCCAGGGCACTGGCATGCCGGGGCTCCCAGGACTTGGCGTGGCTGCTGGTCCCATCAGTCCCTGTGTCTCTAGCTTGGGTGCAGGCCTCTGCTTTCCGCCCTCCTTTGTGTATCAGGTGTTCACGCAGCCCCATTTACTGGGGAGCCTGTGGGTCCATGTGGTCTTTCCCTGCCCCCTGCCCCGCGCTGGGGGGTATGGGGGCTTGTACTGTGAATCAAGTGTTCACATTCACACTTAATGAATTCCTTGGCACCAATCATGTATTTCACCTTTGCACTTTTTGTATTTCAATAAAAACGGAGACAGAAACTGCCCATCAGGCCGTCAAGAGAAGTGGGTGTGGAGGTTCAGAGCTGGGTGGGGATGAGGATGTGGCTGTGCGAGAGCAGCAGATGGGGCGGCGGGAAGACCCTGCCCCGCCCATCGGGCCTCCTTCCTCCTCTCGTTCATTTGTGAGCCGGTATGAAGTCAGCTTTCCGACCGTCTTCCCCGCATGAAGTCACTTCCATTGTGGGTGCCTGCAGCGTTCCCACCAGCTGCCACGTGCAGTAGCCTACGACCAGGGCCGCCTCTGCCCCCAAATGGAGTGGGCTGGGGGTGCCGACAGTATGGGTTTTGGAGTCAGGGTTTGAATCCTAGTCCATCACCACCAGGTCTCACTGGTAAGACATTTTTGAGCCCCACCTCTGAGACGGTGTCCTCCTTTCTCCAAGGGTGAGAAATAGCATGCACAGTACGTACCACAGCGCCTGCCCAGCGGTAATGAGAATGGCCGTCCTTTCACAGGTGAACAGGGTGCCAGTCCCACCTGTGCAGCTGGGATGGAGACCCTCAGCTGACCATTCCACTCCTTCCTCACCTGCCCCCTGCTCACACGGATGTCCTGGAAGGTCCTGCTTTCCATTCCTCTTTTGAGGTTTTGCTTTGATTTAGAGGTTAAGATGGTAACGTTTATGTGTATTTTACCTCAACTTCTAAAGAGTGGTTTGTCACTGAGAGGGCAGGCCAGAATTTCTCTTGGCACAGTGGTCAAGGTCAAGTTCAAGCAATTAGCTGCTTGCTTGCTAGTGGCAATCAGGAGACAACAGAGGCCTCAGTTGGCCCTCTTCTTTTTTTCTCATCATTGCTCGCTTGGGCTGGGGGAGCCAAGCCAGAGCCGCAGGGGCGGCTGTGTTGTCAGGATGTGGTTGTACACACAGGCACTGAGCTCCAGGAAGCTGGTCTTGCTGCACAGCCGTGGCCCTCACCCAGGCAGCTGGGACAGGAGGCCCTGGCGGCCTCTCAGGCTCTCCTAGGGCTCTGATGGACTGTGTAGAAGGGAGGGGCTGTGATCCAGGGCAACAGGGAAGGGAACACAAAACAGGGAGGGAGCTGTTTACTTGGGTTGGGCTCCTGGCAGGGCCTCTGCCAGTGACTCAAAAGCCAGTTTACCCCTGGCTTTGCAACAGTGGGTTGCTGGGGACGGAGTGCAGGGAGATGCTTGAGAGGGGCAGGCCGCCATTTTCAGACCTGGGAACACTGAACACTTCGCTTCTGGGGGGTCCCAAGTGAAGGCGAGGACACCAGGAGGTGCCATGCCACGATTTCTAACCCAGGGGTTTGCCCCCGCCATCCCGACTGGCTGTACAGTCAGTGTCACGTGTAGTTTACTGACAAGCAAGGGCTCCCACAGCCCACCATAGCAGCAGTGGGCGGCCCACTCTTTTCAGCCTCAGGTTTGGGTCGACATCAGAAATTTCCAGCTAGCCCTTCTCTGTCCTGGGGCCAGGCTTTGGCCTGAAGGGGAGGGGAGGCAGCCCCGACAGCAGTTGCCGAGGTCCGTCAGGCAGCTGGTCTCGCCTCCACGACTACCCCTGCCGCTGGGGCATGGGCTCTGCTTCAGCTCCCTGCCCCTGCTGTGGGCACAAGCTGGGAGGCAGGAGGCGGCTCTGCAGGGGAGGGGCTGAGACGCCGGCTACAGTATCCGGGCGGGAGAGGGGGCTGGAATAATCCCGCAGGGCTCTTCTACTTTTCAGGATCCCCGGAGACCACACCAATGCCCTGGGCAGCCAAACGAACCGGCACAGGTCCTTGACTTCCTGCTACTCAACTCAACCCCTCCCCTTCAGTCTGGTGTGCTCAGCCACAACCCCTCATACCGACCACAGTTCCCAGGCAACTCGGGGAGCCCCACCCTACACACGCACACAGTGGAGACCTGGGTCTTTTCCCCTGAGTCCAAGGCCTTCCGTGGCCCCCAGGCCAGGCTGAAGGGTGAGCCCTGTGGCCGCAGGGGGAGTGGAGGGCTGCTAATGGAGATTTCACTGTAAGCTCCTGCATGGATACATCTACCTCACATGCAGCACCTCCCTGAACGTTCACATGCAAGCCCCTGCAGTGGGAACATTACAGCCCAGGGAAATGGGGCACTGATGAGACCCAGCCTGACCCGCCCCAGGCCTCAGAGCAGCCGCCTGCCCAGGAAGCCCTGCCTGCTGTGCACTGCACGGCTCTTCCCCTTCCTCGGAGCCCATGGCGCCCCATGTCTGCACGGAACTGGGAGGCAGTGGGCTAGGATTTTAGACAAGTGCAGGACAGAAAGCTGTAAAGTACAGAAAAAGATTTATTGGAAATCTCTTGAATACATTTTAAAGTATAACAGTATTTCCAAACAAGGTAGGCGGAAGGGGGGAGGGGCTCTGCCACCTGGACACAGATGACCACTCCCAGCCCCATGCTGGGGTCAGTCTGGGGTGCACACCTTTTACTGTACAGGGCTGAGGGGCAAGGGCCGACCTTGACAGTTGCTCTGCTCCTCCAAGGCTCAGCCTACTTGGCCTCTGGCTGCTGGGGTCCTGAAGACAGGCTGCTGCCTGTACAGGCCAACTGCCAGAAGTCGAAGAGGACAACAGCTAACACACAGGCCTTTCCATGCTTGGCCTCAAAAGGAGGGCTGTGGCTGAGACACTGGAGCTGCTGGGGGACAATTAGTGACCCGCAGTGGGCCTCACTCTTCTCAGTGCTGGCGCCCTGGGGGTAAACCTAATCGGTTCAGCCAGTGTGGGTGTGCTCTGGCCCGAACACAGGAGGGCCAGCTGGACACTGCTGGGACCATTTCTCTGTGGCAGCGGAGCACGCGCATGGGGGCAGGGCTCAGGCTAATGGAGACAGTGTGAGAGCCCACTCAAGCCCTCAGAGATCAGCCTTGCAGGTGGGAACGATGTCACATGCATTTACTAACAAGCAGTTGAGGGCCACGTGCTCCACTGTGGAACAGCTGCTCCCCATGAATACCCCAGGTGGACCAGAGGAACGGGGCGGGCCCAGTTCTCCACGCCCAGGACGACCAACGGGCTGGGAGAGGGACAGATGGCATGGGGGGTGAGGCTAGGCACCCGACTTACTCAGGTAACAACACCCAAGGGGTTAGGTCGATCATATACCCAGCTTCAGCTTCTCAACAAGGAACCTCAGGGCAGCACAGACCCTGGGGTTAGAGGAAGGTGATGGCCAGACCCAGGCGAAAGGAGGAAAGGGCCCACAATTCAGCCCTGAGAAACAGGAGTAAGTACCCCAGAAGGAGGGGCCTGCCTGGACTTCCCTGGGCTCACCAGTGGGCACTACGTGCGGCACAACTCTAGGGAGTCGCCACATTTAGCGTCCAAGGCTTCCTGGGCTGCCAGAACAAAGTCAGTTACTGCAGACGCCGAGATCCAAGGCTCTCACCAGAAACAGGCGTCCAAGGTAACGCCTGTTGTCAGTTCAAACGCAGCAAAGCCTGGGAGGCCCTGGGGCCCTCACCAGCCCTGGGCTGGCTCCCACCTAAAGCACCCGGGAAGGAAGATGCCCAGAGCAGCAACCTGGAACCTGAGGAATGTCCACAGGCGGAGGCCCTGCCCCAGGAGGAGGTCCATCACCTTCCCCAAGTGAAAACACCTCACCTGAAACACATTTTCTCTATAAAATATCTGTCTTTGAAAGTAATAAATATTTACCATGTCCTAGAACCAAGGAGTGGCAACGGGGGAGGGAAGAGACAAGAGCCTCTGCGGCGGCCCCCAGGCCGGAGGAGACACAGGGCGGGGCCTGTGGCTGAGGGGCTGTGCACTGGCAGCCGCCAGGGCTGCTCAGACCTTCTGCTGAGGGGGGGCTTGCACAGCCTCGAAGGGTGGGAATGGCTGACTTGGGAGTTCTCATCTTGGGCAGATGACATCATATTGCCAAAAATACAGGCACGGGCAAAGCGGGGGGGCGGAGAGGAGAAGATACAGAACTGAAGGAGACGACAAAGAGCCTGCAGAAGCACCTCCTTCTTCCTCCCACAACATCTCCCTCTTCCTGCCTCCTCGCGAGTCTCGGGTTACCAGCTGGAACGTCGAATGGTTTGGTGGTAACAGCAGGCGGGCGGGCGGAAGAGGGGCCAGCTGCAGGGCAGACCTGGGGAAGAGGGCCCAACAACGGGAAGACGGATGACAGCCTCATTGGAGCAGCTGCTGACGGGCAGTGGAAGCAGATGGCCCGTCAGAGGGCCCCTTTGTCGCAAAGGGTCTTCCCATCTCCAAGGCCAGAGGGTGAGCCCTTTCAAATGCTCTAACTGGGCCTGACTGCTGCCACAGAGAATCCAGGAGGTGAGGGCAGGGACTTCTGGATCCCCATGGGGGAAACCAGCCTCCCTCCACCTGACATGGAGCAGGACGAGGGCGGGAGCAGCTGCTGAGTGGGAGGCTCTCTGTCTCTTGGGACCACAAAAGGGGGCTGCTGCTGGTACTCGAGGGCGCCAACTTTTACTGCAGGGTTTCTACAAAGGCATCAAATTCTCGGACGTTCTTCTCGTGCACAGCCAGCTTCTCTGGGAGTGAGTCCTGTACCAGGAGGGGAGAAAAAGAGTTGCTCATTCGGGCAGGGCCTCGCTCGAAGAGGCAGCCACCCCGCCACCCCGCCACCCTGGCCTGAACAAAGAAGAGAGGACAGCAAGAGCTCAGCTCAGCAGTGCTGGGCTGGAAGAGCAGGAGAGTGCGGGGCAGCTGAGCAGGCAGTGGAGAGAGGGCTTCAGGGTTTTGTGGAGCCTGGAGAGGGGGTTTAACAGGGTAGCCTAGGGAATCCAAGTGGCCCCCACACTTCATGAGATAAAAAAGAACCACACCAACATTAAAAGATTTCTTCACACCCTGTGCTGGGCATCAGGACCCCCTGGGAGG
This sequence comes from Tonatia bakeri, assembly GCA_004024845.1. NCBI lineage: Eukaryota > Metazoa > Chordata > Mammalia > Chiroptera > Phyllostomidae > Tonatia > Tonatia bakeri. Next base: position 470,822 of record PVIA01000036.1, read on the forward strand.
CCTGTGAACAAGGCAGTCCCAACCACACCCCTGACAGATCCTGACTCAGCACGTCTGTGGTGAGGCCTAGCAATCTGCATCTTGACACCAGTGAAGGAGGGGCAGGGCGATAGGGGGTGAGAGAGAAAAAAAAAGAAAACAGAACTGTAAGAAATTAAGTTTAACTGCCCTCAGTTATCAACTATTTAAAAAATCTGACCCTAATCACTTGGTCTCCACTGAATAATTTGCGTATGAGGTGTTTAAAGTTGCAGGGTGTCCAACCTGCGGCTCAGGATGGCTAGGAATGCAGCCCAACACCAAACTGTGAATTTACTTAAAATGTTATGAGATTTTTTTGTGTGTGATTATGTGTCGCAATGTACTAAGTTTGTGGCCCGGCATCTCTTCTTCCAGTGTGGCCTGACCCAGAGATGCCAAAAGGTTGGACACCCCTGGTTTAAACTGTCACAGATTCTGGAGAGGCACCAAGTATCTGAAAGAGGTGGGACAACCAACCCCCTGCTGCAGAGCTCACAGAGTGGCCTGGACACACCGGGCAGCCCAGGCAGGCCTGGATGGCAGGGCCACCAGCTGGGACTGGCTGCAGCACCTTCTGCCGCAGCTCCTTCCAGCCATATTTTCGGTCGGGGCGGCGGGGGGGTGTATCAGTGGTTAGAAGCCTAAAGTCAGAAGCCAAAGCTTTGTTTTGCAGGTTGAGCGTGACTATGGCAAGTTATTTAAATGTTCACAGTGCCAGTTTTCTGGGCTGTGACCTGAGATAGCAAGAAACCCTTCCTCTAGGGGTTGTTGAAGAATCACGTAGAGCACTTAGAAAAGTGCTCGGCACGTATAAAAGCCTCAATAAATGCTAGTGATAATGACATTATTGCTGCATTATCATCATTACTGAGCATGCATTTTTGTTTAAAGCCAACTCAAGGGCAGCTGTTCCTAGAATCCTGTTCCTAGAGCCACTCCTTTAATTTCAGTGTAGAAGGTGATGCATCCACTTCAGGCAGAGGAACCCTGACACCCTGTGACACGGTACACCCCGAGTTTGGGGCTGTTCAGGGCACCCCTCTGTCGCTCAGAGGCAGGAAATAGAGACCACCCTCGGGGAGAGTGGTAACCATCGTCAGTATCAGGACAGCGCCCCAAACACAAGCAGTACAGCTGAGGCAATGGCCTCTCTAGGGAAAGGGCCAGAACGCCGATGGCTCAGGTGCTCAGAGGCCCCAGGGCTCTGCTTCCCCAGGCAGCTGGCACCCGCCTGGAAAGCTGAACAGCTGCATGCGAGTGCTGTTGGAGCAGCTTGGCTTAGTGGCATCAGCCAGTAGAAGACATCAGGCACCGACATGAGTGTGTAAGAAATGCTGACCGCGTGCAAAAGCAGGAAGTGAGCGCAAGCAAATTCAAGATAAGGACTGCTGGGCAAAATGCAAATGTCCAGTGGAATCAAAAGAAAGACAACAGTCTAAAAGTATTTCCTTCCTGTCACAGGGAAGATGGGAGGTATGGCGTTAGGGGAATAACCGAAACTTCTGTGTCCTCGGAGCAGGAATGACATCAAAAGGGAAAGGGAGGTCAGAGGACAATGTGGGCGGGGGAGGGGTTTCCATACCAAGTCCTCAGCCATGGACTGTGCCCCGATATCTATGGAGAGGCTGCTCAGCTGAGGAGGGTTTTGAAATTCACGATAGAAGGTCCCCAGGTCCATCGGAAGAATGTCATCCTTAGAAAAGGCCGGCTTCTTCAAAAACAAGACCAGACACAGTTTAGCTGACCACGGACCACCGAGGAAAGTCAGAGATGGAGAACACTGCTCCCTTCCAGCAGCCATCAGAGAGAGGGCTGCGCCAGGCTTGTCTGAGGAAGACAACCTGCACCTTTCTCTTCTGGGCAGCTGACTTCTAACCCTGCTGGGAACACGCCTCTTCCTCCTGCAAACTCCTTTTCTTAGCACAGCACGATCCACTCCAGCGTGAACAGACCCTACTGGAAAACTCCCATCTAGAGCTGAACTGCAACATCAATGTCAACCAAAGACACGGCGCAAAATGCCTCATTGTTCATTGCCCCAAGCGTCTGCCCAGGCAGGCTCTGAGGGCAGGCCCCCCGAGTACACTGCCCAGCCAGGAGCCCACCGGTCCCACCCCGTCTGCCTGTACTAGCCCTGCTGACCCTGGGAAGGAGGTCCTCTCTGAGTGCAACGGATGCCTCTAGGTTTACGTCCCCCCGGGCGGCAAAGTCGGGGGAGGAGGAGACAGCCACTTACAAAGTCCACCATGACAAAGTCGTCGTGGGCGTGACCGCTGCTGCCCCCGCTGGAGCCCTCGGAGTGCAGGCTGCCTTGGAGCGGGGACCCCGTCCTGGGGGAGTCCGGAGGGTTCACCTGGTGCAGGGCAAGGCAGAGGAAGGGTTCTGTGCGTCGGGGCAGGAACCATTCACAGTGGAGGGTTTATGAGGGACCCGACCCTGGCTGCAAGTCCCTCAGCAGCAGGGCACAGCTAACGGTCTGCAGGGGGACAGGGACATGCCCAGGAGGGACAGGCATTGTGTCACTGGGAACTTCTGACTCACCATGGGGTCGACATCCTCCAGCTCTAAATTCTTGGGAGCAAACATAGCAAAGGGTATGTCCAAACTTGTCAAGGTCACCTTGAGAGTCACAGAAGAAAGCATTAGTTCCTGCCCTTCCCTCAGCTCACATGCTTCCGTAGATGCTGCCAGGAGCCTGGAAGCCCAGCAAGTTCACACCCCGGATGACCACACTGCCCCTCAGGCTCCTCTGATGGAGAACCCCCAATTTCCACCACCTCCCATCACAGGCCTATAGCACAAACAGGGGCTAGGGCTCCTCGAGACCCCAGAAACTCAGCTTCGGAAGCTCGGCCCACAGTAACTCAGCAACGACTGTCCACTGGCTGAGCCGAGGAGGAGCTTCCTGTTTGGAGTCAGGCAGGGGCAGCAGCGCACCGGGCACTGCGCGCACTTGGTGGTGCCTAGCCTGCCGCTATGGTGGGGAGATGGGCAGATCACAGAACGGTTCTCAGCTCTTCCTGGAGCGGCATCGCGGGTTACGAACGCTCTTCACAGAAAACCCACCATGCACATATACAACGTGCAGGCGGTGTCAGCGGCTATGCAGACTCCAGGTTAAGAGACCTGTTGGTAAGGCCTCACCCTGATGTGACTCACAGGTGGCAGAGGCAGAAAAGTCACCTGGTTGATTGGTTTGTTGACAAAAGCCCCTACTTTTCGGGCAAAGATGGTCTCCAAGACATCGTGGGGAGAGGCCCGCCCCTCACTGCTATTGGACACAGTTTCGGTATCCTCGCTGGGGAAGAAAGGCAATGTCAGAACTCACTCTCAAACCTTAGCGAAGCCTACCTGGTTCCCCATAAATCCACCCCCTGCTGGGGCTGGAGGGCGGGAGCTGCCTCCCACCACACCCCCTGGGAGATGGCAGTGTGCGGCCTGGCTGCTGCCACCAGCACCCTCTCCTGTGAGTTGAGGGCACATGTGAGTGAAATTCAGTGTTACAATTGTTTAAATCAGGGGTGTCCAATGGCTGGGAATGCGGTCCAGCACAAAATTGTAAATTTACTCAAAACATTATGAGATTTTTTTGTGACTACGAGTCACAATGTATTTAATGGGTAGCCCAGAGACGCCAAAAGGAGGGACACCCCCTGGTGTAAAGCTCATATGGAACACCAAGTAGCTTCAGTTACCACAGTTGCATAGAGCAACTGTACACATAGAAAAGCAGCTCCCACACTGTAATTTAAATATTAATTACAGAGACAGACTCAAGATTTTAGCTGTTCTCCATCTCCTTATTTTTGTTTTGCTGAGTTATCTAAACATGCCATAAGACAGTACAGTTTACAGTACAATATTAAATTCAAGCCTCACCTCATAAGGAATAGTGCCATTCTGCCAAGTCAAGAGTCCCAAATCTAACCCTCTAGATAGCCAGAGCTTCCTCCACCCGTGGCTGATCCCCTGGGCTGAGGTCCTCTGGACTCCGCAGCACGTCCCCTCCCCTCATCCCAGTCACCCCTCTGTTCAGCAGGGCCCATCAACGGCACACTCGACCTGGCGGTTCCCGCTGACCCCAGTCCAGCCCTCCAGACCTATCCCAAGTCCTGGATAACAGGAGGGCTCCAAGTAGCAGAAACAGGGTCTTATACTGTGGGTGCCAGACCAGTGGTCCCCACCCTGGGAGCAGCAGGGGACAGAAAAGCCCCTCTGGCCAAAAGCAGGTGCTCAGGGTGGGGAAGGGGCTGTGAACTCCGAGTGGCCTCTGGACTCCAGCCAGCAGGGAGCACCCGCACTGAAGGGAGGCCTGCGCGCTGCTGAGCACCTGCATGTGAGAGCCTCCTGCTCAGGGTCCTCTGCCTTCAGCTCCTCCTGACCTGCCCCGAGAGTTGAGGCTCAGAAAACTAGCACGCCAGCTGACTAACAGGATCTTCCTTATCAAATGAGGGGGGGGGGTAAGAGGATGGAAGTCTGGGAAGGCAGGAATGAGAGTGATTATTTTTCCTGATGGATGGCACAAACATTTCATTTTCCAAACAATTCCCCTGCTACCACTCCACTGTGGGAATGAAAAAACAAAACCTAAAACCCCAGGAATTTCTATCATCCAGAAGTTCATTAGGATGTGGCGGGGTGATCACGTCATCACCTCTGGGGGCCTTCCAGTTGGGGGAGGGCAGGTCAGACCCAGACAGCCTCAGCCTCCCCGGGGGAACGCTGAGTGCGCTGGAAAGAGTGAGCACGGACTGGAAGCCAGGAGTGGGGCTCGAGCCCAGCCGTTCTGCTGGCTCACTGCTCTCAGACGAACTACTTAATCCTTCTGAGATCCTCTGTCTTTTAAAAGAGGGTATAGTGGTGACTTTTGCTGGTGGGATTATGAGAACTCTCATTTTCTACCTAATTAATGTCTTTATCATTTAAATTTCACAGAACGTATCACTTCTGCAACCAAATAAGACAAAGACTTTTAAAAAATTTTAATGAGAAAAAAAAGTTTTAAAGACTCTCCACGAGGCACTGGCGTAGCAGAAGAAGGACCCTAACTACTATCACAGATGCGCTGTGGCTTCAGACCTCACGGTGAGCGCTCTGTTCTGGTCCTCAGGAGACAACAAGGACCGCCTCTAAGGGAACAAGTCTTGGGGTAAAAGAAAAACATCTGACAAACTTTTCCCGCATGAAGGAGGTAAAAGTCAAACCCCTGCTGTTTGCTGTCAGCAGTGAAGCCGTGGGGGTTGGCTTCCTTACATACCAGCTGCAATAGGAGATTCTTATCAGAAACTTAAAGGCTTGCACATTTGATGCGCAAACACCAAGCCTGAGCCAAGGCGGAGAGTGTCTTTACCAATACCGAATAAGGCCATGTCAGGCAGGGCAGGCCCTGGCTGTCCCAAGCAGCCGCAGAGCCAAGCCGTGGACTCACCTGCTAGAAGGTGTGGCAGCACAGTGGGCCACGTCAGAAGGGGTGTAGGTTGCCACTCTCTCCTGATCAGCCTGGGCGCCGTGGGCAGGCTGGTTGGGAGCAAGGGGCACCCCACCTTCCTTTCCAGGGACCATTAGCTTTAAGGAAAAATGAAAAAAACACAGTGAATCATGGCAGCCTCAGGCAGAACACCCTTCAGCCTAGCATGATGCTTTGGACCGTGTCCATCACCAGTGCTGCCATCTAGTGAGCGGGAAGCCTCGGCTCTTTGTTCTCTCTGGGACTCAGTTCATGGGAGACATGCATGGCGATGACTCCAGAAGGAAAGGGGGACGGACACTCAGGAAGCACCTCTTTCCCTTCGGAAGTTTAAGGGGCTCCTTCCTCTCAGAGTCATACTAGCTCTCCAAACTCACCGAAGAGTCTGCTTCCAAACACTTAAATGAAACTAGCATCTCCAGAGGCGCCTCTGCTGCCTCAGGGCAGGGAGGCAGCGCAGGCCCCCCCAGGCTCCTCCGGTCTTCAAAGATACCTGGTGAGGATGTGTGGTGTTTAAGCCAGCAGCAAACACTACTGGATAAGCCAGGTCAGCTGATCCAACGCCCAGAGCAGCAGGCTGATAGGAAAGGCGAGAGCTTGAGAGCTAAGCAAGAGAAAAACAAAGAGGGGCAGAGGAAAGGAGGAGGAAAAAACAGGCGACCCTAGAGTTTGGCTGATGATCAGCAGAGAAGTAGGGAGTAGGTGCCCGCCTAGACCTGCAAGGGACAAGGGCCTGATGCGAGGGTTAAAGACAGACCAGGCTGTTTCTTTTTAGAAGGAACAGAGGCCGCAGTGGGACTGAGGTCCCTGGCTCTACAGCCCCACAGAGACCTCTGATGACTCCTTGCTCCACTTTCCTAAGTTCACTGTTTCTGTTTCCAGCCCAGCCGCTCTGTGGGGCGCAAGCCTGGGCAGAACGTGGAGCCAAAGCCATCAGTTTTTCCCAGGTCATTCTATTTTCTACTTTGTCCTTGAGATCCCTTAGAAGCATCAGGCGTCTTCTCTAATCACACCCTCCCTCACCACTGCCTATGGGAGGGTTCCTATTTATGTTGAAAGAAAAAGCATACCACTCTTGGATGTTTATTTGGAAATAAGATATAAATAACTCCATGTATTTTTCACATCAATGGGGGGGGGGCAAAAGGAAAAAAAAAACACCTATTTTGGGCTGCTCTGCTATATCCTGTTAAAAATCAATTACCAACCCTCAAAATAACCCATAGAACACTTGGGGACACTTCAGTTGCTATACGCTGTGCTTCAGCCACAATTTTAAAATACAAAGATCCGTCTGATTTACCCCGTTCTTCCCAATGGACTCACTTGGTGGGAAAAGGCCAGTCCTGCCATGGGGACCCTCAGGGTATCCGTCACCACAGGAGTAGGGGTCTGAAAATGTGCCTTTGTGACAGTAAACACACACTGTGCACAGACACGAACAGAGACAGGAGAAACGAGAGAAGAAAAAGAAAAGGGCCTTGAGAAAGAAGTGAACACACTCTGAGGGGCAGCAGCAACAGAGGCGGAAACGCACGATGGACTGAGTCGGGCGTGAAGCAGGGAGGAAGCTGCGTGACTGCCTTCCTAGCAGACTGCCTGGAAGGGTCTGACAGATGTTCGCCCTGGGGGCTCCGCCGCATAGGTGTCTCCCAGGTGAGCAGGTGGAAAACACAGCTGAGTCAAGCTGGAATGACTTGCAAAACAGAGATATCTGAATGGGGATTGGCCTGTCTTTAGTCAGTCCTCCTTCCATCAGGAGGACGGAAGGACGTCACAAAACGGCCTCCAACGGGAAGGGCCCAAGAGCAGCCACAGGGCGTACTCAGGATGAATGGGGAAACGGAGATTAAAATGTTAGAATGCCTTTTTCTCGGGACCCAGATTCTTCGGGTCAGGGCTACAAAGTTGACCTTTGTTGGCTGGTACTTTAAAATGCTCAGGTGCCCAGCTGCACTTTCCTACATCACCCCAGGGAAGATAAGTAGGTGTGTACAGGTGCAGGCTACCGAGTGTGTGCGCATGCGCGTATTCTTACAGTCCCCGATGGGGCAGGAGAATCTGATGGAGCAAAAGCTGGGGCACTTTCAAGACTCATGACTTCAAAGCTAATTATGGGCATGATGGTTATTTTGGGTCTTGCTTTTCCATCTTTAATAAGTCTCACCAATTAGGTAACTAATGCTTAGAATTAAAGGTAGGACCTTAAGTCACGGCAGGTTCAGGGTCACAACTGTTTATTAACTCTGTGCCCAAATGACAAAGTGATCTTTATTTTGTTGGTGAAACAAACATCACATTAACCTGTATTTACCGAACTTGAGCAAAAGCTCAAATAGAAGCTGTTGAACAATTGTGCAATTCCCTGATGGTGAGTGATTTCCTCTCTGTTCAAAACGAGTATTTCTGCACCAAACTGTACCAGCTGTAAGTAGAGGCGCTCAGGGGCAGGAACAGGGCTCACCCACGGGTGCTCAGTACTGATAAGATCTTGATGTGATCTGCTTTGAGACTGTGACAAGACACAACAGGCAACTGATGTTGTGAAAAAAGATAGGCTCTCCTTACACACAGGCCAACAAGCTTTTACGCAAACATCGGGTGCAGAAGCCACGTGACTTCCCTTTACTTCTGGAGCGGGTGGGCTTTCCACCGCATCCGAGAGAGACAAACTGGTTTGTTGAGGCCCAGTGTCACCATCCCTCACATCTCCCAAGTCACAACTTTATCTATGGATTTATTTATTGATTATAAATTTACCACTTATACAACAAAACTTTAATGAGCACTGAACTTGACATATTCACATTTTATTATCTAAAAAATAATCTACTCCCGCTAACGTGCACTATTGAGAAAGGGGGCTTCCCCGCCTTTTTCGGTCAGCATTACTCCGTGTCAGTACGTGTACCAGAAGCTGCCCCTCCCAGAGCAACGGCGACACTCATGCCTGCATGCACGCATGTGGAGAAGGGAGTAATAAACCCCACTCCCCCGAACCAAACTGTCTAGGAAACTTGAGAAGAACCTCTTTAAAACTCTAAGTTGGGACAACAGAAATAACAGTCATGCATGGATTTGGAACGTCCTTCACACACACATAGCTTTTGTAACTAACTTCTCCTTCTGAAACAGATTAGAACCTAAATTTAATCCAGTATCTCCTAACAACCCTGGATGAAATAAATTTAATCTTTTTCTTAATTTAAAAAGCACAGAAAATAAAACTTAGGGATAGCTAATTAATGTGCTCGGTCCCCAAAATAAGATGGTGAGAAGGGACACTGGGGGCCCAGTTTAAAGGAGAGAAGAACGGAGTTGGTCTAGAAGAAACTGTCTCCTACGAGAGTCAAAGAGGAGGAAATGGAGAGGACGGGCAGGTAGGGCAGGCGGCTGCAGGCGGTGAGGGAGACAGCAGATGAACGACTCCGGACGGAAGGAAGGGATGCACCCGAAAACTCAGCCCAGGGGCACAAGCGCTTCCTTAGCTGAGGTGTCTCATGCCCTGCACGCTACACAAGACCACGCTTGCGCTTCCTCTCAGGCGCCTGAGAACCTGAGTTGTTTGGAGCCTGTGTTCTATTGGAAATTGTTTGACACTGAAGATGGACTCAAGTGGGAAAAGTTAAAGGGTAAAAGTGGTCAGAGAATATGGATAGGCAGAAATCTGTGTCAACTATTAAGAAAAACTGCACGGCTGGTTCTTACTGGCATTTTATGCTCAATAATTATTGGCTCCTTTTGTGCTCCTTCCATTTTTAGGAACCACTTCGAATGAGAGAGCTACCAAGTTAACCAGTGCAGCTCAGAGTGTCTCCCTGGTGTGAGCGTGCAGATGGGATTCAGTGACTGACCTCTCCTGGGAGTTTTATGTAAGCTGTCCCCAGGAGGGTAAGGTTACATGTAATCTTGCGGGTTAAGACTGGTCACTGCAACATTACCTGCTCAGTTAGAAGGTTCTTTCTCGCTGCTCAAAAGAACCCCCTTGAAACAATCACTGCCACCACCACCAACAGAAGAAACTAAATTTTGACACCAAAGGGCATAAACAGTACAAAATATATTTTACATATATATGTACATATATATGTGTATATATACACACACATATAAAATTCTGATACCATTCCATAAGGCCCATATGTGCAGCGAAGAACCACCGCATCCCCAGAACCCACTCCCCTACCTGGGACGGCGGAGAGGTGGAGAAAGAGGTGGTGCACACTTCTTGAGAATCTTCTACAGAAGGGTATGTTACTCCAGTGTCCTCGCCAGTGGTCCTATAGTGCGGAGAAAAGAAGCCAGGAATTTTATGGTAATGAGAGTCAATGCAGAAAGGACAAAAAGGGATACAAGTTGTGACAATAGTGGTTTTTCAGGCAGAGTTCATAAGGATTCGGCAAGAAAGCTGTGCTGAGTCCTTCACAATTTCAAACTTTTCTATCCACAGGTTGAAAATGGCTTCTTTTTTAAAACCCAAATATCTTACCTGACATATCTTTTGAGAGTATTTGCTTAAGCCTGGCCAGTGTTGGGGCCAAGGACCGTCAGGAACAGGCTGCATTAAGATAACAGTCTAGACCACGAAGACAAACCCGCCCAGTGTCAGAAGTCCTCCACGTACAGGCGGCACCCGTCCTGCACACATCTAATCCAACCTCTAGAGAACCCCAGACTCTGCTTCCGGGGGACGAGGCCTGATGATCTTTAGTTCTCATGTACACCTGAAATGTGCCAACGGTAACCTGACAGCCATTTAACTTGCGAAGGGTATTACACAAATTACTGTCATTCTTGCAGTCTTGAAGTCAAACCACTACTGTCAAGATCCAACATGTCCACGAATTTTCTGAGACGTTCTGTCTACCTTCGAGGGAGCAGCAAAAACGGGAGCTGGCCATTCCATTTCTCTCCAGGAGGGGTCTCCGCCAGCGCCCGCGCCCCCGGGTGAGTGCTGCTGAAGATGCTCTATGCACCTGTGCCAGACGGACGCTGCTGCCAGCCAGTTTGGGAGAGTGCCTTTCCCGCGCCTCACCTGTAATTGCAGGGGTGCATGGGCGAGGAGCTGGGGTAGGGTCGGTCCACAAAGTGATCGATGATAATCCCCATGATGGGCGGGGTCCTCTCAAATTGCCTGTAATGCAATAAGCAGATTGCAGGACTTGTCAGAATGCCTTGCCAGCCTCCCTGAAGTCCTCAGAGGGCCCCTCACCAAATATCTATTAGCAGGGACCACCAGAGCCTTAACGGTCCCATCCTTACACATAAACCACCATTCCTACATGGCCTACTCCAGGGCAGTCAGGTTCTCCAATGAAACCTTTCATTGAAACCCGTTTCACTGATCTCTCTCGATTCTATTTTTCAGAAGGGAACTGATTTTAGCAATGGCAAAGCTGAACTGTAGCCTCAGCCATGGAGTTTGGGTGAAAACAGCTTTAGTATCTTTAGAACTCTGCTGGATTCCAGTGCCCTTCCCTCACCTGGTGGACATGAACGCCAAGTTAATTCTGTAAGCACAGGAGAGGGTGATGGTGCCTACAGGGGTGCCCACTGTCCCAACACGCACGGTCTGGAAACCTAGGAAGAGAAAGAGTCAGCTTGTCCCCTGAGCACACGAACACTGCTCCCGACCTTCCTCTCCTTGAACCAATCGGCTGGTACAGCCTCTGGCATGATCGATCCATTCAGCACCTTGAGTGCGTCAGTTTCGTGTGTTTTTTCTTTCAATTAATTTCCCACTGACCTAACATGAGCAAAGGAAGCAGTACTCTATTTCCAGATAAAACCACCTCCAAAGAGGTAAAACAACGGTTAACCCTGAAGCCTGAGCAAGTCCTACCCAGCCCCACCTGCACTGTCACCTGCCCAATGAGACAGCCAAGGGGCACCAGAAGCGTGTCACACAAACATCCCCAATTTATGAAGTCCCCATGCTCCCCGCCAGCCACCACGCCAGAACTAAGTCTGGAGGAGGCCCAGGGCCTTGCAGGTGACACTCCCACCCAAGCTCTCCTGGTTTTCTTGGTTTCACTGCCAATTTCTCAAAACTGTTGCTTATCAGAAATATTTAACATGATACATACCTTCCCCTAGGCCATTCAGCTGAACTTCCCCAAAATATATCCTGCAGGAAAGAAAAAAAAAAGATATGTCACCTGATTCTTCTTTATTCTAATGGCCTCTATAGCAAAAACACCAAGAAACAAGATAAATAAAACAAACCTTTTCTTATCTACATGATCACCTCTCCACAAGGAGTAATAATGCTACTTTGATTAAGCTGTAGGCAAGGGGGTGCGCATAAGGAAAAGATTAGTTTAAAAAGGAACTTTCTTCTTCCCCAACCTGCAATGTGCTTTTTTAAAAGTTCATCTACTGGGAAATAAAGAACACACACATAAAATTGGCACACAGATTGGGACTAGTGCTAGAAGGTACCAGAGTTCTAATAATTGAGGTATAACTGGCATGCAACATTTTATTTATTTTGAGTGCACAGCATAACGATCTGGTATCTGGACATGTTGTGAAAGGATCACCACAGTGGGTCTGGTTAGCATTTGTCACCACACATAGTCACAGAATTTTCTTTTTCTAGTGATGAGAACTTTTAAGATCTACTCTCTTAGCAACTTTTAAATATGCAGTAGAAGGCACTAGAGCTTGAACAGTGGTCTTCAATTAAGAAAAGCTCTCTGTGATTGTCACAAGTCATTCCAAAATAAATTGGTTAAAAAATGAGAAAATCTTTTCCAGCACAAAATAACTAGATAAGACTATTCTAAAAATATAAAAACAATAAAACCTTCCCATAAGTCTCCCTTGAAAACCAATCTAAATTAGCTAAAATTCTGAATTATAAAACTCTGAAAATGTATTTTTAAATTTTTCAAGTAATACTGTTGTAAATTAAATCCATACATGGGTTTGTTTAATAAAAACTAAGCCCCAACGTTGTACAAAGCCCTCCGGTTGGGCGTTGGGATGAGATAAGGATGAATCAGGGATGAGGTTCAGCATAAACCTGAACCCTCAGTCTCACAGGTACAGCCTGGTAGGGGAGACAACAAATGCCTATAAATATCTGAAATAAATGCATGAGCGGCAGCCACCACAAAGCAGGGTCAGCAAACTGTTGTTGAAAGGGTCAGACAGTAAATATTTCAGGCTCGCTGGCCGTACCGTCTGTGGGGATGGCTCAGCTCTGCTGATGTCTTGCAAGAGCAGCCACTGACGGTACATACTGAATGTGGCGCCTACGTTTTAAAATAACTTTATTTAACACTCTGGCTTCTCTTCATATCATATACATCTTTTGCCTTTTACTAAAATAACTTTATTTATAAAAATAATAAAATGGTGTGCTGACAGTTTGCTGACTCTTGCCATTAAGCAATATATGAACTGTTAATGAGATTTTGCTAGATACACTCTAATAAAAAACTGACATTTAATCAGTTCACTATAAATCTGAATGCTGGTACAGTACTTAAAATAACCTAATTATGCTAAACTTATCCTAAGCTACACACTTTATGCCACTCAGTTGCTAGGCAAAAGTTTTCTTCCTGGATAGTAGACAATAAAACATCAGTTCAATCTTTAAGAACAACAAATTCAGAATGACTTTTTGTAACATTATCAAATCTACAGGGTGAGAAAAATAATTAACACTGCTTAAAAAAACAAGGCTGTTCTTTCATGTTATAAGGCTATACTGTTAATCTGTTAACAATATTATAAAAACTAGAAACAGAGCTAAATCTCCAATAAGATCACCTACTTCTCTCTGGTTCAAACCAGTTATCTGCATCCAAAAGCACTCCTAAATGATAAACAGTGAGCAATAAATACTGTATTACTCCAGAGATACAAGATACAGGAAGACTTTAAATAGTATGACAAGGACTAGGAGTCCTAGTTAACTGAATTGGTGACCAGCAGTATAATGGGGATACTTATAAAATAACAAAAGTGAAGGGGACTTAGCATGGTAAATGAGAGGTAAGAGTTAGAAAGTAATCTTTTTGTTGTATCTGAATAAAAGTCTAGTGATTTGGAATACTCAACTCAAAACCTGGAAAGACTACAGAGAAGATGACAAAAACCTATCAAAGACTTGGAAAAAATAAATATGGGGAGGACTGCTAGATTACTGCTAACAATGCTAAAGAACGGCCCTGGCTGGTGTGGCTCAGTGGATTGATCGCCGGCCTGTGAACCAAAAGGTCACTAGTTCAATGCCCAGTCAGAGCACATGCCTGGGTTACAGGATAGGTGCCCAGCTGGGGGCATGGTGTGCAAGAGGCAACCAATAGATGTTTCCCTCACACTTGCTCTCTCCCTTCTCCTCTCTCTAGAAAATAAGTACAATTTAAAAAATAAATAACAGCCTGGCTGGTGTAGCTCAGTGGATTGAGCGCGGGCTGTGAACCAAAGCATCGCAGGTTCGATCCCCAGTCAAGGCACATGCCTGGGTTGCAGGCCACAGCCCCCAACAACCGCACATTGATGTCTCTCTCTCTTTCTCTCTCTCTCCCTCCCTTCTCTAAATATAAATAAATAAATAAATAAATAAATATCTTTTAAAAAATTAATAAATAAATAAATAATAAAAAATAAAAACTTTAATTAGCAGTTTGTTAGACAAAATGTTTTAATATAACTCTAGAATACAGAAGGCAGAATCTGCTCAGGATAGTCTGTTTTTTAAAGTCTTAAGTTCCTTTTCCCTCTTTGAGGTCCCATCAGCAGAACCGCAGAATCCAATCCACAGGCATTATGACTGTGCCCAGACAAAAGGACAAAGAACTTGGCAGCCTTGGAAAGCTGCGTTCATAAGAGAGGACACACAGACAATCACAGTAAAGCTATCGCCATCAGCTACCCAACCAGCTGTCCAAAAATTAATCACAGAATAGCCAACTGCCTCTCAGACATGTGCAAAGTGATGGGGCTGACAAGCGAATCAAGGAGGGTGAGCAGCCATGCTGTTTACCTGTATAATATGACATATTCATGCCCTTGTTTCCTGGAGAGTCTGTAAGCTGGTGTCACCCTAGTTATAGCAAGGAGAGACTTCAGCAGCAGCGACAATCGGTTGTACACAGTGTAGGAAACCTTGATTTCTTTATCACACCTGTAGAGCACAGACACTATCAGCATTCTCCTATTCAACTAACACAGAACAAAGAACAGAATAGCAATGCATAGCCCTGGCTGGGTAGCTCAATTGGTTACAGCGTCATCCCAATATACCAAGGGTGCAGGTTCAATCCCCAGTCAGGGCACATACAGGAATCAACCAATACATGCATAAATAAGGGGAACAACAAATCCTTGTTTCTGTCTCCCTCTCTCTCTAAAAAATAAAAAGAAAATTTAAATGCAATGGACATAGAGATACAACTTATGTTTCATCTATTGACTGAGACTACTTGTTATCATTACTCATAAATTCTGATAGAACATAAACTTTTGTAGTTCAAATACAACATTCAGAGCATGGCAACCAACAGAGATGGTTGCACATGAAGCACTAGAACTATTCAAAATTAAATTATTAAAACACGCTCTGAAACTGAAGCTGTAATTAGAATTTTTTGTCAGTTCCCCGCAGATCATTGAGACACACCAATAAACCAAAGTTTTGCTTTCTGATGCACTGGGCACAGGGCGATGGGCACCAAAGGGCGCCCAATACATTTTTTCTAGCTTTGAAGCAGTTATCTAAGAAATAAAGTAACACATTTAAAAATAATAATTCAATGTTGCAAGTATATTAATGAAGATGCAAACACAATTTCAATGTACTGTCTTATGAGCTGTCTACCTCTATACATCTGTCTGGCAGTGAACTTTTGGACTATAACCTGGCAACTGCTTTCTATTTTTCAAAACTGCTCATACCACAGATACTTATTACTGAAATTTTTCTTTTGATATGTTGCTATTTCCTCAATTTTCCTACAGTATAATCTTCTTGCAAACTGAAACCTGAGGCAGGAAATAAGCTAATCTGCCTTAAAGAAGAAAATGGAGGAGGGGAGTAACATGCATCTCCAATCATGACCAACAGAGTGTATAAAAAGGAGCAGGGAGGGGAAACCACACTGGATTTCTGCCACTCAGAAAACAGACAAACTAGAGTAGTCGGGTTACAAGAGCCCCAAGGGATTTAATCAAAGACCTATCTGTGCCCTGGGAAAACAACACGCCCTTTTCAGCTCTCTCTCTGCTCCTTTCCCTGTTGAGTCTCTGGACTAACGCTCCCTCTGAAGGTCATCTCTGTACAGGGCTGGAAGCCAAGAGTGAAGCAAATTGTAGCAAAGACCTATTGGTTTCATTAAGTGAGCACAATGCCCTCCATGACTGGTAACAAAACCTTGCTTCTCACAGGATGTCATCTGCTTTATCCTCAGCTACCACCAAAACCAAGGAACCTAAGATCGAGAACTTACTTTTCATTCATTTCAAGACACCAGATTTCTAGTTCCATGGAATCTCCCTGTAGATGGGACAAATGAAAGATATTTCAATTTTGTTTGTTTTTTAAAATTATCTTCTTTTTCCTTATTACAAAGCACTATAGAATCATTATAAAATGTTATAAAGAATAAATAAGCAAAAAGAAAAAAGTTATCAACTTATAATCCAATCAGCCACTTTTCTAAATGAAAGTGAAGTCGTATCAATCAATATACTACTTTATTAATAAATACAACAGGGATTTTCTTTATAGCAAAAAATTCTGCATTACGTTAAATAGTTGCATAATATTCCAGTACAGGGCCATCATTTCACCAAGCCAGCCCCCCCTTGCCTGGACATACAGGTTGTTTCTAATTTTTCACTGTTCCAAACACCATTATGAAGAACAGCCTTGAGACCAAAACTCTGCATGTATCCCACATTAATTTCTTAATGCAAATGTCCAGAATTAGAATGATTAGATCAGAGAGTATTCACACGTCTAACACTTTTGCTATGTATATCCAAACTGCTCTTCAGCGAGGCCAGCATTTCCGGTGATGAAGGGAGCCCTTCCCTCCCATTCCGTAGGGGCATTTTTAGGTGATGCCCCACTTAAAGAACACCTTAACAAGCTCCTTATTTTTTACTATTTTTAGCTGTCTGATGTCTTTAGCCAAACTGTTCAGTGTTACTCTGAACAGACTTAGGCTAGTGGGTGGGGAAGAAAAGACTAAAGACAGAATCCTTCAACCAGGTAACAGTCCAATGTGTGTCACTCAGTGAGGCTAGTCGCATACTTTTGAGCACAAGTAACCTTTTACTAAGCCACTGGAAGAGGGTTATTCTTCTAGGTTTGAGAGTAAACTTGTGTTAGTTTGTGGAACAGACAACTATATTTATTCTAAATCAAATTTAAATATGTATCCTTAACACATATCCTTTTCATTACACTATCATTTCTAAATGACATGATGAACTTGAATTCTCCCCATCCCCCCAAAAAAAATCAGGGAGTGGACTGGCTAACAGGAGGCATCCATGACAAGAGGGTGTGGCTTCCCTACAACAATCGGAATAGTTTATAGTCATTTCACAGATGCCTAGGAAATGAGAGTTCTTCTAGAGATTCCTTTTGGACTCCCTATGGATCACTAAGAAAAATACTTTATAGTAATCTGGTGATTCAATAAAGAATAGAAGTTTTGTTTTATTTGGTTCCAAGGTTTCCGTGGAACCAAATAAACTCATTGATAGCTTACAAAGTGCCATCCCAAGCATGGCATTAGGCACTGCGATGATTATTTATTTACATTCTGCCTCATTTCAAAAAGAATTTGAAGACCTACAAAGATACATAAGATGTAGCATAGCTGCTGACCTCCAGCACTGACGTGTGAAGTAGGAACAGAACAGGTAAGAATCTCCTATTACATGTTATGTTAGACACTTTACAAATAAGGATGAAGTGCAAAAACATTACAGCTCTGCCAAGACTGGGAAGCGTCGTGTTAGTCTGGTGGTGTCGGTGGGGGTGGGGTAAGTAATTTGGCCAAAGTCACTCAACTGGGACCTGAACTTGGGTCTGTGTAGCTCCAAACTCCACCTGCCATTCATTATACCACACAGCCTCACAGTCTTGGAGTAGAAACAGATTAACAAACATACAAGTAACAATATCCGCCTCAATCCTAACACAGAATTAAGATGAGTAAAAAAATATCAATATAGCAAGTTTCACTCTAGAAACAAATACAAACAAAGTACAAGGAAGTCTAAAGAGAGCAATTACCTCTCCCTAGAAGGGGAAGATTTTCTAGAGCAAGGTTTTCTTGAGGACAAGCAGAAACATGTCATATACAGATGACATGCGTACAACGATGAGAGCGACGAGACTACTCCAGGTGGTTGGAAGAGTAAATGAGCAAACCATGACCTCCTCAGAGAATGGCAAAAAGCTCAGAGAGGGAAGGGGCGGGAATAGGGCTGAGTGGCTGAGTTGGAACCAGAGTGTGAAGAGCTTTGAGTGCCACATTCCGGCACCCTCCTGGCGTAACCTTACCTCGGAAGTCTTGAGTGAGATCTCCACACACATAGATCTCCCGACGGCAGGCAGCTGCCCTGCCAGCGCCTTCTTTGCTTCATGTGTAACCTCTGGGATGTCTTTGATTGCCAAATTGAACTAGAAAACAAGAGGGACTCGTCACTCACAGAAAGTGTTATGGAAACAGCCCTGACCGGCGTGGCTCATTGGCTGGGCATTGTCCCACAGAACAAAAGGTTCGTATGTGTGATTCCCGGTCAGGGCACATGCCTGGGTTTCTGGCCAGGTTGCCAGTCTTGGTGCGAACGAGAGGCAACCAATTGACATTTCTCTCTCACATCAATGTTTCTCTCCCTTTCTTTCTCCCTCCCTCCCCCTCTCTCTAAAAATAAATAAATAAAATCTTAAAACTAAATAAATAAATACTAAAAAGAATCCTTCCTTTAAGAACAAAAGTATTATGGACTGTATGTTGGGTAATGCAGGTATTGCTCTGACTGATTAAGACATCCACGCACTTCTTCCTTCCCCATAAGAGGTATCCTGCATCAAAGCCCCAACGCTCAGCCTGAAACTGCTAATGATCTAGGACAAACATTATTAACAAGATATTTTTGTGTTCTAAAGACTCAGCTTTTCACCTAAAACAGCAGAAAACCAATAACCAAATAAATCCAGGACTAATATTCAATAAAGAAGATACTTTCCAAGTGAATGGATCAAACAGAATTAGATATTTTAATGTTATGAATCAGTAATACTACAAACAGTATCCCTTGTCTGCCCTGTGATTCCTTGTAACAAACGCTGCAGTGTACCCCTTAGCAAAGAACAGGAATTTTACCCAATCTGAACCCGTTGGGGATGAAGATGAACGAGTACAAATCTTTTCTCCAAGTCGAGCCTGGACAATCACTTGAACAGTCTAAAAAACAACAACAACAAACAAGTAACAAAAAAAAAATCAAAGATGAAAAGTCTTAAATTGATTTGGCTTCCAATAAGGATTAAAGCCCTCCCAAAGCAGGGTTTAAAAGATGCCAATAATCGTAAACTATCCTTTAGGAACTTAAAACGTTCACAGACAGATAGAAAAACACTACACAAAAAGAATACCGCAAATATCCCTGAGTACACAGTGTCAGCCAATTAGAAGAATTATAGTTTGAGGCTTGGAGTCTGCAACATTCGCACGTGGCAGAGGGAAAGCTGCACATGGCGGCTCTGACTTTCACAAAGGAACAAGTCCAACAGTAGGTGTGAATATTCATTGCCACACACTTATGTAATCATAGTAGATTTAAACCAAAGACTCCAGTTATTCATATCTTTTGGCCCATATGGCAAAAGTCTTCCAACTACTTTTACAACCAGAATCTACTGCCTGAATTGTACTTACATGGCAACGTTTGAAAGGAAGGAGTGACAGAGGTGGGAAGGATTTTTAGATTTAGGAAAATGTTAACTTCTAAAAAATTCGAGGCCCTGGCTGGAGAGCTCAGTTAGTTAGAGCGTCGTCCCCATACGCCAAGGTTGCAGGTTCGATCTCCAGTCAGGGCAGATACAAGAACCCATCAATGAATGCTTGTCTGTCTCTCTCCCACTCCCTACCTCTCTCTCTCTAAAATCAACAAATAAAGACAAAAAAATAAAGCATTCAAAATTCAGTTTTAATTCCTCATTTACCAGAATGGAACAGTAAATGAGAGTCCGACGTGTGAGTTATGGGAAGCTGTGGGAGCGATGCCCGAAGTGCCGTCCACTCCAGTTCCCAGCCCTGTTCCCACTGCACGGGAACATACTGTGCCGATAACCTGGCAGAGCAGTTTGACATTTGCAAACAGCCTTGCAAAAGAATTTTTTTTGAACAAGTAGCTGTGGAACATTGGAAGCTACTTTTTAGTTACACCCCCAGTACCGCCCCCAAACTTCACAGTTTGGTTTACAACAGACAGAAGTATCCATTAGAATGGGCAAGCTACAAGCTGTTATGCTATATTTCTAAAAAGGGAGAAGCATGAAAGTTATTTCCAACAGTTCTAGGCTCAAGAAAATGGATATATTACCTTGAGGGCAAAAAATTTAATGAATTTGTCCAGGTCCTTTCTGTCCTGGGAATTGAGATCAGTTTCCATTGCCTATGGGAATCTAAAACAGAGGAAAAAATGTTGAAGAATTGTGACTAATATCTTTTAAAAGGGATTGCTACACCAAAGCATAGAGATGGTATTGTTTACGAGCTCTGTAAATAGTCATGTGGGAGGGGAAAAAATTCCCCTCTAACTAAAGATACCAAAGTGAAAAATACTAAGACACTATCTTTTGAGGAAAATAAATGCTACACAAAGAGCTAAATCTAGGGACCTAAAAAATGGATAAGGACAAGCCATTTTACCTGAATCTGAATCTTGGAGCTTTCAATATAACTTATGTATTAAAAATGTTTTATTATCCAACATATTGAAAACTATGTTTTAATGAGACAAAAACTTTGTTAAAACATAAAATGAATTCATTTATATTCCTTCAGAAGGCGACTAAATCAATTTGACTTTGGGGAGGTTTATGGACCCTTTTGAGAATCTGATGGCAAGACAAGCCCTTTCTCCAGAGAAATGTCCATGGAAACATTTGGCTATAAGTTCAGGGGGTTCATGGATTTCATGATGCTGAAACAGGCTGAAACAGTTTGAAATGGGGCTGACATGAGAAGGACAACATCTAGGAAGAGAAGAACATGACAAAGAGGAATAAGCAACAGAGCAAAATACCTTTGGAAGTATTAAGTGTTCCCATTTTTCAAAGGACCGTGTATAGATGGGGAAGTACCATGGCTGGTTGGGGCGAGATCAAGAGAGTCCTAAATGAAATGCTAGAGCCTGGTCTGTGCCTAGTACTCTGGCAGCGGCAGCCTCCTCAATGCGTTTGAGGAGCGGAACTAACACGGTGCTAGTATTATGTGAATGGTGCTTGACAGGCAGCTTTGCTGGCATGTTGTACAATAGTTTTGAGTATGAAAAGCAGGAAAACCTATTAGGCTCTTGGCAATAACTCAGGCTTGTGGGCCAGGCTAAAACTCTAGTTACAGACATGATTTGGAAATAGTATGGATGGGAGATATTTGAAAGGAAGAGCTGAAAGGATTTAAGGACTGACTGCAAAAAGTTTAATAGGGTTTCAGTTAACAAAAACAGGGAAGCCAGAGAGACGGCTGGTTTTAGGGACAGGTGTAACCAAAAGGAGAGCTGAAATAGGAAGTAATGCGTACAAGAATAGACATGTATATATGTGTGCATGTCTGCATCTGAATATATGTATACATATATATTTGTATATATTAAAAACCCCCACTATTCTTTATTGAGGTATAAATTACATGTAGTGAAATGTACAAATCTTGGACAGACAGCTCGATAAATATTTTTGTATGTACACACCCTTATAACCGTAATCCAAATGAAATGACAGAACATTTCCAAAAACTCAGAAGGCTCCTTTGTGTCCCCTCAGTCAATAAACTCACCAAAACGTCATCATTACTCTGACCTCCATCACCATAGATTAGGTTTATCTGTTCTGAATTTCTCATAAATGGAATCAAATAATATTAACTCTCGTGCATAGCTTCCTTTTTTTTTCACTGTTTTAATGCATCTGCAAATAGGTTTCATCTTAACAATCTATGAAAAGGACTCGGCCTCATTCTAAGACACAGCTTTCTGAGAGTAAAGCTGCAGACTGTCCATGGTAAAGGTGCTACCATTGAGAAGGAATTCAGACAAGAACTGCAGAGAGCAAGGCGGGCAGTGGGGTATCATTAAAGGCAAAGCACACCTGGGAGATTTCCAAATGGGGACTCAGACCTGAGTGCCATGTGTAGCTCCCCTTACTCGGTAATATATCTGTAAGATTCATTTATAACCCTATACATGTAGCAATTTATTCTTTTCATTGCTATGTAGCACTCCACTTGATGAATATACTACAATCAGCAATCTATTTATAAATTCTACTGTTGACAAACAGTTGGGTTGTTTCCTATTTTTAGCTATTACATTCCTGCACCAAGTCTTTTGGTGGACAGAAACACTCACTGCTGGCAGACATAAAGCCAGGAGTGAATGACAGCTGACAGAGTATACCTGTGTTTAGCTTTAACAGACACGGCTGAACAGTTTTCCAGGACCTATACCAATAAACACCCTCAGTAGGAAGGTACGAGAGTCCCAGGTGCTCCTTATGTACCACTTATGTATCACCACGTGGTAGTTCCAATTCTTTAGTTTTAACCCTCCTGGTAGGTGTGTGGTAGCATCTCAATTAATGTACCTTAAAAGATTAATGATTAAATCAGTGGTTAGCTGGTGATGCATTTCCCCTGCTATTGCCTTTTCATATGCTTATTAGCCATTTGGATATCCTCTTTTGTGAAGTGCTAGTTTAAGCCTTTTGTCCATTCAAAAAATTAGGTTGTTGCCCTGGTCAGGTGGTTCAATTGGCTGAAGCATCAGCTGGATACACCAAGGTCTCAGATTTGATCCCTGGTCAGGGCACATATAAGAAGCAACCAATGAATGCATAAATAAGTGGAACAGCAGCCCTGGCTGGTGTAGCTCAGTGGACTGAACACAGGCTGTGAACCAAAGGGTCACCGGTTTGATTCCCAGTCTAGGGCACATGCCTGCGTTGCAGGCCAGGTCCCCAGTGGGGGTCACGTGGGAGGCAACCACACATTGATGTGTCTCTCCCTCTCTTTCTCCCTCCTTTCCTCTCTCTCTAAAAACATAAATAAAATCTTAAAAAAAAATAAAATAAAAAGAAGAAAAAAATGGAACAAATTGACGTCTGCGTCTATTTGTCTGTCTCCCCCTTTCTCTCTTTCAAATCAACCAATAAAATTTATTTAACAAAAAAAAAAAAGGAAGAAAGAAAGTAAAGACTCTAGGAAAATATCTACATAAAAGACCCATAAGGAGAAATGCAAGAACTAATCAGGGAAATAGGAGGCAAAATGTTTTCCTAGGGGCTTTCATTGAAACTGAGGGGAAATTAATGTTTCAAGTTGAAAGGGATGGTCAAATAATATAAAGCTCCTGTGGAGAAGACAAAAAATTAGGTCTACCCATTTTAGGTTTTCAAGCTGGGGTTCTTTAACAAAAAAACAGATTAAGAAGAAAAAGAGTTTATTAACATGTACAGCAGTCATCAGGTAAGAGAAACTTCAATGAAAATAACTTAAAAGTAGTGGCTTAGAACTGCAGCTCCTACAGAATCATCAACAAAGAACAACACGTTTGTAGAGAAAAGACAGGACAAAGGAAAGCAGTTCTAGGCATCCAGGGGCTACAACTCCGGGAGGTAAATGCATGGGAGGAAACTAGAGTCAGGTTTGTCTGCTGGATCCTCTGGTGCCTTCCCTGAGCTGGTCCGAGTCTGTCTCAAGTAAAAGGAGAATGTATAGCCTGCCTTTAGGTAGAAAGGGGGGAGAGTGAAGAGAGGTTTTCCTACATTTGCTTAATTGCCTTTAGCTCATAATAATTTATTTTGGGGTAACATATTCTGGTTTCCTTCACCCTAAAAAGGTTAGAAAAAGGCCACTGGCATTGCATTGCTAAAGACCTTTGAAAGGATGGTTTCTTAGAGCAAAGAATAGATTCAGCTTCTCAGGAGAAGTTGGACAGGAAAAGAGCTCAAGCTGTTCTGTTAAAAGGATTTTCCCTGTAGGACAGGGATATCTCAGCAAATGTATAAGGAGGGAGAAGAAATCAATGAGGGAGAAATAAAACACCTCTGAAAAAATAATTGTCAGGACAAGACGCCACAGGAGAGTCCACGGTGACAAAACAGGTCAAAGCCTACAGTGACCCAAATGACAAAGGGTGTGTCTCTGGGGGCCTAACATCCGCACGTTGGACAGTGTAACGGACACCCACTGGAGATCTAATCAAGGACACTAACAAATGTTAAAGTAAAAATAAAAGGATTTTTTTTAAAAAAGATTTTATTTATTTATTTTTAGAGAGGGAAGGGAGAGGGGGAGAGAGAGAAACATCAATGTGCGGTTGCTGGGGGACATGGCCTGCAACCTAGGCATGTGCCCTGACTGGGAATCGAACCTGCGATGCCTGGTTCGCAGCCCGCGCTCAATCCACTGAGCTACGCCAGCCAGGGCATAAAAAGGTCTTTTAAAGGGTTGCACAGCTCAACGCCCCGAAGCCCCAGGAAACCCAGTGAGATGAGAGTAGTACTGGAGGACTGGCTGCCCTGAGCTTGCACTGAGCGGGGAGCTGTGCCCCACCACCAGAGCACCCACCAACGCGAACAGTGTAATGGCACAATGACTCTTGTGACTTACTGAACCCCGGAAGCACTAAAAGGATTATGTAACTAGAATTAGTCACTGAGCCAAAGGGGTGAGGTCTCCACCGAGGAAACAACTATCTCAGGCATCAGAGCTTGCTGCTCCCTTGGAGCCTCACCTGCCGTTCCTCACAACAGAAGTGCAACAACAGACGTGTGAGACAGGACACACGTGAAGCCGCTTTAAACTGGAGCTGGAGCAGCCACTCCAGAGCAGTATGCTGTATCACATTCCCTGAACCTTTGGATAGGACAAACCACTGGACTGGGCTAAACCACAATTGTTTTAAAAGAATTTTAAAGTCAACAGAAAAGCTGATATCCTGATAACAAGGACTGACTTATGGCCCTTCTATCTGAAGAGAGAATCAGTAACCAACCATCTATAGCCAAGAGTGGCTCAACTTGTCAGCACCAATAGAAATTTTTTCTTCTTTTCATGTAATTATTCATTTCCTTTTTCTCATGAAACCCCACTGCTCTCACCCTGCAACAGGACACTGTTGGGTTTTTGCCTGAATCTGTGGTCACCAGTGTACAATTCCTTGGTCCCATGTTTCCTCTCATTCTGGTTTTGTAACTTTAGGTTAATATAAAGTTGACACTATGCTTCGCTCTTTGTAAAATTCCTCCTTTGCGTGCTCTAAGGACTATAAAGGGAAATTTGGGACAAGCATTAAGTAAAAAGAGATCTACAATGGACTTTTTCCTTTTTTCTGCCCTTTACTAGCCAGAACTTGTACAAAACCCTTTGTATTTGCTGCATTTGCCCTTCCGCAGCACCTTACCCAGGTCTCATTTCTGATCTGGAAGAGACTTATTTGGTTAGTTACTTTACATTTGAAAGGGAACAGGATATGCCATCCCAAAATATGCCACTATGGCGTAAAGATTATTTTAAGAGGAAGACATTTGAGATTCAAAAAATGTAGAAAGAAACCTTCTCGGAGCTTCCCTTATCTAACAGCAGAAACTTCCGAGCAATGAAGACCGCCACACATTCCCATTCCCGGATGGCTTCTCCTCCCAGGAGAGACCGTGCGCAAACGTGCCGCCAGTCCCCTCTCCGGGGCAGCTTCACCTATATAAACAAATATTATCACAACCCTTCTGAACTCCCATTTATTCTCCTAAAGACCTATTTGTGTGTCCTAAAGACATAAAAGCCTCCCCTGCCCCCCTCGGCCTGCTTTCTCCTACTAAGGTAGGCGTGCAAGTCCTAGGTTCTGACCACGGCTTTGAGTTATTCATCACTGAGCACTCCTGTGGCATACACTTTGCAGGTGTTAAAAACCTGTCTTTTCTCTCTCTAATGTGTCTTCTGTCAGTTTAACTTACAGGTCCTCAGCTACTGAACCTAAGAGGGTGCCAGAAAAGTCTTCCTCCCCAACACCTTCTTCTAGATTTTACTGTAAATTAAACCTCAGGCAAACTGCTGAAGGACTAATCTTAGTCGAGTCCCTGCATAAATCCCCAAAGCCAAGTGCTGCACGACCAAGAGGACCCAACAACCCTAGAGAAGCAATAAAGACATTTGCTACCTACCATGGCAAGGTTGGGAGGTGGGCAAGTCACTCTCAAAACCTGAAAAGCCTGAGTCATGAAAGTTCACAACCATAGACCCAAAATTACACTATCTACATGGGTGGTAAGGAGACAAAAAGCCAAGAAACTAACCTAAAAAGTGGCCCGACACACTGAGAACCCTAGAAATAGGCAGAGCAGGCCTGAAAGAGCTTTGGGAGAAGCCTTCACAGCCTTGCTCCATAGCCTGCTGCCCATCTACCTCATAACCCTTCCTCCCAGCTTTCAGCTAGGTGAATTCACAATTTAAAAACTTACAGACTGCACATGAAGATAAAACACCAAAAACTCAAAAGTATGATAAGCTACACATCTGAGACAGAGTAGGCAAGTTATGAGGAAATATGCCTATCTGTGACCTTGTTTTTTCTTTTTTAAATTTATTTTTATTGTATTTTTTCTATCACCATTTATTGCCCTATACTCTCTTCCATCTCCACCCACTTCCTTCTTACCCCCTACCTGAGCTTGTTAAGCGTGTAAAAGAGAACAGATATTATATATGGGCCTTTCTTGTTTTCCTTGTTCTCCAAGTATTTTCTTGCTTTTCCCAGTCCCTCTCTGTTCTTCCTTTCCCTTTTAATGCATAAAATACAACCCAGATAAATACGCTATTGCTGTCCCCTTTAAATTTTTTTAATTTGCAAAAACAGTGGAAATTTAGTTTTCTTTCTCCCAGAAAACTAAATGTTGTAATTTATATGACTTTAAGCTAACTTTTTTTTTTTTAAGATTTTATTTCTTTATTTTTAGAGAGGGAAGGGAGGGAGAAAGAGAGAGAGAGAGAGAGAGAGAGAGAGAGAGAGAGAGAGAGAGAAACATCAATGTGCGGTTGCTGGGGGACATGGCCTGCAACCTAGGCATGTGCCCTGACTGGGAATCGAACCTGCAATGCCTGGTTCACAGCCCGCGCTCAATCCACTGAGCTACACCAGCCAGGGCTGACTTTAAGCTAACTTTTAAAAAAGTTTTTATCATGAGAAATTTTAAACATTATTCAACTTCAATAATGTGGGATAAGGTCTGCCTTTAGTCGCTGCCAGAAACACACATTTCTTTCTCCCTGGAAGAAAATAATGTTACTTTAGCCCACAAATTATCTTGACAATTTTCCATATACAATGTCTGGTACATATTAAAATAAACTAGGTACTCATAGACACGAACCCAAACAACCAAAATCCAACAGACACAACAGGCATTAAACATCAGAAACATATTAATAGTTATCAGACAGAATTTAAAATTACTGTGCTTCCTATGTTCAATTAAATAAAGCACGGATTCAGAATTTAACAGAGAACTAAAAACTATAAAAAGAACCAAACAGAAATTCTAGAACTAGAAAACAAAAACCACTAAATGAAGAACTAAATGGTTGGTTCAATCTAGCAGATTAGACCAACAGAAGATACAAACATTGAAAGGGAACATAAGCCAAAAGAAAATACATCCAGAATAAAGTATGGAAAGGCAAAAGGATGGAAAATAATGAGAAGTGTACCATATATACCTGTGGGATGCTTTTCAGAGAGAAAGGGCTGCATTTAAGGTATCGCCCCAGGGCAACAGGTACAAAATGAGACCTGAGGGTACCTGAGACATCGAGGACACAGGGAAAAAGGTCTAACATTATGTGCAAATGGAGTCCCAGAGGGAGGAAGAAAGAACAGGGAGGAACAAACTAGGAAATATATAGCTGAGAATTTTCATGTAAATAGGTAAAAAAAATAAAGTGGGTAAATGTGGTCAGGCCACATTACTAGGGAGTCACAAAAGTGAGCAACAGACTCTAACAGTACATTCACTGGGGGTTAATGCGGATTCTCCTGAAGGTAAAGATGCAGGGACATTAATCTGAATATAGAAAGGAAGAGATGAAAAGTAAAGGGACTAGAAGCAGAGACATCAGGGAGAAAGCTATTTCAGTAATCCCACCATTACTAAAACAATGCAGGATTATTTACACAAGGGATTAAGGCAACATATCAAAAAATGGAGGAAAGGGCAAATAATTAAAAAAAAAACCAAACTGAATAGTTAGACAAGAGATATAAAAATGACTCTAGATAGTCCTTAAAACTAAGAAAAGTTATATCAATTACTTTCAGTAAATAATTTCTATGTTCTCCAATTTTTAACAGAATCTTTTAATTTGTGGATTCAGGCTTAAAAAGCTCAATATTGTATATGAGGAACAGCTAAGAAAAAATAGTTAAGTTCAAGGGCAAACTGAGCAAAACAGTCATTTCCCCACTTTCAGGCACCAGTTATTATTAAAATATAAAGATCATTTTCCCATTTTGAAAGTTCTTTGTACTTCTGGTCAAGATGGAGGCGTAGGCAGACACACTTTGCCTCCTTGCAGAACCACAAGAAGAATCACAACTAACCTCAAAACAAAAAACATCCAGAACTGCCAGGAAATCAAAATGTAAGGAAGTCTGACAACCAAGGATTTAAAGAAGCCATATTCATCCAGATGGTCAGGAGGGGTGGGGAGCCAGGGAGCGGTGGGAAGGACACGGTGTGGCGAGGAGAGGCGGCAGCAGAACGGGTGGTCGCACACTCACGTGTGGTGTATAAAAATCAGAGGGACACCTTGGGAGCGAGCGATCCCAGTCCAAGACCAGAGCACACAGCCCAGGGTTCCAGCACTGGGGAGAAAAAGCCTCCTAACCTCTGGCTGTAAAAACCAGCGAGGGCACCCTGGCTGGAGTGGCTCAGTGGATTGAGTGCCAGCGTGCACACCAAAGGGTCGCCAGTTCAATTCCCAGTCAGGGCACATGCCTGGGTTGCGAGCCATGTCACAGTTGGGAACGTGTGACAGGCAACCACACATTGATGTTTTTCTCCCTTTCTACTTCCCTCCCTTCCTCTCACTCTAAAAATAACATCTTTAAAAACGTCTAAAAAAGGAAAGAACAGAAGAAAAACCAATGGGGTTGGGGCAACAGAAGAAACTATGTCTCTCAGGAAAGTCCCTTTAAAGGGGGCCTCATGGGCTTAGAACTATGCAATCCCACCCACTCTGGGAATCATCATCAGGGCAACAGCCAGAAGAGCACCAGTCACATACGGCAAGTGGATGAAGTGACTGAAAATGGGGCGAGTGCCAGGGAAGCCTCCAGGAGCCAGGCAGTGACACTGTTCCCTGTCTGACCCCTGCCCTGCCACAATGCCACAAAGTGGTGAAGTGCCCAGGGTTGCCCTCCCCTGGTGAATACCTAAGGCACTGCTCCATACAATTTAACAGGTAAGTCAAGACAGGGAGTCAAAGCAGCTCTACCTAGTACATAGAAACAAACACAGGGAGACCACCAAATTGAGGATACAAAGAAACATGGCCTAAATGAAAGAACAGAACAAAATTACACAAAAAGAAATAAATGAAATGGAGATAGCCAGCCTATCAGATGCAGAGTTCAAAACACTGGTGCTCAGGATGCTCAGAGAACTGAGTATGGCAAAAACATGGGGAATGAATGAAGGCTACAGTAAGTGAAATAAACAAGAATCTACAGGGAAGCAACAGTGAAAGGAAGGAAGCTGGGATTTAAATCAACAATTTCAAACATAAGGAAGAAATAAACATTCAACCAGAGCAGAATGAAGAAACAAGAATTCAAAAAACAAGGGAAATATAAGACGACTCTGGGACATCTCTAAAACTGCCAACATCAGAATCATAGGGATGCCAGAAGGAGAAGAGGAAAAGCAAGAAACTGAAAACTAATTTGAAAAAATAATGAAAGAAAACTTCCCTAATTTGGCAAAGGAAACAGACATGTAAGTCCAGGAAGCACAGAGAGTCCCAAACAAGTTGGATCCAAAAAGGACCACACCAAAACACATCATAATTAAAATGCCAAAGGTTAAAGATAAATATTCTTAAAAGGAGCAAGAGAAAGGCAGAGAGTTACCGACAAAGGAGTGCCCGTAAGAGTGTCAGCTGATTTCTCAAAAGAAACCTTGCAGGCAAGAAGGGGCTGGAAAGAAGTATTCAAAGTCATGAAAGGCAAGGACCTGCATCCAAGATTACTCTACCCAGCAAAGCTATCATTTAGAATGGAAGGACAGATAAAGTGCTTCCCAGACAAGGTAAAGCTAAAGGAGTTCATTATCAGTAAGCCTTTATTATATGAAATGTTAAAGGGACTTATATAAGAAAAAGATCAAAACTATGAACAGTAAAATGACAACAAACTAACAACTATCAACTGAATCTAAAAAACAAAAACTAAGCAAACAACTAGAACAGGAAGAGAATCATAGAAATAGAGAACATATGGAGGGTTATTAGTGGGGCAGGGGAAGGGCAAGAATATGGGAAAAGGTACAGGGATTAAGAAACATAATCAGTAGGTACAAAATACACAGGGGTAAGTTAAGAATAATATAGGATATGGAGAAGCCAAAGAACTTATATATACAACCCACGGACATGAACTAAGGGGGAGGGAGTGGTGGAGGGAAGGGGGTACCAGATGGAGGGGGGGAAGGGGGAAAAATTGGGACAACTGTAATAGCATAATCAATAAAATATACTTTAAAAAGTTATTTGTAGACAAATGAGAAAACAACAGAAAAGTTTAAACAACTGAAATCATCTTCCTACCTAAGAGAGTTACAAAGAAAATTTGAAAGCAATAAGTATATTCAGTTTTAAAAAAAGAGGAAGAAGAAAGAAAGAGAAAAAGAAGCAGAAGTAGCAATATTTATATAGGCCAAAAGTGATGAAATGAGATTAAAAGAGATGCTGAGTAATGATAATCTCTAAAATGTAACAGCCATAAACTTTTATATATAAGCAATATACAATAAAATACATGAAACAAAATTCTTAAAGACACCAGGAGAGCTTGATAAAACCAAAACTATTCCTGAAGATTCAACATACCTCTTTCAGAACTCAACTAGACAGAAACAAACATATAGAGGATCTGAATGATAAAAGTCTAATGTATATGTAATTGCATATAAGACAAGTTACTCAGTCTTTCTGTTTGTTATAAAATGGCAATAAATAGTAACGCCTACCTCATGGGGTTGTGGTGAAGATTAAATGAAAGTTCCTATAAAGAGTACTCGCCATATATGAGATCCTCAATAAATCTTAGTTATTTAACTCTGCCTTCCACATCCTTCTCTCAGGTTTAAGGGACACTATAAATTTTTCGGATGATATATTACAGAATTGTACACCTGAAACCTATATACTTAATCAATGTCACCCAATAAAATCAGCAAAAATGAAAAACAAAAGTAAATTCTCCCACCTACAAAAAATTCTTTCCCTAAAATATTATTGCCCATAACCCAATAAACTGGAAATATACAATGAGAAGTTAACCAAGTGTACATTAAGAAGCTTTTAGTAAACACTGAAATAAAAACCAAAGTCACAAATCATCTAGAAATTGACATAATGGAGAATACCGGATAACAAAATAAATGAGATGCAGCAAAAGGAGAATTCAGAGAATACGCCAAGGTTGTGGGTTCGATCCCTAGTCAGGGCCCATGTTCTTGTATAGGAATCAACCAATGAATGGGTAAATAAGTGGAACAACAAATTGATGTGTTTTTTTTTCTATCCCTCCCTCTCTCAAGTCAATAAATACTTTTTTTAAATGAATATTAAAAAAAAAAAAAGCCTACAAGGCCCTGGCTTGTGTGGCTCAGTGGACTGAATGCCAGCCTGCATACCAGAGCTGCAATTTTGATTCCCAGTCAGGGCACATGCCTGGGTTGTGGGCCAGGTTCCCTGGTTCAGGGCATGCAAGAGGCAGCCGATCAATGTGTCTCCTGCACACTGGTGTTTCTCTTCTCTTTCAAACAGTTCATTTTTTTTTATTATTTATCTTTACTTTTACCAAGAAGGTAATATTGACTGACAGTCAATAGTGCCTGTTGAGCTGTTTTTCTAAATAGTGGTGGTTCGACACCTTATTCCTTCTCTTGTAACCAAAGGCAGATGGGAGATATCTTAGGGTGAGCGAGGTTTCCTGTGCCACCTACACTGGCCATTTAGAGAGTTTCTCTAACAAACTGGCCCACATTTACTCTGCAGTGAAAAACAGCCATTTAAGATTAACCTTAAATCCCTTTAAAACCCTATCAAAGATTTAAAACTATTTTTATATGCATTTTAAGTGTTTAAAAATCCTTTTAAGATTTAAAATCCAAACTTTAAGAAAGTTTCTTGATTTCCCTCTGGGCAAACCTCCCGTGCATCACTCCTAGCTACACTGCCTTTACCATACCAAGGACTACTTACAGTTCTGATTGGTCTCCACATTTTGACAAAGAGTAAGTAAGTAAGGACCAGCAACTCCATGCATCCTTTCCTCTATGAAAACCACGCATGGCCCTGGCTGGTGTGGCTGTTAGTTGAAGCATGGTCCCAAAAGGTCGAGGATTCAACTCCTGGTCAGGTCATATGCTTATCTAGACAATGCTCTAACCAACTGCACTACCTGACCAGGGCAGGAATTTTTTAAGTGTACTCTTCATTCTCTGTAATCTAAGCAGTTCTTCAACCACAATGTATGAATGTAATTATCCATTTCTTCTATAATAAAGTTAAAGGATTTTAAAGGAAAAACAAATATTGCCCTGGCTGGTGTGGCTCAGTGGATTGCACGCTGGCCAGCAAACCAAAGGGTCGCCATTTCAATTCCCAGTCAGGGCACATGCCTGGGTTGTGGGCCGGGTCCCCAGTTGGGGGCATGTGAGAGGCAACCGGTAGATGTATCTCTTGCAACCTGATGCTTCTCTCACTCTCTTTCTCCCTTCCCTTGCTGTCTCTAAATGTAAATAAATAAATAAAATCTTTAAAAAATATATTGTTAACTCAGGATTCCATTCCACGAACATTTATAAGACTTCTGCTCAGGTGAAAATGGAGTTGAAAACAAAAAACTTGTAATTTAGTTGGAGGCACAATATCCACACATGAAAAGAACACTCATGAAACACAAAAACCTGGAAGTTAATTTAGTGTAAGGGAAGGGTCTATCGTTTCTTTACTATTGCACAACTCCCATTGAAGGTGTTTAATTCCTTTTACCAACTTAGATGATGAGTTTTAAACTAAGAATAAGAAAAGGAGTACTTTTCTTCTTTAATATTCATTCATTCATGTTCCTTCTCCGTATCTCTGTCTGTAGCTGGTTCTCTGGCAGAGGGATGCCCAGCAGAAGAAAAAACGCTGAAAGTTAAGTGCTACGCTGAACCGACCAGGCAAACTGAGAACTGACTGGGAAAGTGAAAACTGATGAGTTAGTGATGACCCCAAGAAGGTGCTTAGCCACTTACCCAGAGATCTATTTAATGACAATGGATCGCAGGTTTCCACAAGCCATTCCACTGCCAGTGAGAAGACAGTCGTGAACCTTGAGCCTCTTGTTCCACTAGTTAAGAGTCACCCTCACCTACACGCGGAGTACATATTTGGCACTCAGCAAATCTGAATCGTAAGAAAACCTACCTGACTCATACTGGTACCCAACCCCGCAGTTATGGACCCAAAATTATCCCCAAACACCTTCAGGACTTAATCCAAAGAACTGAGAAAGTAGAGTCGAGAGCTCTGGGATCTTTGTAATCACTAGGTAAAATCAAGGTCCGAAGCCACGTACACCAACCCGACTTCGCAAAGAAAGCTCAGGGGACCGAACTGCGGCTAGTCCGCTTTAGCTTCCCAAGGAGGGACGCGACAGGCCGCAGATCCATAGCCTCCCACCCGGGGGCGCTGAGAGATCTGGGGGTACCCCTCTAAAGTTAGTACCTGCAAAGCTGCGACCCAAAGAGTGGCTCGGGGCTCTCATTACGGTGGCCGGGGCCTGGGGCCGGCCAGCTGCGCCACCCGGCTGAGGGCTCCGCGCTCCGGGACAGTACTGGCAGCCCGGGTCGCAGACAGATACCGTCTCAGGCCTCAGGAAGCCCGTGGTTCGCAGGCCCCAGGTATTCGCTCTCAGGACTGAGCGAGTTGGCACACTCACGTCGACCGGGACTCTTTAAGGCTCAAGCGATCACTCCTGCCTTAAGCTCAGCAGCCGGTCGCTTCCCGGCGCCGCCATCGTTAGTGTTTGTTTTCATCCGCTTCGGTGAAGGAGGGGGGAGGAAGAGGGCTACGGAGGAAATACAGCCGAGTAACCTTCGCCGCACTTTCGCTACAGGCAAACACCCTAGTTAATCTCTTTCCTCTTCGAAATTCCCATAAAAGTTGTTTTCCTTTCCATAGGTCTTTATGGCCAATATTTCCAAGCGTCTCAGAAGAAAATAAAAGCGTAAAGGACGGGGTCTTTGAAAGAGCGAGGACGTTTGGGGCGCGTGTGGAATATGCACTTGAGAATCGCAAGTCACCGCGGCTGCGGCAGCGAGGCCGCCGCGTGGGCGCCGTGGCGGACTGTGAGCGACTGCTGGCCTTGGAGGAGGGCCGGACCAGGCTGGGTGGGTGGGGACTGGGGCTGGTAACCTGGCAGCCGTGGAGAGGTGGGTGACGGACTTTAGCTGGACTTTGAGAGTGACCGGCGCTATCAGATTTATGGAATGTTCCGTGTTCCGTATTTTTAAGGCGCCTCTTAAAAGCGGCCGCGTCGCCGCTCAACTCGAGCTCTCTCAACGTCTTCTTTCGCACCTTCATTCTAACTTGTTTGCTCTTCTCTACTTCCTAACCCTCCGCCTCACTATTGTGAGAGCACACAATCCACGTCCATCAGCCTGGATCGTAGGTGGTTTTTTCCCCCTTCTCCCCTGTTAGACAGGTTTGAACGCGTGCGCGCACACACACACCCATCCGTCCCGTTCAGGTGGTGCCAGAAGGCTTTAGGGAATGAAACCCGCCATGACTAATTCCTGCTCTGGGTAGTTCCGATTTATGTCAGCTTCTTCGTGACCTGTATAGTTAGGTGCAGGCCTCTTTTACCTTGTGGATAATTATGCCATCTCCTCCATTAATCTTTTGCTCCTCCCAGTTCAAATGCTGGGCATTAAATGAGCCACTGAAATACAACTCCCATTCTCCTTTAAACCAAAACAAAGACTGCCGGCCGTGAGTTAGTGGAGGAAAACCCAGAGTTCAAGTATAGCACCTTTTGCTTGAACAAAGTGGAAATTTGAGGGAAGTAGCTATTGTAGCCTTTGAATCATTTTAAAAGTCTTTGGTAGGTTTCTAATTTTTTTTTTCTTTTAACCTTTACAGAAAGAAGATTATAAATGCCAGAGCCATTTAACTGATGGTTAACTGTTGCATTCTGGCACTTCTTTAAATACCTTCTTGCACCAATCTCTTCATTGGGAAGATTTCAGGAAAAGTAGCAGAGGGAAAAAGAGGCAACATTTATATGTACCATGGCTATACCAATAACAGTGCTTGACTGTGATCTCTTACTGTATGGCCGAGGTCACCGGACATTGGACCGTTTTAAGCTTGATGATGTCACTGATGAGTACTTGATGTCCATGTATGGTTTTCCTCGACAGTTCATTTATTACTTGGTGGAGCTCTTGGGAGCCAGTCTTTCTAGACCTACTCAGAGATCCAGGGCTATTAGCCCAGAGACACAGATCCTTGCAGCACTGGGCTTCTATACTTCAGGTTCCTTCCAGACCCGGATGGGAGATGCTATTGGAATCAGTCAGGCATCAATGAGTCGATGTGTTGCCAATGTCACTGAAGCACTTGTGGAAAGAGCCTCACAGTTCATTCGCTTTCCAGCTGATGAGGCATCCATTCAGGCTCTGAAGGATGAGTTCTATGGGTTGGCTGGGATGCCAGGGGTAATAGGAGTGGTTGACTGTATGCACGTGGCAATCAAGGCACCAAATGCTGAAGACCTCTCCTATGTGAACCGTAAGGGTCTGCATTCTTTAAACTGCCTGATGGTGTGCGACATCAGAGGGGCACTCATGGCTGTGGAGACGAACTGGCCAGGCAGCCTGCAGGACTACGCAGTGCTGCAGCAGTCTTCCCTTAGTAGGCAGTTTGAAGCTGGGATGCACAAAGACAGCTGGCTGCTTGGTAAGTTTATGGGTGGAAATGCTTCATTTTGTAGCCATGGAATTATGTAGCAGAGTAAATGAAATATGAGAGTCTATAGACTTGAGTCTCAGTCCCCAGCCTTTTTTCGAGACCTCGAGGTGAGAACTCTTTGAGCCTTAATTTTTAAAAAGCACCATTTTAAAGGACTTATATTAATTTTTTAAAGAGATTTTAATCATTCACTTTTAGAGAGATAGGAAGAGGGAGAAAGATAGGGAGAGAAACATCAATATGTGGTCACCTCTCATGCACCCCAAACTTGGGCCCTGACCCGCAACCCAGGCATGTGCCCCGACTGGGAATCGAACCGGCGACCCTTCAGTTCACAGGCTGGCACTCATTCCACTGAGCCACACCAGCCAGGGGCTGTATTAAAGTTTTAAAAGCATATTATTTGACCCAGATCTTCTGAAAGATTACATGGAGGTGCATTTTCATAGATAGGAACATTGGTGGTGTAAAACAATTACATAATAAGAATTTGCATTGCAATAGTGTTTTGTAGTTGCAAACAACAACGAGCCTACAAAAACAGTCCCTTAAATGCAGCCAAAATACTTATCAGTACAGATCTTGTTAAATAGTCATACAATCAAGACTTAGTTTTTTATCATCTCTACAATGGTGAAAATGATGTCAACAGCAGTAATACCTATTGTTAGGATTAGACAAGTTCATGATAAAGTATGTGCAAATATATTATTTTTATCATTGGTGATTGTCAGTATATTTCTATGAAAATGGTAATAGTGCACTTTACACAGGTGTTACAGGAACTTCCCAGATCTGTCCCAGTGCCATTTGAAAGCTGGCGTAGTGATATGAGTAGGACAAGACCCATTCTGTATTGGACAGTGCAAACTGAAGGGACTGTATAGCTGTGAGGGGTAGTGCTAACAGTGATACAACCCTTGAGGCTGGTAGCTTTGATTGGTTCGTTGTTTTTTTTTTCTTTTTTTACTCTGATGTGAGCAACAAGAGAGGGTTATCTTACATACAACATAAGTGAGAGATGAAAAGATACATTTAGGATTTGAAGACATCTCTTTCAGAACCAATGCTCATATCCTCACTGTGCATGTTCGTAACACAGTGTTTAATAGATAACAGACAGTCAACACTTATTTCTTGCTAATGTACTTTGTTTCTCTTTAATGAATTTACTGGCTCATAAAAGAGAAACCTCTCCTGTTCCAAGTGGGAAGAGACTACTGTCACACTGAGTGGTTTAGAGCTGCCAGGGTGCCACATCTAACATCTTGGAACTTGGTGATTTTTCTTGAGCTGCTGTTTCTGCATACCTACCGTTTGCAGTGAGTTTACCACCTTCTCATTTACTGGACCTTCATGTTAATCCCATTGTGTGCCTACTTTGAACTTTCAAATATCATACAACTCACACCAAAAAGTGAAGGAAAGTTTTACAAGTGTTCCATCTGCCTGTTTCCACAACTGTGGGAGAACTTTGGTTCCAAGCTCATTTCATACAGAATTACTTTGGTACCCTGTAAAGCCAGCTAAAATTTACTGAACATTTAGAATTTGTCAGGCAGTGTTGTAAGCACTTTGCATTGGATTATCTCACTTAATCCTTATAAAAACTCATAAGGAGTTAAGTACTAATAATAGTAATATTTTTACAGATGAGAAAATTAAGACACAGATTGTTTAAGTCACTGTGTTTAAGTTTTAAAACTAGATTATATGACCCCCAAGCCCCACCTTGGCACCCTGATTCTTGGACTTCCCAGTCACCAGAACTGTGAAATAAATGTCTGTTGTTTAAAACAAACAACAGCAACAACAACGAAAATTAGATTATATGAAGAGTTACTTTATTTGGCAAATACTCCCTTTTTTAAGGACTTAAAGGTCATGTAGGAATTACTGATTTTCTTTCCCTTCATATCTTGGGACCCCAGACTAGGTTGGAATTATGGCTTGAAAGTAGATTTAAAAAAATTTTTTTTAGAGGTTGTTTTATTTATTTATTTTTAGAGAGGGGAAAGGAGAAAGACAGGGAGAGAAGCATCAAAGTGTGGTTGCCTCTCACGCGCCCCATACTGGGGACCGGGCCTGCAACCCAGGCATGTGCCTTAGATTGGGAATCGAACCTGTGACCATTCTGTTCTCAGGCCAGTGCTCAATCCCCTAAGCCACACCAGCTGGGGCTTAAAGTAGTTTTTTGATTTGTTCACAGGAAAGTTAAAAATAAGTAAAAACTCTGACAAATTTTTATGTACTTTTTGATTCATGTCTTTATAGGAAGAGTGGAAGTGTGAGAGATGGGTATTCCAACAATATTTAACAAATGTTTGTGAAGGCCGGTTTTAGTACCAGGACACATGCCAGGCACTAAGGATGGGGAAAGTAGACCCATGTAGAAATTGATTCCTTTAGTACTATCAGTTCTGGGGGAACTGATACATGCACTCTTTGGAAAGCCAACTCTAATAGGAAAACTAGTTTGAAGACCCCTGGACTACTACAGTGTTTCCCAAATTTTCCCAAGTCATCCGGGGATTTATTAAAAATGTATATCACTGGGCCCCACCTTAAACTTTGAGAATGAGAATATACAAGGAAAGAATCTAGACACCCATTTTTAACAGGTATCCTGAGGGTTCGTGCTAAATGGATTGGTACACACAGACACGTTTGGAGATCACTGGTGTCTAGAGGATGTGTGGACAGTGAGGTGGTGTGCAGATCCATTGGCAGGATTATGAGCAATGCCAAGAAGCTTAAAAGATGGCCAGCTGATTGTATCTTATCACCATCAGATTTATGAAATAGATCTAGATTTGTCAAATCTAGAATTAGCTCTGATTCCCCTTTGTTTTCTGGGTTTTTTCACCGTAGGTATCATTCCTCATGTCCTCATTTTCATCTGTCCCTTCAGAGTGCATTACCTAATTCCCCTTTTCTAAATGTATGTGTTCCTGCAAACAAATCAGCCCAAGTTCTTAGTTCTTCAGCTTTTGGCCGAGTGCTATTAAGCAGCTTTGGTGAGACCTGCCAGAATGTCTTGTTGGTGACTGATCCTGTAAGCAATTGTAATCTGTTCACTTCTGATCCTAATCCCCTCCTGAGCGTCTGACTTCCAGTGGTACTTGGATTATGACCAGTTAATGACCATTGCGCATTTTATAAAAAGCCTACATTAACCAGTTTGTCCTATATGTCTCCCCATTTAATCCTCATACTGTTTCTTTTTTAAAAAATATATTTTATTGATTATGCTATTACAGTTGTCCCATTTTTCCCCCCTGTATTCTCCTCCACTCCCCACCATCACTCACCCCCAGCACCACCACCCCCTGCCCCCGCCTCAGTTCATGTCCATGGCTCACACTGTTTCTTACAGAAACATTTAACAAACATCATTTAGCATCTCTGTGCTTTGGCATTCATCTTAAATGTTTATCTTATTCTCTTTTATTGCATTACACTATTGTTTTAGTGACACCCAGTCTGACATTAGCATTTGTGACTGGCTTCTTCTCCTTCCTTTGCCTAACATATCAAATGATGGCTGACACATATTTTGATCTTCTCATTTGTAAAATGAGTTTAATATTATCTAATCTGGCGGAGTTGGGATTAGATAACAAAAGATCATATTTTCCAGGAGCATTGGAGATCTTGCTTCCCTCATATGTCATCTGTTTGGCTCAAATAAACTGATAAAACATTAAAAAAAAAAGAGAGATAATATTTTAGAATTGCCCAGCAGACTGCTTTCTACATAATAGCTATTCAGTGAATCACGGATATTATTTTCATTATTATTTACATCAGTTTCTTTTTTTGTTTTAATATTTTATCTATTTATTTTTAGAGAGATGAGAAGGGAGGGAGAAAGAGAAGGAGAGAAACGTCGATGTGCAAGAGATACATTGACTGGTTGACCTGGCCTGCAGCCCAGGCTGGTGCCCTGACTAGGAACCAAACCAGTGACCTTTCTGTTCGCAAGCCTGTGCTCAATCCACTGAGCCACACCAGCCAGGGCTACATCGTTTCTTATATTCAGTATTTAGTTGTAGGGGGTCTCCGCCTGTAGGGCCTCCCCTACCCCCAGCCTCCACAGATGAGAATAAGTCTAACAAGACATGATTTCCCGATCTCTCAAAGGAGAAGGACTGGAGCCTTTTCCTCAATGGACTTTTATTGGGTTTATTTGCATAGGAATACAGGGTGTATATGTAAAGCTCATCAGTCATTGTCAGGCAGTAATGATCAAACAATAGATAATATTCAAAGAGCTCTGAGGGATTATTTTTAGTCAGGGTCAGATAGTTAGAGGGCCATAAAACTTTGGGGAACAAACTCATTTCATGCTTGGACCCTTTCATTTAAATTGAAGATATGAGCAAAGTAGGTTGCGTAGGATTTTATGCATTGTTTCTTAGGCCTGATT
Source organism: Tonatia bakeri (assembly GCA_004024845.1). Taxonomy (NCBI): domain Eukaryota; kingdom Metazoa; phylum Chordata; class Mammalia; order Chiroptera; family Phyllostomidae; genus Tonatia; species Tonatia bakeri. The sequence goes on from PVIA01000036.1 coordinate 511,239, forward strand.
ACCCTGGGGAACCCACCCTTTCCACCACAGGGCTGCACCCACCTCCAGCATTGTTTCAGGCTTAAGGCATTGTTTCAGGCTTAAGTCAGGCAGGGAAAGTAAGGCAGCCAAGAGAGTAGGAGACTTCTCGAAGACAGAATGAGGACTCAGGTCATGTCAAAGCCAAGGGGCGAGGGTCTCTTGCCCCCTTTTTCTATAGCCCCCCAAGTCCTTCCCTGAGGACCCCTTCAAGACCATGCCTGTCTTAGTTCATCCCTCCTTTGATGAAGTTTATCCGTCATTGGCAAACTAGTCATCCGCCTGGGGCCAAGCAGGGTGAGATGAAAGGGGCCAGAGGTGGTGCCCCTACATGGAAGATAAGCTCTGTCTCCTAAGTGGCTTATTGTCCCAAGGTCTTTCAACTCAGCTTTAGCCACTGGGAATTACAGCTTCTGAAACCAGGCAGGGCGGTTCCCAACATTTAGTAAAGGTGAGTTCAATTTAAATAGGTTGTACTTAAGACAAATAGAAAAAAAGCCAGCCAAATATAAAATTTGAAAATTTTGTGAGACTTCTTAGATATTTAACACAATGTATGTCAATTATATCTCAATATAAAAAACATTAATTACCAAAAAATTAGTTTTGAATTTATTTATTTTTAGATAGAGGTATAAGAGGGAGAGAAATATCAATGTGTGGGTGCCTCTCACATGCTCCCCTACTTGGGAACCTGCTCGCAACCCAGACATGTGCCCCAACCAGGAATCCAACCAGTGACCCCTTGGCTTACAGGTCAGCACTCATTCCACTGAACCACACCAGCCAGAGCTACAACATATATTAAAAAAAATAAAGTTAATTACCCTGACTCCTGTGGCTCAGTTGTTTGGGAGTTGTTCCGGAAAGTGAAAGGTTGCTGCTTCTATTCTCTGTCAGGGTCGGGTCAAAGGCCTGGGTTGCAGGCCTAGTTCCCCACTGGGGGCATTTAAGAGGCAGCCAAATGATGTTTCCCTCTCTATCTTTCCCTCTCTTTAAAAATAAATAAAATCTTTAAAAAAATAAAAAATAGAGTTAATCCAGTTCTTAAAAATGTAAGCTCCAAAAATAAAGGAGTACTATGTGTTTTGGAACAGTGCCTAGCACTCCCCATAGCTACTTACTGAAATTGATGGTGGGTTGGGAACAGCAACTGCAAGTTGGTGAGCCTAGGGCCTGTTTGCCTCAGATTTCTAAGAGGCTGTGCCTCTCTGTCTGAGACATTTCATCTGCCAGACTAGTGAGTCAGGACAATGAAACATTAAAGAAACATTGTGTCAGGACATTGTATCCCAGTTTTTGTTTTATTTTTAGCACTTCCCAAGATCATTTGATAGGTCGCTAAGGGAAATGCCTTGTGTATATTATTTTAACTGACTTCTGATTTTATTTCCTTATCATTAGTAATATTTGCATCATTATATTTATGCTTTCCTTGTTCATGTAAAATTCTACCTCTTACAAAGGTGTTGTTCTAGTGAATAGCATATCTAGGAAGGCAGGACACCTGAGTTCTGGTCTTTACCACGGATGCTGGGACTTTTATTTTATTCTTCTTAGCACTAAGAGAATGAATTATGATGAGATACTCTGCATTCCCCAGGTGGTACATCCAGACCTGACATTTTAGTGGTAAAGTTAGAAATTTTCTTCGCAAGTGTTTTGAGATCTCGTGGCAGAATTCTTTCTTTTCCCCTCTTGAGCTTTAGCTCTTCAGCGATTTTGAGGAGTGGTCTGCTGTGCGGTAGTGTTCACTAGCCTTTTATTGTCAGAAAATCCAGGGATTTTATTTCCTTCAGTGCCTTAACTTCTTTCCTACATTTTTTCAGACTTGGCTTTCTTTAGCTATCAGTTTTTTCCTCTCTTGCTTTTAACCAAGGATATCCCCAATACTTCTATCTGTCTGCCTCCTTGTGACTCTGGCGAGCCTTTTCTTTACCAAAGCGTTTTCCCTCTCGGTTTTTCCAGTGCACTTCGGCTCCAGAGGCCGTTGCGTTTTCTTGTGCATTCTCTGTATGTGTTCCTGGATTTTCCTTTTTGTTTGTATTCCAGTTGCAATCATTTATGGTTTCTTTGGGACTTCCCCACAGGTGACAGTTCCTTCTCTCTCCATACCTGGCTCATGACCCCTCTTCACATTCATGAAACTCCAGCCGAATATCGCTATAATATGGCCCACTCTGCAACTCACAGTGTGATTGAGAAGACTTTCCGAACACTCTGCTCCCGGTTCCGCTGCCTGGATGGGTCCAAGGGGGCGCTGCAGTACTCACCGGAGAAGTCCAGCCACATCATCTCGGCTTGTTGTGTCCTCCACAACATCTCCCTGGAGCATGGGATGGACGTTTGGTCCTCTCCAACGACAGGACCCGTGGAACAGCCCCCTGAGGAAGGGTATGAGCACATGGAGTCCCTGGACCTGGAGGCCGACCGGATCCGCCAGGAGTTGGTGCTCACTCACTTTAGCTAATGTGAAAGGTGGGGAGGAGGAGGAAAGCTTTCCAGAAGGACCTGTGACAGACTTCCTCCCTCACAAACCCCTACACAGTTCCATCGCCTAGCATAATTGAGTGTGGACACTTGTTCCAAATTGACATTTAATCAGCGTGTTTTTTAGAAGAATGGGGGCTATGCCAGAATATCTGATTCATTTGCAATTTTATTAACTAAACCAAAAGCGGGACAACAGTTCCCTACTATGCATTGAACTCCAGGTTGATCATCAGTCATTTGAAAGGTCACTGTCTGCAGACATTTATGATCGTGCCTGCAACATCAAACAAAGAGGAAGTGGCATCTAGCCAGAACACTTTCTTTCTGTTTCAATTATCTGGAGATTTCAAATGAAAACAATATTTACTTGTCCTGAATTATTCAGATAGTATTTTAGCTTTTCCACTTTGCTGCTGATACAGGCATAATCCGAGGCAAGTGTAAAAAGTAACTTTAGGTTGGAGGATGGTCTTCTGACATTGGCAAATGGCTACTAAGCTGAGTTTGCAGCTTTGTGTTTTTGAGAAGATGTTAGATACAGTGTGAAACTCGAAACCTTTGTCTTTAGTCTTTCTGCATTAATTGGACTGTGACTTGGACCTAGTTCCTAGGGAGAACATCTGGACTCCAATCTCCTGTTTCTAGCCCTGAGTAGGAGTTAGAGGATAAACAGGTTAAGAACCGAATCAGCTTAAGGAAGAAAAGTCAAACATAGGTAACATAACAGGCTTACACTTTACAGGGGATCTAAAGACCCTGATAAATTGCCGGACAGAGGAGAGTCACCCAGGTTTTAACAGCTCATGTCATAGATGACATTTCTTACGATTGTGATGTTAGTATGTCTGTTTGGCATTCAGCTTTGAAATTTCTGGTACTGAAGGAAGATTTAGGGAATAAAGAAGGCATATGAAAGGATTAAGAAGGAGAGGTAAAAAGAACATAATTTCACTTGAAATTAATTTTGAAGTTAAACCTACTTGAATATCTTGTATGCAAAGTAATGGACAGAATTTCCCAGGAAATAAATAATCCCCCACCACATCTTATTCTAGAATTATACTGATACAAAAATAACGTGATTGGAATACTGAAAGTGTAAAGTAGGTTCACACATTGGTGCCTTTGCTAAGACAAAAAAAGAGACTTTCCTGAGGATTGTCTTGTTCCCAATTTTTCATCCACTCCCCATGTGATAGCTCTGAGTTGTCCTCTTGGATCATTTCCTACCTGGCTTCTGCAGTGTTAATATGGTAACGTTCAAAGGAAAGAAATGAGCAGCAGATGACAGAGAAACTTGGAAATAAATTGAGGGTGACTCATCCACAAGATTAAAAACAATTATGGATTATTATCTGCCATTTAATTCTGCTCCAAATGCTATTTTTCCATCATCATCCTACACTATACAGAGTAGGTCCATTTGGCAGGAGGCTGGGCTTGCAATGTACAATGAAGTCATTGAGATGGGAGTGGACAACAAAGAGGTGACTGTAAACTTCAGCTCTGCCTATTGTGCAATAGAGGTGCCCTGTTACATTTTTTCCTTTGTAAAGTTTAACTTGTAATCCAAGCTTGCTTTGTCTCCTTCAGAAGGTAATATTTTAACTCTCACAGTCTTTCCAAGCTTCCTGAGGTGGATGTTTTACCCTATAAAGTTTTGGTTCTGCCTGTTGCCTGAGGAAAGGGTTATGGCCACCCATGCATCTAAGTGGCAAGGTGGAGAGTAATCTTGGAAAGTGCCTAGCATTTTAGCCTTAAAAAACTACATTAAAGGAAAATTGGGGCTTTCACAACTCAATTGATGGTGACATGAAGTCTGAGTTGGAAAGACAGTCTTGGAGAGATTTTAAAAGCAATTTCAAGTCTTACTTACATACTAAAGATAATTTCTGAGTGCCAAACTGACTGAACATTGGCTGACAGTGTTTTTCCCTGGGAGCATTTTATTAATACTTCCTAATAATTCTACAGAGTAACTGTATATTCTTTTAATCTCCGTTCAATCTAGATTTTGACAGGCCAGGGTTTTTTTTTTTCAGTTCATAGTCACATTTTCCCCCCAAAATGACCTAGGGGAAGGGATCAAGGTTTGTAATTCCAGATTGCTAAGAGCTTGCTCATAGAGGCTTTTTATGTAAGTGCCTGAGAAGTCTTCTCTTGAGGGCCTTGTGGATTCATAGTGTCTTCCCGGTACAGTTTTGGGAAAGAGTCAAGGATTTGGCTTGTCTTATGTAAACCTCATCTTTCCACAGATGGCCATCTGGTCAGATAGGAGTTTTCCAGATTTGCCCTTAGATGTTTCAAGACAGCAAAGTCCAAAGATACATTAAGAGGAAACTACAATATTGGGTTGCCACTGGTTTACCAATTCCAAAGTACACCAAAGAGGGACCATAAACATACTCTTAGTTTAAAATGAACAGAAAACTAAAGAAATACATATAAAGAAAAATAAATTAACAGAGAGGGAGCTCCTTTCCTGACCCTTGGACTGTAAGAGCCTATAGCAAGTTAATCTAACTTGGGGACAAAAAAGAAGACACAATTTTAATGGTGTTGTACAGTGTAGACATGTAAAAGGTGTGGAGGGGTAAAATAGAGGCTAGACAGATAATAGACCTATTGTGATCGTATCCCCGACTGACACCATAAGCTGAAACCAACTCCAGGACTGAGCTTACCAGTCACTTTCCCTGGCAAAGGAGGAGAGAATACATTGATGAGTCTTACCCATTGTGCACGCACATGTCCTCAGAGCCCATGGCACATGGTCGCTAGATCCCATCGGATCTTACGAAGTTGACTCAGAATTAAGCTAAGGCTTTATTGAGTGTGAGAGTGGCCATGAAGGAAGAAAGGTAAAGTACTAACTGAAGGCTGGGGACAACCCAGTTCCCCAGCATATACAATTCACAGGCTCTTTAAAAAGAAAATATGACCGCAATTTAAAATCCTCTTTGTGATACTCAAATATGAGAGGTGAGATCTCTGGATACTAAATAGGAGCAAGGAGAGTAGAACTTGAAACCGCAAGCTAGTACATTTCAGTAAAAAAAGTCTTTGAAAGAAATCTCCATGTTCACCCAGCAAAACATTAAGCATCATTCTGATGAGACCCACTCTTACCTTACATACACAGCTTTCTTCATGGAAGGACTGAAATGTTATTCTAGAGTTTTAAAATGTTCATGTATTTTAATCCATTGATAAATTCCACTGCTGGAAAATTTATTTTGTATCTGAGTACCATTTACATACATCAAAAACATACCCAGACATTAAAACCCTACAAGTTTACATAGATGCATGGAAATTTTTTGTTTGTTTGTTTTCACCACCATTGGAAATTTATTCAATATAAAGAATTCCAAAGAAGGAAGAACCTTTTTGGATCTCTCTCCTTCTCTGGGCTGCTGCTGTATAACCACACTGCTTCTAACTTTACCATCCAGCCTAAAGTGTGTATATTATCCTACAGTGCTGTGAGACCAGGTTACAAAAGAACAATAAAAAATCAAAAAAAGAACAATAGAATTGCAACAGCAAAACCTACAACTGGCTCATCATTTTGGCTGCTTAAGGCCTAAATGGTCTTCCTGGTCTTCCTAATAAGAGGAATCGTGGTACTGCTAGTTATCTCATGCTAGGTTTAGGCCTGGTTTGTTTCTCAGAGCCCAAAGCCAAGGTAAAGATCAATATCCTTCCCTTCACTCCTTTCCCCTCCCTTCACTCCACCTTACCTTCAAGAGTGTTGCTACCCTAGGGGAATCCTCTGAGAATACAACAGTCAACATGATGATGAATTATTGAGTCTTAACACCAATATGTAGGCAGTGGTGGTGCATCCCAGGATGATCTATACTTCTGCCCAACTGTTTTCCTTTTTTCAGGTCGTCCTTCCTTCCTGTAGGCTGGAGGGTTTCAACTGATCTCTTGTGAACTACTCTTCTGCCCAATAGACTTCTCCCTAAGAACAAGTGTACTGTCATCACACTGAAGCTTAACCCACACTTGAAAAGCAACAGTTCTCTAAAGAAATTTATCTGTAGAGATGCAACTTTGCCAGCAGAATAAGCCTAAACCACCTTAAAAATTTCTTTTGATCCTCGCCCAAAGATATGGTTATTGATTTTAGAGAGAGAAGAAGGGAGTGGAGAGAGAGAGGAAAAAAAAACATTGATGTGATCGATCAGTTGCCTACTGAATGGGTCCAGGGACCAAGCCTACAACCTAAGTATGTGCCCTGACTGGGAATTGAACCCACAACCTTTTGGTGTACAGGACGACACTCCAACCAACTGGGCCACCCAGCCAGAGCCTGAAAGGCACTTAATGAAGATGTCAAAGCAACAAAACAGAAACCTGGTCCCTGACACTGAATGGCCACACCTTACCCTGGGCTGTAACCTCTGGATTTCTTTCATATGACAGAAATAAATCTGTCATTTTATATATATATATACACACACATATACATATAGTCTGTCATATAGATATACAATGGTCAATTCATATATATATATATGAACATTTTCAGGAACTTACCAGAGGAGATTGTTTAAAAATAACAGTAGGCATGCTTTCCCTCTGGGAGCATGCCTGTGTCTTTCCCTTCCCTCTCTTCTTCTACTCAGGCATGCTTCTCCAGATCTTCTCTCTCCTAAATTCCAAGGGCCTTTCTTTTGTTTCTCTAACTTGTTTCCTGAGCCTAGGCAGCCCAGCTGGCTTACTCTACCACCTCTGTAGCTTTCTAAATACACTTGCTCTTATAATCTGGAAAAAATACACAATAAATTATAATGCTAATGTTATAATGTCTTTCATTTTTTTAATCTATTTTTTTATTTTAAGGCTTTTTTTAACCTATTTTTTTTTAGGTTTTATTTATTTATTTTTAGAGAGGGAAGGGAGGGAGAAAGAGAGAGAGAGAGAAACATCAATGTGCGGTTGCTGGGAGCCACGGCCTGCAACCCAGGCATGTGCCCTGACTGGGAATCGAACCTGCGATGCTTTGGTTCACTGCTTGCGCTCAATCCGCTGAGCTACGCCAGCCAGGGCTTATAATGTTTTTCATTTTGGAATTATAATTGGATTATAAACTCTTAAGGAACTATCTTGTTTTCTTTTTTTTTCTAAGATTTTATTTATTTATTTTTAGAGAGGGAAGGGAGGGGGAGAGAGAGAGAGAGAGAGAGAGAGAGAGAGAGAGAGAGAGAGAGAGAGAAACATCAATGTGCCGTTGCTGGGGGACATGGCCTGCAACCCAGGCATGTGCCCTGACTGGGAATCGAACCTGCGATGCCTGGTTCGCAGCCCACACTCAATCCACTGAGCTACACCAGCCAGGGCTATCTTGTTTTCTTTTTATATCTTTACTCTCTGGGTCTCCTTCCTTCTTAGGGGGAGGTGCAGTAAACTTATTGCTAGTGCTTGGTAATCAATATTTGTCCTGATCTGACTATACAATTTGAATCGTACCTATGTACATATTAATCCATATTTGTGCTGAACATATTTGGTTGTTTACTAAGAGACCAGAAAGAGGTTATTGTTGTGACGATGAAAATGCCAACACACTTTGTCAGCCTCTGAACACAGAGACTCGATCATTATGTAAGAAACTTGCCTGTGGTTTTAGGCCGTTGGAAAAAAATAAAGGAGATAGGCAGTACTGGTGTTATTTTTTCCCCCCTATCTTAAGGACTACACAACCTTGAATTTTCCCAGCTTCTCCTTGCTATGCTTATGAGAGCTAAATTTGAGCTTTGACAGACTTTTCACATCGTTCCTCAGTCTGGATTCTCCCTCTGTGCCTTTGTCACATGTATGTGTACACATACACATATCTATATCTATGTATCTATCCAAAATCTTTTTTTTACCTCATTGGTCCGTGAGGAAACTAAGTATCAAATTTGCTCAATTGGGATAGTGTTGGGAGTCCATAAGGTAGTAGCTGAACTATACTTCAGATAAGTGTTACTGTGCTATGGACTGGATCTTCAACACTCTCAAGAAAAACTCCAGTTCTCCAAACAAATTTAGCCGGCAACCGACACAGAAAATGGCAGAAACACAGGTTTTCTTTACTCTTTGGCTTATGATCCATCTGGGCTTGTTTGTTTATGCCTTGGACAGGAGTCGGACTTCGAGTAGAACGGAGATGTTTTTCGGCGCTCGACTGCAGTTCCTTGAACGACTGCGCGGGCGCTCCTCCTTTGATGTCTGGGACGTTCGTGTATTCGGTGATCTTTTGCGCCGTCTTCTTGCTTGATGTCTCCTCAGCGGCGGTGGCGCCGGGTGGAAGGCTGACTTACATCCGCGAGCCCCGCGCTCAGGCTGCTTTCTCCCGCTGGTCGGTAGAGCGGACCCTCGCTTCCTTTCTGCCTCTTCTTCCTCTTCGTGGCTCCGTCCCCTCGCTGGGCTGCAAACGGAGCCCCCGTCCTCCTTGCAGGTAGGCCCGGGAGGAGCCTGGGAGGCCCGGCCCGGCATCCTTCCGCCGTCTGGCTGAGGAGACCTTGGCGCCGGCGGGTGGGCGGGCGGGTCGGCTGCGGAGACGCGGCCAGAGGAGGAGCTTCCCGGCTGCGTTTGGGGGCGCGGTCGGAGAGGCGGCGGGGCGCTGAGGGAGAAGCCGGAAGGAGGGAGAGATGCTGGGGCTGCTCGGCGTGGTGCGGTAGGCGGGCGGTGCCGGGTCTAGGGCGGGCGTCGTCCCCCCCGGCGTGGGGGGACATCGCTTTCCAGGATCGGACGGGGCGTCGTGCGCTTTGGCCCCGCTTCGCGTCTCCTCGCTCCCACCCGGGCTCTCCTGTCAGGACTTGGTCGCGCTGGGGACCCCCGATGAGGTCGGCCTTTGAAGGGGCTCTGGGGCGGGGAGGAGCCAGGTCCTCTGGCTCCTCTGAGCGGCGCGTTCTGTTCTCACCTTTTCGGGGGGCAGGGGAACCGAGGCTGAGGTCCGGGCTGTGTCTTCCCCGCGTCTCCCCAGCACATCTTTAAGTGCGACCCGCCGTCGGGTTTCTCCTCCCCGGGAACGTAGACTGGTCACTGGCAACTCCACCAGTGACGGGCCGTGCGACCTTTTGTCGTTTCTGCGCCTCGACGTGCGTGTTGTTTTCGCGAGAGTAACAATGCCAGTTTCCATTCTGTTTCTTCATGGGAAATTTCGTTTGTCGCGTAGTTTGCTTTCCGGCTGACACTTCGTTTCTCGTCCGCTTCAGCCGCTTCTCCGCGGAAATCTTCCAGCTGCGGCGTTGAGCGGCTAAGGTCTGAGGCGATGGTCGCGATTGCGAAGTCGGGTGTCCGTCCGGAGAGAGTCTGGTTTCTGAGGAGGTTCCAAGCGCAGGACTCTTTTCAGAACAGTCTTTTGACTTTTGAGTAGTGGTTTAGTCACTGCGCACGCCGCAGTTAAAAAAGTTGAGTGTAACACGCACGCAAATCCTGAGATGTTTAAATGGAAAGTTAACATTCTGGGAACTCCCTCGTGTTTACCTTTCGTCTCCCAACTTGGGGACTTTGGGGACTAAGTGTACTTAACTCGTTTTATTTTCATTGGGTTCAGTGTCATGGTGCTAATTGGTGTTACTTGTTTGCTGAAAAAAATAATCAGCGGAGAGGTGGTTCCGGGTTGAAGTGCGTCTGCAGCATGTGGAGCAGGTAGGAGACAGGTTTTCAGGGAGGACAGACTAAACTCGTCCTCGGACAGAGACTGTGCGCGTCTGTCCCTCTGGCAGTTTCAGGGTCTAGCACGAGGGCGGCAAGATCGTTGTTCCCGTCATTTATTTTTGTTTTTGTTTTCCGTGAGGTCAGCAAGGTTGACCCGGAGGGCCCTGGATGCTGAGTGCTTTCCTAGTCGCCGGGACGCCCCGCTCCTGGGAAGGGTTCGGGAGGGGCCGGGGCGCCCCTCAGGGGCTCGAGTGTGTGTTCGCGGGGAGCTCGCGGGCGGGCGGCCGGGTGCCGAGGCAAGGCCGGCGGAAGGACGGGCGCCGCCGCGGGTCGGGGGTTTGGCGCGCAGTCCGGGGCCGTGTGGCGGCTCGGCGCTCCTGTTGAACGCCGCGTAGTAAGTGGAGTTTGCCGTGAGTGTCCCAAGCAAATGCTGGGAACATGTTGTTACGTTTCTGTAGGAAATAATTAGCAGAGGTCTAAGTCGAATTGAGGAGGAAAAGAAATTTGGTGGTCACGGTGGGGAGGTTATGCAAATACAGCTTCTTACCAGCTCCTCCCAGCTTTGCGATAGAAATTCACTCAGCTTTTCTCTCTCCTGGCTAAACCCCGTGCTGCTCTGTCAGTGTCAGATCAGGCTCTGCTCCGGCATTCCCTCCAGAAATTTACAGGCTCCGAGCTTGGGTGAACAGTTCCGGCTTCTCTTTCAGTGAGACAGTTCTCTGGGATTAGTAAAGATGTGAGCTTCTTTGAATGTGTTCTCGGACTTGCCCCGGAAGGAGTTATGTGTATCAGTTGAAAATAACTGGTTATTTTCATTAGAAAAGTAATAACTTAGGTTTATACTATATATTTTCAAAACATTTTCAACATGTGTTAAGAAGCTCATGAAACTTTTATATTTTTGATCATGGTCCTTTAAGCTGTTTATTAATGCTGAATCCATACATTTATGGTCTTCGAGGATCTTCCTGAATGTTGGCAGTTTATGTTGATAATTTATCTCACTCTTAAAGTAATTAGAGAAAAGGTTTTGTTGTTACCACACTTAGGTCTCGTTTCAAGCTATGTCTTGATAGTTTTGCTTTTTAAAAAGATTTTATGTATTTATTTTTAGAGCAAGGGGAAGGGAGGGAGAAAGAGAGGGAGAGAAACACTCATGGGTTGCCTCTCACACACCCCCAACTGGGGACCTGACTGGGAATTGAACCAGCGACCTTTCCCGACCGGTGAGACACACCAGTCAGGGATGATAGAGTTAATTTGGAATGGGATGTAAATCTTTTCGCCCAGTGGTTTGGTTTACTACAAAAGAACAACAGCCAAAAAAACCTCCCAAAACCTAAAGTTTCTTTAATCATAGTCATTCTTGTTTCTTTCTCTAATTGTTCCTCATAAACCTAAAGAGAACTTTTCTGTTTCTTGTCATAACTTCTGTTTATACAGAGGCACTATGGTACAACCTGTTCTGTGGTTTAAGAGTGATTTATATTTTACATTTTAAAGCCTGTTCTTTCCCTCAAGTTAATCAGATCAATTTTTTCTTTTTCCAAAACTAAAATTAGTTACTGATAGATAAAAAATTTTGTGATCAGTTTTTGTCAGTGTGTATTTATGTATCCAGTAGTATGTGGAAGTCTGCCAAAGTGATGTGGTAAGGAAAAAAAAAAGATTAAGGAATCAGGAGACCAGGGTTTAAGTCCTAGGTTTACCAGCTTAACTAGCTGAGAAGTCTTGTACAGATTTTTAAAGGAGGCTGTGGGGAAGGTTACTGTCCTTTACATGTGTTTAATCTCATTTAATACTCACAATAGTCCTTCAAGGTAGATTTTATTTTCCTGATGGATACTGAACTCAGAGAGAGTAAATGATTTGACCAAGATCATACAGCAAGTGTATAGTAGAGCTGGGCTTGAGATCCAAGACTTTGAATGCTTTTATGAGCCTGTATTTATTTATTTTTTTCAATATTTTATTTCTTTATTTTTAGAGGGGAAGGAAGGGATAAAGAGAGGAAGAGAAACATCAATGTATGGTTACCTCTCACGCCTATCCCCACCCCCACCAGGGACCTGGCCTGCAACCCAGATATGTGCCCTGACTGGGAATCGAACTGGCGACCCCTCGCTTTGCAGGCTGGCACTCAATCCACTGAGTCACATCAGCCAGGGCTATGAGTCTGTATTTAAAGAATGGGAAAGAGAACACTTCAATCACAATTCTTCTGTTGAAAAAGTACATGAAGCTTCTTTGAAAAGATAAAATGTTCTTCAAATGTTAACTTCCATGCTATCTTACAGCAACAGTGAACAGATGTCATCTAGGTTCTTTGACTACTTGTTTTCAAGGCACCGTGATGCTTGATGGTTAAGGAGAATAGAGGTGATAAACATTAAACCATCATTGAAGGAGCTTACTAACATGATGTGGAAAGGAGTAAATGCGTGGAAGTGCTAGTGAAATACGAATTTTAGGTGCTGCATGTTTAGATGGAGTGAGACTAAGCATATTTACCCCTCTCTTCCAGTCTGTCCTGGTTTATGTGTCTGGAGATTAGTGTATCTTTTCCAACTTGCTCTCTATCTCTTCCTCTGCTCTTGGGATTGATATTTCCACTTCTCAATCTAAACTTTTCTCCTTCTTCATTGAGTGTTTTTTTATACTGTGTTTATTCCTGAGATATGAAGTATGCCTGTTACACCTTTTGGAACTATTTCTTTATTGTGAGTCTGTTTTTCAACCCTTACCATTTCAGACTTTTGTTCACCCAGCAAATATTTATTGAATGCTCATTAGATGCTGGTATACAAAGTAGACATGAGGGTTCCTGCTATTATGGAGTTTATTCCAGTGGGAAGCAGAGTTGACGGGGTATCTAATGAATACTGAAATTTAGGCTGTGCTCTGAAATACACAATCCAGGGCTGACAGAGAGAGATGAAGGAGTGAGGAAGGCACTGTGTGTTCACAGGGATTGCAGTTGCTAGTCATGACATCCTTAATCCCCCTAAAGTTACGGTTACAACATACCACCATTCAGTAAATTATAGTTCCCCCCTGCTGCCATCACAGTGGAAGTCTTCATTTAAGATTGCTACATGTAATAGTTGTCTGTTACTTAATGTATGATGATACTGGACTTGCTGTGGTAAAGGATAACTAGGGCTTATAAATATCCAGCGTGCTTGCCTAATGAGTTTAATATTTTAATTCTAATGTGGCCTAAATTTTTTTTTTTTTTTAAAGATTTTATTTATTTATTTTTAGAGAGGGAAGAGAGGGGGAGAGAGAGAGAGAGAGAGAGAAACACCAGTGTGCGGTTGCTGAGAGACATGGCCTGCAACCTAGGCATGTGCCCTGACTGGGAATCGAACCTGCGATACCTGGTTCGCAGCCCGCGCTCAATCCACTGAGCTACACCAGCCAGGGCCTAATGTGGCCTAAATTTAATTAGTTCTCATTTTTTCCTCAAATAACTATTCTTTGGAAGTTGGGATCAGTGAATTCGAACACTAGATACATACCATGCCTTCAGGTGTATTTGTAGCGGGGAATAAGCTGAAGTACCTTATATAAAGCGACAGACTTAGGAGAATGGTCATGAATTTGAGAGAGGAAAAATGTAGCATCTGCTGAGTGTTTATATAACAATATCTATAATCTTGTTTGGTGCCTTCTAAGAATTAAAAGTATCTTAAAAATTTAATTTATTGATTTTAAATATATATTTTTTAGATTTTATTTATCTATTTTTAGAGAGAAGGGAGAAAGGGAAACATCGATATGTGAGAGAAATATTCATTGGTTGCCTCTTGCACATCTCCAACTGGGGATGTGGCCCACAACCCAGGCATGCGCTCCCTTGACTGGGAATCGAACCACTGACCTTTCAGTTAGCAAGCTGGCATTTAGTCCACTGAACCACACCAGCCAAGGGCTATTTGTTGATTTTAGACAGAGGGTTGTCTAGAGAAAGAGACAGACAGACAGACATCCACATTGACTCATTGCTCTAGTCATTCATGCATCCATTAGTTGACTCCCATCCTTTGGTTGACTCCTATATGTGCCCTCACCAGGATCGAACCCACAAGCTTGGCTCATCAGGATGATGCTCTAACCAACTGAACTGCCTGGCCAGGGACCAAGATTTAAAAGATCTTGCAAACATTTTTAGTACTACTTATTGGAATTTCTTTTTTCCTTTACTTTAAAAAAAATATTTACTGTTTTTAAGAGAGGAAGAGGAAGGTGGGGAGAGGGAGAGAGATAGAGATATTGATTGATTTGTCATTCCACTTATTTATGCATTCATTGGTTGATTCTCATATGTGCTCTGACCAGGGATCTAACTTGTAACTTTGGTGTATCACCTTGGTGTATAAGGATGATGCTCTAACCAAGTGAGCTACCTGGCCAGGGCCTTTTTTCTTTTCTTTCCTTTTCCTGTTTCCTTTCCTTGTTTCCTTTTCCTGTTTCCTGTCCCCTCCTCTCCCCTCCCCTCCACTTCAAGCTTTGGAACGTAGCAACATTTAAAGATAGAGTCAGAGGGGAGAAATCTCGGGTTTTGGGAAGGAGACCCAGTGAGGGATCAGGAAAATCCCAACAGTAAGACACTGAAGAAAGTGGGGGATGGGGAGGAATTTTTTACAAGTAAGGAAGCTTGGGCCCTGACCAGGTAGGTCCGTTGTCCTGATACACGGAGGTTGTGAGTTCAATCCTGGATCAGGGCATATACAAGAAGGAACCAATGAATGCATAAATAAGTAGAACAACAAATTGATGTTTCTCTCTTCCCCCACCCAATCAATTAAAAAAAAATAAGGAAGCTTGTTACTGGTTTGCATTTCTGCTAAGAGGTCAATTTAGATAAGAATGGAGAATTGACACTTGGCTTTGGAAATAAGGAGATCATCAGTAATACCCATAAGCGATCTTGAGGGAAGGCAGAACTGGATCAGGCTGAGAAGTGAATGTGAACTGAGGAAGGGGGAACAAGCACTGTAGAGAGTGGAACCATATATACTTTTTTTCATTTCATAAGCATTGTATTAATCAGACGGCCCTCAGCTCACTCAGCCCAGAGAAATAAGCTTCCCAGAGCTTTCTGGAAGCCAGGGGCCTGCTCCCTGGGCCCCACTCAAGAATCCGGATCTGCAGGGCCTCAGTTGAGTTCCTTCTGCAGGAAGAAAAACTGACCAGCAGCCGTGATGGCAGTCACAAACACTGTGAACTTGTTGAAGTCCACCATGGCATCTCTGTTGGCGCCCGGGTTCTTGAGCAGTTTGCGGCCTGCTTATCCCTTCCACTCTGCAGGAAGCCTAGCAGCTCCTTCTCCAGGAGCACCTTCATCTCCCCCTTGCGCAGGCTCCATGAGTTGCCGTCTGCGCCTGCGTACTGGGAGAAGACCTCAATGATCAAGGCCTCAATGATCAGTTGCGACATGGTGCTGGCTGCGGATCCATGTCCCTTGGGGCGGCTGGTGTGGCTGAGGAAACCTGGAATCATATTTTTATCTGTAGAATTAGCTGAGGTAGATTTCACATTTAATGATTTCATCATTTGTTTATTTCAGCTTTCCAGGATAAAACATATTCTCCCATGAATCACAGTTACTTTATTTTAGGCACATATGCCAATAATATAATGAAACATCTAAAATTTTGTTGAGTTGAAGAGGATTAATATGCATGTTTGATTTGGGGGATAGTTTAGTCTAGCTGACCAGTGAAAACACGGCAGAAAAATATCTTCCCAAACTCATGAATAACAACATGGTGGCACTGACTCTGGAGCCAAGCCATCTGGGTGCAAAATCC
The DNA here is from genome assembly GCA_004024845.1 of Tonatia bakeri. NCBI lineage: Eukaryota > Metazoa > Chordata > Mammalia > Chiroptera > Phyllostomidae > Tonatia > Tonatia bakeri. Next base: position 527,228 of record PVIA01000036.1, read on the forward strand.
CAGTGCCACTACTTATTTACTAGCTTTGCAAGTTGGGCAAGTTATTAATCTCTGTGCCTCTCCTCATCTGTAGAATATCACATAGTTGTGAGAATTAAATGAATTAATATATGTGAAAAACAGCACATAGCACTGCACATGCTAGTGTCATTTTCAGTGTTATAACAAGATAAAGACTACAAGGTCTGTCTGGAAAGTATCCAGCTATGTACTTTGAAAAATAGAGGCATTTATTGAAGAAGATACAAGATACAAGAAAGCACTGCATATGGGACAATGACGCCTCAGTCCCCTTCAAACTAGGCACCTTGGGACCTCACACACTTCTCCCAGTGTCTCTTCCACTGTTCAAAACACTTTGCAGAATCCTTTGTTGGAATCATCATCAGCTTTCCTGTTGTATTTTCCTGAATGCTCATCAATGGTGGCAAATCTCTTGCCTTTCAAAGGTGATTTTAGTTTTGGGAAAAGCCAGAAGTCACAGGGCACCAAATCTGGGCTGTATGGTTGAGTCACCTGGGTGATTTGATGTTTCGCCAAAAAATTCTGCACTAGAGGAGGAGAGGTGATGCATGAGCGGGCGCGTTGTTGTGAAGTTGCCAATCATTGGTTGCCCATAGATGCGGCCTTCTGAATCATCCAGATAGTTTCCATGGAGGAATGTTCAAGCTTAATGCAAAATTTGATGCAGATTCCTTGCTCTACTTGCTCAGGCATTTTAAATGCGACGACCACACAGTACAGATGCTTGTTTACTCAGCAGTCTACCGCGCCACTGACTAATATAATGAAATTATCGTTGTTCCCACATGCACATTCCAGTCCACTCCCCTTGGCTGCCAGGTTACATTGGTTTTGCACAAACTATTTTTGTTAACATTAACAGTGGCTGGACTTTTTCTGGACAGATCTTGTTGTATATGTCCTTCAAAAGGAGAACAAATAATAGTGATACTGAGATTGAAGCTTAGGGTATTTTGAGAAAACTTGAATAGGGAGTTGGAAGTTAAAGCAGCACATATGCGCCTCTTTCCCTTGAATGTCTGTCAGATTAAAGTAAGAGGTAAAGTCCTTACTGGGAGAGAGAAACCTAGAAAGCAGCATTGTATGAACAAGTTCCAAATAAAAGATAGATGGCAAAATTTTGAGGATTTTGTAATACAAGTAGCAAAACAGGCCAGAGGTATTTTAGGGACAGAAGAACATTTCTTTGCAAAACAGACAGAAAATATTAGCATCTGAATTTTGCCATCTATTTGTTTTATATTATTTTTTCAATTTTTAAAAATTCTCACTTGAGGACATGCTTGTTGATTTTAGGGGGGGGAGGGGGGGAGAAACATTGATTTGAGAGAGAAACATCGATTGGTTGTCTGTTTTCTGTGCCCAACCTGAGACCAAACCTGCATCTTAGGCATGTGCCCTGACAGGAAATCAAACACTCGACTTTCCAGTTTACGGGAGGGCACTCTAACCAACTGAGCCATACTGGCCAGGGCGAGTTTTACCATCTATTTAAATAGTGATTTACCACCTATTTGAACATGATTAATGCTTGAAGGATTTTGAAGTTGATTAGAGACATGGAAAAAAATGATATTTAGGGAAAAGTCAAAGCTACCAAATTGCCTTGGGTAAACTTCTGGAAGAATGAACGTATTTTTTGCATAATGGTAAAGACTCAGAATCCAGTAGAGTTGGTTCTTTACCCATTATAAGTTGTGAATTACTTCAGTCCTTGCCTTAACTGTTTGTTTTCCTCTGTAAGTCTTTATAATATTCCTTCTCTGTCATTAAAAAACCCTAATAATTATAGTGTAGTCTTTTTTATTTCATTCATTCAGTCAGTGTTTATTGAATGTCTGCCTCTGTGATAGGTAGTAAGGATACCATAAGAAGTGATTAGAACCAGTGCTTATTGAAATGCTTTGAGCCAGGAACTGTACTAAGTGCTTTGTGTCATTGATTCTTTTCATTCTCATAACAACTTTATGGTGTAGGCACTTCTATTCTTCCCGTTTTATAGATGTTGAAATTGTGGCACAGAGAGGCTAAGTAGTTTGCCCAAAGTCATAGTTAGTAAGTGGCAGAACGAGGATTTGAAACTTAAGTAGCCTAGCTCCAGAGTCCCCTGTGCTTAATCCCTAAATTATATTGATTCTAAACTACATACAATTGTAAACTTTCTAAACTACAGCCACTGTACTAAGACTGGAGTGAAAAAAATAGACATCGTCCATTCCCTTATATAAGTCATAGTCTGGAGGAGAGAATGAGGTAAAAAAAAAAAAAAGACACCAGTAAATGTGTAATTGCAAAGTGTGTGAAGTCCCATGATGGATAAGTAAACAGAAGATTATGATAGGGGAACATGAATTATATTGGAGCTTTGGGGAGGTTTCTCTGAAGTGACACTTAAGCAGACCAGAAGGATGAAAAGGGAAGGTAAAGGAAATGTCACATAGGCCAGACTTGGTGTGGGAAAGGCCTTAGCACATTTCAGAAGCCGAAAGGAGATTGGTGTGGTTGGAATACTGTGGGGGAGGAAGGGAAGAGGCTTAGTACACGGATAGAGACTTAAAGCAGGACTCTGTTGAGGAGTTTGGATTTCTTTTTAAAGTATGATTGGAAGCCTTTGAAGGTTTTAAGATGAGTGTTGTGACCTTATATGATTTTTAAAGATTTCTCTGGCTAGCTACATTGTGGAAATTTTTGGATTAAAAAAAATAGGAAATTATGGAAAATTTGGAATGGGAAAAGAGGGAAGTATAATAGTTGGAATGTCTTACAGTGATCTGGACAAAAGATGATAATGGTTTGGATTAGGCTGTAGGCAGTGGGGATGGAGGAAAATAGAAAGGTTCAGTAGATATTTTAGAATCAGGACAGGCAAGACCTAATGGATAGTATATGTGGGAAGAGAGGTGTCAAGTATGATTCCCAGATTTCTGGCAAGAGCATCTGGGTAGATGAAGTTGCCATTTCTGAGATGGAAACACTGGAGGAGGAGCAGATTTTGATTAGAGTTGGAGAGCGGAATGAAGACCTCAATTTTAGTCATGCCAAATGTGAGATGTGGGAAAACATACAAGTGGAGACATCAGGCAAGCAGCCTTTGAGCGAAGGCTCAAAAGTGGTGCTGGAAATAAATCTGGATGCTTTTGGTATATAGGTGGTATATCCAGGCACGAGAAGTGGAGATTACCTGGAGGAAAGGTATGTATAGTTTAGGAAGAGTGCTAGGATCTATCTCTAAGGAACTTAAGAGAAAAATCTCAGAAATGGAGAGAGGAGGAGCATGTTTCAAGAAGGAAATGATCCACCTGTATTTTGTTATTTTAGCAACAGAGATCATTGATGATTATAGCAAGAACAATGTTGGAGGAAAGTAGGGCAAGAAGCCCTATTGAAGTGGTTTTAAGAAGTGGGAGGGGAGGTAGTGGACATGGTTTGTATATATATATATATATTTTTTAAATGGTGTGTTGACCTTTAAAGTATTTTATTTATTTATTTATTTTTAGAGGGGGCGGGGGGGAGAGAGAGAGAGACAGACAGACAGACAGACAGACATCAGTGTGCGGTTGCTGGGGGACATGGCCTGCAACCTAGGCATGTGCCCTGACTGGGAATCGAACCTGCGATGCCTGGTTCACAGCCCGCGCTCAATCCACTGAGCTACACCAGCCAGGGCATGGTTTGTATATTTTGATTATTAGAATGTCTGCCTTCCCATAAGGAGTAATACTTTAAGAAGAAGTAATACAATAAGGTCCATGAAGATAGGAACAATACCTTTTCATTTTTGTGTTCATTTTCGTGGTGTGCCAGGAGGATGTATTAAGGGAGAAAGGGGTGACGGAATGAGGATATTTGCAAAATGGGGAGGGTAATGATTCCCATGGTTTCTATATGTGGCCTGGGAGTTTAGGGTTTATGTACTTTTGAACTTGGCTATTATTAACCTTTCTTTTTGTACCTTCCTACCTAATGGGTCTTTGTATTTTGGTATTAGCTTTTAAAGTTCATTCTTTTCTTGTATTTTTTCTTTAAAAAAATTTTTTTTTATTATTATTTTTTAAGATTTTATTTATTTTTAGAGAGGGAGGGGAGGGAGGGAGAGAGAGAGAGAGAGAGAGAAACATCAGTGTGCAGTTGCTGGGGGACATGGCCTGCAACCTAGGCATGTGCCCTGACTGGGAATCGAACCTGTGATGCCTGGTTCACAGCCCGCGCTCAATCCACTGAGCTATACCAGCCAGGGCTCAACTTGTATTTTTTCTTACTGTTCTCCTGTGTTATTGTTGCTATAGTTAATTAGCCGATATGCTTAATTATTTATTCTATCTCTTTATTCATTCACTTATTTAATGACTCTTACTTCCATATAGGATACTGTATAATTGTGACTGTAGTCTTGATTTTGGTTTCTATTTTGTTTGCCATTTACATATTCTTTGCTCAGAGTCTAGTTGGCTATATTGAAATAACAATAAACATTTGGCTACCATTCTACCTGAAATTTTGTATCATTTTTCTGAGGCATTTTATGCATATCTTCCTTGTTAGTTCTTCTAGAATTCTTTAAAAAAAATTTTGATGTAACACAAAATTAGCCATTTTGAAGTGCATAATTAAGTGGCATTCAGTATATTCACAGTGTTGTGTAACTGCCATCTCTATTTAGTTTCAACACTCCAAAGTAAAACCTCTTTTCAAAGTAAGCAGCTTCTTTTCATTCCTCCTTTCCACCAGCCCCTGGAAACCAGTGATCTGCATTATTTTTTTATGGGTTGACCTGTTTTGGATATAATGGAATCATACAATATACATATAACCATTTGTGTTTGTATATACCATAATTTGTTTATCCATTCAGCCGTTGAACACTTGGACTGTTTTCACCTTTTGAGTTTGTCAGTAGTGCTATTGTTTGTGTGAGATGTGTGTACATGAACTTGTTTTCAGTTGTTTTGGATATGCGCTTATGAGTGGAATCGCAGGGCCATAGAGTGTGTGTGATTTGAGAGTTGTTGACTGGGCTTAGATTGGGATTGAGAATCTTTTCCTGTATGTTTAATTTTTTGAGGAACTGTGTTACCCTAACATACTGGCTTTACTATTTGCATTTTACTGATGGTATAATTGAGGCACAACATCTGCATCATCTTCAGAGCAAGTCAGTGATGGAGCTGGGAATTTAAGACTTAATCATGTCCTTTGTCTGAGGTGACCCATTTAAAGACATGTTGCATTTACATGAAGCTGTTTGAAATGGGCTTCCTATACTTTATAATGTCTTGAAGAGATATTGTTCAGGTGCTGTTAAGCAGATGTTCTCTTTCCATAGAGGACAAGACAAGAGGGAATATGTTTTAATTGCAACAGAAGGGATATAGCTTACAAATTAGAAAGAACTTCCTGACTGCAAGATGCTGGAATGTTACCAAGGGAGGTTGTGAAATTATCTTCCCCTAACAGTAACTATCTTTCTAGGATCATTTAGGTTTGGGCTTGTTTGGAAAGGAGGGAGATAACAAAGATGACTTGCTGGAGTCCCTGGTAACCCCAGAACGCAGTTGTGTGGTAGTTAATCAAAACAGTATTTCTGGCATTTTAATGAATATATTTTCATTTTCCTTACGAAGAAATAATCAATAGTGAGTAGGTGAATTTCTCAAGGTCTTCTGGTAAAATAGGCGATCAACATTCTGAATCTTATGTTGAGGAATGTGTTCTTTATCATAAATGAGTTTTCATGGCTATATGATGAATTTTTAATTTTTATTTTTTGTATGATGTATTTTTGTTATGATTTTCTTTCTACAACATGGAGATCAAAGCCAACATCTGTGGCTTCTGTAGAGTATGTGATTTGAAAGTTGTTGGCTGGGTTTAGATTCAGACTGAGACTCCTATAGAAATTAATTTGGGCTCCTGTTATACATGTAGAAATAGGAACACATTGTCAATAACAGATTAAGGTAATAGATTCTTTATTAGTAGTTTAGGATGTGTGAGGTTAAAATTACTTAGGTGAAGCTGCACACAACATAAATGTATTTTTGGTTTGTGGTGCCTGGAGAAAGAGAAGCCCAAAAGATTGGCAAATGAACATTAGATTCTGTTGCAGAACGTGAACATAAAAGTATTCATTAATGTCAATGTTAAGTTCCCAGCTTATTGATTTTAGAGAGAGAGGAAGAGAGAGAGAGGAAGGGGGGGGGAGAGAGAAACAAACATCAATTTTTTTCCCCAACTTACTTATGCATTCATTTGGTTACTTCTTGTATGAGCCCTGACCAGGGATCAAACCTGTAACTTTGGTGTATTGGGACAACACCCTAACCAGCTGAGGTACCCCACCAGGGACTGTATGGAGCTTTCTCGAATTGGCAACAACTGTTATCTCTGCAGGATAAAAGAGAGGGGAGCTAACTTTTGAGTAATACCAAATTACTGTGCCTTGGGAATATTATATTTGTTCCTCCATGTAATATTCATCCTATAAAGTGGATGGTAGTATCTCTTGTAAAGGACCAGAAAAAATAAAACCTTTTCTTGCCAAAGCTTATATAAATGGCGAATGGCAAATCTGAGATGGAATATGCAGTCTTGTGTTTCAAGCTAGTGTTTTTTTCATGTTGTGTTTTTTGGAGGTGCTCAGGGATGGCTGTGAGAGTGAGGAAGAGCTTTTGTCTTAACACTCTGCTTAAATCAGAGCTGCTCAGTTTTGATCTGTTTTATGTTTTCACATAAGATTTCATTTGGAAAAAGGGTTTTGCTTCTTAAAGAGAAAAAAAAATAAAGAAAGCCTGGAAAACCACTGAGGAATCATGAAAGAAAATTAATTAAAACAACCTGAACATTGAAAAAATGGCTAAATTATGTAACTGCCAATCAAGAAATTTTGTCAAAGTTTGAAGTGACTTGATGTCACAGCCACGTATGCAAGTGCAGATATTCTGTCCTTAGGGAAAGTAGAATAGTGGGAAAAGAGCATAGACTTGAGAGTTGGATTTTTAGTCTCACCCCTGGGTAGCTGTGGGATTTGGGGAGACTTCTTTAAACCTGGTGCACACAAATATACAATGGGGTGATAACATCTGTCTTTGAAGAGTGGTAAGGGTCAGAAATAGCATGTAAAGTGCTGGGCTTATGGTAGATACCCTCCAAATACTAGCTATTGCTAAGACGATGATGTCGATGGCAATTTTTTTTTAAGACTTTTTTTCTTAGGATTTTATTTATTTATTTTTAGAGAGGGAAGGGAGGGAGAAAGAGAGAGAGAGAGAGAAACATCAATGTGCGGTTGCTGGGGGCCGTGGCCTGCAACCCAGGAATGTGCCCTGACTGGGAATCGAACCTGTGATGCTTTGGTTTGCAGCCTGTGTTCAATCCACTGAGCTACGCCAGCCAGGGCCAATGGCATTTTTTTAATGTATTGACATATCCCTCCCTATTTAGGATCCCTATTTATGGAGGGATCCAAGAATAGTTCCCAAATGCCTGAAGAGCTCCTTCTGTATCAAGGCTAGGCAGCCCTTTACCTCTCCCTGCACCCTGGTGGGAGCTTAGCATGTTTGTTTTTGATAAAGTTACTCTTTAAATTGCACTTTAAAGTTGGTCTTTAAATTGTGCATGATTATTTCTTCATGGATGCATCTATCTTTGATGGAATGAGAAAACTTGAATTTCATTAAGTTTATTTTTATTGGATTTTGAAAGAAGCAGCTTTGGAAAGGAACCCCATACAATGAGTTGAGAGACCTGATCTTTTGTCTCAGACTTGCCCTTAGTCTTGTAACAATGGACAGGTGAATTTAACTTTTTAATAGCTTATGTTCTAAATGATGTCTGAGTCACTTTTAATTCTGTATATCCATGATTTTGACCAACAATGGTAAAAATATCTTAACTTCATTGCCAAAATTAAAAAAAAAATCATAGTATTATTTTTGGAGAAGGAGCCTTACCCTGTTTTCAGCTGGCAAGCTTTCGCTCATACTTATTGAGCATGTCCAGGGAAGTGTTTTGTTTAGAAGGAGATTATAGCCCTTTTGCCCAGGGATCAAGGAGGGAAGTAAGTCACTTGTAGAGTATCAGAGCAGAGCCCTGATGGGTAGCTCTGTTGGTTAGAGCATTGTTCCAAAACCAAGGTTGCAAGTTCAATCCCAGATCAGGGCACATTCAAGAATTAACCAATGAATGCATGAATGGGTGGAGTAACAAACTGATGTTTGTCTGTCTCTTCCTCCTCATTCTGCTGCCCTTCTCTCTCCCTCCCCCCCCCCCCCGCCCAAATTAATCAATAAATTAAAAGTGCCCTGGCCAGATGTCTCAGTTGTTTGGAGCATTGCTCAGTATATGGAAAGGTTTTGGGTTCAATTCCCAGTCAGGGCACATACCTAGGTTCATTCCCCAGTTGGGGTGAGTACCAGAGGCAACCGATTGATGTTTCTCTTTCACATTGATGTTCTCTTTCTCTCTCTCTCTCCCCCTTCCTCTTTCTCTAAAATCAAGAAACATAACCTTGGTTGAGGATTAAAAAAATTAAAAAGAATATCAACAAAATTGAAACGAGAAAAAATTGTAAGGAAGCTAATGTGAGAGGTTATTATTTGCTTTTGGAAGGATAGTCGGATTCTTCAAACCCATAGTACTTTTGTACTTCCTTGAGGATGGAACTCTTGCCACATTTCAGTATGGTAGTTAGAGTTATAATGTATTGTATCCCCACCAGACTGAAAGTTGAAGGCCTTTGCTGTTTGTTTAAATTTTGCTTGTTTGGGTCGTCCCTCCCCCCGCCCCTCCATCTTTGACCTTGTCACCTACCATAGGGTTTGGCACAGAGTATAGCCCTCAAACCCTGCCTCACCTCCCCCCCTCCGCCCCTGCTGCCAAATATGATACACAGGGAAAAAATGAGTCAAAGTCAGTAGACATATTTAGAAAATTGCTTCTACCTAAATATACTTGTTAAGTTTATTGACTCTCTTCTGTTGGCATGGAATAATATAGAAAAACCTGGTAAAGTAGAAAAAACCACTAGTTTTATAGCTTTGAACTCCAACTTTACCACTTACTGGCCATTGGATCATAGACAAGTAATTTCACAGTGGGCCAGGTTTGTATGTTAAATTGGAGTAGGGTAGGAGGGGCATTTAGAGATCTTAGCACTTAATAGTGGTAGCAGCTGTTATTATAAATGGATGTTTTAAAAATGATCAATAATACATTTTGCTTGAAGGAGGAATATATTTTCACAGAAGTTTGTTTGCTGTGGCTTGAGTATGTGGGAGTATTATCTCCTCTTGCAGTTTTGTACTGAAAAGAAATCATTTAGCATTTCTTCCTTGTGTGAGCCCACAGGATAGTTTCATGGAGGAGTCATGGGGTGGGGGATGGGATCCTAGAATAGCTGTTGAGAGCCTTGTTTTTATTTATTTTTTTAATTCTTTATTTTATTGATTATGCTATTACAGTTGGCCCATTTTCCCCCTTCACTCCCCACCCTCCTGCCCATCCCCTCCCACCCTCATTCCCCCCTTTAGTTCATGTTCATGTGTCATAAGTTCTTTAGTGTCTACATGTCCCATACTATTCTTACCCTCCCCCTGTCTATTTTCTACCTACTGTCTATGCTACTTATTCTCTATATCTTTCCCCCCTCCCTCCTCCTCCTACTTCCCTGTTGCTAACCCTCCATTTGATGACTTTTTTTTTACTGTTCATATTTTTAATCTTCTTTTTCTTAGGTAAGTCCCTTTAACATTTCATATAGTAAGGGCTTGGTGATGATGAACTCTTTTAACTTGGTGTTTTTATTTTTTTGCAGATCTCTTTAGAATGTTACTTCTATATTACATAGTCTCTCTTTTACTCTGACTGAATGCTGCTGACTCAGCTATTTACATTGACATCATAAACATTTGATTTGCCCCAGTCAGAAAAAACTCTGCTTCTCATCTTGCTTGATGCTCAAAGATTTCTTTTAGCTGTCTATAACATAGTGATAATAAATGAAGAACTTAGGCTGCAGCGTAATATGTAGTATATGTGTTCCCATTTTGATACAGGAAACAAAAACTTACATGCATGCATGTTTATATGAGCAGTGAATTGCATGTTTATCTCAAGAGGGTGAAAATGGGAGGGAGATATACCACAGACTGTTGTTTTACTTATTATAAGGAGCATGTGTTACCTTTTTTTAAAAAAATTAAAATTTTGCCTTTGAGATAATTGTAGATTTACATACAGCTGCCGGGAAATGAGACAGAAAGAGAGATCCTGTGTGCCCTTTACCCAGTTTCCCCAATGGTAACATTTTATAAATCCATAGTACACTATCACAACTGGGGTATTGCTATTGATACAGTCAAGATACAAGTCTAGATACAGAACATCACCACAGACTACTCTCCTGGTGCCTTTTTGTAGCCACTCCCACCCCCAAATCATGAAGATATTAAAGTGCGGTAGATGAAGTTGCAATAAAACTTTGTGCAGAGAAACAAGAAAAAATATCCACTGGGAACGTGGCTTACCTCCCCTTACCCCAGTCCTGTCTGTAATCCCTGGCAATCACTGATCTGTCTCCCTTTGTTATTTCAAGAATGTTATGTAAATAGAATCATATAGTAAATAACTTTTTGGATTGGCCTTTTTCACTCAGCAAAATTCCCTGGAGACTCACCCAAGTGGCACATATCGATAGTTCCTGTTTTTGATTTTGAGAGTACATTTATTAAAGATGGAGACAGTGAAACAAGGAAGGGGCTATAATAGAAGACTGATAGAGATCCTGGGCGGGGCTGCTTTGGCTCACTGGAAAGTCAGAGAAAAGGGGGCCTTGGAGACAGGGTCGGGGGTTAGCCCAGGACGAGCTGCTCGTGGATCAGCTGCCGGATGAGCTTCCACTGCCCATTGCTATCCTGGTTGCTAGTCTTGTGGGGACCCTTAGAGTTTAGGTAGTGTACACCTGACAGGGAAAAAAGGTGTGGGCATGCTCAGGTGTGGGTATGCTCCTAGGAGGGAGAGTTCCAGTAGTTCATTTGTTTTTAATTGCTGAGTGATATTTCAAGGTTTGGATGCACCCCAGTTTGTTTACTCATTTGCTCATTGAGGAACATTGAGGTTTTTTTCCAGTTCTTAGATATTTTGAATAAAGCTTCTGTGTACATTTGTGTACATATTTTTGTGTGATTTTTTTTTGGGGGGGGGGATCCTGGCAGGCATGAACTCTGACCAGAAACTAGACCCGTTACCCACAAGATGGTGCCCAACCAACTGAGCCACAGTGGTCAGGGCTCAAACCCTACATTCTTCATTTTTTAAGGTATTTATTTATTTTTAGAGAGAAGGGAGGGAGGGAGAAAGAAACATTGATGTGTAAGAGAAACATCAACTGGTTGCCTCCTGCATGCCCACACCTAGGGACCTGGCCGACAACTCAGGCCTGTGCTCTGACTGGGAATTGAACCAGCAACCTTTCAGTTTGTAGGCCAACACTCAATCCATGGAGCTACACCAGCCTACATTCTTTGTGTACATAACTTACTTACCTTGATTTCTGGTGCTTAGCTCTGGCATCAAAGCAATAACAACACTGTGGTTTTGCCTGTCTCTCTCATCTCATGATTTGTGTGTATGTTAACACATATTAATACTCAAAAGCCACTAGGAGGCAAGTATGGTTAGCTCTGGTGAAGTTAGCTTCCTTAGAGATAGGTAGGTTGAGGCAGGGATGACATGGAATTTGCCTGAGGTTATAGGATGAGTCATTGTGTTCTGACTCTGATTCATTCAGATTTATTCATTACCTCTCTCTGTCTCCTGAATCAGCTCTCATCTGTCCTAGGGCTTATGACCTTCTAGGTGTGGGGACATGAAAAAGGTGTTTTTTTTTTTCCCTGTATCTGAGGTTTAATGCCTGTTTTATAGAAGCACTGTGGTGAGGTGGTTGGAGCATGCACTTTGGCAACTGATTTGATTTTTAAACTCTTCCATGTGGGCAAATCATTTAACTTGTCTAAGCCTCAGTTTTGTGGCTTGTGAAATGGGATAATGATTTATCTTTGCAAACCTATCTTTGCATGTCATTGTGAGAAGTAAATGATACATTGTGTGGGAAAGTGCTTATTTTAGCACTGCAAGTGAGTAGCAAATGTTCAGTGAACATATACACAAAGTATTTAAAAATGTGTTATGTTCTGCCACTTAACTTTATCAGTTGGTTGATAATTGGATAAGTATTGGGATGTTTCTGTCATGTACTTATAGGGCTTTAAGATTATTGTTATTTTTGAGGTAAGAATATCTTTGAATGCTATTTCAAATTTATTTTTATATGTAATTACTTTAAAATAGGGAGTAATGTTGGATTGTATTTATTGTATTAATTTGTATGAAAATATTTTAAACTTTCTTCTGGGTTATTCATATTTCCTCAGGTACATATTCATAAAAAATAGGAAGTAATTCTAAATTATTGGTTTTACTCTTTAATCTGCTCCCTCCAAAACATTAGTTTCCATATTTTCTTCCTAGTATTTATCAGTACTTGGAAGTATCACCAATTTTTAATCATATAAATAATCACATAATTACATAAATAATCTTGCTTCTTGAGGGCAGGAATGGTATTGTTTACTGTGGTATCCTCAGTGTCTAGAATAGTGCTGAGTACATAGTAGATGTTCAATAAACACTTGGCTGTCATTGATTTTGCATTCTTTCCCCTGCCCTTAAGTGTTTTTTATCTGGGGAAATGGAATCCAGCTTCCCATCAGAGCTTAAAGTGACTAGGAACTTAAATCCAGTCTCTTATTTTGATTGACTGAGAAATGTGATTTGCAAGGTGGAGGGGTATCTGGACCTTGTAGCATAAAAGCTCTGCACTTAATAATTTGACTTCTTTTCCTGAAGCCTTCAGGGAAATTTTTCCTTTCCCTATTCTGGTCAGCCAAGAACCTGACCTGGGCTGACTCTAACATTGCAGAACACTGAACACAGTATCTGCTGAGCCAAGGACTAGGAGTCAAGCTCTGATGGTATCTGAAGGAAAAGCCTGAATTCAAATCCTGCTATGGCGACTGACCCATCTTATGAACCTTGATGAATTTTTTAGCCTTTTCCAGGTTTTATTTTTATTTGCCTGGGAGTAATCTCATCTGTCCTGGGGCTTATAAGGGTTTGTAGGTAAATGTTCTCAGAGCTTTTTACAATACTGTTGCTGTGTGTGGCTCCCGGGGTTTCCAAGAATGATTGGTGGCAGTGTGGGTGCTTCAGGGAGGAGAGCTGGGTTCTCTTTCACCTCAAGACTGTAGAAAACAGAAAGAGGTGATCCTTTGTGATTTGGCTCCATTCAGCCTCAGTACTATTGGTGGATGAAAGGTAAGTTGTTGCAAAAGTCATTAGGCCCGTTTGCCTGAGTCATCTGGGATCAGTTTCCATTTCTGGGGTTAAACAGCTTATGCCTCTGAAATTTCTTTCATCGAAAGCTACCTCTTTTCAAATAATTTTTTTTTCAAAAGCTACTTTTTTTCTTTTTTGCTTGTTAATACACAATCTCTTGCCAGTATTGTGCACTTAAGGGCAGCCTTCCTGGTCCTCTTGATTTTATATGATAGCTTGGGACCCAAAACTGAGCTCCACTTTCCTTTGGGTTCAGTGGTTTCCTCCTTGTTTTTCCTTGAGTTTTCAGGAGTTCTTGTGTTCTCATCACACTGTTTCCTCCAGAGAAGTTTGCAGATAAAATGTCATTTCTTTTTTCTTCATTCTTCCGAGGTAAGTAGGAGTGAGGGAGATTGTTGGTCTCAAATTTGGGATGTATGGCTTTCTATTTCTAGTTTGTTTTTTTTATATATATTTTTTTTAGAGAGGGAAGGGAGGGAGAGAGAGAGAGAGAAACATCAATGTGCGGTCGCTGGGGGACATGGCCTGCAACCCAGGCATGTGCCCTGACTGGGAATCGAACCTGCGATGCCTGGTTCGCAGCCCGCGCTCAATCCACTGAGCCACACCAGCCAGGGCCTTTCTATTTCTAGTTTTGATCACTCTGTTTTTGAGCACAAACTTTCCTGTGTTTTGGATGTTAGGTTACATCATTGTAAGTTACTTTAGAAAGCCCTAGTAAGCAAAGTTTGTAGCAGAAAAGTTGGTGCTTTTTCCTTCGCTTTATTATAATAATAGTAATTACAATTTATTTAGTTTTGTATCCTCAAAGCATTTTGTAAAGTTGTTAGACTACTTGTGATACACTGTGTAGAGTTCTTCCTTATTCTGAGTTTGTATGTAAAAAATGTTGGGGGTGGTAGTAGATATGAGAACAAAAAAGAGATTACATTGCTTACTTATCTCTTGGTAAATTTGGGCTGACAATCTTTGTATCAGATACTGGGTTCATTATTACCTCTTAGCCTGACTTTTTGGATGGAGAGACCACTTGTATTTTTGAGTGTTTGTAATTCTGAACATAAATGCAGTAGAGGGTGCAGGCTCTGTATACAAGTGTTTTATTTCTGGGTTTTGCCTTTTTGTAAAAGGGACTGTGTATAATACTGGTTTGCGTTGGTTTTGATTCTATCAAATTACTTGCTTTCAATTTGTAAGATACTCTCTGATTCTGTGTCATAGCCTCTCTATCAGAACTAACTGTAGGCGCCACACATCCCATTTATTGTTTGCCCTGGTTGTTGGTTTCTAACTTCGTTTTTACTTTAAAAAGTACAGTAGTAGCCATGGCTGGTGTGGCTCAGTGGATTGAGCAACAGCCTGTGAACCAAAGGGTTGCTGGTTCAGTTCCAGTCAGGGCACATGCCTGGGTTACAGGTCTGGTCCCAGGTGGGGGCCTGAGGGAGGCAACCAATCCATGTGTCTCTCATACATCGATGTTTCTCTCCCTTTCTCTCCCTCCCTTCCCCTCTCTCTAAAAATAAATAAAAAGCTTAAAAAATAAAAGTGCAATAGTAATCCTGCTTTGAATATTTTGAACTCCCATTTCTTCTGATACACTCAGAGGACATTATTCTGTTAGGGTAGAAGGAAGGTATTACTACTTTCAGTTCATACATGGAGGAAAACTTGAAATTCAGCAAGAGAATTTGTCCAAGAATATATGCAACTCTGGTCAAAAATTAGTTCTTGGAGCCTCTTACTTCTTAGTCTTATCTTTATCCTTAAATCTGGCATTCTAAAATTTTAGAATAATTTCCCACCCTATTCCCATCCCTACTCTCAGAATATATTCACTCCCTCTGTACTTTGTTGTAAGTATTCTGTGTTTCACATACGAGGGTAAAAAAGTATTACTGCCATTTCTGAGGTATGTATTGTTTTTTAATCCTTACCTGAGGATTTTAAAAAAATTGATTTTAGAGAGAGACAAAGGGGGGGAGAGAGAGAAAGAGAGAAACGTTGATGTAGGAGAGAAATACTGGTCAGTTGCCTCCTGTACATGCCCTGACCAGGGATTGAACCCTTAACCTTTTGTTGTATGGGGCAGCGCTACAACCAACTGAGCCACCTGACTAGGGTTGAAGTATGTATTTTTTTCTTTTTTTTAGTTATTTATTTTTAGAGAGGGAAGGGAGGGAGAAAGAGAGAGAGAGAAACATCAATACGTGGTTGCTGGGGGCCGTGGCCTGCAACCCAGGCATGTACCCTGACTGGGAATCGAACCTGCAATGCTTTGGTTCGCAGCCCGCACTCAATCCACTGAGCTATGCCAACCAGGGCTATTTTTTTCTTTTTAGAGCTATTTGACTTGTAGAAATTGAATTTATAATTTTGAACTCATTAACACTACTTCACAACTCACTACATTTTTTTAATATAGATGTTTATGAGAGTTTGGTCTTTGTTTTGGGTTTTTCTCATAACTGGATATGAATACATATTCATAGTCTTTTTCTCATTTTCATTGATTTTTTTAAAAGTCTCATGTATTGGGATGACATTGGTTAATAAAATTATATAGGTTTCAGGTGTATGATCTTGTTTGGGATGCTGCTTCCTGGACTTGTGTGTCATTTTCCTTCACCAGGTTAGGGACATTTTCAGTCATTGTTTCTTCAGATAGTTTCACAGTCCCTGTTCTCTCTCTCTGTTCTTCATGGGAGCATTGTAGGTACTCCTGTGATGCATGTGTTGTTACGCCTCATGTTGTCCCACAGTTCCCTTAAACTGTCCTCATATTTTAAAAGTTCTTTGTTCTTTTTGCTGCTCTGATTGGGTGTTTTCTGCTACCTTGTTTTCCAACTCACTGATTCGATCCTCTGCTTCATCGAACCTACTGGTTTTTCCTTCTATTCTATTCTTCATTTTGAATATTGTATACTGTAATTCTGACTTTTTTTTAATGGTTTCTATATTCTTTTTTATTTTGCTGTAGTTATGCACCTGGAGATAGTCTGAGATCCCCACAGGTTTACAGGCTCAGTCCCATAAAACTACAAATACCCCCTCTTCCCATGCCAGTTGAAATTTCAGGTTGTTACTTGTGCTTCTGATTGGTGGTAGTTGTGAGAGTCCTACAACTCTCTGGGTTTGATTAATTTGATAGGAGAGCTCACAGAACTCAAACATTTACTTTGATTTTCCTTAAGTAATTCTAAAGTTTTCCTTAAGTTTATTGTAGTGATGATAAACAGCTAGATGAACAGATACATAGGACAAGATCCAGAAGGGTCCCAAGTGCAGGAGTTTCTGTCCCCATGGAATTGGGGTACATCACCCTTCTAGTATCAGAATGTGTTCCCAAACCTGGAAACTCATCAGATCTTGTTCAACACTTTTTACAGAGCTTCATCTGTAGGCCTTCTCCCCTTCCCAGAGGTCAGTGGGTGGATCTGGAGGTTCAGCCCTCAAATCTCTTACTCCTGGTGACCAGTTCCATCCTGAAGCTATCTAGGGGCACCTCATTAGCATAAATTCAAAGGGGCTCCTTAGAAATGACAAAAGACGCTCCTTTCACTTAGGAAATGCTAAGGGTTTTTGGAGCTCTGCACCTGAAATGGGGAAGAAGAACAAATATGTATTTCTTATTACAGATCACAGTCATATCACCTCAAAGTTTGTGGCCTGAAACAGTAATGATTTATTATTTTTCACAATCCTACATTCCAGGGTTAGGAATTTGGGCAGAACTGGATGGTCTTTCTGCCCAGTGTGAGATCTGTTGGAGTCACTCCTTTGTCTAGTGGCTGGGTTGTGTTAAAGTGTTCAGTAGGGTTTCAAAGCATTGGTCTGGCACCTTGATAGTCTTCTACACAGCCTCTGTCTCTCCAAGTGATATCTTTTTATTTTTAAAGATTTTATTTATTTATTTTTAGAGAGAGGGGAAGGGAAAGAAAAAGAGAGTGAGTGAAATATCAGTGTGCGAGAAATACATTGATTGGCAACCAAGCTCTTACACACCCCCAAGTAGTGGACCTGGCCTGCAACCTAGGCATGTGCCCTGAACAGGAATTAAACCAGTGATCTTTTAATTCACAGGCTGGCACTTAATCCACTGGGCCATGCCAGCCAGGGTTCCAAGGGATATTTTATCATCTAGGGCCTCTCTACTTGGACCAGTACTCCTGCAGGACATACTGAATTTCTTTGCAGCTTGGTGGTTGGTTTCCAAGACTGAAAGTAGAAGCTGCCAGGCCTGGAACTGGCACATCATTGCTTTTACTACCTTCTATGGTCAAAAAACAGGTCATAAGGTCAGCCCAGATTCAAGGGAAGAGATGTTATCATCTCTCAGTGGATGGAACAGCATGGGTGTGGGGTAGGAAGGAATTGGTGGCTGCTGTCTTTGGAGAGGATCTATCACAGGCAGGTAAACTAAGTTAGTTAGGGAGAATACTGATTTGGGACAAACTCTGGCAGTGCAGGGAGGTCATTAGCCCTTGGTCTGCCATGTGGGTGGGAAAGGGTCAGCATGAGACTGTGCAAGAGGACTCCTTTTTTCCCCTCAGGTATGTGGATGAAAAGGGGCCACATACTAAACCTGCCAAGCTCAGGGGAGGACAGCATGCCAAGCCCTGCAAACACAGAGACCAAAAGTAACTAGGAATGGTCTGAACATAAAAATTCATAACTAAAAGTGGATCATGGTGGATAGTCATGTCCTAGGCCTGTTAATTCCTTGACAGGGTCAGTCTTTTTACCCCAAGTGAGCCTGTCTTTTGTCTTTTTGGATCTAAGATAACATACCTTTGGAATGTTAGAGTAATTCCCTTTTTCTGACCCCTTAGGGTGGCACACCCACTAAAGTCAGACCGCAAGACTACAGAACCCCTCATTGTATCTTGGTCACCAAATACCACTCTCTGTGCTGTAAATGTTAACTATATCCTATATCCACCCATGTAAAAGAAGTATGTGTGTCTTTGTTTTGCTCTTTATCCAGTCAGATTTCCCAGTTTTGCTTTTTACTATCCCCTTAATCAGCCATTGATGAATTTCACGTAACCACCCACTTATATCTCCTCCATTTATTCTAATGTATAAATTGCCATTTTGGGTGCATTTTCTCAGTTCATTGAGATTTTTGCTTCCCAGCAATTATTGTCAGTTTGGCTCAAACTTGTAACGTTCTCTACAGGTTTGGACATTTTGTTTTTATGTCTACAGGTATATTTGGGTCATATTTCATGTTTGACAAAAGTGTATGCACAGATTCGACAGAGTAAAGCACAATCACATTCTCTGTTAATTATATATTTTTTAAGATTTATATTCTATCCTAGTTGCCAGGGAAAAGTAAATTTACTGTGGTATCTATTCTCTGACAGGTGATTTTTCTTACTTTGATGGACTTTGTAGTTTTATGGGATAAAGACATAGTAGCTGAATTATGACCTAGTTTCAATTGGTACTTCATCAAATTTACAGTGATTTTTGGTCAAAGGTTTTGAAGTCCCCTTTTCTTTCAAAAACTATATAAACAAATTTCTGTAAAGGAAGGAGTGGGATTTTTATTTTTTTAATCAGCATCATTTAATTTTTTTCACTTTTGTGGAAATGAACATTAAAAATGTAAAGCAAGCAGATTTCCAGTTGATATTATAAGGCAGTGAAACATTGACTGAGGGCCTAGTTCATGAGAGACTAGTCCATGAAATAGGAGAGAAACAGTATGTGGAGGAGGGAACCCACAGTGGGGAGAGATGCAGTTACTCTGATAAATGAGTTGACTGCACTCCATGAACTCCCTTCCAGGTCTAACAGTTTTCTGATTCATTCCCTGGAATGCTACTGGAAGGGAAGATTCGGGGTCTGAATTATTAGCCAGGTTGCAGATACAGCTCCAAGTTGTTGGCTCTTTGTTTGTTTTAATTTTTATTTATTTTAGGGGGGGAGGAAGGTTTGGAGGAGGGAGAGAAGAAAGGGTGGGGAGGGAGGGAGAGAGAGAGAGAGAGAGAGAGAGAGAGGCATTGATTTGTTGTTTCACTTACACCTGTTGGTTGCTTCTTGTATGTTCCCTGACCAGAGATAGAACCCACAGCCTTGGCATATTGGGATGACATTCTAACCGTCTGAGTAACCTGGTCAGGTCCTGGTTCTGTTTTTTTTAATTCACGTATGTACAGGTTGTCCAGATGTCATTTGATTATTTTGTCATGTAAATTATTTTCTTGAATACATTTTACTTTGTTGTCTGGTAACAACCTTTGAAACGTTTCTTTGAAATTTGCTTTTCATAGGAATTGTGGCATGTCTGGTCTCTGGAGTTTTATCCTTTGGTGAGGGAAACCATAGTGAACCCCAAAGAGGACTGAATACTAATGACAACAATTAAGAGCTCCACCTTCTTTTTGTTGGAGCCTCACACAATCTGATAAAGCAGATATTTCAATTACTGTTTTATGCAGGAGGAAACTAAGTCTCAAAGAAGTTTTCATTTGCCCCAAGTCATATAGCTAGAAGGTAGAGCAAAACTGCTGGCATAAGATGATCACATTACAAGGAGGAACTATAAATCCAACTTTTATTTTCCACCTGGTTGTGGCATACTCATTAGGTGATTTTTATTATAATAGTAAACATTGGGTTGGCCAAAAAGTTAGTTTGTTTTTTTTGTAACATGGCTCTAGTAGCACTTAGACTTCAAATGAAATCTTTAACTTCATTTGAAACAGTTTTGTTAGATTGTATTGTGACAGCTGGCATACCACTGTGCATTTAAAAAAAAACATAAGGTCCTGGCAGGTGTAGCTCAGTGGATTGAGCGCAGGCTGCGAACTAGGCATCGCAGGTTCGATTCCCAGTCAGGGCACATGCCTAGGTTGCAGGCCATGTCCCCCAGCAACCACACAGTGATGTTTCTCTCTCTCTCTCTCTCTCCCTCCCTTCCCTCTCTAAAAATAAATAAATAAAATCTTTAAAAAAAGCAACATAAAAACTGCTGAATTTTTGTATAGCCATTTTAATATTGAAGGAAGAAAGTACGCAATATTGTTGGCATATTATGCTTTATTATTTCAAGAAAGGTAAAAATTCATTGAAACACAAAAAAAGATTTGTGCAATGTATAGAGAAGGTGCTGTGACGTTTCATGCTGGAGATTTCTCTGGATGATGCTCCATGGTTGAGGTGATCATTTGAGGTTGATAGCGATCAGACTGAGATATTAACTGAGATCAGTCAACATTGTACCATAGGGGAGATAGATGACAGACTCAAAATATCCAAATCAATAAAGTTATTGGTGAAAATGAAACCATACGGACTTTTTGGCCAACCCAATATAATTATGTCCTAGAATTAAGCAGAGAAAAATAAATAAAGGTAGATTATCTTCCTAGCCTTATTAAGTAATCAGTCATGGGCAGGGGCAGGGTGGAAGTGGGGTAGAATCTTGGCGTGGCATTTATGTTATGTGTACAGGGGTGGGGCAAAAGTAAGTTTACAGCTGTGAGTACACAAAACACAGAGTTTATTCTTGTATTATTATTCATTAATTTATTGTATTATTTTCCATGTGAGCAATCGTAAACCTACTTTTGCCCCACCCTGTACATCGCGGTTGTGTCCTTCTGGTTGTCCTTGCATGAGGCTTTTGGTGATCCAGAGTCGATTCTGAGGACTGTGTAAGGGCTTTACAAAGACTCTTCT
Source organism: Tonatia bakeri (assembly GCA_004024845.1). NCBI lineage: Eukaryota > Metazoa > Chordata > Mammalia > Chiroptera > Phyllostomidae > Tonatia > Tonatia bakeri. The sequence goes on from PVIA01000036.1 coordinate 548,339, forward strand.
TGGTACCCTTTGTTTCAGTCTGGTTTAAGGGACAGATTGAGAAATTTTGTTTCTTCCTCGTTTGTAAAAAGAAGAATGAAAAACACACTTGACTGGCACTTCCTCCTAAGTTACAGTTAGTCTGACTTCAGTTTGATTTAGCTCCTTTTGTTCTTTATCGAGAACTCAGTAAACACTCTTCTCTTGTGGCTCTGAAGAGTGTATCGGGGAGAAGTACCTTATCCTTTTAAAGGAACACAAGCAAATATTTTTCTTCAGACAAAAGGAAAACTGCAATTGTTTTAGTCCCTTTGACTTGGCATCAGTCAGACTTTATATTGTTTGAACTTTCAGTGTGTTTAGGTCCCTGGGAATTGATAGACAAGCTCTCTCTGGTAATCCTGAGGTTTAGTTTTAGTTTTCTTGATAAACAGTGTTTATAGCAGCTCTTTCCTCTTTCTTCTGATACCTGTAGTAACTCCAGACTGCATCACAGGTTTCTGAATCATATGGTGTTTGTGACCTATATTTTCTTCTTCCTCTTGAATTACATCAGTCAGAGGTCAGCTTTTTTCTTCTTTAGGAATTAGACTGCTGCTGTTTTCACATGTTATCAAATTATAACTAGTTTAAATGTATTTCTTTGAAAGTACTTTTATGCTGTGCTAATATGCAAGGGACCCTTAAAACTAATTTTTTCTGGTCCCGGCTGGTGTAGCTAGGTGACTTGAGCGCCTGTCTTTGAACTGAGGGGTCACGGGTTTGATTCCCTGTCAGGGCACATGCCTGGGTTGTGGGCCAGGTCCCCAGTTGGGGTCATGCAAGAGGCAAACAAATGATTGTTTTGCTCCCTGTATCTCTTCCTTTCCCTCTCTTGAAAAATAAATAAAATAAATCTTTAAAAAACTAATTTCTTCTGAAATTCTCTGTATTAGGTTAAAGAATTATAGGCTCAAAAAGAATTAGACTCAGTAAAGGCTGAAGGTGAACAAATATGAACTGTATTTCTACATCTTTCTGGTTAGTAATTATTCTGCTGCGAGGCAGTTTTACTTTTAGACTTTTTATTTTAATGAGCTGTCAGGGTCATCAAGGAGATTGTCTCTTTTTAGTTTGTTCATCCTTGGTTAATGCAGCATGTTGACATTCCCAGTATGTACGTATTTACATCACATACTAATGAGGGATGATAGCTATATCATGAGGATACAGGCTAGAGTTTGTTTTTTTGTCACTCTTCAGGGAACTGTGTGCTGTATGTGACTAGGAACTTGGAGTTGTGTCTGTCCACAGAATCTTTTTTTTTACATTTTAATATTTCAGAGTGACGCTCCTTTCAGCACAGGCTATAAACATTTTTGCTTTTGTCTATATTTGGATGCATCTAGTTTTGTACTTTTTACCTTGCAGCCTTTCATGAAATGTAAAGAGCCAGTTTGTTGTTTGACTATTTACAATGAGCACTTACTACTTCTTAAATTTAAAAAGTAAAAAGAACACTGTCATTTCTAATTATTCAATTACCTGAGTTTCCACCAATCCAAAAATAACAATCGTCATTATTTGTTTATATTTTTTTTGTATTATTATTCTCCAAGAGCTTTTATTAATTTTTTAATTTTGTAAAAGATTTTATTTATTTATTTTTAGAGAGAGGGGGAAAGTAGGAAGAGGGAAAGGGAGAGAAACATCAGTGTCTGGTTGCTTCTCACACGACCCCAACAGGAGATCTGGCCTGCAACCCAGGCTTGTGCCCTGGCTGGGAATCGAACTGGTGACCCTTTGGTTTACAGGCTGGCACTCAGTCTACTGAGCCATACCAGCCAGGGCTCCAAGATCTTTTTTTATAAATTAAAATGGGGATCATATTGTGTATGTAATTTTGTAGTCTGATTTTTTCACATCATTAAATATTTCAAAAAAATTTTAATAGGTAATACATTTCAAAAATAAAAAATGACATAAAGTAAACAAGCAAGATGAATGTCTTCCTTCCATCTCTCTCACTCTTCATTCATTTTTGTCCCTCAGTCCCTAATAAGTGGCTGTTAATTTCTTCTCTTGTTCAGACCAGATTGGGCATGTTCAGGGTGGTATGGCCATAGAACTCTCCTCTTGTTCAAAAGGTAGCGTTCCTGCCCTGACTGATGTGGCTCAGTTGGGCATTGTCCTGCAAAGCTAAAGGTCATGGATTTGATTCCCAATCAGGACACTTGCCTGGCTTGTGGTTTGGTCCCTAGTCGGGGTGCATACAAGAGGGGTGCAACTGATCAAGAATGTTTCTCTCCCCCCCCTTCCCCTCTCTAAAAATAAAATTTAAAAAGTAAGTTTACAAAAAAAGTATTTAAAAAGGTAGCATTACTACATATATTGTTTTTTCCCTCTCTTAACAGTGTATTTTGGGGAGTCTCTTGTCAGCAATGAAAGAGCATTCCTTATGTAGATTAGTCATATAGTCCTTTTTATTTTTTATTTTTTTTAAAGCCAATTCTTATAATGATTTTCTTTTCTTTTCTTTTCTTTTTTTAAGATTTTATTTATTTATTTTTAGAGAGGGGAGGGAGAAAGAGAGAGAGAAATATCAATGTGCGGTTGCTGGGGGACATGGCCTGCAACCTAGGCATGTGCCCTGACTGGGAATCGAACCTGCGATGCCTGGTTCACAGCCCGCGCTCAATCCACTGAGCTACACCAGCCAGGGCCATATAGTCCTTTTTAGATGGGTACTCAAGCTGTCTCCAGTTTTTGCTATTAAAAACAATAAGACTGAAGTAGTAATTAAAGGCAAAAAACTAGGTATTTACCCTTCTTCAGTTATTAAGGGATAGTTCTTTCTAGAATGCAAGCTGATTATTGTAGAAACAGTGATGACATTAGGAAATCTAACATTTTTCTACCCCAAAATGAAATAGTTCAAGAAAGAAGCATCAGTGACTGCTAAACCAGTAAGCAAAAGTTAAGGAGGAACAGAATATTCATGTGGTACCAAATGTTAGCCACAGATTACTAATTGTAAAGGGAGAAATATACCTTTATAAATACCTTTATAAAGGGAGCTCTCTCTAACTGCTACGGATTCAACAAGTGATCATGTTTTGCCAAGTGATCACATAAGTTACCAAGTTCGACTAAGTGGGACAGTCTGAAAATGTGTCACCTGATACATTGCATTAAGATAGCATCACCCATGAAGCATTCTCTCCAAAAAACACTTAACCTAAATCTAATCAGTGTTTTAGACCTAACCGTCTGTTTACAGGAAATATAAGGGATAAAAAGACAAGCTAAATGGCACTGTGAAGAAACAATAAAGCAAAACTGGTATGTCAGACATTCTGCAAGTCATCTATTCCTGTCTTTTTAAAAAGCTTGTGTTGTAAATAAATAAATAAACCAACCAAAACAAAACTTAAGGCCATTCTAGAATAAAAGAGACTAAAGACACATGGTAATTTAATTTTTTTGCTTGAGTCTTCATTTAATTCTAGATGTAAAAAAATGCCAATTTATTAGAGACCTATTTTTGGACAGTTGGGGAAATTTGAATGAGGACCAAGTATTATGTAATTGGCGTGATAAGAATATTGGGTTGACCAAAAAGTCTGTTTAGTTTTTTCAGTATAATAAAAGACAGGCACATTTTTTCATTTTCACCAATAACTTTAACGATTCGGATAATTTGAGTATGTCGGCTATCTCCCGCTCTTGGCTACCCCTGGGTAGAGGCCAGGGGTTTTGCTAAACATCTTCCAATGCGTAAGACAGCCCCACAGCAAAGAATTATTTGGCCACAATATCAGGAAATACCTGATATGAAGAAACTTTATAAATGACTTCCGATCAGTCACCATGCCTTCTCCATATACTGCACAAATCTTTTTTTGCATTTCAGTGGTTTTTATCTTTCTTGAAATAATAAAAGCATAATATGCTAAAGGTGTTGCCTATCTTCTTCCATTTTCAGTATTAAAATGGCTGCACAAAAATTCACCAATTTTGATGTTTTTTTGAGATGTATGCTGATATGCCAGTTGTCACAATACAATCTAACAACATTGTTTTGTTCTGGCTGGTGTGGCTCAGTGGATTGAGCACTGGCCTGCAAACCAAAAGATCACTTGCTCCATTCCCAGTCAGGGCACATGCTGGGGTGTGGGCCAGGTCCCCAGTTGGGGATATGCAAGAGGCAACCAATTGATATATCACTAGCACATTGATGTTTCTCTTCCTCTCTTTCTCCCTCTCTTCCCCCATCTCTAAAAACAAACAAACAAACAAACAAACAAAGTTTTGAATGAAGTTAAAGAAAACTAAACATTGCTAGAGCCATCATATGGAAAAAGCTAAACAAACTTTTTGGCCAATCCAGTTTTTGGCTTGCTTATGAAGCTAAATGTCCTTATTCCTAGGAGATGCATAGAAGGGTATATAGGGTTAGAGTGTGTTGATGCTTACTGAAATGGTTCAGACAAAAATGGGAAAAAAAACCACACACATATATAGCCATATCTTTATTCATGGATATGGATAGAGCAAATTTAACAAAATGTTAATAATTTTTTAAGACTTTATTTAATTTTTTAGAGAGGGAGAAAGAGGAGAGAAACATTGATTTGTGAGGGAAACATCCATGGGTTGCCTCTTGCACACCCCAACTGAGGACCTGGCCCACAGCCCAGCACGTGCCCTGACTGGTTCACTGAGCTACACAAGACAGGGCTAACAATTCTTGAGTCTAAGTGATGAATAGTATATGTTTATTCTATTGTTTTGAAAACTTCTCTGTATTTTTGAAATTTTTTATAATAGAGTTGAAGAGACTGCTGCAATGAATAATATAGATTCTTTTGAAATGCCATTTTATTGGGCTGCATATTCCATTGCATAGAGGAGCCACAATGTAATTTTTACACATATGTATATTTTGCTGCTAGTTGACATTTTAGTTGAATTTTTATTATGACAATTTTATGCCCTTAGGTGTTATGTTGGTTACGGAAAAGGAACTGAAAATCTTTATTCTCTTCTCCTTTATTCTCTAATCTGAAACTTTAGCAGAGAAGAGAAAAAGAAAGTGAAAAAGATACTTCAGAGCAGTCCTTATGCACTTGCTTTTATGTAGGAGATAGGGTGGAAGCTGCTACATGAGAACCAGACCTCAAGTAATAGCCTTTTAAAATCTGTTTCTTGTCCTTTAGTTTGAAGGCTACTCAAGTGATAAGGAAGGGTGCCAGCGACAAGGGAAGCAGTGTGGCACACAACAGCAAGGCTTGTTTTGTGTTTTATTTGTGACAGGTTATTAGACCTTTATTTTAGTAGGAAAAAGTCTTTCTGCCTGAGAAAATAATAATACAATAGCTGCTTTAGAGAATGGCCTGTTCTTTGCATAAAAGGCTAAGGTATGGAGGATATGGGAGGAATTTAAGGAAGAATATTTTTGGAAGAAAAGTTCTGGGAAAAGCGTCTTTTCTGAGAAAGCATCATTAAATGTGAAAAGCATACTTCCTTCTTTGAGCTAGAATTGTATTTGCAATGGGAAGCTTCTCCAATTGAAGGGTACCTGTTCTTTGACATTGACATTCATACCTTAGATTTCCATGAAGACAACTTATAAGGACCTGAATGGCCTCATTTTAGCTGCTTCGGCGTGTGGAGCTGTTGCTTGCTCCTTCTCTTCCTGTGCCTGGTGTGACAGTGGCTACTGAGCACTATGAAGGTTGTTCCAGAGAAGAATGCTGTCCGCATACTCTGGGGGCGAGAAAGGGGCACTCGGGCCTTTGGAGCTCAGCGGCTTCTGCAAGAGCTGGTGGAAGATAAGACCCGGTGGATGAAATGGGAGGGCAAGGTAAGAATAACGGTTATTTTTGGCGTAGGATTTGTAGAAGTGACAGTACATTGGGGCCTTGGGTTGATAACATAGAGCTGGGGTGTAATTTATTTTGTGTAGGAGAATAGATATGCTATCTAACTTAGGGAGGTTTTTTAAAAAGCACATTTGGAAGAATTTATAGGCTAGAGATATCTTTTTTAGAGTTAAACATTTTTTCTAAAGGTAATTTAGATTTATCTTTCTCAATTTTTTAGTTTGATCGTTATGTCCACTTTTTAAACTTACACTGAAAATACTAGGCATGTTCATATACTCTTGAGATAGAATGTGCCATAGAATTATAAATAATGTGTTTTAACCTTTTTTTGTTTGTTTCCCAGAGAGTAGAACTGCCAGATAGTCCACGCTCTACCTTCTTACTGGCTTTCAGCCCAGACAGGTAACTAGTATTTATCTATAACTTAAGACTTGTGATACCATTGCTTTCTGTATATTTGACCTAACTTGATCTTGCAAGTCAAATCCCCAAAGGCTCTTAGAAGCACTGTATGACTAGAACTTTGAAAGTGTATCAGAAATGGAAAGAACATAGAGGAACAGTTCTAACTAAAAATAATGGGAATAACTGAAGAAAACTACAAACATTGAGGGTGAAAATTGGAAAGTTTTTCAATAACCATCCTTTGCTTGTGTGATATAGGCCACTGGTGCAGTAGTTTCCCATCTAGAAAAAGTAGTCACCAAAGAGGGTGTATGTCATTTGGGGACAGAGTGGAGAATTCAGAAGCTTTTAAACATTAGAGCATTTCTGTTTGTAATGCCTGAGGTGTGGTTTTCTTTTCATGCTGGGATGGGAATAGTACCAGTTTTCTGTGTTGTTCAAAGCTGGTAGTTTGTTGTCTTCCCATATGCTTCACACTGACTTGTCCCCTTCAATTCCCTAGGACTCTCTTGGCCTCAACCCATGTGAACCATAACATCTATATTACGGAGGTGAAGACTGGCAAATGTGTCCATTCTCTGATTGGTCACCGCCGCACTCCATGGTGTGTCACTTTCCATCCTACCATCTCAGGCCTTATTGCTTCTGGCTGCCTGGATGGGGAGGTTAGGATTTGGGATTTACATGTAAGTATTTCCTTTTCTTCGGTGTTCTAAATAAAGAGACTTGTTTACCATTGGGTTCTTAACTCCGGAGGAGAGATTAGCCAGGTTTTTAGTACTGCATCCAAGTAAGTGGTAGTCGTTGCCCACTTAACTGACAGCAAGCCTTGTCCATAGGCCTCCATTCTACAATGAGCAGCCTATTAAGTGTTCTTCCATCTGCCCATGCTCTATAAGATATGTTCAAGATGGATTTTTGTCATATTATATAGCAAGGATTATACTGTGCTCTGATCATGATCATTAAAGCAATGTGCTGCTTGTCCTAGAGAATGGCTAGTGGGTTGTTACGCACTGTGTCTTGCACCAAGCTTGAGTTTTCCCAGGCTTCATAAACAAGAACTGTGCTGATGTTCATTGCTTGCAACTTGTAGAAGACTTAGAGAAGTGAGCAGACAGTAATATTTTTCTGATAAATTGGTGACACTGCCCGATCACTGATTTTCTACATTGTTTTACAGAGGACATTTAAAGTTGGCCCTGATGTAGTCATTTTACCTTAAATAAGGATCTTTCTTGAGATTGACATCCCATTTTCTGGCAGCTTGTAACCTGAGAATATTTGGGATTGGTTTATTTGTAGGGTGGCAGTGAAAGCTGGTTCACAGATAGCAACAATGCCATTGCCTCTCTGGCTTTCCACCCCACGGCTCAGCTTCTTTTGATTGCCACTGCTAATGAGATCCACTTTTGGGACTGGAGTCGACGGGAGCCCTTTGCTGTGGTGAAGACAGCTAGTGAGATGGAACGGGTCCGGTGAGTCCTCTGCCCACCAGTGATGCCTGGCATAGTATTAGCATGGCAGAGAGCATTTACACTCATGAGACAGATTTTTATCCCTGCTCAGGGCAGGTTCTTATCCTTGCAGCTCCTCCTACTTTTTAAGCAACTGGCCAATCAGCTGGGAAGCAGTTCATTTTGTTCATTTTAGTTGTTCATTATTGGTCTCTTCTTCTGGTCTCTGAAGATCGGGGTCTTTAGAACCTTTTTTAGGTTCAAAGCTATCTGGGTTTGGAAAAGAGCCCCTTTTTTTGAGAAACCTGAAAGGTGTTCAGGTGGTGGGTAGCTGGATGGATAATTGATAATTGCTCATCCCTGGTTATCTGTGTTTATCAATCAAACTGGAAGAAGGAGATGTAAGCATGCATCAGATATGCCGGTTGATATTTATTTAATCTTCAAGATCAAAACACACATCGCCTGAATTAAAGTTGATCTCTTGTTTTCCTTTGGTCCTTTTGGTAATAGAATTGGATATAAGCTACTCTAGGCTAGCTTATAGATTCAGCTATGTTACGTGATGCTGAGACTGTTCCTTGTCACCAGAACTCATGCCTCTTGCCAGTGTAGCTGCCATATGAGAGAAGAACTGAACTGTGGCAGAGTATGAGAGCAGTCTGTGCTTTACTAGTATGATGAACTCTTAGATATGAGCAAGTGTGTGCTTAATGTAGTGGTTCCTGGGGTGGAAGCCTAGGTGTTTCTTGAAATTATTTTTGTGATACAAATTCCCTTGCTCTGGTAAGTGTGAGGATATAACAAGAAGTATCTAGCCTTATTATTTTAATCTCTTTGAAGGTTTTGAAAATCTCTAGAGCGAAGTGAATACCTGAGTAATTCGACATTAGCAGTTAATCATCACCGTGAATTTGAACACTTGGCCTCTTCTCAGTTAACATAGTCTCTATGCGTGTCTCTGTCTCTCTTCTGTTTTCAGTCTGGTGAGATTTGATCCTCTTGGACACTACTTACTCACAGCAATTGTTAACCCCTCTAATCAGCAGGTAAGTCAGTAAGCAGTTCCAGCTCCATGTAAATGTGGGTTACTTTTTAAACTAGTACTCTAATTCTGATTATATTGGACTTTAATTTTCAATGCCAAAGTGTTTCTCTCCAGCCAAGATTCAAAACCAGCTTCAGAATGTGTATTCAGAGTTACAGCGGTAATCGTGACAGGGGAGTCAGTTCCGAACCCCTGAGTGGTTGCTTCACCGGAAGTAACCAGGCAGTGTTGATTGTCTGTCATGTGCCTCTCTGGTTGGTTAACGTGTTCCCTGTCCTCGCTGCCTCTGTGTTACGGATATGCCTTTGTGAGAGAATTGGTTTGTCAGCTGCACTCATTCAGAAACATTGCTAATTGGAAGTGAATAACTTAGTACCCATGTGATGATTCTGAATCTGAATGAAACCAGTTCTCCATGCTTCAGAGATAGAGTTGTTGCCTATCAATGAAGGTTTTCCTTGGATGATTATCAGTAGCGTTTTTTGATTTACCTGGAGGTTCTACCTAACTGCTTTGCTCTGCCTCCACCCTACCTTGGTCCACTTTGCAGGGTGATGACGAACCAGAGATCCCCATAGACGGAACAGAATTATCCCACTACCGTCAGCGTGCTCTTCTGCAGTCACAGCCAGTTCGCCGGACGCCTCTCCTCCACAATTTCCTGCACATGCTGTCCTCTCGCTCCTCTGGCATCCAGGTGGGAGAGCAAAGCACAGTGCAAGATTCTGCTACCCCCTCACCCCCACCGCCTCCCCCTCAGCCCTCCACGGAGCGCCCCAGGACTTCCGCTTACATCAGGCTCCGACAGCGGGTCAGTTACCCCACAGCTGAGTGCTGCCAGCACCTTGGGATCCTGTGCCTTTGCAGCCGCTGCTCTGGCACTCGAGTTCCTTCCCTCTTGCCACACCAGGACAGTGTCCCCCCTGCTTCTGCCAGGGCTACTATCCCTTCCTTTTCTTTTGTACAGACCGAGCCCTTCCATCCCCCGGAGCAGGCCTCATCAACGCAGCAGGACCAGGGCCTCCTGAACCGGCCGTCTGCCTTCAGTACAGTCCAGAGCAGCACTGCCGGCAACACGCTCCGCAACCTCAGTCTGGGTCCCACCCGTCGCTCTTTGGGAGGCCCTTTGTCTAGCCACCCTTCTAGGTATCACCGAGAAATAGCTCCCGGGCTGACAGGATCTGAGTGGACCCGGACAGTGCTCAGTCTGAACTCCCGCCCTGAGGCGGAATCCATGCCCCCGCCCAGGACCAGTGCCTCTTCGGTGAGTTTGCTGTCTGTGCTAAGGCAGCAGGAAGGTGGCTCTCAAGCATCTGTGTACACTTCAGCCACAGAAGGGAGGGGTTTTCCAGCTTCTGGGTTGGCAGCTGAGTCGGATGGAGGGAGTGGCTCCAGCCAAAACAACTCGGGCAGCATTCGCCATGAGCTTCCATGTGACCTGAGACGCTTCTTTTTGGAATATGACCGGCTTCAGGAGCTGGACCAAAGCCTGAATGGGGAAGCCCCCCAGACCCAACAGGCCCAGGAAATGCTCAACAATAACATTGAATCTGAGAGGCCAGGCCCTTCCCACCAGCCCACCCCACACAGCAGTGAGAACAACTCTAACCTATCCCGTGGCCACCTGAATCACTGCCGTGCTTGCCACAATCTCCTGACCTTCAACAACGATACCCTGCGCTGGGAAAGAACCACACCTAACTACTCTGGCGAGGCCAGCTCATCCTGGCAGGTCTCCAGTACCTTTGAGGGCATGCCATCGAGTGGCAGCCAGTTGCCACCTCTTGAGCGGACTGAGGGCCAAACGCCCAGCTCCAGCAGGCTGGAGTTGAGCAGCTCTGCTAGTCCGCAGGAGGAGAGGACTGTGGGGGTGGCCTTCAACCAGGAGACAGGACACTGGGAAAGAATTTACACCCAGTCCAGCAGAACTGGAACTGTGTCACAGGAGGCCTTACATCAGGATATGCCTGAGGAAAGCTCTGAGGAAGATTCACTCAGGAGGTAAGCAGGTGCTTTCTGTCTTCTTCTACATCCCTTATTTTTCTCCTTACATCTTTTCCTTCAGTCCTACAGATGTTGTGGCTAATTCTTGAGAGTCTGAGACTCATGATTGATTCAGCTCTCCCTAGCTTCTGTTGCATCTTGGAAAATTTTGCTCTGGTGGCAGAGAGGAGATAGGGTCTAGCAGTATGAGTCAGTTGGCTCTGCTAGCTCCTTTTCTGGTTAAGCTCATGTGACCTTTAGCCTTAGAAGAGAGTATACATTAGGTTAGAGAGGCATGAGGAGATGAGGTGAGAGAACTATTGATGTCCTCTGACCGGCCTTTTGACCTTGAAGGATTTTATGTTCAGGACTAGTTCCTGTGAAATAAGAAATTGTCCCTGTATGCCTAGAAATTAGTGTATCGGCTCTTCTTGGTGTCGCTTTGTGTTCACCTCTTAAATCTTATCTTTTGGAACAGTGCATCTTGATAGAGAAAAGAAAGTAATACATAATGTGTCAAAGATTGTTCGTATTTTTGAGATACATACTTTTTCGACAGCAAGTTAAGTTGCTTAGTTAAGATTTTTTGAGTAGCTCTTCCAGATGGACATTCACCTTGGGGTGTGAAAGAAGAATAATTCATAGAAGGAAGGCCCTCTCCAAACTCGGATCAGCATCCCAGGCAACTCTGTCATGGAAGAAACAGAGTGGGTGTCATCTGTCGCCCACCACATGTTCTATGTATGGCTGCGTGCGCAACTACCTTGATTTATTAGGGACTTCTTTCTGTAATTCTGTAAAGGTCAGATCTAGCGTAATCACAGACTCCCAGAATATGCTCGTTGGATCCAAACAGCATATTGCTCTGCATTATATCCTCTGTTGAAGCAACTGAAATTTCTCTGACATAAGTTTCTAGCAAGGGAGAGAATATGGATTGTGCACACAATTTACTTGTTATTTTGGGAGGATGCTTTAGAGAGGACCCAGTTAATAAGTATTTCTTGAGTGGTTACAATTGTTCCAGAACTTTGTTAGGCACTGTGGGAAGCACAAAAGAAGCAAATACCCAATCTTTGCCCACTGGGGGTATATAGTGTTATTGTAGAGGCAAGACTTAATTACATGAAATGATTTAAAAATGTAGATGACTGAATATTACATTGTATGTTACTGAAATTAAATGTATAATTTCAGATAAAGGGAAATATCAAAATTAAGTCTTGAAAGATGAGTAGGATTTAGAAAGAACTTTTTATTATGGGAACAGCACATATTAAGGGAGGAAAGGATATGGTGTGTATACAAGATAGTAGTAGGTAGTTACTAAGGGGAGAAGGGGGAAAGTTGGCTGGATGTGAAAGATAAAGTAATAGAGGTTGTTGTTATGCCCATTTGATTGAGGCCAGTTCTGGATTAGCATCTCCTAAATTCCTGGCTTTGGAATATTTTGCCTTATATCTGAATCCTGGGACTCTGCTCTTCATCTTTGTCAGGGGAAGTGAAAAGATAGCAAGCACAGTGTCTGACATATAATCGGCATTCAAAAAGTTTATTAAAGGTAGCCATAATGGGACTTACTTTCTTCATTTACTGCTCTAAAAGCCTACCATTTCCTGTTCCCTGGCACCGTGAGCTTCTGCTCAGCCTTTGTCTATCCCATTCCGGCAAGACCTCTTCATTGTTCTGAGAAATACCTGAGAAATTTAAAATAAATACTGCTGTTGGATAATAGAGATATCAATTGCTGAGGGCCTACTGTGTGTTGTTAGGCAATGTGTTCTTGCTTTGCATTAATTATTTTTAATTCCCCCAACAGCTGTGCAAATCAGGAATTAAATTTCCCATTTTACACAGCTGAAGAAAGATTGAGGCTTAGGGAAGTGGAGTGTCTTGTTAAAGGCCCCACAGTAGGTCACTGAGTGGGAATTTGAATTCTGGTTTGATGACTGAAGCTGCTCTCCATGGTGTACAGGGTCTGTCCAGAAAGTATCCAGCAATGCATTATGAAAAACAGGCATTTATTGAAGAAAATACAAGAAATATTGTACACATGACAATGACTCCTCTGTCCCCTTCAAAGTAGGCGCCTTGGGACCTCACACGGTTCTCCTAATCGCCATCAGCTGTCCCATCATATTTTCCTGAATCTCCTCAATAGTTTGAAGTCTCTTCCCTTTCAAAGATGATTTTTCAGTTTTGGGAAAAGCCAGAAGTTTCAGGGTGCCAAATCTGGGTTGTAGTCACCTGGGTGATTTGATGTTTTACCAAAAAACTCTACACCAGATGTGACATACGAGTGGGTGCATTGTTGTGGTGAAGCTGCCAATCACCAGTTGCCCATAGCTATGGCCTTCTGAATTATCCAAATAGTTTCCACAGAGGATTGTTCAAGCTTAATGCAAAATTTGATGCAGATTTCCTTGCTCTACTTGCTCAGTCATTTTGAATGAGACAGCACACATGCTCACTCATCAGTGTCTACCACACCCACTAACTAGTACAGTGAAGTCATCACTGTTCATACATGCATATTCCAGGCCACTGTCCTTGGCTGCCAGTTATATTGGTGTGCAAACTGTTCTTGTTATATTAACAATGGCTAGACGTTTTTCCTGACAGACCTCATATTCCTAATAGGAAAACCTCATTTTTAGGTGAACCACTTTTATTTATTTTTCTTTTAACTTTTTTTAATGGAAACCTTCAAATGTATAAAAATGGGAAAAGCATAGTAAACAAATGCTTATACACCAATCACATGATTCCAGAATTTACCAGGACTTGGCCAGACATCTTTGTTTTTATCCCCTATCCAGTGTCCCCACCTAGATGTTATATAATTTTGTCTGAAAACACTCCCAGTATGTTTCTCTAGAGAAATACTGTCCAGTAAGACTTCCTACAATGATGAAATGTTCTATACCTGTGCTGTCCAGAATGGTAGCCACTTGCCATATGTGGCTAGTGAGCATTTGAAATGCGGCTGCTCTCTGAGGAACTACATTTAAAGTTTAAAAGTTTAATTTAAATGTAAATAGCCAGCCACATGTGACTAATATATTAATGATCGCTCCTTAAAAAATCTTCTTTTATCTCTTGATTTTAGAGAGGGAAATAATGATTTGTTGTTCTACTTATTTATACCTTCATTGGTTGATTCTTGTATGTTCCCTGACTGGGGATTGAACCCCCAACCTTGGCATGTTGGGATGACTCCCTGACTGGGGATTGAACCCCCAACGTTGGCATGTTGGGATGACATTCTAAGCAACTGAAGTTTTAATAAAGCAGGCCCTTTAAAGTTGGGAAACTAGTAAGGATCTACCAAAAATTTTTGTGGAGAAAAAAATAATGTGTCTGTGGTTTAAATAAAGTTCTAGCATATTTAAAATATATGTTGTAGAAAAAAGAAAGTCCCTTGTCATCTTGCAATTTTACGTATATTTAAAAAAAATTTTAAAGATTTTTATTTACTTAGTTTTAGAGAGAGAGGAGAAGGGAGGGAGAAAGAGAAGGAGAGAAGCATCAGATGTGTGGTTGCTGTTGGGAACTGCCCTGCCTGGTTTCAGAAGCTGTAATCCCCTGTGGCTAAGGCTATGTAAAGGACCTTAGGACCATAAGCCACTTAGGAGACAAAGCTTATCATCCTTGTAGGGGCACCACCTCTGCCCCCTTTCTCTTCACCCTGCTTGGCCCCGGGCAGATGACTGGTTAGCCAGTGACTGGTAAGATTCCTCAAAAGAGGGACAAACTAAGACAGGCACGGTCATGAAGGGGCCCTCAGGGAAGGACTTGGGGGACTATAGAAAAAGAGGATGATGGACTCTCACCCCTTGGCTTTGACATAGCCTGAGTCCTCATTCTGTCTGCAAGAAGTCTCTTAATCTCTTGGCTTCGTTATTTACTGTGCCTAACTTAAGCCTGAGGTAGGTGTGGCCCTGTTCTGGAAAGGGCGGGTTCCGTAGGGCAATCAGGCCTAAGAAAGAATGCCTAAAATCCTAAGCAGCCTACTTTGCTAATATCCTCAATTGAAATGATAAGGGTCCAAGCAGGAAGTGAATTTGTTCTCCAAAGTTTTATGACCCTTTAACCATCTGACCCTGACTCAGAATAAGCCCTTGGAGTTCTTTGAATGTTATCTATTTTTTAATCATTTTTGCCTAACCTGATTGATGAGCTTTACATATACACCCTGTATTCCTGTGAGAATTGAACCCAGTAAATGCTTGTGAAGGCAAGGGTCAAGGTGCTCTGCTCTTGAGAGGGTGGCCAAGGTGCTCTGAGGCTTTTTCTCTTCTCGAGAGAGAAGCTGCACTGTCCCTTTTCCTCCACAGGACTCAATCTGTGTGAATTTGTCTCATCTTATCCATAACACCGCCGACCCAGGAGCCAGGATCTGCCTCAGCTGCTCTTGTGTGTCTCCCATTGAGGACCTGGCCCGAAACCCAGGCATGTGCCCTGACTGGGAATTGAACCAGTGACCGTTTGGTTCACAGGCTAGCACTCAGTCTACTGAGTCAAACAGCTGGGGCTGTTTTTCAAATTTTAAAATATACAAATGATACATGTTATCATTGTAAAATTCTATATTAATACAGTAATCACATTATTTATGGAATGACTTTTAGATGCACTAGGATGATGTGTACCCTGAGTGCTGACATTCTACTAAAAACTGAGGTGTATATATACATAGTTTTTACGTATTTTATTTATTTATTTTTAGACAGGGAATGGGAGGGAGAGAGGGAGAGAAACATTACTGTGTGGTTGCCTCTTGTGCGCCCCCCTACTGGGGACCTGGCCTGCAACCCAAGCATGTGCCCTCACTGGGAATTAAACTGGCTACCCTTTGGTTTGCAGGCCGGCGCTCAGTCCACTGAGCCATACCAGCCAGGGCAAAAAATGAGGTATATTTTTAAGTATTCTAAGTGTACACTCTTCACAAAAGGGCCACCATTTCCTCACGAATTGGGTGGCTTACATTTTAGTATAAATCACTAATAAAACAGGTGCTAATTGGCATTTTCTACTAAAAGGGCCAACGTTCTCTAGCTGATAATACAGTACAGAGCTCTTGTTTGGATTTCCCCAGCAGGTGTCAGTGTTGGGCTGCTGCTGCTGCCACTAGTCTAGAATAGAATGTTAGGGAAGAAAAGAAGGTGTTTTTACTGTACGTGTACCTTCTACTTGAAGAGAGAGGACTTATTATTTGGTGTTGTAATGGGGGAGAGACTAGAGAGGCATGTGTTGATCCTTGGTGTTTCTGATAGAATTAATAGTGTTGCAAATAGAGTATTAAGCAGTAGTGTGTATTTTCGTGTAGGTCTATGTTGCTGAGTGGTAGGAGAGCTTTCTCTGCAGTCTTCCTCCAACTTACAACTTTGGTGGCAGGCGCTTTGCTTCACCACAAGAAACCTTTTTGGGGGGCGGGTGTTAGATAGCCCAAGATCTACTAGAAGATCAGGATATTATGACTTCTTGAAGCAGGAGCCCTGTGGCCTTGAAAGGCTGCTATTAGGAAAGAGAAAACTATTTAAATGGCATCTTAAAACTAGAGAGCCTACAGCTTGAAAATGCAACCTCTTTTTATTTTATTATTATTTTTTTAATTTTATTTTTAGAGAGAGGGAAAGGGAGGGAGAAAGAAAGGGAGAAAAACATCGATGTTTGAGAGATACATTGATGGTTGCCTCTTGCATGCCCCCAACTGGGGACCCGGGCCACACTTGGGCATGTGCCCTAATGGGGAATTAAACCAGCAACTGTTTGGTTCGCAGGCTGGCACTCAGTCCAGCCTGGACAACAACCTTTTTTTTTTTAAAGATGAGAAAACTCAAGTGCAGAGGTAAGAAATAACTTTAAAGAGGTACTTGTAGCAAAGGTGGGATTCGAATCCCTGGGTCTAAAAGAGGGTCTTCTTTCCTCCACTTCATTTGAAATTCATGCTTTCATGCAGCCATTTTGCCCTCAAAACTTCAGTTGTTCTTGCTTTGGCTGGGTGGCTCAATTTGTTAGACCATTGTCCTGCTGTGCCAAGGTTGCGAGTTTGATTCCCAGTCAGGGTACGTACAGGAGTCAACCAGTAGGTGCATAAATTAGTGAGACAACAAGTTGATGTTTCTCTCATTCTCTTTCCCTTCCTCTCTCTAAAATCTATAAATAAAAAAATTTTAGAAAGAAAGAAAATACAAATTTCAAACATTTAAAAAAAACACCTCAGCTCTTATAGATCATCAATTGAGTGGTTCAGTCAGGTTTCATAAGAAATTGGAGTTCTAACAGGTGATCTGTAATCACTGTCTCTGGGTAGAAATGTCACCAACACAATTGTTTCTAGGGATTCAGAAACAACACTTTTAATTGCTCACAGAACTGCATGGTTAGTCCTCCTAGTGTGGTCTGGGCTAGGGAAGTTCACTGTTAAAATCCCAACAAGTGGGAGATCAAAACTGGGCTAAACCTTCCCAAATAAATTGCTTCTTCACTCCTTCTCTAGATAGGTAACAAGACCTTAGGTTTGAAGTATTTAGTAAGATTGAATGTGTTCTGAGAACTGAGTCTTCTAGTCTCTCCCTTCCCCTTGTGATAGATGAAAATTGGGGAGGATATTGATGGTTATAGCATAAAATTTGGTCTAGGACATCAAAAGTTAGAATTGGAAGCCCTCATTAGATTTCTAAGATTTTTTTTAGACTTGTGAGGGAATTGGCTTTGGAGTTTGGAGCAATCTGAAGCCTCTTGAGACTTCATAGGTCAGCTAACCTTTTTGATCCTTCAGCTCTTGTCACATGGGGATTCTCCAGGGAGCTTTTAGCAGAAACATCATTGATCGAAATAAATGGATATGTTTGGAGGGCTAGTTGTAGGTTCACAGAGGAAGAAGGCAACCTAGAAATTAAGAAGGTACCAGTTTTCTCAGATTATAATAGAGAGAGGGGTCCAACTTGAGCAGTTTCTGTGCTCCTACATAACTGGGCCTAAATGGTTTATATATCTAAAAGTCCTCCCAGTTTCTGTGGATGGGGAGTGCACACAGTTCATTATTCAGAATCTAGCACAGCTGTCATCTTTTCCTTCGGGGAAACCTTCCCTGACTGCTCCAAAAACATCATTTCCTCTTTTTGCTGTTTGTGTACTAGACATAAACACTTCCTTATAACACTGTACCCACGACAGAAACATATTTGTTTCCCTTCCTGCCAGTGAGCTCTCTGAAGGCAGTGACTTTGTCTGTGTCCCTGTTGTACCTAGAATATTACCTGAGACACACAGTAAGTACTCAGTAAATGGTAGTTGAATTAACCACATGGGATTGAAATTACATCCCCTGTGATTCAGTGTGCAGTGTAAATCCTTTTTGTCTTTTTTAGTAAGAAAAAAAAAGAAAGACCCTTATATTATATTATATCTTTTAGTCTTACAGAGAGTTGTTGGTTCAGCAAGTACTCGTTGATTAAATGAATTGGCATTACCTCGAGTGCATGGAAGATACCTTCTAGAACTTGAGCTCAAGTGACTTAGAACTTATTCCTCCTTCTCACTGTCGTGCCGTGTTTCTGACTTGTGTATTGATTGTCCTGAAGCTTGTAATAAGTCTTACGTACTTGGTCAACTGTCCTTCATATTGGCTCCCACTGATGACTCAGGGCCTGCATGTTATACAGCTTCCTCTTGAGACCATTTTGTTGGTCTTTGGCTTGACCTTTCAGTGACACTAATATCTCTGTCAGTCAGTGCTATAAAGATTCTCCGCAGTCTCAGTGATGGTATATTTGGTCTTGATAAAGTCTTGATAACGTCCAAACTGAATGTGAATAAACCAAAATTAAATGTGATGGTTCTGTTTCCCATTGGTGTTTCATGTTTCTTGTGGTTTCTGTGGAAGGTGTTCGTTCATTAAATTTGCTTAGAAGTAGGGTGCTTTGGGTTTAAGAAAGTAGGTGATTATCATTTTTGTTTTGGGGCCTGTGCATCATTAGAATAAATCTTTTTTAGTTTTGAAATGATTTTAGGTTCTTTTTTTCCTGGGCGTGGGCAGATTCCTTATATTAAAAGAGAGTTTTGCTTTACTTCTAATTATGCCCCTAAAAAATTGGAATTCAGTTTTTGGTATTCAAGTTACAACAAACCCTTCCTAACTTTCGAGTTCTTTCTCAGAAGTTTAGCATTCGAGAACAAAGAATAGAGAAGAACAGGGGAGAAACCTTTTTGGGATGGGAAAATCATGACTTGTTCCTGTTGGAAAAAGAGAGAATCAGGTATTGAAAAATCAAAAAGACAAAGCTGATGGTGGAATTTAAGCAACTTAGTGTTTTTGTTTAAATTTACTTATTTTAGAGAGACATCGATTTGCTGTTTTGCTTGCTTATGCTTTCATTTGTTGATTCTTGTATGTGCCCTAACCAGGGATCATACCTGCCATCTTGGTGTGTTTGGGTGATGCCCTAATCAACTAAGCTTCCTGGCCAGGGCTCAGCAGCTTAGTTTAGAGACATAAGGGAAGCTGGGGGAAGGTCAAACCCAGGCCTTAGAGGAGGAAGCTGAGAAGTATGAATAGGGCTGCTCTTTGCTGAGCATGGCTCTTGTTATAATCTTGGAAATTGGGCTGGTGAAAAATTTACTCTGATCAATTTGTTTATTCACATTCAGTTAACAGATATTTACTAAGCGTCTACTGTGTACCAGATATGATTTAAGCACCAGCAATAGATCTCTCATTCTAATAAGAGGCAGACAATAAATAAGAAAATATTTAGGCTTCCAGGTGATGGCAAATTCTATGCAGAAAAATATTTTAGAATGTAAAGGGTTCTTGGGTGGAAGTTGGCAGTACTAAAAAGGGTCATCAGATCAGAGGAAGTCTTGACAAGGGGACACTGGAGTAGAGACCTCAAGTAAGCAAGGGAGTAACCTCTATAAATACTGGGGCATTCTAGACAGAGAGAAGAGCAAATGCAAAATCCCTGAGGCACTTGTCTGGAGCACAGCAAAGGATAGAGTGGTATAGATGAAGTGAGAGACGAAATGGGCACCAGATTATGCAAAGCCTTTTGAGCCATTTAAGGGATTTTACCTCTTATTCTGAGTGATCCAGGAAGCCATCAAAAGTAGACTAGAATGCTACTATATTTTAAAAGGATTACTGCTAATTGAGAATAGACTAAATTAGGGTTAGGCCAACATCAAACACTTTTTAGATTAATTTATGTCTTGTGACTGTGGTGAAAACCAGAAGGCAGGAGTCACTGATTGTGTCAGAGTTAGGTAGGCCTTAAATGTTTGGATGAAGAGTTGCTAAAGAAAAAAAGAAATAAAGCCTTTTAGTAGGTGCATTATCTGCAGTAAAGCCCTGTTACTCCCCCTCTCCCAATCATGATGGCATGTTATTGACTGAAGAAGGAAGGGGCTGAAAAATTTATAGTGAGCAAGGGATCATAAATGGAAATTTTAAGGTGCCCATTCTTTCTGTTCACAAAACTAATGCAAATTCAAGAATCCAGCCCTGACTGGTGTGGGTCAGCATGCCTGGGCATTGTCCTGCAAACCGATTCCTGGTTTGGGCACATGCCTGGGTTGTGGGCCAAGTCCCATTTGGGGGTATATGAGGAGAGACAACTGATAGAGAAATATTTCTCTTCACACACCAATGTTTCTCTCTCCCTCTCTAAAAATAAATAGAATTCAAGAATCCAAACATTACAGAAATGTGTGACATATAAAGTGAATGTCCTCCACAGTGTTAACCACTATTAATAATTTTTGTTAACTCCAGAATTTTTTCTATGTGAATGAAAACACATTTTTTATTTGTAAATCTTCCATCCATTATTTATTTACACATTTTGCTTAATATATCTGGACATTTTCCCATGTTAATCTATATAGATATTACATTTTTGTTTTTATTTATTTTTTAAAGATTTTATTTATTTATTTTTAGACAGGGGAAGAGAGGGAGAAAGATAGGGAGAGAAGCATCAATGTGTGGTTCCCTCTCGCATGCCCCCCACCTGGGACCCAGCCCACAACCCAGGCATGTGCCCCAACTGGGAATTGAACCAGCAGCCCTTTGGTTCACAGGCTGGTGCTCAATCCACTGAGCCACACCAGCCGGGGCAGATGTTACATTTTTAAAATAACGGTATAATATTCCAACAGTTGGATGCACCATAATTAATTTAACGTGTTCCCTCTTTGGTAGCATTTGGATTGTTTCTTTTTTGCTTTCAAAAACACTGCTGCAGTGTCTTTTCTGTGCTGTGCAGGTGTTTCTAGAGAGGATGAATTTTTAGAGGTACAGTTGCCGGGGCCAAAGATACGAACATTGTTAATGATAAAGGAAAATTAATTGAATAGTATTCATTATTACTAAAATGTATAAAGTGACATTTTTTATTTACTATTTTTATTTTTTAATATTTATTTATTTTTAGAGAGAGGGGAAGGGAGGAAGAGAGAGGAAGAGAAACATCTATTGATTGTCTCTAGCACACACCCCAGTTGGGGACTGGCCCCCAGCCCAGGCATGTGCCCTTACCTGGAGTTGAGCCAGGGACCTTTTGTTTTGCTGGACAACACCCAACCAATTGAGCCACACTGGTCAGAGCTCTTTACTATTTATTTTAGTGAACATAATTTTATAGATAGTCATAAGTTCATAGATTGGAACTCCTGTTGCTCTTTTTATTTTCTTCTCCCATAAAATCTTAAGGTTTCTCAGTAGAAAAACTCAGTAGCACTGGTTTTTTCAGGAATGTGCTCTTCAAGATTGGGAAGGATTTTATTAAGTCTGAATGTCTACCACCTAGAGGTAGGTGTTCATGTACTTTTCTTCTCAACAGCCTTTTATGAGGGAGATATAACCATGATTCTATCTGACATTCACAGCTTACAGATTTGGGGCCACAAACTCTTTTGTGTATTGTTAAATGATAAGAGAATTCAGGTATCTCTTGCCCCATCATAAGGCAATAAAATGTATTTGACTTATTTGTCTGTAGGGGTAGTTCTAACCCATTTCTCTCTTTGGTGAGGATAGGGTGGAAGAGAGAGGTACCATTGTGGTTCATCTTTTTCACCTTTGTCGCTCACCTCCCCAGTTTGAGCCTTTTTGAATTCTTTGTAACCCCCAGTTATATCCTGTCTATCAAGGGTTGGCAAAGTTTTTTTGTGAAGGGTAAAATAGTAAATATTTTAGGCTTTGCAAGCTATTTAGTCTCTGTTGCAACTATCAAACTTGGCTCTTGTAGGGTGAAAGCAGGTATAGACAGTATGTAAGTGAATGAGTGTGGCTTTGTTCCAGTAAAACTTTGTGTATACATGTGATTTTCATATAATTTTCACATGTCATGAAATAGTCTACTTTTGATGTTTTTAATTTTTTTTATTTTTTAAGATTTTAAATTTATTTTTAGAGAGGGAAGGGAGGGAGAAAGAGAGAGAGAAACATCAATGTGTGGTTGCTGGGGGCCGTGGCCTGCAACCCAGGCGTGTGCCCTGACTGGGAATCGAACCTGCGATGCTTTGGTTCACAGCCCACGCTCAATCCACTGAGCTACGCCAGCCAGGGCTTTTTGATGTTTTTTAGCTATTTAAAGATATAAAACTCCTTCTTAGCTTGTGGGCCGTACAAAAACAGGCAGGAGGCCATATTTGGCTGGCAGGCAGTGGTTTACTAATCCATGCTTTATGTGAATGTGATTTGGAAGAGAGTCAGGTGCTATTGTAATAGAAGGCATTGTGATAATGAGGGCCAGGAAGAGCTAGGTAGGGGGCTCCTCTCCCTCTACCTTGGACTAGAGGTCCTAAGTATTGGCTCTTACAATATTATTTTGATTGTAATATTATTTTGATGGTTAAGAGCTGGCATAATTGCATAAAGAGCTTCTTGTTTTCTATGATATCTGACCTGAAGCAAAGGTTTTCCAGCCTCACTCTATATGTCTTCAAAATTGTTTGCAAGCTGGAGAGGATGTGCACGTCTAGGTCCTTGAGACAGTGTGCTTGACAAGCAGCCCTTCCCCCACTGCAGGTCAAATTAGCGCCTGTTAGGCTGATCTAAATTATCCCCCATTATCCCTCTCTCGGAGGCTGAATGATGTAGAGCAGGCTGTGTGCTTTGTGCACACACTGAAAACTTGAAAAGATGTAATCGCGTTTGTCAGCTCAGAGTCTTGGAGTGCTACAGGGACTACAGTGGGATCTATATGTGTGCTGCAAATGCATTGGGCGCAACTTTCCATGTAGTCACTCTTCCCCCTTCAAGTTGCCTTTCTACTGTATTTGTTCAGAGTAGCGCTCTAAAGGGTGCGTTGGAGGTTTTGCTAAGACAATAACACCAGGTGTATGGGGTTTTGTTTGTATAGTATATTTTGCTTATTGTAATTGGTCTCAGCCCATTAGAGCTGTGCAGATGGCTTCCCTTCATCCTCTTGTATTTCCTCTATACTTACGGGTGGAGGGAGAATCCAGTATATCCGTCTCGGGAACAGTCCTGAAAACATGCTCACGTGGGCAAAATTGGCTGTAGTGTGCGGGCCTGTCACATTAACCTGCAGGTTACAAAATAATCTTCAGGTGTGTTTGGCCCTATACTGTTTCTAAAAATTTATTTTTTCCCACATAAATACAGGTTTCTGGATTCTGTTGAAAAAATGGGAAGCATCTAGTCTGCATTCCCATTTAGTAACAATCAGCAGGAGTTGAGTAATTGGTACCCCTTTACTCAAGGCATGGACTTTCTTTGTGCCTTAGTCTGCACTGGGTTGACTTTACACATTTATGTTTCCTCTTTATTTCCAATTTTGTGTTGGTTACTATTCCATGAGTTAAAGCAAAATAGCTGGTGGTTCTGTGTAGGCAAGTATCTTCTAAGTGCCCTACCACTTGGTGCCACTAGGGGGAGGCACTGGACATTGCAGTACCCTGTACCCCACGCATCCTGCCAATTCATCCACAAGGGGCTCCCCTGCTGCTGGAGGCTGACATGGTGACAGCCCCCTCACCTGAGAAGCTGCCTGAATTTTTAATAGCAACAATTAATAAACTCCTTCTCTGTTTCCAAAGAGGGAAAGTGGTGGTACCAAGCTTTTTGTTGGCTGGCATACTTTAGTGAGTAGACCTCTGTTATGTGAGGTTACGCAGTATGAAAGCAACCTTTCTTTAATGATGGACTATGTAAAATAAAATCTTGGAGAAGAATGCTTGCACTTCTCCCTGTGAGCAGAGTGCCTTGCACAGAGGGGTGGGTTCCACTGAAAAGGCTGCTTGATTTGGGTGTCACCTGCTAGAAAATTAAAAATCATGTTAGCATATGAGAAGGAAATTGTGATAATAAACGAACCAAAGGCTGAAAGAATGGTCTTGTCATAGAAAGCGAATTGCAGCTTGTTAACATTGTGCCCTTTTCCTTTGCTGCATCAGAGGGTATGCATGTCAATCTTTTTGTCTCTTTTACTCCCCCCCCCATTCCTATGCATTTCTCTCCTTTGCCTCTGTCTCCCTGCTGTCTCCTTAGATCACTTCACCTCAGTAAGATGGCTTCTCTCCTTTTCTTTCTTTGTTCTGATGGCAAATATAACCCATTTTACTTTTTTTCTTTTTTTTCATTTTTAATTTTAAGGAATATTATTCTAAAACAAAAACATTAATAAAGTCATAGGTCTATTCCAAGGTTTCTTAATATCTTCTGTAGCATTCCACTTAGAAGGTAGAAAACCCCAAAGCCCCTCCCTAAGTATGGGTATAAGTGGAAAGCA
The DNA here is from genome assembly GCA_004024845.1 of Tonatia bakeri. Lineage (NCBI taxonomy): Eukaryota > Metazoa > Chordata > Mammalia > Chiroptera > Phyllostomidae > Tonatia > Tonatia bakeri. The sequence goes on from PVIA01000036.1 coordinate 572,841, forward strand.
ATACTGCTTTACTGCACTGTATAGAATACAAGCTGAGAAGACAAGGAAACAGTTATTTCTGTTTCCACCCTCCAGATCACTTTTGTTGAAGAATTGCTCACTTAATATCATAGGAACTGTCTTGTTGAGAGCACTGTGATCTACAGGCAGCGGACCTTTTCCAGTTAGTGTAATGAATGTGACACTGCCTACATCTGCCTGTGGGATAGCCACGGGGACCAACCCTCAGTATGACATATCATCTATTAGAGAAATTGTGCACATAATTATTTTTCTGTAAAAACCTTCCAACTTAACAGTTTTTAAATAACTAGAATATAATTGAGGTCACAGGGGCACCATACCTGGAACTACACACAAATGCATTCTATTCATAAATATTCAACTTTATACCAACAGCACACTGGAACAGTCCGCAGCACAGTCACATTTTTAAAAGTCAAAAGAAGTAAACACATCAGGGCTGTTGCACAATTGTAGAAAATTCTGTTCTTGGTAGTAGACAGGAAAGAATTGGCTAAAGAAATAGGCTTATGGAGAAGCATAATCTAGAAGCTAAGTAACAGAATCACAGGATACTTGAAAAAGTCATACAAATCCTAACAGAGGCTAATATTTTTTTACATCATTTCTTTTTCCTAAGTACATTTTATTGATTCTGTTACTACAGTTGTCCCAGTTTTTCCCCCTTTGCCCTCCTCTGCCCAGTACCCCCTTCCCTGCAGCAGTCTCCCCCTTAGTTCATGTCCATGGGTCGTGCATATAAGTTCTTTGGATTCTCCATTTCCTATACTATTCTTAACATCACACTTTTTAAAATCTACCAAGTATCCTTTTTATCCCTGCACCTTTTCCCTCATTCTCCCCCTTCGCCCTCCCAGCAGGTGACCCTACAGATGATCTCCACACTTATGATTCTGTTCCTTTTCTGGTTGTTTGCTTTGTTTGCTTGCTTGTTTTTTAGATTCAGTTGTTGATAGTTGTGAATTTGATGTCTTTTTATGTTCATAGTTTTGATCTTCTTTATCTTCAGTAAGTCCCTTTAACATTTCATGTAATAGTGACTTGGTGATGATGAATTCCTTTAGCTTTACCTTGTGTAGGAAGCATTTTATCTGTCCTTCCATTCAAATGAAAGCTTTGCTGGGTAGAGTAATCTAGGTTGTAAGTCCTTGCTTTTCATCAATTTGAATACTTCTTGCCAGTCCCTTCTTGCCTGCAAAGTTTCTTTTGAGAAATCAGCTGAATGTTTATTTCTTCCGTATGTTCCAAATCTTTGATTTGAATCCTGGCTTCCTTCCCTTCACTGTTGGTTCCCTGTAGATTTTTCTTTATTTCACTTAGGTTGCTGAACTTTTATGTTGTTGCTGTACTCAGTGAGTTCTTTGAGCATCTTGATTACCATTGTTTTGAACTCTATCTGATAGGTTGGTTATCTCCATTTTGTTTAATTCTTTTTCTGGGGTTTCGTTCTGTTCTTTCATTTGAGCCATATTTCTTTGTCTCCTAAATTTGGTGGCCTCCCTGTTCATTTCCATATATTAGGTAGAGTTGCTTTGAATCCCTGTCAAAGGTACCTGTAAACTGTGTGGGGTGGATCCAGGGTGGGGCAACCCACTTCACCACTTTGTGGCTTTGTGTGGGGTGAGGGCTTGGAGAGAGGACACACTACTGCTTAGCTTCTGGGGGTTAGTCTGGTACTTGCCCTGTTTCCAGTCACTTCACCCAGTCCCTGTATGTGACTTGCGCCCTTTGAGCTATTGCCCTGGTGCTGAATCCCAGAGTGGATGGGTTTGCATATGTTTTAAGACTGTGCAGGCCCTTTAAGTGAAGTTTCTTGAAAATCTGGCAGTTTCTTCTGCTGCCCCAACCCCCACTGGTTTTTACAGCCAGAAGTTATGGAGATTTACCTTCTTGGTGTTAGAACCATGGGCTGTGTGGTCTGGCCTGGGGCTGGGATCACTTGCTCCCAAGGTGTCCCTCCCAATTTTTATCCACCACACGCGAATGTGAGACTGCCTGTGCCTGTTCTGCTGCACCTGCCACTTCTCTGCCATGTTTCCACATCTCCACACCTCCTCCCCATCTGGATGATTGTGGCTTCAATAAATCCTTATTTGTTGGACTTCCATACAGTTCAGTTTTCCAACAATTCTGGGTGTTATTTGTTTTGAGATTTAATTGTAATTCTTGTTTCCTTTTGTGGTTGCACAAGGAGGCGAAGCATCCTTGCTTCTTGTAGGTAGGTGTCTACCTACACCTCTATCTTGACCAGAAGTCCTGTCTAATATTTTACATCAGTAGATTCTTTTGCAAAAGTTTTTAAAAACTCTACCAAAAAACAACCCAAGTCATTTTTGGTTTACCATTACCATTTGTTATACATGAGACTATCTGGAAAAATATTTCTAGTTGTAAAATGTTTTGCAATGCAATAATTAATTAGTAAACTCAAAGTGAACCTTGAATTAGATATAAAAAATTTATGAAACAATAATATATTACCCAGAATTTGAAAACAGGAGATATAAGGCAGATTACAACACCAAGAAGAGTTGGTCAAATATTAAAATGGTACCCTGAAAATGATTTATACCAAAACCTAATTAATTTTTTTAATTTATTGATTTTTAGAGAGAGGAAGTGAGGGAGAGAGAAACATTGATTTATTGTTCTACTCATTTATGCATTTATTGGTTGATTCTTTTTTAAATATATTTTTTAATATTTTATTTATTTTTAAACAGAGGGGATGGGAGGGAGAAAGAAAGGGAGAGAAGCATCAAAGTGTGGTTGCCTCTCGCACACCCACTGCTGGGGATCTGGCCCGCAATACAGGCATGTGCCCTGATTGGGAATTGAACCGGTGACCCTTTGGTTCACAGACCAGCACTCAATCGACTGAGCCACATCAGCAGGGATATTGGTTGATTCTTGTGTGCGCCTTGACTAAGGATCAGATCCTCAACTTTGGTGTATGGGGGCAATGTCTAACCTACTGAGTTACCCTGCCGGGGCACAAAACCTAACATTCTTTTGGGTTGGGTATAAAGTCTGTTTAGTTTTTTTCTATAAAATAAAAGACATGTTTTTTTTTTTTTTTTTTTTTCATTTTCACCAATAACTTCATTGATTTGGATATTTTGAGTATGTTGGCTATCTCCTACCTGGTATAACATTGATTATTCTCAATTAATGTCTGGATTTGATTGCTTTCAACTTCAACTGCATTTATGGGTTGATTCTTGTATACCTGAATCAACCAGTGAGAAATCTCCAGCATGAAAATTTGCAAACTACTTTTGATACATTTGATCAGTCATAGCACCTTCTTTATACACTGCACAAATCTTTTTTCACATTTCAGTTGCATTTTTACCTTTCTTAATAATAGAGTGTGCTATGCTGAAAATGTTGCATATTTTCCATCTTCAGTATTAAAATGGCTACACAGAAATTCACCAATTTTGATAAGTTTTTTTAAATGAATGCTGATATAACAGCTGTCACAATACAGTCTAACAAAATGGTTTCAAATAAAGTTAAAGACAACTAAGTGCTACTAGAGCATCTTACAGAGAAAAAACAAATGAACTTTTTGGTTAAATTATTAATTGGTTCTCTTATGTGCCTTGACCAGGGATCAGATCCACAACATTGGTGTATTGGGACAGTGATCTAACCAACTGAGCTGCCCCGCCAAGGTGCAAAACCAAATAATCTAATTTTCATCATATGCATGAACCTCATTTAGTCAGAGAATAGATGAGGGTGGGAGTGGGGGCTCCTGGTTAGGTTGTAGTAAGACAGTTCCCCTCTGATGTACCCACAAAAGGAAAATGACTTTTTGTGGCTTGCATTTATCTTAGCAGGACAGCCTGGTCCCTTCAACTCCATTGTATGCCTGGGAAAGATTGTAAAAATACTTCCATAAGGGGTAAAGACTAACTACAAAGCTCACTCTGGAAAGATGTGATAATGTCATGGAAAAGGAGCGCCACATGCTGATTTTAACAGATTTTTTTTACTGGAAGAATCTATTTGTCATGTTTATATCATAGGAAAATTGGAGGCCCCCCAAAAAAGGTAATACAGAAAAATTAGATTCATAAAAGAAAGTATACATTTAAAGTAGGCAAGAAGTGGTATATGGTATATATATTTTCAAACAGATACAAAATAATCTCATTATGAAATGCCTTGATTTGGATATGGCTTAGTACTTATTTTGTGTTAATCAGATCCAGTTGCTCTGATAAACCTCTAGAGCATGTTTTAAAATGTCTGTTTTTTTTTAAATATCTATTTTTGCCCGGGCCAGGTAGTTCAATTGGTTAGAGTGTTGCCCTGATATGCCAAGGTTATGGGTTTGATCCCCTAGTCACAGCACTTACAAGAAGCAACCAGTGCAGTCAAGATGGCAGCATAGGTAAACACAGTTCGACTTCTTGCCCAACCACATCAAAATTACAACTAAAGCCCTGGCTGGTGTAGCTCAATGGATTGGGCGTGAGCTGCGGGCCAAAGGGTCATGGGTTTGATTCCCAGTCAGGGCACATGCCTGGGTTGTAGGCCAGGTCCCCAGTGGGGGCCACACAAGAGGCAACCACACATTGATACTTCTCTCCTCTTTCTCCCTCCCTTCCCCTCTCTCTAAAAATAAATTAAAATAAAAAGTAAAAATAATTTTAAAAATTACAACTAAAATATGGAAAACCATCACACAGAATGGTCAGAAATTGAGTTGAATGGAAGTCTGACAACTACGGAACTAAAGAAACCACATCCATCCAGACTGGTAGGAGGGGCGCACCTTGAGTCCCCAGCTTGGGTGATAGAGGACTCTGTACTGCTGGACCCTCAGGACACCTACTACATTAGGCCATGCTACCAAGACAGGGAGTCCTAGCAGCTCTACCTAATACGTAGAAAGAAACACAGGATGGCTGCCAAAATGAGGAGACAAAGAAATGTGGCTCAAATGAAAGAACGGATCAGAACCCAAGAAAAAGAACTAAACAAAATGGAGATAAGCAACCTATCAGATACAGAGTTGAAAACCCTGGTTACTCAAGGCACTTTGTGGGGACCTCGACAGCATAAAAATACCCAGTCAGAAACAAAGGATACACTAATTAAAATGAAAAAAAATTTACAGGGAAACAACAGTAGAGTGAATGAAGTTGAGAATCAAGTCAACGATTTGCAACATAAGGAAGCAAAAAACAACCAATCAGAACAACAAGAAGGAAAAAGGAGTGAAAAAAAAGCGAGGATGCTGTAGGCAGCCTTGGGGACAATTTCAAATATTCCAATATTTACATGAGAGGGGTGCCAGAAGGAGAAGAGAAAGAGCAAGAAATTGGAAATCTATTTGAAAAAATAATGAAAGAAAACTCTCCTGATTTGGTGAAGGAGATAGACATGCAAGTCCAGGAAGCACAGAGTCTCAAACAAGATGGATGCAAAGAGGCCCACTGTAAGACACATCATGATTAAAATGCTAAATGTTAAAGAGAGACTCTTAAAAGCAACGAGAGAAAAGCAGCTAGTTACCTACAGGTGAGTTCTCATAAGACTGTCAGCTGATTTCTAAAAAAAAAAAAAACACAAAACAAAGTGCAGGCTAGAAGGGACTGGCAATACGTATTAAGTCATGAAAAGCAGGGACCTACAGGCAACATGGCTCTGCCCAGCAAAGCTATCATCTAGAATTGAAGGACAGATAAAGAGTTTCCTAGACAAGAAAAAACTAAAGGACTTAATCATCACCAAACTATTATTATTTGAAATGTTAAAGGGACTTATTTAAGGAAAAGAAAGATCAAAACTATGAACAATAAAATGGCAATAAATACATATCTATCAATAATTGAATCTTAAAAACTAAGCAAATGAGAACAGAAACAGAATCATAGATACAGAGAGTGTTTTGTTGGTTGCTAGATGGGTAGAAGGTGTGGGGAAATGGGTGAAGAGATGAGGGGATTAAGAAGTTCAAATAGTGCTCTGGCTGGTGTGGCTCAGTGGATTGAGTGCTGGCCTGCAAGCCAAAGGGTCACTGGTCTGATTCCTGGTCAGGGCACATGCCTAGTTGTGGGTTGGGTACCCAGTTGGGGATGTGTGAGAGGCCCATGTATCTCTTACACATTGCTGTTCCCTCCCTCTTCCTCCCTCCCTCTCTCTAAAAGTCAATAAATAAAATGTTCAATTACAGTTTACATTCAATATATATATTTTTTTAAGTTCTAATAGGTAGTTACAGATCCACAATGGGGCTGTAAAGTACGGAATAGGAAGTGGAGTAGCCAAAGAACCTACACATGAGCCATCAACATGAACAATGGTGTGGTGATTACCTGAGGTGGCTGCTGGGTTGAGGTGGGCAAAGGGAGAAAAATCAGGACAACTGTAATAGCGTAATCAATAAAATATAATTTAAAATACTTTTAAAAATGTTTTTCTTTAAATATTTTATTTTTTTATTTTTAGAGAGAGGTGAAGGGAGGGAGAAAGAGAGAGAGAAACATCAATGTGTGGTTGCCTCTCATTTGCACCCCATACTGAGAACCCATCCTGTGACCCAGCCATGTGCCCCAACTGGAAATCAGAGCAGCCATCCCTCTGTTTGTAAGCCGGTGGCTCCACTGAGCCACCCCAGCCAGGGCTAAAAATTCTTTTTGGTAAACAAAAAAAAGAAGCAGCCAATGAATGCATGTATAAGTGGAAAAATGAAGTCAATGTTTCTCTCTCTCTTTGTCTTCCTTCCTGTCTCTAAAATTAAATAATAATTTTTAAAAAATTTAAAAAAAATATCTTTTTAAGACAGCACATAAAACCTGTATTTATGCACCCATGTATAAGCTATCCTACTGGTATCTTCTTGGATCTGAGATGCTAAAAGATTAATAAAATAAATTTTTAACAACTTCAAGTCACAGGTTAACAAATAATATATTTCTTCAAGTTGACTCAATCACTAAAAGTACCTTGTATTAATTCTAGACTTCCTGATATAAATACCAGTCAATGGGTGGTTGGCTATTACATCATAAGTAAAATTATTCTTAGAACTGGATTATAGTATATGGAATGCCTTAACTTTTCTTAGTTCAAATCCTGTAACATATGTAACCATGTTCTTTTACTTGCTTTAAGTTGACATACTGACTTTGCAGTCAATACTTTGTAAGAGAGCAGGTAACTCTAGCACAGAAGGAACTATCTAGTGTGGTGTGGGTGATGACTTCAATGACACTATTCCATTTTTATTTATCCAGACTGTTGCTTTCAGCCCTGCATTGAGGTCTCCTTGTATATCATTTTCTAGTGTGTCACTAACCATCTCACCATCCCCAGTCTGTACCCCGAGGAGATCACAGCAGTAATAAAATATGGAAAGTACTGGTTTCTCTTTTCTCAGTTCTCCACCTACCACAACAGCATCAGAATAGGACTGACAGGCACAAGCCTCGATCTTCTCCCTCTGGGTCCGTATGTCTCTATTTGTTAACAAAAGCAGCCAGATCTCCTTTCGAAGTTCAGTGAGCATGGCTTTGATGACTTCTGCTAGTGTCATATGCTGTAAACATATTGATTTCCACAGAAAATAACACTCTTCAGCCAATTTCATATTGGCTGCAGCACCCTTTGTTTCCTGAATTACTTTTTCCCAGTGTGAAGTCCATAGATCACTAATGCATGGATTGGAAGGATGAAAACATTCCTTGCTAGTTTAACTTGAACTTTGTCACAAATGATTTCAGCCTCTTCTTTGAAATGTTATTTTCATTGTAAAGGTTTTACTACCTTTTCTGCTTACCTCCCAGCTGTGTCAATGAGCATGTTGTCCATCCAGGTCAGAGGAAATGGTCTGTGTGTTTAGCCAAGGGAGGGCATGACACTCCAATTCCAGGTCACAGCTGTGCAAACATAAGGCAGGCTCAAAGGCCACATTTTTTTCTTACTGTGATTTAAGAAATCCACATAAATTTACCTTCTTGATGATTTTTATATTATTATTTTTTTATTATCCTCACCCCAGAATATGTTTCTTGATTTTAGAGAGAGAGGAAAGGAGCTAGAAACATTGAACATTGGTTGGCTCTCATAGGTACCCCTGCCAGGGATCAAACCTGCTACCTAGGTATGTGCCCTGATCAGAAATCAAACCCACAACCTTTTGGTATACAGGAGGATGCTTCAACTAACTGAACCACCTGGACAGGGCAGCCCTCTTAACAATTTTTAAATGTATAGTATTGTTAAGTATATGCATGTAGTTGTACAACAGATTTCTAGAACTTTTGCTTTTTGTATTAGTAAAATACTATAATTGAATAATTATTCATTTTCTTGTCCCCATCCCCTGGTAACCACCCTTCTGTTTTCTTTTTCTATGAGTTTGATTGCTTTAGATACCTCACATAAATGGAATCATGTCCATGTCTTTTGGTGATTGGCTTATTTCATTTAGCATATGTCCTTTAGGTTCATCCATGTTGCATCATATGACACGATTTTCTTGCTTTTGAAGGCAGAATAATATTCCATTGTATGCCCATACTACATTTTCTTTATCCCCTCATCTGTTGATGGAGACATTTAGGTTGCTTCCACATCTTGGCTAGTGTGAATAATTTTGCAGCAAACATCAGTGTATAACTATTTAAATTCTTTTGTATGTGTACTCAGAAGTGGGATTACCAGATCATGTACGGTAGTTCCATTTTAAATTTTTTGAGGAACCTCTATATTGTTTTTCATAGTGGTTATATCATTTTACAATCCTACCAACTGTGGACAAGAATTCCAATTTTTTCATATCCTTGCCAATGTTGTTATTTTCTGTTTTTTTATAAGATTTTATGTATTTATTTTATTTATTTTAATGTGTTTATTTTATTACATTTTTTGCTGATCTGGCAAAATAGGTATAATTTTTATTGATTTGCCAAAAAAATAATAATAGTAATTCTATATCCTTTTTGCTCCCAAGTGACTTTTTTGAAAAAGCTGGTGCCTGTGCTTATATATAAGGATTTCCGATACCAGGAATTAACCATTCAGACACAATCTTATTATGAGAGTGACCAATAAGATGCAACTCTACGATATGACCTATATATTTATGGTTCAGGACAGGACATTTACACCAGACGGCTGTTGTTGTATTGGCTGTTGTCATTTTTTTATTTGACAATCTAAGGGAAAAGAGGTCAGTGCTCCTGGCTAAATAGTCAGGTGTTGCATGTGGGTTGCTTTCATAACTTGGTGATTGTAAATAACACTGCAGTAAACATAGCGTTACATGTATCTTTTTGAATTAGTGTTTTATGTTTCTTTGGAAATTTACCCAGAAGTAGAATTGCTGGGTCATAAGAATCTTCATACTGTTTCCCATAGTGGTGACAACAGTTTGCACTAGTGTACAGGGAACCAGTAGTGCACGAGGGTTCCCCTTTTTCCACATCCTCGCCAGCACTTGTTGTTTGTCCATTTATTGATAATAGCCATTCTGACAGGTGTGAGGTGGTATTCCATTCTGGTTTTACTTTACATTTCTCTGATGATTAGTAACATTGAGTATGTTTTCAAATGTCTATTGGCCATCTGCATGTCATCTTTGAAGTAGTGTCTATTCAGGCCCTCTGCCCATTTTTAATTGGATTATTATTATTTTTAATGTCAAGTTGAGTTCTTTAGTAATATCAGATATTAACCCTTATCCATCACCATTTTTTTCCGGCCCCTGTGATGTAGTGTTGTTTTAACTCCTATGGTCTCCTTAGGTTCCCTTTCTTCTCTTGTGTTCTGACAATGATTTGGAGTTGAGCAACACTAGATTCCAACTCTGGCTCTGTTTAACCTCAGGCAGGTTAAGTAGCCTCTCTAAACCTTGACTTCCTCAATTGTAAAATTCTACGTGAGGGTTAAATAAGTTAAACATCGGTTGCTTTTACAAGTTTAGATGCTTAGGCCTACTCTTTTCTACCTTTTTCCATTATTACTCTGCTCCCAAAAGAAGAAAAAGAAAAAAATTCATGTCCTTTTGCCAGGTTATTTTCTTTTTTGTCTGTTAGTATCATTTTTTGTACATCAATATTCATGAAATCTCACCATGTAAAGTTGGAGTAAACTACGTACATAAAAATGTGAGGTGCCTTGAAATATGGCTATTGAGGTAGGGCTGATAGGTTACTTCCATTAGTTACTATAGAGACAATGAGATTCTATTTTAGAAAGTTCACTAATACAAAAAGTAATTTGGTACAAAACAAGGGAATGGGACATTATCTTCATTTTTCCTGCACTCTCTTGTATTGATCTGTGCAAACCGCACCCCCCCCCCACAAAAACCCAAAACAAACAACACAAAACTGGTCCAGCATCTTGATAAGGGAGGGAGCACAAATTGCTTTAATTTCCCGAATTCCAGGTCTACTTTCTGCATTGAGAGGGAGCCACTCAGGGCAGACATGTTTTGGAAAGATGGAGAGCCTGATTGGGACAGAGAGGAAAGAGTAGCAGGTCTTTCTAAATCCACATTGGCCCTTCTGACCCACCTCAAGATCTCATGCTTTTTTGGACTCACGGCAAGTTTGCATTGAGTTTTATTGTTAAAGGTCTGTTTCCAAACGTCCTGTTTGATGTTTTGCTTTAGTGGCCAAGGTTCCTTTCAGTACAGATGTGATTGCTATAGGCTTGTGAGGTAACTTCATGGGCTTAGTGCTAATGCTACTGTTGTGACCAGCTCAAAAGTTCCACAAGACCAGGAGCTATTTTCTTCATTTGCTGATGTATAGCAAACCACACAACAAAACCCAGTGACTTAAAATAATAATTTTATTATCTCTCATTGTCCTTTCTGGGCTCAGTTGGGAAGTTCTGCTGGTCTTGCTTGGAGTCTCCCTACAGCCATTTGGGGCTCAGTGGGAACAGCTAGGCCTTTCTCCCTCTTGTAGCCTTAGGGACTCCTCTCTTAATGTGGCCTCTCCAGCAGACTTTACATAGCAGCTTGAAGCTTCTAAAAGTGACAATTCCAAGAGGGAGGAAATGGATGCGCCCAGAACTGGCACAGCTTGGCACATTCTCTTGATTAGAGCAAAGAACAAACTGGCCTAGATTTAGTTTGGGAGGGAATGACACACAGGCAAGAAAACTAAGAAGTATAGTTCTTTGGGGTATATCTTTGGAGACTAGCTACTGCATGTATTATATTTATTTTATGTAGTAATATATACCTAAAAGTAGGCACTCAGTAAATAACTGTGGCTTGAATCAGTGGTTGGATAGAGCAAGAGACAGATTGGTGGATACATGACTGACTGTTCTTGTTGGTTTACTCAAGTGAGATTCTTGTGATTCTTAGGGCTCAGATAACCAAGTTTATGCCTTTCCAGTACACATGTCTCTTTCTAAGAAACCACGTTTTTTAGGCAGAGTGACTTGGGTGGCATCATGTTCCCTGTAGATACTTTGGGAGTTGTAACTGAAGGAAGGAAAACTTATAATCACTATTTATTGAACTATGTGCTGGCTACTGTACTTTACATACGCTCATACTTAATTGTAACAACCTTGTGAAATTGGGATTTCTTCTTAAAATTGGACACTGAGAATAATGAACTTGCCTAAGGTCACACAGCTAGTGACACAGGTGATGAATTTAAATTGCATTCTAATTTTAAAGTTAAAGCATTGACCTCCCTCATATATTTAGTAAAAAGGGAAAAATGTATACAGTGTGAAGAGAAACCAGAGTATGCCTCATATATTAGTTATTCAGAGTTCCTCTTAGTTAGACATAGACTATTAAGATATTATCAGAGGGATTCTCAATAGCAGTAATTTGAATATTTAGGGCTGGGCAGTTCTTTATTGTGGGAGGCTGTCCTGTACATTATAGGAGGTTTAGCAGCATCCCTGACCTTCATCCACTAGATGCCAGTGCATTCCCCCCACCCTGCTGCAATAACCAAAAAACGTTTCCAGACGGTGCTATATGCCTCCTGGGGAAACCCCTCCTGTTCAAAACCACCAGTAAGTTATGTCATGATTTGCTATCCTTCGATTTTGTTGTTTAATATTACACACAAGGCATTGGCCTCACAAGGCACTGGCTTCAAGCCATCGTATTCTTATAATAGTTATAATAGAACTGCCTGGTTCTGATGGTCTTGAGTCATGCCTTTCTCCTGTTGCCTCACTCCTCTTTTGTCTTGTCTGTGTGCTTTTGTCTGTGATACCCCTAAATCAAATGCAGCTGCGGTGTTTGTAAGGCTCCAGGTATTGATTCAGCAGGCATTCACATCTGTGAGATTATAAGCGTTAGTGCTAGTGAAAAGAAGGCAGTTTACTTTCTAATTATAGTAGAAGGGGGAAATGCATAAATATTTAGGGAGCTGGAAATTAAATGGCTTCCAGGATCCACAGAGTTAATCTTCAGGGTAGTACTGATTGACATGCCGGAGGATGTCAATGTGCAAGTCTTCTGGGGAGCGATTCTTTTGGGGAATGGGGGAGGAGAGTGGAAATTGCAGTTTCTCTATTAATTGTACTTTAGGTGTCATTTATGACAATTGCATGTTGTCTAGACAGAGGGAAATGGTGGAGAAATTATTCCATTGGAGTCGAATGCTGAGTCCAAAAGGAATCAAGAAGGTTTTTGAAGTCAGGATCAGGGTGAAAGGGCAAATAGTGCACCGAGAGGTGAAGCAGTGAAAATCAAATGTCACTAAGAGAAGCAGCCGTTCAGAATGAACCTAGGGTATAAGAAAAGTGATTGTGCTCTGAGCTTTGTGTTAAGCTCAGGGCTAATAGTGGGTTGTCTGGGGTCCCAGGTAGATAGAGAGAGTCTCTGCCCTCTTGTCTATTTCTGTAGACTCCACATACCTCCTTACTTGAACAGACATGAACCAGGAAGGCTACTTCTTTGCCTCTGGTTAATAAATGCCCTAGTCCACTGTGCATTCCTTTTTCCTCATTATTGTAAGGCTTCATTTACTAACTCTGATGTTGGCTCTAAGGTTTTGCTTCATATTATAGAGTATAGTGTTTGTAATATACCAGAGTCAGTAGCCTGTCACTTAATAGCAAATACCTTTGGTCAAGGTTTTTTTTTTAAATTTTAGGTCAGGAACAAGAATGTAAAAAATAATCTAAGAAGAAATCTGCAAGTTTGAACAATAATTGATTCTAATAATTGAACAATAAATGATTCTACCAATATATTCTTTGTAGAATTAGGATGTCTGGAGATAGACTTTTTTTGCAGTTGTCTGTTCTGAATGAAATTAGCTTAGAATTCAGGATTATTGAATTGTGCAAACCTCTTCTTGATTTGGTAGGGGAACACAACCTATCAATCAGGATGTACTACCTCTTAATTAAAGTCTAAACCTGTGTATCACAGCTGCTTTTCGTGGAGGGATGTGTGCATGTGAGTATCAGAACTAGCTGTGGAACTTTTCATAGATATGCTTTTACGCAACCTTTGGTGCAAAGGCTCTGATCTAAATTCCTACTTGAAACCAAAGAAGTCTGTTCTATAAGCAGACCCAATTCTCCCAGAGAAAATGGATTTGGAAGGAGAGTACACATGTCCATGTAGATTACCTTGGGCCTTTGACTTCAGGTGCTGACAAAAGTGAGTTTTTAATATAGATTGAAGTTTCATAACTATAGTGCAATTTGTTGAGGATATACAAGAGCTAAGCATAGTACCAACCAGTCATTTTACAATTGTATTAAAAAGAACCACCCACCAAACAGCAGACGGTCAGATGTTCCCAGAAGGACCTGGCTGACATTTTAGGCAAGACTTTTATATGGTTAGATACACAGTTGTGCACCACACGTGAGTTCGGTTTCCAGCATCTTTTCTTTTGTTGTACTCTGATGTTTTACCACTTATCACTCATTACACAGAGGCATTGAGGGATACATTAATGATTTGTAAAGATATTTTAAAGCTTTTCTGTTGTAAGGCATTGTTTTGAACCCCATGAATTGTTTATGCTTGATGATAGTAAAATAAGGCCTATCTTTTCAATGTGAGCTGTTAGTTCTTCAGGCAGTATGTTTGTTTTTTCCTGAGGGTAGCCTTATATGAGTGCCATCTTGCCTTGGTCTGCCCCACAGCAGGGGCAGGAATTGCCTGCCAGGCTCTGCTGGCAACTGCATCATGTGCTACAAGTGCACCCCTAGAAACTGGGGGGCCCTGCAGTGATCAGACGAGTGCCTATCTTTGGATAACTTAAATGATAATTGCCAGTGTGTGAAATGGGGAGGCTCTCATGCCTCCGCTTTAAAGCAGAGATGTCAATTTGGATATCATAATAGAGGTGTCGTTTTAGAACACACAATTATTTTTTACAAAGAATAAGGGCTTGTCATCTCCCAGCCCAGGCATGCGCCAAGGCAGAGATCTGGAGCTGGCAGAGCACGATTCAAAAATGAAGAGGGCAACAGTGCCTCCTGGTTTCTTTGTACTCCTGCCCCTTTGTCCCCCTGAAAACATTGCCCTCTTTATCCTGTGAGATCTCTTTTGGCAATACATTGTCCAGGAGCATCAGTGGTAGCTTCCCAGGCAAGTAGCCAGCCTCTGACTTTATGATTTTATAAGCTTCCCAGGGACCAGGGTACACTACATTTATTGGGACAGCTATGTCAGCACTTTAACCTAAGTAGCTTAAGTGACCAAAGGGAAGATGGGTGATGTAAGCGGTTTCTGAAAACCTTGTTCTTTCAGGAATTTTAATATGAGTTTTTGGACATCTAGCAATCTTTGAAAGTTGCAGGGTCAGTGAGGGGCAATCAGATATGTCTGTTTATTCTTCCAGATCTACTTAGGCATGCTGAGCTATTCTCTTAGGTGTTTACTGGTCTCCTATTATGTGTTAATTAGGTGTGAATTTTAATGGGGATAAAAAGATGACTTGGACCCAGTGCCTGCTTTCATGTAGCTTGTGGTCTAGTAGCAGAGGTAAGACACAAGTAACTGCAGTACAAGGTGACTTGGGAGAAAGCCTTTTAAGAGACGTTTCAAAATATTATGGGGCATTGGGGAAGAGAGGGTGAACTTCTGGCTGGCAGAGTCAGGTGTTTGAGCTGTGAAGGAATTTTACAGGTAGAGATGGAAAAGAACTTTCCAGAAAGAAGAAATGGCCAACCAAAAAAAAAAAAAAACATAGATAATAAGGGTGTTCATTTAGTTTAGCTAGAGAAATGGTTCCCAAAGTGTGGACTGGGATATCCGAGACAAAACTAAACTGCTGTTGTTTTTTGTGTTTTTCATTCATTCTTCATGAGTGTTCAGTGGAGTTTTCTAGAGCCTACACAATGTGTAATGAAGTTAATTAGCCTGATGGCTAGTGGACTGTGTGCTTGTGTATTAAAGTTTTTTGTTTTAATTTCAAATATAGTCAACATTGATAGATAACATTCTAGAAATTAAAGTTCTTTGGTGTCCTCAGTAATATTTAAGAAGGTTAAAGGAGTTCTGAGACCAAACAGTTTGAAAACCACTGGTCTAGAGCATATAGTATATCCAGAAAAAATGAGAAATTTGGCTACACAGCTTTAGATGCCAAGCCGAGGAATTTGGATTTTATTTCCTACACAGAAGGGTGCTATTAGTTTGGGTTTGACTCCCCTGAACTGAAGTAACAGATGCCACCCAGACATCAAAGCCAAGCTGGGCAATTACTCTTTATTATGGGACACCGGTGGCATTTTAGCTTCTAGGAGCAGGCTTTCCATATTAGTGTAGGTCACAGAGTTCTGGCAATCATTTGTTTCCAGTGATTGCAGAAGATTTGAACACTTGTTGGCTTTAGGATATTGATTTTCTCTGTGATCTGACAACTAGTTGAAAGAATGTCTTCAGGATATCATTGTTTACTACGGGAGAATTGTCACTGGGTTGTCTATTCTGTCTAGACTAGTACCCAAACTTTTGGTTGCTCAATCCTGATATTCATTGAATTAGAAACAAAGATTCTTTTCTTTTGGTTGACCTATCATCTGCCCTGATAATACTGTTCTTTTCCAGAGCTTTCTTCCACTATTTTTTCACTGGTTTTGTAGACATCAAAGGATACAGCTGCTTTAGGGAGCCCCCTTATACATATTCAGAGTATTAGGGAAGAAATAAATAGTGGTATTTATTTAAAATTTTAGAAATTTTATAGCTAGACTTACAATTTTTAGCAGGGTTTAATCATTATTTTTGATAACTCTAGTGTGTAATATATTGATTTTGTTTCTTTTGTTCCAATCCTTAGTGACTACACCTTATCTTTCAAGGGATTTTATGTAAGCAAATATTTCATTTTATTTTATTTTTAATATATTTTATTGATTATGCTATTACAGTTGTTCCAGTTTTTCTCCATTTGACCCCCTCCACCCAGTACCCCATTCTCTCTGGCAATACCCCCCTTAATTCATGTCCATGTGTCATACATGTAAGTTCTTTGGCTACTCCATTTCCTACAGTGCTCTTAACATTGCCCTGCCTACCTGTTCTGTACCTACCAGTTTGTACTTCTTAATCCCTGCCTCTGGTCCTCCATTCTCCCTCTCCCCTCTCTGAACTGGTAACCATCCAAATGATCTCCATATCTGTGATTCTGTTTCTGTTCTGTTTGCTCAGTTTGTTTTTTAGATTCAATTGTTGATAGTTGTGAATTTATTGCCATTTTAATAGTTTTACTTATTTACTTTTAGAGAGAGGGGAAGGGAGGGAGAAAGAGAGGGAGAGAAACATCAATGTATGAGAGATACATTGATCAGTTGCCTCTCGAACGCCCCCGACTGGGGACCTTTTGGTTTGCAGGTCAGCGCTCAATCCACTGAGCCACACCAGTAGCCAGGGCTTTATTACCATTTTAATGTCCATAGGTTTGATATTTTTCTTAAATAAGTCCCTTTAACATTTCATATACTAATGGCTTGGTGATGATGAACTCCTTTAGCTTTACCTTATCTGGGAAGTACTTTATCTGCCCTTCCATTCTAAATGATAGCTTTGCTGAAGAGAGTAATTTAGGTTGTAAGTCCTTGCTTTTCATCACTTTGAGAACTTCTTGGCAGTCCCTTCTTGCCTGCAAAGTTTCTTTCGAGAATTCAGAAGTCTTAAGGGAACTCCTTTGTATGTAACTCTGCTTTTCTTTTGCTGCTTTTAAGTTTCTCTCTTTATCTTTAACCTTTGGCATTTTAATTATGATGTGTTTTGATGTAGTCCTCTTTGGGTCCATCTTGTTTGGGACTCTCTGTGTTTCCTGGACTCTCTGTGTTTCCTATGTCTTATTTCCTTCACCAAATTAGGGAAATTTTCCTTCATTTTTTCAAATAAGTTTTCAATTTCTTGCTTTTTCTTTTCTCCTTCTGACATCCCTATGATTTGAATGTTGGTACATTTGAAATTGTACCAGAGGCTCTTTACCCTGTCCTTGTTTTTTTTGGATTATTTTTTCTTCTTGCTATTGTGATTGAATTATTTTTTTCTTCCTTGTGTTCTAAATCATTGATTTGATTCTTGGCTTCATCCAATCCACTGTTGATTCCCTGTTAAGTTTTTCGTTATTTCATTTAGTATAACCTTTATTTCTTCCTGGGTCTTTTTTAAGCTGTTTAAGTACCCAGTGAGTTCCTTGAGCATCCTAATAATCAGTGTTTTGAATTCTGCATCTGATGATAGATTTCTTATGTCCATTTTGTTTAGTTCTTTTTCTGGAGCTTTGTTCTATTATTTCATTTGGGCCATATTTTTTTGTCTCATTTTGGCAGCCTACTTTTTAGGTAGAGCTGCTTTGACTCCCTGTCTCAGTAGCATGGCCTATTAGAAAAGCTCATCCTTAAGATGGATGGGGTGGAGCCTTAGGTAATCACCAGGGTGGGGCACCCTATGTGAACTTCTTGCCAAGAAGTCTCAGAACTAAGGTGGGTTGATGGAGTCTCAGATATGGTGTCCTGCTCTGTGGCCCTGTGTTGGGGAGGTCCCAGAAAAGGGTCGCTGCCTGGCCTCTGGAGTTTTGTCAGGAAGGAGGCTATTCCCCAGTACTTGCCCTGATGCCATACACTTCTGTTTCTCCCTGTATACCCCTGGTGCCCTTTAAGCTGCTTTCCCAGTGCTGTTGCCCAGAGGGAGTGTATCTGCAAAAGTCTTAAGTCCATTGCAGGCCCTTTAAAAGGAGACATTTTGAGAATCCCTCAGTTTCTTCCGTTACCCCAACCCCCATAGATTTTTACAGTCAAAAGTTATGGGGACTTATCTTCCTGGCATGGGGGTCTGGTGTGGTGCTGGGTCCCTAGATCCTGAGATCCCTCCTGATTTTTATTCACCACATGTGGGTGTGGGGCCATCCGTTCAGTGTCTCTGCATCTCCACCCTTCCTACCTGTCTGAAAGAATGTTGCTTCTTTAATTCCTTGGTTGTCAGACTTCCATAAAGCTGGATTTTCTGATGATTCTGGGTGAGAGTTATATTTTTGTAGTTTAGTTGTAATTTTTGCTGTGGTTGTACAGGGAGGCGAGCTGTGTTTACTTATGCCTCCATCTTGACCAGAAGTGTGTAAGCAAATATTTTAGAGCAAGGGTGGGCGAATTTTTTTTCTGTAAAAGGCCAGGTAGTAAATATTTTCGGCCTATCTCCATCAGTGTTACTCAACTCTGCCTTGTTAACTACAAAGCAGCAATAAATGAATGAATGTGACTGTCTCTGGAAAAAGAGACAGTCTCTTTTTTATTTGTTTATAAAAACAAACAGGCAACTGGTCCAGGGCCTATAGTTTACCAAACCTGTTGGAGCATTAGGGCATCATGATATTTGAAGAAATCCTTTTTAAGAAGTGAGTTATTCTTATGAAAAATGGTTTTCTCTTTAGTTTTCAGTTTACTTTTAGATTTTAGTTTTTGAATGTTTTTAATTTTTAAATAATTTTAGACTTGCAAAAATTTGTAAAGATAGTGCAAAGAACCCCCATATACTCTTCATCCATGTTTCCTAAATATTAACATTTTACCACATTTGCTTTAACCTTCTTTTATTGTGTCTACCTATATATCAATATGGTTATGCTTCTATATGTTTATGGTTGTTATATTTTATATATTTGTGGTTATTATATTTTCTTAAATATTGAATTTTCTTAAAGTGGTATGTAGTTTGATAGAGCAGTGACTCCAGACCTAAAAAAATATCTCTGTTGCCCTGGCTTCTGTGGTTCAGTGGATTGAGCACTGATTGGCCTGTATACCGAAAGGCCACCAGTTCAATTCCCCGCCAGGGAGCATGCCTGGCTTGTAGGCCAGATCCCCAGTTGGGGGCATGTGAGGCAACTGATTGATGTGTCTCTCACATATTGATGTTTCCTCCCTCTCTATCTCCTTCCCTTCCCCTTTCCCTCTCTAAAAGTAAATAAACAAAATCTTTAATAAAATCTCAGCGAAAGCATTCTGAGCAATGTATGTGTGTGTTATACATTATGGTTATACATTATAAATCAAAAGTTCTAATATTTTCTTCCTACCTTCCCCCAAATCAAAATAGCATAACCCCTGGTGTACCTCATTTGAAAACCACTGGTAGAGAGTATAAATCAGGCAAACTTGTAAAAAGTTTTATTTTTGTTTTGCCTGTCAGAGCTTCTATGACTCTTTAAAACATTTCTAAATTGAGATTATAGATCAAAATGAAATGGTAGCTTCAAACTTGAACAAACTTATCTGAGCTCTTCCTAAGTCCTACCTGACTCCATTAACATATTGGATGGTAGATCATTAAGTCAAGTCAGATTTGTGGTGGCCAGAACAAAAGGTGCAGCCATCCCTTTCTATTTTCTTCTGTCATTTTCCATTGAAAGCTCTTTGCAATTAGCCAACTGGACGAGAGAAAGTTTTTCTTTGGCATGCTTAGGAGTGGTATTGATATTTACTCATCTAGTAACTCTAGTTTCTTTATTCAACACCAATTGGAGTACTTTTTTTTATTCTTCCAGATAGTATTTGAGTTGTAGCAGTAGAGAACTTAGTATTTCATCAGTGGTATGTGGGGGAAAGAGGACTGGGCTAATCATAGTAACTGGCTCTCATGATTTTGCATATTAGCAGTTAAAATTTTATATATATACATATATATGAATGAATGACTTTGCAGTCTACTCTATTGCTTGGGGAGCAAATGATGCCAACAGATCTGTAGTAAATAGGCACAGGGGATGCATGTTCCAGAAGAACCTCATCAGGGACTCCCCAGAGACAAGGCTTAACATTTTGGTTTTACTCTGATTTAAAGAAGTCTTCCAGTTAAGATAGGAAGTTAGGGTGGGAAGTAGACTTTGCAGGATTATAAAATAAAATCATTAAAATCGAAATGATCAGATTCGACTCTTCTAGTTCAGGAATCTCCTTCACAAGATTCTTAAAAAGTCATCTCATCTCTCTTAATGCTATTACTGCCCTGGCATAGTAAAGTATCCTGTTGGCCTTCTAACTTAGCAGGATCATCTTCCATGCAGAAATACTTAAGGATAAATGTTGACCACTCTGAAGAATGCCTCTGCTTACTAAGCAGCCATTTGTAGGATAACATGACAGGGCTCAGTGATGTTAAGGACTAATTCCGGAGTCCTTTGGATGGAAGAAGCTTTTGGGTGTTCCTGGGCAGTCAGCTGCTCTCAGATCTTGCTTCCATTCTGCAACTCCCAGTCACCCCTTATGGAACTAATGTATTGATAACGAATAAGTGTTATATATAAGATGGCATAAATATCCTGAATACTCTTCTCAGAATTTCACTTTTCTTTTTTTTGTCCAGTCTATGTACGTCTCACTACCCCATCCTCTCACAAGCATTCTGTATTGCAGGACATGAAGACATCCCATTATTTTATGTGCCTCTATGAAAGGAAAAAATCCTGTCTATTAAACTGTGTCACACTATTATAAGATGCATTCCAAATTCAGATACATTCCAAATTCAGATACATTAAATATGGAGGAGGAAATACATCTTAGAATTGATGAAACACAGCATTTCTGCTGCTGTAAACAGTGATATCATTCAAGATTCAGGTCTTCAGTCAGAGAGATGTATTTTATTACTTTCTTCTCTTCCTCTTGGTTACGTTGTATTCTTTCTTCGGAATGGCTTAAACTTGCAGGAGTGTCCCGGCTGCATTTAGCTCATGATGGCTTGTTACTGTGGCCCAACACAAAATTGTAAATTTACTTAAAACATTATGAGATTTTTTCGTGATTACATGTTGCAGCGTATTTAATATGTGGCCCAAGACAGCTCTTTTTCTTCCAGCGTGGCATAGAGACGCCGTAAGTTTGGACACCCCTGGACTTTTAAAGTGTTTTAAGTGTGGGGATCGTAGGCCTTCTCTAGGTAGGAAACATCATTTAACAGTTGGTTGTCCTGGGTGGGGAAGGTAGCGAGCCAGGTTGACTAGGCTTCTGGTGTATCTGTTTTCTGGGCTGTTAGGGGAAATGCTTCCATGAGCCAGTTGCTTAGATAAAGTGACTGCACATGACTATACCTAAAGCCAACTGGTTTTAATAATAGTGAATTGAATTAATTCAATTGTGAAAGATTGGTAGCTGTTGTCCTTATTCTGCAGATCTGCTTTAAAGAAGAGTCTGGCAGGGAGCCAGAGACCTGTTCCTGGGAGGGCCAGGCAAGATGCTATGCTGCTCTAGAGGGCAATATGCATTTCTTTCTGAGACCATTTCCTTAGAAACGTGTTCCATGTCAGGAGCTTGATTGACTGCTGAGGCACACTTGAGCTGGGAAACAGTGTGGCAGACATGGCAAACTGGGGAGGTCCCTGGGCCACGTTATGAAATGTGTTTTTAACTGGCCCTTGTACAAAAAGGGTAAAAAAAAATGTTTAAGTCAGAAGATTTCATTCGAAAGTCCAGATTTCTGGCTACTCTTAAAAAATAGTTAGATGAAGCAATACTGAGCCCACATTCTATCTTGGTCTCACAGTGGATACATATGCACTTTTTACCTGCCTGGATCCTGGAAGTATAGCATAGCAGGTTAAAGCACTTTGAAGTTGACACACCTTCACTGGAGTCCTTGGCACTATTACTTAATAGCTGGGTGCCGCCCAGTGTTCTCATGTATGTATAGTAATGCCTGTTTTTTCAGGTTATGGTGAGGTTTAAATAAAGAAATATATGCAAAGTCCTTAGTATTTTCCTGGCATCAAAAAGAGTGCTCAATAAAATGTATCACATATGATCTATTGACTTTATGACTGGGCTAGATTATATAATTAACAATTTATGTCGGTTGTTAAGAGAGTCCCAGGAATTCTTTCTTAGAAAAAAGGGTTTGAACAGAGTAGATGTGGATTAGGATGACGTGGAGGAACTGAACACCAAGATAAATATTGGCACT
This sequence comes from Tonatia bakeri, assembly GCA_004024845.1. Classification (NCBI taxonomy): domain Eukaryota; kingdom Metazoa; phylum Chordata; class Mammalia; order Chiroptera; family Phyllostomidae; genus Tonatia; species Tonatia bakeri. Next base: position 595,258 of record PVIA01000036.1, read on the forward strand.
ACACAATGATCTCTTGTATGCCTAATTTTCCTACTTAGATGTCGTGTCAATCCTAATCTCGTGTTTATGTACTGGAGGTACGGCAAGTAGAAATAAGATCATGTCTCTGAATCACTTGTTCATTTCTCACTGAAGAGCAGTCTTCTACATAATACAGTGGCCATATCTAGTGTGAGAGCTTTGTAGCTCTTCATTTATTTATGTCTCTGAGTACTTAGCTTGTAGGAAGGGTGTGATCCCAGATAGCAGGTGTTAGCTAGCTGCAAAGGGGAATGTTATTTATCTTTCCCCCATTTTTCCTTATGAATGACCTTGAGTTGGTAATTGACAGGGATTATTGCCATTTTTTTAATCTCTGCTAGGAGGCTGCTGGAATCTTCCCTCATTTCATTATCCCGTTATGATGGAGCAGGATCCAGAGAGCACCCAATTTACCCAGACCCAGCGAGGTAAGGCCAAAGTGAGAAATGGCACTAAGTGGGGGGGAGGGGCTGCCCTTGGGGTTGCCAACTGTTGGAAGCCCCATTTTGTGCCTCTCTGGTCCTGGTGCTCTTTCATTCTTCAGTTACAGTTTTGAGACAGGTGGTTCAGGTGATTGGGAAGTATTACAGGTAAGTGAACAGAACCTCTGGTGACAGACAGTTACGACTGAGCTCTTGTCCTTTGGGGTTCACTTCTGTGAATGTGGCACTAGAGGAGGGACCTGAGGAGGCCACTGGCAGAGTCACAGAGTATAATATATTCCTTTTCTTCCATCAGAGTGGCTATTGCCTTTCAGATGGACGGCCAAAAGGGAAATAAAAGGTGGTTATTAATAGGGAAATTACCCATAAATTCAAACAAAGAATCCTACTTACTTTCATTTGAGAGAGAATTTTAGAATATCAAAAAGAAAAATCAAGCTCATTCAGTTGAATTTTTTGAGACTCCCTGAAGGAAGAGATGACTGACAAATGGAACTGAATTAGATAAGTTGGAATTTTATTAAAGTGCTCGACATACACTGATTAGAAGACATTTGAAAAATTCTTGAAGAAATAAAAAAATTCAAATGAGTTGAAGGCCTGTCTTTACCTGACACTGGTAACTGAGGACCAGGTTTGGAGTTGACATATAACATTTATAGTGAGGAGCCCTTTCAGGTTGTCACAGCTGGACTTACTATAATGACCTAAAAAAGGGATAATTTGTACATAATTTACGCAATGCCAGAGCACATTGTGAGGCTTTGCCAAAAGAAAAGGGTGATTTATAATGGTGGGATTAACAAGTTAATATAGGTCTGAAAAAGCTAAATGAACTCTGCTCTAGATTACGGATTTCTAATCTGGAAAAGACCTTTAGACCAGGTTGATTCCAGGTATACTGAATGATTTTGTTGTTGCCACAGTTACGTGATGATACTGAGCATTCTTTTTGAGATACTAGTGAAAAGGGTCCCCATTATCCTCTTCCTTTTTGGTGCCCCAGTAATGGCAAATCCAAGGATAGGGAACATGGGGATTGATGACTTTAAAACAGGTAGACAGTTTAGATGATGACTGAAGCAAGAAAATCTGTGTTAGTCTATAATCATATTTGAGAGGTAATAAGCCCTAGATGAGAGAAGGAACATTGTCAAATGAGTCAAATACTCTGAAATACAGAGATAGAGAACTTCTTGCAGTTTCTTTTAGGACAGTAATAGGAATCTCAGCCTCAGAATTTTTAACCTGACAGAGTTTACTGGTGATTCTTAAAGGAGGACATTATTTGTCCTCCTTTCATGTTATTTATTCCTACTCAGATCTCTTATCACAGAAAGTGTCATACTTTCTTTGTAGTGTTGGTATTTTCACATCTTCCCTTGGAACACAAAATAGGTTTTTTTTGAGGGGGAAATATCCTTCTTTAGAGAAAACTTGAGGATTTATTTAAACATTGAAAATTTTTACTTGGAACACTTAAGATTTTGATGCTTATCCAGCTCTTCAGTAGGAGGATGATTGTTACCTCATTACTGGTGGTTTTATTTCTTTTTCCTCTTAGACTTCACCCTGTATGCAATATGTAGAGTATAGGTCAGAGCCTTTGTGAGCCATCTCAGCATTCAGATCCTTAGCCTCCCTCTGGGTACCCAAAAAAGACAAGACCAACGATGTATTTGTAGTTAATAATTGTGTCAGGATGTTTTTGTTTTGGGGTTTTTTTTTGGGGGGGGGCAGGGTTGTGGCACATGTGTATTTCTGATTTTTACATAGACTAATACCTTTCTTTAGAAATTTTTTAAAAGTCAATGATGCATAGTTTTATAGCCTAGGGAATTCCTATCCTATAGTGAAATTAAACAGTTAGGATTACTTAGTGCTGAAATTGTGCCCCTGCATGAAAGATCTTTTTACTTATTGTTAGCATCAACATTACTTCTGCCTCTATCACCAATAATATTGTATTTTTCCCCCCATTAGTTAGGGTAGTTTATAAACTGAGGATTGAATATACTTACAGTCACTTTTCAGAATCAATTCCAAAAAATTATCTTCATTCTCCTCCTGAAACCTTTTTTACATTCTTTTCTAGTTTGATTGACTTGAGAATTTAACCAATAATGGTTGATTTGTGCTAGAAGGTTTTGTTTTTGTTTTTGTTTTTTTAGTATTTGGCAGATAGAGGAACAACTCAAAAGTATTGACTCCTGTTTGTTGAAAATAGAGGATTCTTGATTCATCCCTGCAGAATGCATCGAAACAGGGGCCCAAGTGGAAAATGGAAGTCCCATGAGTTGAGACTTTTAAGAAATAGTTCTTGTGCTCTCATGATGTTGGCCAATGCATCTGTGCATCCGTCCGCTGTATAAAAATAACTATGTGAAAATGATTTGGCCTCAGGGGTGCCAAATGCAGCATATTGCTTCATAACACAGACTTTTGAGTTCCAAAGATTGTCAGCTATCCTGCTTGGGAATTCCATTTGATGGTTGGCCAGCTACCTCTGGTGATAGGTATTTGGGAGACAACCTTAGTTCTGATAGCAATTGACTCTTTTGACTGGAGTCAGTAGGTAGACTGAGGATTTGCCCAGAAACTTCGCCAGAAAGGTCAGGCAGCAAGATGTTTGTAAACACTATTCCTACCATTTGAAAATAACTCTTTTATTTCCATTTTTAATCAGCTTGTTAGGTTTTCATTTTAAGAAAAGACACATGATTTTTTTTCTTTTATGTTAAACATCATAGAAGTTAAGGTCTTCAGGAATCCTTAAGATTGCTGTTTCCATTTAGTTTTTTGTTCTAATTACAGAAATAGGTGGTTATATACATATTAGTATATACACACTATTCTTCAGTTTTTCCCTCACTTAAAATTTTATTTTAGAGAGCTTTCCTTGTGTGTATATAGGGATAATTTATTCTGTTTAATAGTTACATGGTGTTTCTTTGTATGGATATAGCTTATTTAATCTACTGATGGGCATTTGGGGCATTTCCCAGTTTTTCACCTGTGCTAACTCCACATCTTTATCTGTGTATATATATATCTTTGTATCCTTGTGTGCTTCTGTAAGATAAAATTTCTAGTGAAATTGTTGAGTCAAAGTGTGTGCTTCAGGCAGGTTCTAAGTCTGGAAATTTCTTAGTAATCCACTTACATTATCATCTAAAACATTCTTCTGTTATTGTTTGTAACTCACAGTCTCAGTTATAGCCTCAAATTATATCACAATGTTGTGAGACATGGAGGGAAAACCTGAGAAAGAAGGGAATGTGGCCAGTTGTAAAGGACACTAGATCTTTTCATGGGGTATGAAGACACTAAGCAGTTGGAAGAATAGAGGTCTATACTGTTTGCTGAGAATAGTCATAGTAGGGGGGAGGAAAAAAGAATGACTGTGCCTTGTTATTGCTCAGGTCTTATGTAGCCTCTGATGCTCTGTTGTAAGAAATAGAAAAATTCTGTTTTTTTTTTCCTTTCAGGTTTTTCTGTTTTCCCAAGTATATTTTACTCTCAGTCTCTATTCTAAATATTTTCTGTTACAAATATCTATGAATTGGTAAAGGAGGGATAAGAGGTCCAAAGAGATAGTTTTAAGGAGCTAGAACAAATCTGAAGCCTGTCTGAGTGTTGGTGAAGATGATGCCTTTAGATGCCTTCTTTAGGCTTATTGTCTCCTGGCCTGTTTGCTCATCTACAAAACGAAAGAAGAGATGCCTTGTAGGTGATTGCTCTGGTCCCTTCATTTCGTATATTTTGAATATGGATGATTGAAGAAAAGCTGTGAGTCTGTAAAGGGCACCCCAAGACGCTAGAGGTCCCTTAAAAGCTAAAAAGGAAAGTCCAGCGTTGTTTTCTTGGGGAGGGGGCGGCTGTTGATCAGATGAGGACTGATTAAACAGTCTCTTTGCCTTATCTCAGAACAGAAACACTGGTGGTAATGTGATAAGCATATTGTGCAGTACAGACCTCCTGGTGAGTTAAATGCCCTTTATTTTTCATGTCTCTGGAGTTCACCTCAGCAGGGAGATGCCATGGGAGAACTGAATTTACTGTCTTTCTCAGTTTTCCCCACATTAGTGCTAGTTTGTGTTTGTCCATCTCTGTCTCTCTCAGATTATCTCCTGCTGCATACTACGCTCAGAGGATGATCCAGTATCTCTCACGGAGAGACAGTATTCGCCAGCGCTCCATGCGCTACCAACAGAACCGGCTTCGTTCTTCCACCTCCTCCTCTTCCTCAGACAACCAGGGTCCATCAGTAGAGGGAACCGACTTGGAATTTGAGGACTTTGAGTAAGTACACACTCAGCTTGCTTTCTTCCCTCTGCTCCCAAGCTGTGAGTGCTTCCAAGTTGGCCACTGTCTGAGTGTCATTCTAGCTTCAGACCCCTAAATCACTGTTTGTGAATAATAGATGGGGTGAGGGACTGAGGGTTAAAACGCCCAGGGCACTCTCACCTCTGGCAGTTGAGTTGCTGATTCACTGGAGCTGGTGAGAAGAGACAGCCCATTGGGCCCCAGGCCAGACTGGGAGAAGATGGCCGCTGCTCTTCAGGCAACATTTTAATTTCCCTTTGCCTGAACGGGGACTGTGGAAATGCATCTCATGGACTGTCTTCACAGCAAGAAGGCAGGAGGCTTGGTGTTTTTTCTCTTAAGCAGAGTAGATATTGAGAGATTAACAAGAAAATACCTGGATTTTCCTAAAAATTAGCTTCTCTTAGAACTCCTTCGTCACACTGATACTTTGAGGTTTTACTTCATTACCTAAATGTTCTCATTCTCCCTCCAGGTCCCCTCCCCATGAATCATTTAAAAGTTGCCTGTTAGATTAATATGGTAGGTTGATAAGTGATTCCTTCATTTAGTTGTTGGTTGGGGGATGGGATGAGCTAAAGGAACAGGGTCAGCCCCAGCCTCCAGAATTCAAGCTTCCCAGTCTGACTTTTGGGTTGTGCCTCCTCCGACCTGCTGCTCCTGACCTTTCTAACCATTCATTATATTTCTTTCCATTCTGAAACTGAGCTTTTCTGGCTTGTATGAGATTGGACCCCTGGCTTTTGTTTTGATTCCTGTATTTTGATTTCTCAAACATGTAAAACAAGAAAGAAAGGTGGTTAAGTAATTTTTTTCCTCCTTTTTTGCTGGCAGTATTGGAATAGGATAGCCTGTCAGTCATTTTCCCCTCCATCTTGACATAGCCTGGTCAGGCCTGGGATCTTGAGAGTTCTTGCCTCCCCTCAACCTTCCTTTTCTGTGAGATGAATGGATAGTTCCCCAAGCACCATCTTGCAACAGAGCTTTATGATGTGTTTGAGAACTCTCTTTGCCAGAAAGGACTAACAAGGTGGGAGCAACCTTTGTACTAGTTTACCTTCCTGATGCAATCCTTAAAAGCACATTATACTAGCAATTGTGTACTTGGAAGAAGAAGGAAGACTAAATGGGAGGTTCATTAGCCTGAGGAAGATATAAATGTGAAAGAAATTCAGGGATTCTCTGAAGCACTGTGGTGTGGCAAATGGAGCATGGGGGGCTGGCCCTCTGTCATCACCTCGGAGGAAAGAGCTCAGCTGTGGTCTGATCCTCAGCATGCAGTTATTCTCCCTTCCGTCCACTCTAGGGGGAGGTGGGTGTGTATAGTGGCAGTGAAGGGAAAATGTCTTCACTCTCTTAGTCAGGCAGATACCTGTAGTGAGATATGTTCCCCTGTAGATGTGATTATTTTTCCAGCACCAGGATCTATTCAGGGAAGCAGTTCAGTGCCGAGGCTGCTAGGACTTGGTGCTGCTCAAAAGCCTCAGCAATCCTGTGGAGGTTTGGGAGTCAGTGCAGATTGCCTAGTCCCTCCGTGCACACTTGGAAGGCTCTGTGTTATCTCTTTGCAGTGGTGGGACGAGGGGCTCATGCCTTTGAGCTGTATCTTGCCTCGTGACTTGTCCTTCACAATGGAGTTCTGAGTTAGTTTAAAATGTTCTGTTCTCATCTTACCTTCTCTTTCTTCTGCTACCACCTCCTCCCTTTCCCCTTCCTTCCCCCTCGGTTTTCCTATGTCAGACTGCCTCCTCATTGTGCGCCCCACATCCCACCTGTGCTCTCACCTCCCCTCGGCTTCAGCACGACCTGAATTTACACTGCCTTCTTCACCTTCCATGCACTGACTGACTAACTTTCCATTGTTGTTTTAGGGGTATTGTATTGCTCCCTGGTTAGTAACAATGGGCTGATTTCTATAATGCCCCTCTGAAAGTCCCTGTCTTGCATGCTTGCTTTTCTTTTTGGGTTAATATAAACTGTGATTTTGTTTTTAACAGCAGCTATGGATTGGTCACATCATTGTTCGTAGTCCAGGTCTTCTAGTGAAGGATGTTGCCAGCTGGTTGATGCTTATTTACTGTCTGTTCATTCTGTCCCTGCATCCTTCCTTGCTCTCTTCCCCCTACTGTAAGCTGAGTGCTGCTTGTGGTTGTTCTTCTTCTCAATATCTAAATGCTCCGAGGAAGGAGAGAGTGAGAAATTAGGGAATGTGCTAGCCCATTTACATTTCTCTGCCCTAGTCCTTTTTCTTAGTTTTAATAACTAAGGAAAGTTAGAGGCATGTACAGTCATAATTTATTGTTCTTTCGGGTGAGTTAGACATGGCCTGAAATCTTCCAAACACACTTAGGTACTTAGGGTACCATTAAAAGAAACTGTTCTATTGGGTTTCCTCACCTTCACAGCCTATCATGCTTCTGCCTTTGCCACCCCACTTCGGCCTCTTTGGTTTGCTTCATTGGCTAGGGCTTACATCACTGTGCTATTCTCTAGCTTGTTCCATCCAGGTGTATAGAGTCCCCAGAAAATGAAGGGGAGCTATTACCCACATCCATCATTTTGATTCTCTTCCATTATCTATTGAGTGAAAGGTATCAGCTATAATTTTCGTATGTATACTAATTTATAACATACAAAATACTTGTGGTATATATATGTTAATACATATTTTTTTAAATCTTGTTCAATCCTTATAATAACACAGTGAGATATTTACTTCAGTGTGGTGTTCTAAATGAGGATACTGAGACTTCACCAACATCAGATATGCCTAAGATTAGAGTGTAAGAGCTAGCATATTTAGTGTCTTGATTATTATTGTCCTACAGATTTAAAAACCTGTAAAAGTGATATACAGCCATATTTGAGCCCTTGCTCCGTGAGTTTGCTGTGGAATAAAACTGTCTAGATTTATCTCTAGGGAAGATAGCTTTAAAAGTTGGTCAGCATTGGGTTAAATTTTCTGTTCTTTGGTAGTCTGTGTTAATGATGATCTTCCCAGGCTGGCATCTTCTTCTGCCATTTATCTCTGTCTGTGGTAAGGATTGAGACTGCAGGGCCCCTGTGTTTGTTAAAATGCAGACCTGTCAGCAGGTCTGTCCTCAGCCCTCAGCATTGTCTTTCGTAAAGATATTCACAAACAGAGTAAAGGAGTGTCTGCCTGTGATGTTGATGTCTGCGTGCTAGAGTGTAGACAGCAAAATAAGCATAAAGCAAATTCCCATTTTCATTTTTACTGTTCCTTTGGAAAGATGGAAAGGAGGCTTTTCTGAAACCCATGCTATGTCCCAGTGGTTGCTGAAGCCTGCGAAAGAGGTGATGTGATGTATGTGACTTTAGTATGACTATTGGTCCAGCTGTTTTTGCCCCCTTCCACATTTTATGTTATTCTGAATGTACTTACGATCCCAGAATCATTCCTAGCTCATGTCCCTGCCCTTCCTGACTCTTTTTGTAACTCTTTGCCTTCCAAGGCAAAGGGGATACCCTGACTCATGACAGTCAGAACTGCAGAAGCTTCAGATTAGATCAGTCACAAATATTTCCATCACACATACCAGCCACTAGGTAATTATATTCCACTTCTTTTCTTTAAAAAAGTGTTTATTTATAGTTGACATTCTCAACTTCTTAAAAATTGTTGCTAGCACAGAAGAGAACAAGTCCTCCATTCACAGTTGTGATGCTAGGCTGTACTCTGGAAAAACATTCCAGTGGGAATTCTGTTCCTTCAGCCTGTGATGAAGTCTCTTTAGGTCTATTAACATTTATTTTCTTAATTCTGTTAATTTACTTGTATTTGGTTCCCTTTACCCAGAAATCCATATTGTGCTGTAATGTACAAAAACACTTCATTTGAGGATGACAGTCATTTTTGGGTGTGCTAAATGGGTTCCTGTTTCTCAGTTTGACATGCTGCAGTATCACATACACACGTACAGCGGAGCGTCACGCAGCCAGAGTGTCCCCTTTTATGGTCCCCTTGCAGACGCCTTCTGGCAAAGAAGTCATTAAAAGGTCTTGGTATATGATGTAAGTTGAGTTCTGAAGGCTGTCACTCAGCTCTGCCATTTAATTAGATGTGACTTGGGGGAGTTGCTTGCTTTCAGTTTAGAATTTAATATTGTCTGCCTTTTTTATTTAAAAAATTTTTATTTATTTTCAAGAGAGAGCAGAGGGGAGGGAGAAAGAGGGGGATATACATCGATGTGAGAGAGAAACATCTATCTGTTGTCTCTTGCACACACCCTGACCAGGAATAGAACAGGTGACCTTTCACTTTGCGGGATGACACCTAGCCAACTGAGCCACATGGGTCCGGGCTCCATTTGCCCTTTTGACATAACTGAAATTTACTTGAACCGTGGCAAAGAAAATATAGAAACCAAGTCATACTACTTTTATTTGTCGGTCAACAAAATCTGACAGTTGTGTGAAACTTACAACGTCAAGTTCTCATGGCTAGAAATTCCAATGGAGCCATATGTCCTTGGTAGTACTTGCTCCTGCTCTCTCTTCTGTGCCCAGATTTCCAGGGCCCCTATGGGAGTCAGTGACTACTCATAGCAAATATGTAATTTGTAGCCAAGAGATGGAAGAGTAAATCTTCAGAGGGAGATGTAATCTGTTTTATTTTGAAATGGAATTGCCTTTGTCTCTTCCTGTGACTTACGAACAATAGACTCTTTAATATTAGAAGTACAAGAGAAACTCTAAGGAAACACCGTAAAGTTACTTACTATTCTTTTTACCTACTAGAACCTGCTAAAGTGATTGAGAATCAGGCAAACTATCTTTGTCGAGGGGTGGTATTGTACAAAAATAGTTCTTACAGTGGGATGACATGAGAAACTGTTCCCTTCCATTTTATCAGAGAGTTTTAAGTAATTTCATTTGCTTGATTTTTTTTGTGGTAATTGATTATTTTTACACAGTGGACTTAGAAAGGTTCACCATATTTTTCGGACCATAAGGCGTACCCAGGTTTTAGAGGAGGAAAATAGGAAAAACTTTTGAAGCAAAAAATGTGGTAAAATATTTAATAACATAAATAACGTAATATTTCACCAATATAAATGTAAACAGAACTCAGCAGCAGCATTAACAACCATTATTCCTTCCAAATGGTTGGTGGGGGGGTGTCTTATAGTCTGAAAATATAGGTAAGTCTTAAAATAGGACCTATCTCTAGGTATACTTAGGAGAAAAGCAAATAAATACACAATTTCTATGCAGATAAATGCATAGAAACACCAAGTAGCATGGACTATTTCAGATATTCCTTTGTTGGTAAGTATGGCTAAACTATGAAGTTGAAGATATGTGGCAGATGAGCCCTGAGAATTAACGTGGTATCAGATCTAAAGGTGTCTTTGTGCCTTATGAGCAAGGTGAACTTTATTCTGTAGGTGAGAGGGAGTCTTTGAAGAGTTTTAAGCTGTGAGATAACATGATCAGATTTTTACATAAATGTCTTACAACGTGGACTGGACAAGATACCACCGAAGTACAGGACAGCATGGTATGAAGGGAGAGTATTTGGGGACATATGAGAAGGCTTCGTGGATTTCACCTGGGTGTGAAGACTGCATAAGACTTTGATGAATTGATGTGGAGGGAGGAGGTAGGGAAGGAGATTCTAGACCAGGGGTGTCAAACTCATTTTCTCCGGGGGCTACATCAGCCTCACAGTTGCTTTCAAAGGCCAAAATAATTTTTGGACTATATAACTGTTAAGGAGTTGAAATTATATTCTGCCCTTTGAAGGCATCTGTGAGGCCGATGTGGCCCCTGGTGAAAATGAGTTTGACACTCTTGATCTAGGGAATAGCCCTGGGTTCTAGTTTTGCCTGAGCTTGTGATCTGTCATTAGTCCTTGGGTAAGTCCCTTGCCCACCCTAGGCCTCAATGTCTGATTTGTAAAACAAGGTTTTCACTCTCTGAATTTTCTTTTAGCACTAAAGTTCTTGGATCTTTGTGGGAGTTAATGACCTTGGGAGAATTTCCCTTGTACTCAGCAGAGGTAGAATAATCAAAGTCTCAGAAAAGTGAGGGGGGCTTCATGAAGATTAGAAATACGTTATCTGGGACCTGTAGGGCCCGAAAATATTTATAAAATACATGCCTACCTGAATTCTAGCTCTTTACTGAGGATTTTGAGTCTACTGCTTAGAAGTATATAATATTGCTTGACAGCTTTAGAATTAGTGCTCTTTTTATGCAAGTAAAATACATATGTGAGTGTTTATTTTGAGGAATGCAGAAGAGAAAGAAAATGGACTCTGTCCGGATTATGCTTGGGGTTAGAATGGGAAAATACAGAAGGAAAAATTAAACTCCTAGGATAGCAGAGGGAGAAAAGAGACAGTAACCACTTAGAGTTATATTTATCTTTTAACATAAAATGCACAAGAGAAGTAACAGACTTTCATAATGTATGCAGATGAAATTAAAGGTAGAATAAGCAAGGAGAGGAATTTGTAGATGGTAATTATCTGTTATATCACTATTCCTTGGAGAAAAATTAAAGCTTTGCTGTTCCAAGAGACCTATGCTATTAGATACTCTCTGTGAATGTTATCAACTGGGCCTGTGCCTTGTCCCCGAAATCTACGCCCTCACTTGTATGCACCACTCTTCTGCAGTAGAGACTGGGGCCACAGTTCCTAACAGCACCCAAGTATGGAAAGGACGTGATCAGGATCACTGTGCCATCCAGAGACAGGAGTACCCACTAGGCCTTCTACTACCTGGAGATTGAGGAGAACACAGGGAAACAAGTATTTTTTTTAATAATCTAATTTTCAGCAACATCTTCTATCTAGTGTTGTTAAGAGGACAATGGCCTTTTGAGTTGTAGGCTGCAAGAACTTTATTAAAAAAGGCCGGAGTCAGAACTGTTTGTTTCTGAGGAGTAATGACAACCTGACTGTCTGGTCAGGACTCAGACAGCAGTCTGTAGGTGTATTTTTCATTCCTTTAAATTATAGCCTCTCTCTCAGGCAATTAATTCCAGACATTTAGCAAGAGTTGCTGCTGTGTTTCTCCTTTGTTTCTGAGATGTATTTTCTTGTATTTGGCACTTGTCTTAGATGCTTGCTTGATTGTTTGAAGGGTGTTTTTCCTTATGAAATCTTTTACAAGAAAGTCTTTTTTTTTTTTTTCCTCCTCTCTTCCCCAAATACCCCTCTGAGAGATAATCAGAGATGCATAGAGTTCAACAACTGGGAAAGCCATTAATAACACAGCCAGCATCTATCCTGCTGGCTTAAGGCAGCTCCTAGCTTCTGGTTGATGAAATTGATGAGGATTTCTCTGGTGTTTCCCTGCAAAGTATTTCTGGTGAGAAAGAGTTCTCCTGCGATGGAGGAGCAGTACCAACATATCTGCATACCCTGGTCTTCACCATTTTTGGTTTTGTTTTTTAAGCCCTCCTTGATAGGGGCATGAGCTATGTTAGGCCCCAGTATTTACCACCTTCCACTATCCCTAGGATAGACTCTCTCTGGGTCTTCCTTTATTTCAGTTGTTCATCTATAAAACATCTTCCAGTTTACTCATTTGTCTCGTCCTGACTGCTTTTGCCTCCTTCATCTCAGGGAGCCATGCTTCATGTTGATCTTATACTAGCACTGAAGTGAGTAGCAGTGTAGTTTTCTAAAAACAACATTATTTTAAGTACTCTTTTCTTGGAACTCTTACCAGCCATCCTTTCCCCCTCCCTCTAAACCACACCCCTCCTGGCAAGTAAGCTGTGTGTTAAAATTTGTTTCCCCATCTCACCTCCTTGTTATTTCTGAATCCTCCCTTCTTTCTAGACTGTAAAACCTGAGATCATTAGTTGCTCTTTTCACCTCTGGTTTATTTGAAGGCATGCCTTTTGTCAGAGAGTTTTGTGTGCCAGCATTAAAATCCAGGACCTTTTCCCTCTTTTTGCCTAATTTGTTCTTTGGTTGAAGATTCTGACCTTTGCCACCTTACCCATTCCTGTTTTCAAGGTTTTTTCTGGTCAGTAAATGGTCGAGCTGTTTTTACTACAGGCTGTTTTTTCCTAGATATCTTTATTTTTCTCCCGTAGGCAGCATCTCATTTGTGTTTCACCATGTTTCACAATTTTCTAATCGTTCTGGGTCCCATTCTGTTATTTCTCTTTATTGGCTAGGGTTCTCAACACTGTCAGTTTGAAGTCATTTCTACATTTTATTGAGATGCTATTTAGTTCTTCCTTCATCATTAATTAAGATGTTAAGCTGAGAACCAGCAAATACACCTCCACTCACTTAACATATTACCTCTTTTATGATGCCTAATGTAACCAACAATCTGAGGCATTGCTTGTAACTGAGCCAGTAGATCTCATTCTTACTTTCATTCGTGTGTGTATCTTCCAGCAATCTGTAAATACTGTAAAGCCATTACCTCTGGCCTTGTTTCAAGTCCCTCCTCCCCGTTTTTGTAATGGTGGAAGAAACTGGATCAGAAAGAAGTTGATTGTTTTTAGGTATTAATAAGAATAATAAGAGGCTAGTGAAATATGTTGTAGGAGCCCAAATTTTCCCCCAGCTTTGGTGTTTGTCCATTTTTCTTTGCCTTCTAGTGTCCTTTCACGAAGCTGTGTGTCATGATGGGCACTGGTTTCTCCTTCTCTGCCTTTCAGCTCTTCTAACACCAGAGAGAGTGGTGTTGGTTGTCCAGACGGAGAGCACTCTGGACCTTACAGAAGTAAATTGTCAACTCCACAATGTGATTCTGGGAAGGCCAGCTCTCTCTCATAGCTGTGGAATAAAGTAATGGATTTGTCCCACGATGTTTTATTCTGTAATATAGTTTTTAACCTTATTAAGGCCTAGGACCCTTCTTTACTTCACAATATTTTCTAATTCCTCTCGTGATAATTAAGTTGTACTTTTAGTGCCCATGGATAAGTAAATTATACTATTATGAAAACATGAATTCATTTGTACTTCTAATGAATTGGTACTTTGATCACAACTTGACTTTACATGTTTGAAAAATAATATGCTCCTGGCTGGTGTAGCTCAGTGGATTGAGCGCAGGCTGTGAACCAAGCATCGCAGGTTCGATTCCCAGTCAGGGCACATGCCTAGGTTGCAGTCCATGCCCCCCCAGCAACCACACAGTGATGTTTCTCTCTCTCTTTCCCCCCCCCTTCCCTCTCTAAAAGTAAATAAATACAATCTTTAAAAAAAAATCAAAATGTCAAAAAAGAAAAAAAAAATGCTTAATTTGATATGCAAATAAGCTATCTTATTTGTTTGATGTTCAGCTATTCCTTGTGTACATGTGGCTACTAAGACCTTATAGTAGTAATTTGTGGGCTCCCCAAAGCTTCAATCTACTGGTCGGGAACTTCTGATCTCATTCTTTTTAGTCCCCTTTTTAATTTTCGTGTGTGTGTGTGTGTGTGTGTGTGTGTGTGGTCTTACCTCTCTCCTTGCCTGTTCCTTCATCTGTAGAATTTCAAGTCAAAGGAATGTATGTTAGGGAGAACAATAGTATGCTTTCTCTTTTGGGAAAATACAAACCAAGTACTGACTTTTAATGGTTCAGCTTCCAATATCCCTGGTATTGATTTGTCTTTAAATGTTCAGCATCCAATTCCACCAAGATATAAAAACCTTCCTAGGTTTTTGTTTCTGGCTTGTAAAGCTCCCAGGGGTCTGTTTGAAAGCCAAAGTGTTATCTTACTTTTGGTTCCAGGGTGTTTCTGAAGATTATTTTATTATGTTGAAGATAATCCAAGGGGAGAATTAGGAAAATATCCCGAATCAGGCTCTCAGAGGTTCATTTATTTTATGGAGTTGTTTAAGCAGCTGATTGACTTCTCTGTCCAGCCAGTGCCCTTTGGCTTATTGTTCCTTTGATACATTTTGAAACTTAAGCCACTTGAAGCCCTCTCTTTCCTTGTAGGAAGCAGTGAAGTATAATGCAGTGAGCAAGGGCTTCGGAGTTACATATGTCTTCCTTGAATTCTGCTTCAACTGCTTACTAGTTGTGTGATCTTGGGCACTTGCCTCTCTGGTTCTTAATTTCCTTATCTGTAAAACAGAGCTAATAATACTTCATGAGATATCTAGAAGTATTAAATGGGATAACACAGTAATAACCTTTGTATTAGAAATTCATAAATACAAAACAAATGGTGGCTATTACAGACCATAAAGAAGACACCTAGACCTTTTTCTTTTTGCTGAACTGACCTGACTTAGGTTTGTATTGTCTAATACTCTTTGTCATTGTCAATTTTTCAGTCTCTAAAAGAAGGGACTGCTTAGTGTCTTTCACTTATCATTGATTTTTCCACACCAAGGG
This sequence comes from Tonatia bakeri, assembly GCA_004024845.1. Classification (NCBI taxonomy): domain Eukaryota; kingdom Metazoa; phylum Chordata; class Mammalia; order Chiroptera; family Phyllostomidae; genus Tonatia; species Tonatia bakeri. The sequence goes on from PVIA01000036.1 coordinate 610,380, forward strand.
TCTAAACAGATTCACTGGAAGATAACTACTTGCTGGATGAAATTGATGAGGGAATTTTTCTTCAAGATCCCCCAAAGCCAAAGTTTCTCTGTATCTTTCAATTTAGAAAAAAGTACCTATCCTAGATCCCTTAGAAGATCTAAAACCTGTCTTTAGTTTCAGAAGTTGCAGAGTTCAGAGACCACATTAACTCAAAATAGTCTTCCTCCTTGCTCAACTGTTAGGAAATGCTCATGAATCTTTTCGTTGAGGTACTCCAAGAAATACAGTATGTGAATGTACCACCCAAATTAGTAAGCAAATAGATCACTGATTTCTCTGGGGTCTTCTCCTAGGAATAGGAACTTAGTTTAGGAGATGTTTGTCTTTGGGCAGGTGGCTGATTCTGCTTTAGTGACTCTCTTACATGCAGTCTTTTTGTTTTCTCTAGGGACAACGGTGACAGATCCAGGCACCGAGCTCCACGCAATGCCCGGATGTCTGCACCTTCGCTTGGACGTTTTGTCCCAAGGTAAGAATTGGGCATACGTCCTTTATGAGAGACTCTATGATAACCTGGGATTTAGTTTTTAAACCTGCTTTTTGGTCTTTCGATTGTCCATATCTGGAATTATTTCCTAGGGAGCCTGTGATCCAGCCCTGCCACCTAAAGATTGACAGGAGATGACTGACCGCAGTAAAAAGATATAGAATAGTGGTTTTGGGAACTTCCTGTTAAGAATAGAAGCCCTGGGAAGTTTTAGAAGATCAAGAAGTACAAATCTGTGAATGCACAAATCCTAGGAATTTTTACTCTGCTCTGGGCTTCTGTGGATTCCTAGGCCCAGTCGGATCCCTTATCCTTGATTCTCGAGGTTAGGTTCATAGTATATCTCCCTTGTTTTATGGTTGTAGTAGGCTTTTCACACCTGATTCCTTCTTATAGGCGTTTCTTGCTGCCTGAATACTTGCCTTATGCTGGGATTTTTCATGAACGTGGACAGCCTGGCTTGGCTACTCACTCTTCTGTTAACAGGGTCCTGGCAGGTAAGGAAATGTTTCTTCACATTGTGAAAATTTGAAGGTACAGGAAACCAGATAAAGCTTTCTCCTTCCTTTACTTATGTTGATGTGACGGCATCTTGCCATCTGGCTGAAAACTCTGTTTTGAGGTCTTGTACTCAGTTCTTACTTCAGAGCAGGAAACTGCAAGATTGAAGAAAGCTGTTTCTCTTGCCAAATCCTACTTCCTTCAGATATCTTTTAAAAATGTTTTTTGTTGTTTAAATTTGTTTCTTAATTCAGCAGTTAGATTCTGGCTATTGAATGATAAAGGTGTCCTGTTCATGTTTCAGTTGGTGAGATACTCATGAGCCAGATCCTGTGATTTAATTAGGAGTTTAATGCACACCTCTCCTAGCCTTTGCTACTGGCAGCACATGGAGTTTCCAGGCACTGTGGAATCTCCCAAGGAAGGAGGAGAAGAGACCAGTAGAGCTGGCTCAAAAAGCTCCACAGAACAGAAATGGGCTGGACAAGCCCAGCAGAGGCAGTTTTATGGTACCTGAATAGCTTAGTGACAGTGTTTTTGGACTAAGATACGTGATGCAACTTGGCTCTGACATAGTGTGTGTGCTGGGCAATCTCTAAACAAGGAAACAAGGCAAAATTCTGTTTTTTCCCTGACAGAGGTTATTTCCCCGTCACACTCTTGCCCTTCCCTTGTCCCCACTTGCACTTCCAACTTATAATTTTATGTATATGAAGGAATAAAAGGTATAAAAATCAAGCCACAGTTAAGTATGTATTTTTAAGTGTATCTTTAATAAGCATCTTTATTAAAAATTTTTCAATGAAATTATGTTTTGGAAAATCTGAGCCATGTGATGGTTAAAGAGGTTAAAGGTAGGGATCTGTGTGAGGCAGTGGCACTGTCAGGTGGGAGATTGTGATTGAACCAAGCTACTGTGACAGCTGGTAGGCATGGGATCTGGCCTCCCCTGAGAAGTAGTATCCTTGACCCAATGTCAAGACCTAGAAATCCCAGAAACCTCTGTGCTTTCTCTGTTGGACATCAGGACTTCACAGGCCCGGGCTTGGCTGGGGAGCAGACTATAGCATGGTCTCCCGACAACCTCATCTGAGGAGGTTTCTGGCCCGAGTTGGTAAATAGACCCCATGGCTCTGTGGTTCTCCTTGCTTGGTGCTCCTGTGTGGCTCGGCTGCTAGCGTGTGGAAGCTCCTCCCTGGTGGATAATCACTTGCTGCCAGGCTGTACTACTGAGCTCTTCTCCACCCTTCTTTGTTCCAGACATCTGCCTCTACCACCCCACACAGCACCTCCTGCTCCTCTGCTGTTAGGAAGAAATCTCTGTTTCTTGGCATTTAGCTTTTTTGGAACAGCTGTATGTTGGTTTTTTTCTTTTTTTTTTCCCTTCCTTTGATTTAATAACTCTACCTCCATTTCCTGTTCCCTACTTTTTGCCCAGAGGTCTGACCCCAAATGGCCCAATTTCACTATGGCTACCTTTGAATATCGGGGTTGTGTTCCAGCAGGCAGTTGTTTACTGATATGGAAAAGTTCTCTAACGAGGATACAGAGTGCCATGAGGGGAGGGAAATCTAGACTCTTAGGAATCTCACTCTTGAGTTAGATTAGTAGATGGTTTCCATTCATAATTAAACTAGTGTCTCCCATTTTCTCAACATGCATGTTACAGAGTGCCTTTTGGCCTCTTCTTTCTTTAAAAAAATATTTTATTTATCTTTAGAGAGAGAGAAAGGGAGGGAAAGAGAGTAGGACAGAAATATCAATATGCAGGAGATACATTGATTGGTTGCCTCTCACATGCCCCCAATCCGTGGACCTGGCCTGCAACCCAGGCGTGTGCCCTGACCGGGAATCAAACTGGCAACCTTTGGTTCTCAGTCTGGTGCTCAATCCACAGAGCCGCAGAAGCCAGGAGACCCTTTTCTTGGCAGACTTCATTATTTGTATATGTTTGGATGTCCCTCCAGATTCTGTTGATAAGTGTCTGTCTTTTTATTTTTGTTGAGAAAAGTCCAGTAATAACAATAGCAATCAAAGAAAGCCTAACATTTATTGAGCACTTGCTGTATACAAGGGAGTGTTTTAAGTGCTTTTCCCTGTCATATGGCATTTCTTTCTCACAGTAATCTTATGAGATGGGAGCTGTTATCTAACAGTGAAGGAAACTAAAGCCTAGAAGGTTACCTTGCCCAGATTCGTGCAGCTAGAAGTTTAGAGGAACCAGAACTGATCCAGGCAGTGGACTCCAAAGCTTCCTAGTCTGCCTCCCCACAGTTATTTTAAAGGACAGAGCATCAAAATAGCATTCTTCTTCCAGGATCTTAATCTGGAAGAGAGAAAAGAGCTCCCAGGGAACTTGGCTGATCTTCAGGGTTTTTCTTATTCGTTTTAATTCCTCTACAGGCATACATACCTTGGAGATATTGTGGTTTGGGTTTCAGAGTGGCTTAATAAAGTCAGTTGTAATCTTTTTGCTGGTAGAGGGTCTTGCCTTCAATTTGTTGTTGTTGTTGTTTTAAAGAAAAGCAACATCTATAAAACATAATAAAGCTAAGCACAATAAAACAAAGTATGCCTGTATTTTCAGTGGCTTCTAGATACAGCTTTTCATGATCCAGTGGTGCTTGCTGAGGAAAATCTTATTATGTAGCAGCCCTTTCCCTGAGCCTTTGTGTCCTGTGGGACACAGATGTTTTGCTTTTTATTAAATTTACTTGTGTTCATGTAATATTGCTAATACAATAATGACTTTTGAAACAAAAGACAAATTGGTCTTTTATCAGTAAACATTCTTAATTTTTCTGGAAAGGTACTTTTGCTTGTATGATTGGAATGAGGTTGTGATGGTCTCAGAATAATTACGTTCAATAGCCGTATGCCAGGTACTGTTCTAGGCTGCTAGAGTAAGTTGGACTTGATCCCTGCCCTTATATAGTTCACAGTCTACGTGAGGTGATTGGCTGTACCTAAATCTTGATGTTTACTCCTTAGCTCTAAACATAATGCAGAACTTTGTATGGTGAGTGGCTTTTCGCCAGATGAAGCGTGGAAGTTTGGCATACCTGCAGAACAAAGCATATACACACCTGTAGTTTTAGGAGACATGATCAATACTATGGTGGCAGATGAGTCTCCAGTGACCCCTAGCCAAAGCCTCTTAGAATCATCAACAAAAATGGATTTGCAGGAAACTAAGATCTATTCTACCCACTTCCTCCCACACGAGCCTGAGAGTGATAATAGGAAACAAGCTACTACAGAGAACTGTTTTGATAGTTTGTTAATGTTCACTTCTTCCACCTTATCTTGATCCATTCCCCACAGTTCTGTAGGTCTCTGGTGGCCTCCGGTACCCATCAACTCACATCATGCCCCTTCTTCAGCGACACAAATTCTGAGCCTGTGCTTAAAGAGGTATACATACATTTAAAGCTACTTAAATTCTGCCAGGTCCATTTTTTTTTGCAAAACACACAAAAGTTTGAGGAGCTCCCCCTGCTGACTTTTTAGCAGACAGCTCCAGGTCTGTCATAATAGCAACTGAAATAAAGAAGTTAAATGACTGCCTCTAGTGAGCCAGGTACTGTCCTAAGTGCTTTCCCATACACTGTTACCTCCTTTAATCATTGTGACAACCCTGTGAGGTAGATGGTGCATTTCCATTCTGCATGGAGGAAAACCGAGGTTCATAGAAGCTATGTCACTTGCCCACTGTAACATAGGAGAGGTAGTAGACCTGGAAATTTAGACCAGGTGTGTCTGCTTGACTCATAATAACTCTGTTCTGTTGGCAGTGCCTGAGTTCGTGTAGGGAGTATCAGCAGAAATGTTCTTAAGCTTATAATATTTTTCTGCGTGTTTGAAGCTCTTAAAAGTGAACCGAGAAGCACTGGTATTTGACATCTTCCTGGTAATTACTGGGAGAACAAAAGACTTCTGAGGGATTGGGACCTGGGTAATGGAGGGTATTAGTTATCTGGCTTGCCTAATCTTTTTGACTTTCATCCTAATGAGCATCTGCTCCCAGCAGATGGTGGGCCTGATGTACTTAATTTACTAGTTTGATTAAAACCAATGGGAAGTGTCAAGATTTTCTTGCTTCTAGCCACAGGTCATTGAGGCCTGGTCAAGTGTCCTAAGCTAGCTATGGCTTTGTGCCCAGCCAGTCCAACTTCTCTTAAGATTTCTTTTTTGATCCAGTAGACAACACAGTTCTGACCCTGTACTTAAAGAGGTGTAAATACATTTAGAGCTGCTGCAGCTCCGCCAGGTGCGCTTCAGAAGTGTTTAGGAGCATGCCCTTCAGTTTCCACATGCTTGTGAATTTCTGGTTCTGGTTCCTTCTGTTGTGGATTTCTCATGTATTTTCACTGTCCAGGCATCCTTCTGTTTGTTGCCTATGTGGATAAGACACAGCTACCTCTGGTAGCTACCTCTTTCACAACAATTTACTTTTTTTTTTAACTTTATTTTCTGGATCTCTTTTATGTCTCTCATCTTAAAAACACCAGTTTTTAAGAACACCAGTTTTCTCTAGATGTTCTTCACTTCCCTGTACATTAGGGAATTACTTTTCAGGAGCCCTGTCTAATCTAGTTTGGCCAACTAGGTGGGCACCTGGGGCCTTGAAGCTTGCTAACTTTTAGGAATTAGCCTGATTTTTTTAACTCAATATCATACGTCTCTAATATAACAAATTACTTAATTACTGTATACTAGATCTTTACTTCAATTTGGCAAATCTTGGAAAAATGAGTAGTAGTGAATACTGTTAAAGGGCATCATGGTATACTTAAATGAGTATGAACTGAAATGAATAATAATTCTGGTGTTGAACCCTTTATCTGCATGTTCTATACCTCTGTGTTGTCCAGTAGCTAGGCAAATAAAGTGAGAGGCACATTCCAACTCATCATCAATTAAGATGGCTGTTTATAAACCCCAGAAAAACGGACAATTAGTAGTAGTGGTACTAGCTAGTGCTGCTTTAATAATTAACCCAATTACTGGCCCTGGCTGGCATAGCTCAGTGGATTGAGCGCAGGCTGTGAATCAAAGCATCGCAGGTTCGATTCCCTGTCAGGGTACATGCCTGGGTTGTGGGCCAGGTCCCCAGAGGGGGCCACATGAGAGGCAACCACACATTGATGTCTCTCTCTCTCTCTTTCTCCCTCCCTTGCCATCTCTAAAAATAAATAAATAAAATATTTAAAAAATAATAATAATTAACCCAATTACCTTTCATTCTGCTCCAGTGATGAAAGTGAAAGTGATAAGGGGGCTGGCTTTGTTGCCTGGGAGACAGAAGTAAATGCAGCACTTCTCACAGAGAACCCAGCCTTCCCAGATGCCTTATAGCACTCAGTGCTTTTTACTTATTTGGTGTCTAACAGACATTGGAGTGTCCATGTCCTCTATGTCCAAGCCCTTTACTACTTCTCCAAATACTATGTACTACAAACCACTAGTGAGAGATGTGCTTTTTGAGAACCTGGGGCCCAGTTTCTAAGCTGATTGCCTGTGCTTCTTTGGCTTTTATGGAGGAAAATATTGGGCCTCTTGTCTTTCTGTTCTCTTTATATTATGTGACTAAGTTTTTCTGTGCTTCTGCTGCGCCTCCCTCCTCACCCCACCCACCCTGGAAATTTCCTCTTGATCTTTCCCCACAGAAGCTTTACACCTGTACCCTTTTTGTACTGTTACTTTGAAATGAATGTAGCACTTTCTAAAGGCTTAGCAATTTCCAGGGCACTCAGATCTCATAAAAGAGTTAAATGATTCTGCCCTTTGGGAGTTCATAGTCTAGCCAGGGAGTGGCCTGCTTTCTATGTTTTGTTTTGGCCCTGCCACTAAAAATTTAATAGTTCCCCAAATACTTTAACTGTCCATCCTGATAGATTAGCTAAAGGGGTGCAGCTCAAACCTGGGCTTGGACTAAGGATTTGTGTGTTTTGGTACAGTTTGAAGAAACTGATGAATGTTGCTCTGAATGGATCTGTGAGCATAAGGGAGTGGAGCTCGAAGAGGACAGCTTCCGTTTTGCAGTATAGCAGCTTGAGAGGCAGTGTAGCAAAGAGCTTGGGCTCTGGAGCCAGACTGTCTAGTTCAAATAATCATTCTGCTACTTCATAGCTATGTAATTTTGGTTAATTTATTTTACCTTTTTTGGGACTCAGTTTTTTCATCTGTAAAATGAGAATGGAAATAGTTTCTAACTCATAGGATTCTTTAGAGGCATAAATGAGGTAATATATGTGAAATACTTAGAATAGTATTCTTTTGGCATACAAGTGTTCAGTTGATGTTAGCTATTATTGTTATTATGGTTTTTATTGTAAATTTGGGGAACCAGTATGTGTTAGAGCTATGCTAGTCTCCTAACTGATTATAACATTACTGAAACCTCACTGTTCTGCCTTCCTCCCTGGTGGTACTCTTCCTGAGCTTTCTCCCCTTTGCTATGGTCAGTGAGTTGACAAAACTGAGAGTTTGTCTTCTGTGACACCAACAGATGGTAACCTGTAGGTCCCTGCGTTGATAGTTTGACAACATGTCAGCCAAGGTGGGAAGAGTAGAGGAATCACAAAGTTTGCATTTGAAAAACCATTTTCTGTACCCCATCAGAACCTATGCAGATGAAATAAGCACCTACTCAGCAGAACAAATGCAACTATGTAACCATGACAACATGGGATTCTCAAAGTATAGTTCCTAGACCGATAGCATCAGCATCATTTGGGAACTTGCTACAAATGCAAATTTTGGCCCCTACCCCAGACCTACTGACTCAGGAACTCTGATTGTGGTGGGGCCCAGGATTTAAAGATTCTTCTAAGTGATCCTTGTGCACTTAAAATTTGGGAATCACTGGTCTACATTAACTCATTAAGCTAGGAACAGAGGCAGAGGAATGGGAAGAGATGACTTAGTAACACATTAAGAGGTTATGCATACTAGCAGTCCAGGATGTGTTTGTGCCGGCAAGCTTCTGATGTACAACTCTTCATGATCTGGAGTTATTAGTAGTGGGAAAAATTAATGAATTTGTAATCACTTACAGAGTGTTTAGTTGGCATATCAGCCATTTTGGCTCAGTAAGCATTTACTGGGCTTCTGTTGTTTACACAGTTTATTGTTAGGTACATGGTGGCATCCAGATGAACAAGACATGATCTCTGCTCTCCGAAAGCTTACTGTCTACTGAGCAAAACCATTATGCTTATAAACAGCTATAGGACAGTAGGTATTGTGCCAAATGGTAGAGTAGAAGGATAAACACAAAGCTGGCTGTGAGAGCTCAATCCTACACTATTTCTGCAGTGGAAAATAGAAGCCCATTAAGCTTTCATGCTAGGTAAACACCTTCTTGTTAGCTTTGCTAGGAGTTTCATTCCTAAGAGAAATTGACCTATAATTTTTCTTCTGACTTCTTAACCAATTTCCCACCTGTTCCCCTCCCTCCTGAAACAGAAATGTTAACATCAACATATCTGTATTGAGACCCCTTGTACTTTGTTTTCTGTACTCCAGGGCTTCCCTAGACGTACAGTGACCTCAAAGCTAACTAGGTCCTGTGGTTGTGTGCTTCTTAGAAGTACTGCGCATTTTGAAGGTGCCAGTTGATGATGCCCTCTAATCTAAAAGTAGCCACTGTAATACCAGAATCCTTTTACTTCTCTCTACTTAGGTTATGCTTCGTATGTGCTTTGACGTGTTTTACAACTCTCAGAAAAATGATACAACAATATTGAAATCTACAGAGGAGATATGAGGAAAGAAAAAGCCAAATGTGAGGTCAAAGCCCATTTTTTTTTCTAATGGAGACAGCAGCCAGTCTCCACTTCCTTTAAATTAGAAATCTTCTACAAATTCTGGAAAGGCTTGGAACAGTCCTCTTCACTATCTTATATATACTGCATCAGTTTTTAACCTAAGTGATCAATATGAAGCTAACCCTCTACCTCCTTCTTTTTAAAATTCTGAACTCACATTAACTTTTTTCTCTTTCCTTTCTCATGTCCTCAAGCAGCCTCATTTATTCCAAATGGGCTGGAAATTCCATGGGACCTGGCAGACAGCACCTCTCACACTCTCTACCAAAGTAGAGCCAACCTGTGGCTATTAATTTCCTTGCTTTAACTCCTGCTGATCCACAAGGCCAACTCTTTCCAGGGTCATTGTGCCACTCAGCTAAAAGCCAAGAGCAAGCATGCATATGTTAGTATAAACCATGATGTGGAAAGAGGCACCTGCAGGTGGGTGACCGTGGTTCTCTCTGAGTGTTGAGATTTTGTGGGGTGTTTCTTGTGGCCAACATTTGAGTGTCACCCTAGAGCTAGATATCCGGTAACCATATTATAGGGCTACTGAGATGAGTCCCTGGGTTTATCGTAAGCCCAACTCACAGCAGATCTAAGCATGCAGAAGGGATTCAGCATCATTCCCACTTCTTGAGTTATGGAGCTCTGTTCTTTGGGGCTGCCTAGCAAACAGACTCATGATTTTTACTATCGTGTCTCATTCTGGTGAGGCATAAGCCAAAAAAATATTTCTTTCTAAACAGAGAATTAAACTGGTCTAGGATACAAAAGAATAGAAGAAAAGCTGTGCAGAAAGCAAAAGGTGGAAGTTCCCAGTAGAAACAGGGTATTATTCAGGGAGGTGGGCTGTACTTTGCTACATTCCTTTATGAGAAAAATACACAATTTATTTCCATACATAAATCTGGCTAGAAAGATGAATTTTCTCAAGAATCTGCCATATTGCCAATGGCTGCTTTTGATAATACTTGCTGATCTTTCCAGCAGCAAGATTTCACAAATCTCTTTATTATAGTTTCCCTTAGACTAGGAACACAAATGAAAATACTGACATGGAAGTATCCACAGTCACTCTTGCCTATTAGAGTGAGGTTTTACCTAAGCAAAGAGCTCAGAGACTATGACAGTTCTATAGCTGCATTTAAAATTATCCAAAACATTGCTCCTCGTGCTGAACTGATAAAAAGCTCTCAGGCTGAGCCAGTAAAAGGGGTTCTGGAAGGAAAGATCTAGGTAACTCAGGCTTAGATTTGACTGTGAACTAGGTTAGTCACATTTGCAAAATGCAGTGGCTGTGCAAGATGGGGCTTCTAAATGTGCTAAAACGAACAAACAAACAAACAAAAAACAAAACCCAGGAGCACTTAACTATATGCCAAGTACTATTCTAAGTATGTCTCATATATTATTCACTTAATCTTCACAACATTCCAGTGATGTCCTGTTATTACTCATTTTTACAAATGAGGAAACAGAGGCATAGAGAGATGAAGTAATTTGCCCAAGACTAGTTAGTACTTGACAGAGTACAGATTGGAACTCAAGCAATGTAGCTTTAAATTGATACTTTTAAAACAGAACCATCATGGGGTGTGGGTGATTCCTTATTGGTAGAAGAGGCTGAAATTTGAACTCTGGCTTCACTTTAAGAAAAGCAAAAATTATTTCTTCAGTTCACAAGACTACTGGGGAGGGGGCTACAAATTCTCATATGTTCTTATTGCAGCTTCTTTCCCCTAGAAAGAAGGCCTTGTAGAAGAATTACATTCCCAAACATTGAATCCTGAAGAGGTAATTACACTGTTGCCATCCCATTGGGAAAGAAGGCTGGGCGGTGATTACATTCCAAACAAAGCTGTTCTGGTATAATTGTACCATGTTGTTCTGATCAGTCTGGGGAAGGCAGGCCTCTGGTCTCTATCCTTGTTTGTTTTTTGAGATGGAATCTGAATAGCATTGAATTAATAGGCAAAACCCAGGCACAGGAAGTCAGCCAAAAGTGCCAACAGGACATTAACTTGCTATTGGCGTTTTTCCTTCTACTGAAGTTTTCCAGACCTTTTAAGTATCAGCAGATTGGAGGGAGAATCCATTTGAGAAAGTATCTTTAGCTAATGAAGGGTTAGAGACCATTGCTTATATGCTGTCCCCCAAAGCCTTCATCCATCTTTATGCATAGGGGAGAAATGGTTGGCTGGCAATGAAATTTCTCTTTTCCACTGGCAGGTTTTGCTCTTCAAAAGATGGCCCTTCCCTTCAGATCTTTCCCTAAGATTTCTAGCATATGTATATTTTTCATGTGTGTACCTTCCAGTTGTGGATCAAAAAGTCCCTGTATGGTTCTGTTAAAATAATAAGGCTGGCTTTTGAAATTTGAGCAATATTCTCTATATCTAGACTGGAAGAAGAGATAAAATTAATTTAATTGTTTTCTGAATCAGAGAGCAAAAAACTTCCAGTAGCCTCATTGAACTAGAGCAGAGAAGGGGGAAATATCCATGTTACCAGGTTGAGGGTTGCACAGACCCCTCAGAAGTGGTATGTAGCCTTGGCCATTGTATCAGTTTTTACTGCCTCACATGTTTACAGCTTTATGGTAGCATTTATTGTTTCTCACAGTTTTGTATGTGTAGTATACAGTTCATCGGATCTGGGCCAACTTGGTTGCTCTCTGTGGTCAGATGGTCTTGGTTGGAATAGTAGGCAGAAAAGTGACCTGCCAAAGATCTGCACATACTAATCTCTGGAACTTGTGAATATGTTTACGTTATGTGGCAAAAGGAACATTGCAGATGTGATTAAGGTTATAGATTTTGAGGCCAGGAGATCATCCCGAATTATCTAGGTGGACTTTTACCAGTGTAATTACAGGAGCTCTTAAAAGCAGAAGAGAACCCTGGCTGGGTGACTCACTTGGATGGAGTGTTCTCCATACACCAGAAGGTTACAGGTTCCATTACCAGTCGGCACACACCTATTTTGTGGGTTCAGTCCTATGTTTAAAAAGAACTGAATTCTAGCTTCTCCCAAGCATCAGTATAAGAAATCATAAAGCTCCACAAAGATCCCTTGACCTGATTTTCAGGAAATTTTCTGGTCGGGGTGTGTCTAGGAGGCAACTGAATGATGTTTCTCTCTCATATCAATCTCTCTCTCTCACATTTCTCTCTCTCTCTCTCTCTCTCTCTCTCTCTCTCTCTCTCTCTCAAATCAATTAAGAAAAAGACATATCATCAAGTAAGGATTTTAAAAAGTGGAAGAGAAAGGCAGACAGATTAGAGAGATCCAGGGGTAGAAGATGAGAATGGCCCTCAGCTAACAGCCACCAAGGAAATGAGGACTTCAGTCCAACAACTGTAAGGAACTGAATTCTGCCTCAAATGTGCAAGGAGACAGATTCTCCTTTAGAGCCTCCAGAAAGGAGCACAGCTCTGCCACCTTCTTGAATTTAACACCTTGAGATCTGTATTGGACTTCTAACCTGAGGAACTAAATGCTAGTAACTTTAAGTTAAGCCACTGAGTTTGTGGTAACTTGTTATGGTAGCCATAGAAAACTAATACAGATGGCTTCGTGCACATATTTGCAGGCTGGTTGGCTTTAGGCAGGCTGACTTGCCTTTAGAGAGGGAATGGGGGGGGGAGAGAGAGAGAGGGAGAGGGAGGGAGAGGGAGAGGGAGAGAGAAACATCAATGTGCGGTTGCTGGGGGACATGGCCTGCGACCTAGGCATGTGCCCTGACTGGGACTTGAACCTGCGATGCCTGGTTCGCAACCCGCGCTCAATCCACTGAGCTACGCCAGCCAGGGCTCTAACTTGTACTTCTTCACATAGTGTCTTAGGGTTCCAAAGGGAAACAAGAGAGGTCAGACCCCAGTGCACAAGAACTTTAGAATCTCTGCTTATGTCATAACTAAGGAGATTTTGAGATCTGGGGAAGCCTGGTAGCTCACTCTAAACAAATTTTTTTTTTTAAAGTGTCCTTACATATACATGAAAGGAAAGTTTCAGCATACCAAGAGATATAGATATTTAGATTTGGAACTTTCGTGAAATAGCTTAGATCATTATTTGGATTATTCAGAGAGACATGCATTTAGAAATTACATCCGAATAGGAAGCTGGATCCTGGTTTTCTACATGTAGTGTTTCATAGAAATTGCCTTTTCTCTTTCTCTGGGTGTTTTCTGGGATGTAGCCCTCTATTTCTGTGTGACGAAGGGTAAAAAGATGTGCGAAAGAGCTCTGTGGGTGGTTGGGCCCCCTGGGGCCACATGTATTTCTGTGTAGGAGTAAGACTGACAGAATTAACTGTGCGAGCACTTACTAAATTGGCTGTAAGTGAACCTGTACCGGTGGCATCATTTAAAATCCACAGCTCCTTTAACAGAAGCAACTTGGAAGAAAATTTCCTGAAAATTAAGTCAAGGGATCTTTGTGGCACTTTATAACTTCTTATACCAATGGTCGGGAGAAGCTAGAATTTAATTCTTTTTAAACACAGGACTTCGGCGTCCCTTGGTCTTGTTGATGAGATGGGTTAAAAACTATTTCATGTGCCCTGGCAGCTAGCTCAGTTGGTTAGAGCATCATCCTGAAAACACTATTGTTTCAGATTCTATCTGCAGTCAGGGCACACACAAGAGTCAACCAATGGGGACAAAAAAAAGAATCAGCCAATGAATGCAAAATAAGTGGAACAACAAATTGATCTCTCTCTCTCTCTCTCTCTCTCTCTCTCTCTCTCTCTCTGTTTCTCTTTTCCCTTCCCTCCCTCTCTCAAATCAATAAATTAAATTTTTTTTCTTAACTATTTTATGGGCTCCAAGTGTGATGCATCAATTGGGCCTCAGGGCACATAGACACAAATTTAATATTTACCAGTCATTCTTTTAGGACTTCCTTGATGTTTTTTTCACAGCCATCTCAGTGACTGGTGGGTTGCAGACTCAACTATTGAGCCTTGGATTTTGCACTGGGTAGCTGTGTTGAAAATATGATAGCCTGTGTATAAGAAAGATGTATACTTATCATTGGAGATTTAAGCTGGCTTTGATGAGAACCTTATCATCCAACTCAACCTGGCACCGAGTGGGTTAGTTGTACTTACTAAACATTTCTTTGCCCTGCCTTGAAGTTTAGTCAAGATTCATGAAATGACCATGAGGCAGAAAGGGAGGTGCTGCCACAGCTTGAAATAAGTGTGTGACCATGTTTGCTACTGGAAAATAAAGAGAAAGGACCCACTCAGCTGAGTCTGGCATGGAAGAAATGTATATTCCACTCCCAAGCAGAGTTTGAGCAGTGGTATGCTTTGGGGAGGAAGAATCGTGCCAAGAATGGAAATGTACAGACTATTTAATCTAAAGGGGCAGAAAATATCCCCAAATAAAAACTAGAGTTTATCTTTTATTGCCTGATAAGAGGCTAGAATATATGGTGGTGAGATTCAGCCAAAATCCTTTCTTCTGCCTTTGCTCCTTTTCTTCCCTTCCCATCCTCCATTTACCTTTATCTATCACAGGTCACAGAATTTGAACTTGGTTTTCTTTAAAGCAAAATGAGTACAGCTAACAAAAGAATGAATTGAGAATTTATAAAAGCAACAAAGTGTTTTTTGGTCTAAATAAATTTTATTGATTCTGCTAAAGTGAGGGGACTGGGGGAAAGTGGTAAAATGCTATCTTGCTTATTAGGTAAACTAATTAAAACTGAAAATACCAATGCAAAGCTGAAATAAGTTGTTTCCGAACACCCAGTTTCTCCTCTCCCATGTGCTAGGTGCAGAAACTACAGGGACCGCTTAGGGACACCTGGTCTGAAGAAGTTTTCAGCTGTTCAATCTTTGTCTTAGCTCAGAAGGGTATGAGGATCCTGTGGGATAGAAGACACCAGCACCAACCAATGGTTAGCATGGGAATCTTTAGATACTGCTCTACTGATATCATCCAACCCAAGCCATCACTAAAAATAAACCATCTAAGTGAGAGCAATGAGCTTACTCTGCTGACAGCTTCAAGACTAACCTGTCCTCATACCCATCCATTAAACTGCAACCCTAAGACGCATTTATAGAATTTCTCAAAGCTGTTCCTAGGTGGAAGTAACAGGAATTAGCCATAGAAGTTAGAGCTTGTAGCCCTGGCTTGTGTGGCTCAGTGGATTGAGCACTAGCCCGTGAACCAAAGGGTCACTGGTTTGATTCCCAGCCAGGGCACATGCCTGGGTTGCAGGCTGGTTCTCCAGTAGGGGGCATGCGAGAGGCGACCACACAATGATGTTTCTCTCCCTGTCTTTCTCCCTCCCTTCCCCTCTTTCTAAAAATTAATAAAATCTTTTTCAGGAAAAGGAAAAAAATTTTAAAGAACTTGAAGATTGTTTTTCCTTGAAAAAAAGGCTGACTGGCTATATTTCCCTCAACTTCATGTATACTTGTTGTCCCTTTTTACCATTATTACCTGATATTCCGTGTTTTAGTTTCTGTTAGCACAGTTTTATTAGTCTTTTGTTTTCAGGCACCAAGTGGAGTGGTCTACCTTTTTCTTTGTGTCATTTGTGTCTGTCCTATGTGGGAGAGAGACTTTTGTCTGGAAGGCTCATGAAGTTATGGAGAGAGAAAATGCGCTTTGCTTTTCTTGTTTAATCCTCACCTGAGGATATTTTTCATTTTTGACTTGAGAGAGAGAGAGAGAGAAACATCATTGTAAGAGAGGAACATCAATCAGTTACCTCCTGTCCATGTCCAGACCGGGGATCAAACCCACAAACTTTTGGAGCATGGGACGATGCTCCAACCAACAGAGCCACCTGTTCTGGGCAACAATGCTCTCTTCTGATACCTAAAGGAAAAAAAAGATGTTAGAGTTTAGAAAGCCTGATAAAAATAATCTTAGTCTTAGTGTTTTGGGATATTCTTCATTTAAATATGCCTGCTTTTTTGCCTTCTTTATTTTGAATGCCACAGTTTTCTGTTCCACCTTGCTTCAGATCTGAGACCTTAAAGTAAGAGTGAAAAGTATATGGCAAGAAATTGTTAGATTCTTATATCAAGGGCTAAGCATTGTTGGTTACAGGTCGAGAGTTTTGTGTTTTATGATTTAACATAACTCATGACTCTTGCATGGGGTGTGTAACTGAAGCTATCAAACTGGGAATGGCCTCAGAGGCCCTCTTTCTAAGGGAAAATGTTGGACTCTCAAGTCCTTAGACCTTCTGATTTTGGAAAATCGAGTTATCCTCAGAGTTCCTCTTTTATTTTCCCTTCTTTCTTTACTAGGCAGTCTGTGATGAAAGGGGATTTTTTTATGTGTATTTATAGACTTAAAGACTATTGCAAATTAATACAGGTGAGATCCAGGGGTCCCCAACCTTTTGACATCTCTGGGCCACACACTAAATACACAAACACTAATGAAAACTGATGAGCAAAAAAAGGTTTTAAGTACATTTATGATTTTGTGTTGGGCCACATTAATAGCCATCCTGGGCCCAGGGTTGGACACCCCTAGGCCTACTTCCTAAAGAAGTGCTTCCCTCTCTGGGTCTTTTGCAACCTAGTACCGGCACATTAAGCTGTTGAATATTTAGCTTATGCTGTCCTGTGGCTTTGATGATCTTATACCGTTAGGAAAGATCAAGGAGTTACCCATAGCTGCTTTGTTGCAAGAAACCAAAGGTTTGAATTCTTCTTTTAATCATGATTAATCCTTTGTATTCCACATTATACCTAATGTTGGGCCCTGAAGGCTATCTGTCAAGTAGGTTGACTAGAGTTTAAAATTAGATGGGTTACTATTCCATTTTCAGAAGGATCTATAATACTTGCACTTTATTTATTTGTTTGTTTAAATGCCTTGCTGTTGTTAAGACACCCCTCGCCCCCCCGTTTAAAAATGTGTTCAATCCATCCCACTTACTTTCTCCTCTCCTCTCCAGGTACTCAGGTTGTTCATAAGGGAACATAGTGTAGTCATCCTCCTCATGCTGTAGGTATCTATGGACCTACCCAAGCCGAGCTTTAAATTTTCTATTTCTCAACTATATACTGTGTTGCTTGTCTTCCAACTTTCTTGACTTTTGTTCCCCCGCCCATCTTTCTGGCTTTAAAGTTCATGTCCAACATCTCCTTAGGAGAAGGTAGGTAGGGGTCAACTGTCTTCCCTAAACCAGCACTGTTTCTCTTTGAGCCTAATCTTATCTGCTAGCCATAGGGAAAATCTGGAATGAGTACTAGACCTCTGTATATAGGTCCCCCTCAGTCCAACAGAAAGTATAGCTACATCAGAACAAAGGGCAGAATTTAGGGTTGGGGTTTTTTTGTATTTGAGAAGTACATGAATGTATTCTGTTCATATAGATCTTACTACTCACATCACTTAGTTGTTCTTTTACTCCCTATTCACTGGAAACTATTCCCTTCATTGGTTCTAGTATTTGCTAACTTCATTATGAAATTTTTAAAACTAGCCAGGAAAAATTTCAACCCTAACTAATTTTACTATGGGATTCGTTGTGATTCAGTTGGATGATATTAGTCCTGTTTTCAAGTTTGTGTGTAATAAATTTAGTAGCATGTACTTTTGAGTGCTGCTATATGCTAGGTTCTGCACAAAGTGCTGGAATTTTTTAACATAAAAAATTCAGAGAACTTCAGTAATTATCCTTCCGAGTTCACTTAATATTTTCCTATGTCTTGTTATTTCTATTGTGGTTATTCTGAATCCAAAAGTCCTAGACTTAATCCAGTTTCCTTACCCCTGGTCCTTGCATCACTGTCACAGTTCCCCTAAAAGTACAGGAAAATAATTAACTTTGGTTAATTACAAGGCTTTACCCAAATACGTCAATAGAATACGTATCCTATCAGAGAAACTTGTTAGAAAAATTCAAGTTTTCCCTTTTCCAGTTTTCCTTGTGCCTTGTAACCTCACCCAAAGTTCCTACCACTCAGACCAAACTTAAACAACTGCCATTTCCTCAACAAGCTTTTTTTGGGGGGGAGAAGTGCAGTGTCTTTCCAGCATTGGCTTCTGTAGATGAGGTCACTTTTCTCTTCCCGACTTTCACACAGGCTGTCATTCTGATGTGATACAGGAGGATGTAGTCCTTGAATGCCTTTGGCATTGCTTGTCAATTGCTTATTTCCCAGTTATGTTGCATTAAAACATTAATTAACTGCTAAATTCGACTTGACCTCTTAAGTTGAGGAGGCAGCTTTGCTTTTCTGAAGGCAGGCTGACTTTTCTTGCATAACTTAGCACACTGGTATGCCACTAAATTTTTATCTGTGTGTAAAATGCACTTTTGCTAAAATTGTTATCCATGTGTAAAATGCACTTTTGCTAAAATTCTTATTGCAATGTCAGGTTGACTTTGGGGCTGAGGAAGTCACACACTGTTCTGGAGTAGGATACAAGTTGGTAGGAATAAGAGATAAGAACCTGGGGCCAAAGAAAGCTTGTGTTTCCTAAGCACGTGAGAAGTTCGCGGGGTGAGTAGGTGAGTGAACAGTTAGCCAGAGAGAGCAGGTCTGCTCGTGGGCACAGGACCAAGGCCCACCAGACAGGCACTGAAAACTGTTCTATGATAGTGCTTGCATTTTTTTTTATTGCTGACTTGACTGTTATTTGGAGTCTTTTACTCCCTTCAAATATACTTATCTTAAAGCCTAGTACCCAAGCGTATGTTATAAATACAAAAAGATTGAGAACTTCTGATCTTGTGTGTTGGCAGCTGATCTAGAAGTTGACAGCCACGTTGTTGTCATTCTGGCTCCTGCGGTAATTCACTATGTAATTTGAGTGAGTCCTTTTGTCTCTTTGTCCACTTGACAGGTGAGGATGTGGTGCTTACCTTCATGTACCTTCCAGGGATTAAGTAGGAAAAAATGTCAAAGCACTCTCACTTTCTTTGAAAAGGATATTACCAGAAGTCAAAAGGAATAAAAGTAGATATATGCCTTAGCACCCAGGTTATTTGCAGTTCCTGAACTCCTGGAGACAAGCTGGGACTGCCAACTTTAGATGTTCCCGTGACAGGAACGCCTCAGTGCTAAGAGACAGGCTCGGGTGGCTGAAAGGATGCATTCTCAGCTTAATAAAGGAGTCGCTAAAGAAGATCTGAGTTGTGCTAGGCACGCTTGGGACATGAAATAAATATTTCTTGATGAACTGGAGGCACTCACAGCAGCAGCAAGGGGGAAGCACGACTTGTCCACCAGCTGTGCATGTCCTCTCACAGGCTGAGTGTAGTTCCTGAAGTGTCCTTTGACTGTCCCAGCTGATTGTTATTTTGATCTCTTCTCAGCTTTTTAAAGAATATACTGTTAACCAAAGATCTTACACCATTCACTACTCCTTTGTAAAAGTTAATGTGGATGTGAAATAAAATATCAAATACTGAAATAGGAAGTTATTCCTAAACCCCTTTGGGAGATTAAAAGAGCCAATATAATCTTAAAGAAATACCTGGTAAAGCAAGCCATTATAACTGAATTTATTACTGACGTGGGGAGAGACCATATAGCTTAATAGTAAGGGCGGTTGAATTCAAATTTCATCTCCCCTCTTACTAGTTGGTGAACCACAGGAAAGTTGTTTAACCTAACCTGAACCTCAGTTTCCTCATCTGTAAAATAGAGATTCAGTAAAGCCTTTCAGTGACTACCCTATTTAAAATTGTCAGTGTATCACCTCATGCATTTTCTATTTTTCTTCCCTGTTTAATATTTCTCCTTGGTACTTAACATAATTTAACACTGCATACAGTGAACTAATTTCTTTATTTTGTTTCTCTTTTCCCCCCAGAATATAATTTCCATGAGGGCGGGAATTTTTATCTGTTTTGCCTATTGCCTGGCAGGTAGTAGGCATTCAATAAATATTTGTCTAATGAATAAACAAACTTCCTTTAGAGTAATTATGAAGATTGAGAACTTTTATTCAATGGGAACTTATTGTGGCCCTTGGTACATACTAATCATTTAGAAAGTGGTACCAATTATGAAGTTTTCCTTGACTCTAAGGAAGATAATAGAGGTATTATTTATATAACTGATTAGTACATAAACTATTTTGCTACATATTTTTGAAAAATTAACATAAGTCAGTGCTCTGTTAGATTGCAAGGTATAGATATTAGATGATTGTAACTTAAAAATGAAATGTATGTTGCTGTACCTTATTCTTAGATTTATTTTACTCTCAGGATAACATTCAGATGTACCTGGAATGTGTATTTGTAATATTTTTCCTTATACTTTTGTATTTATAGACATATTTTATCTTTTATTAGATTTTTAGTTCCTTCGAGTCAGGAACCTTGTCTTTTTTCATATTTCTCGTCCCAAGTGTTTCTGTCATAGCTTACTTTGCTTTAACGCACAGGTTATATTCCTAAGACATTCGGAGTAATAAAAAAAACATTCTTTTATAAAAGCAATAGTTTCACGTTGGCTGGTATGGCTGAGTTGGTTGGGTGTCATCCCACAAACCCAAAGGTCACTGATTCGATTCTTGGGCAGAGCACATGCCTGGGTTGCGGGTTCCATCTCGGGTCCAGGCATGTGTGAAGGCAACTAACCAATGTTTCTCTTTCACACTGGTGTTTCTCTCACCCTCTTTCCCCTCTCTCTAAAATTAAAGTTAATTCATTAATTTAAAAAATGGTTTCCTTTTAGGGAGGGAGGGTTAGGAGCTAGAGAGTTCAACAAACAACACATTTTACCAGGGACAATGTCAATTAAAATATATTACAGCTGTATGTAAGTATAAAGCCTAAACCAGCTAAATCTGACAGTTGAGCCCTGGCTGATGTGGCTCGGTGAATTGAGCACAGGCCTGCAAACCAAAGGGTCATGGGTTGGATACCAAGTAAGGGCACATGCCTGGGTTGCAGGCCGAGTCCCTAGTAAGGGGCGTGTGAGAGGGAACCACACATTGATGTTTTTCTCTCTTTCTCCTTCCCTTCTCCTCCCTCTAAAAATAAATAAAATCTTCAAAAAGAAACAATAGTCATTTTTTTAAAATCTGATATTTTATTACAATCTTCCTTTAAGAATGATGCATCAGCCTTTATTTTTTTATATAACTAACAGCACATACTGCCTACTAAATGTTCTCTCAGCTCTGTCACCCATTGTTCCTACAATGCACAGAACCACTCAAGGCAACACTTGTTTGGTACATTCCTTCATTCAGCAAATGTCTAAGCTTTCTGTGTGCTTTCCACCATCTCTGCCCTGGTGATACCACAATCATGTTTTCCTAAATAAACTGAATGTTCCAGTTTGGGGATCTTATTTCTGCTCCCTAATTAATCTATCTAATTTAGGTTATAAAATTTGCATTTTGGATAACTTCCTGTACTTTTACATCGTTGTAACACAGTGCATATTTATTGTAGTAGTTCTTAACTGGTCCCTCCCTGCTTACACTCTAATCACTTCTGAAATACTTGCCAGATTACTTTTCATAAAATGTGACCAGAGACTTCTGGTAAACACGACAACATGATCATATGTGTTTCGCTCCATTGTCTCCCAGATCCCCTTTAAAATGACAACAAAGGAGTCAGAAAAAAGGTATGTGCTCATTGTAAAAAGGGAATGAGAAGAAAAGGGTGAGGACTAACAAGTGATGACGAGAACATTCTCCTAAGGGAGAAACAAAATTGTATGTGAAAGAAAACACAGATATATGCTGTGAATATTTATATAGTCATAAAACTGTAAATAATTAACATTCTTTAACCTAAAAATGTGATATAACTATTTTGGAAGAAAGGGGAGGTAAGAAGGTAGAGAAGTCATTTTCTGTTATAAAAAGCCAGTAGATAATAGCCAAAATTGAAAAATTAGTAACAGTAAAAACATGAAAGTTAATTATCAGAAGAAAAAACAGCTAAACGATTTGAAAAGTAATTGCCTCTGGAGAGCAGAAATCAAGGGAGAGAATGGAGCATGAGGCTGCTATTTAACTTTATTTGTCAGGTAATACTCTAACTTTTAAAATTATGTATATGTAGTACTTGGCTTAAAAATAAATTTTAAAAGTTATCCACTTTGTAATTTTCTTACTCAAAATTTCAAAGGATCTCTATTTCCTACCACACAGATGACACATTCTTTGTCCTTTTTCAGCTTAATTTTTGCATTCTTCTCCATATCAGCCTTTGCTCCCACTGAACTGATACCAGCCCTTGAACCCTGATTGCCTTTATCAGAAGCTCCTTCCACTCCTGAGCCGTTTTCCACCTCTCCTCTCAAAATCTGATCCTTCTTTCTCTAAGCCTTAGCTCCTGTTTGTTCCCTAAGTTTTCCTGGTCACCCCTCCTCAAGCCCAGGGACCCGCCCTAAACAGCTATGGCTCTAGTTGTCTCTACCACTCATTAGGTACTTTCTTCACCTTTTCTTGTTTGCAGAGTTTTTTTCTTTTCATTTTTATTGTCGACACTATTGCAGATGTCTCCATTTGTAATGTTCTTGATGTCTTATCTCCCCAACTGGATTATAGGCTCCAACCAAGCAAGAAGGATATCTTATTACCATTTTATATACCTCTTTCCACAGTGTTATGTTTGATAGTTATCTGTTTAATATTAGGTCCTCACTCAGCCCTCAGAAAGCTTTCTGTGTTGAGATCACTACTCTTTATTCTAGGCATGTCTCAAGACTCTGTACTTCGGTCTGAAAATCTCTATTTCTGTCAGCCTTACTGAGGTTGAAGGCCAAGCAAGACTTTATCTCTTTGCTGGTCTACTGTCCTTGGTTGGCACAGTGTACCAGTTGTTTCTACAAAACATAACATAGACAATCAGTCTCTAATCTCCCAAACCCTGTGGATGTTTTTAGCATTCAAAAATGTTGTATTATATGAGAGAAATGCTAATTTATTGTCATCGCCATTTGGGGGAAGTTATGAACCTTCTCCCTTTATATTCCTTGCCTTATGATCCCTGTACTGCAAAGAAGCAAGAAAAACAAGATACACAGAGCCCTCTGCAATTCCCACTATTTCTTTTTGCACTCTCTAATAACTACCTGGCTTTGCATGTGCCCTAGAGAGGCTTCATCAGTGATATATTCTCATCCACTGAGCTAGAGCCCCAGTGTGACCTGAAATGTTTAGTTCATAATCTTTTAGACAGGGGCCTCCAACCTCCTGTCTGTGGACCAGTACTGGTCTGGGCCGGTTAGAAACCGGGCTGCACAGCAGGAGAGGCACTTGAATGTAATGCACTTGAATCATCCCAAAACTATCTACCCCCCTGCTCCCCAGTCCGTGGAAAAATTGTCTTCCACAAAACCGGTCCCTGGTGCCAAAAAGGTTGGGGACCACTGTTTTTAGAGGACAATGAATCCTGTGAGAATGTGTTAAAACCTGGATCTTCCCCTCAGAAAAAAATATGTACACATAGCTGTATTAAAGTATACCCAGGATTTTAGTTTTATTAAGTACGTTAAGGCTAACAGATGAGGAGATGGTTGTCGTTGAAAAGATAATTTGTTACAGTTCCCTAGAGAAGGGGGACACACCACACAGGGACACATAGGGAAGTTATCAGGATTGCTCAGGAGGCAGAATGAGGTGGGGGGACACATGAGTTCACCAGATCCATTGGTGTGATTTCAGGGGAAGAAATGGATGAGGCAGGGTAGGTACAATGAATTAGTTTAGGACAAGATAGTTGGAGTAATTTTGGCAGGTTCTGGGCTATGGGATGGTCCCTAATTGGCTCTGGCCCTGGGTGCTTCAGGGCAGAGGGAATGTTGGCTTGGTGTGTGAGTTTGATAAAAGGGTTGGGGGTGTGGACTCTGGGTTGGTTGGTTTGCATGTTTGCAGTCAAATAGCTTGCTATCGCTAGGAATTAGCTAATCTTGAAAGGGGCGGTCCCTTAGTCTACAAGGCTCCCAAGATGTCAAAGCACTATGAAATATTGTAGAAAAAACACCCCAAAAAACAATAAATACAATAACATGCAGGCACACAATTATATCTGCTATTTCAGTGGTTTCTGGGACCTCCTGAAGCCCATCTATGGACCCAAGGTTGAAAACCCAGCTTGGGCCTGGGAGCTCTGTGCCTCCAAATACAGTGTATGAATTTTGTTTACCTCTTCAAAGGAAGGTCTGTAGTTAATTATCAGTTAAGACAAGGGAATGTAGCAACTGCTCAATTTTTTTAAGGTAAAGCTTGTATTTTTTTTTCTTTTGACTTTTATGCAAAGAGCTTACTTACTTATTTGTGGCTATTTTGTGCCAAGAGGGATAAGCCAGCATTCCCTAATTGCTGCATCAAGTCTGTCCTCACAGGGCGTCCTGATGACATTTTAAATACATGGAAATTTTTGAATGCATCAAAATGTCTGGTGCTGAGTCTCTGCTGCATATTTGCTCTGGCACCTGCTCCTCTCTTCTTGGAGTTTATCCCATTGCCTAATTCTGTACATTGTCTCCAAACCTTTCATTAAACATTGTTGGAGATTTTTGCTTTTTAACCTCAGCATCCCCACTTATCTATTGAACAGGAACAGAAACAGAACCATCTCTGACTACTAGGCATTTTCTCAAGTAAAAAAGCTCCCCATCTTGCCTTTTCTGACTTTTCAGAGCATGAAATGGCTGTGCTAATCCTGTTGGCCTCTAGGCAAGAGCCTTGCAGAGGCAGACAAAGGGGACAGCCTGCTCGCAGCTTGGATCCTCTAGAGGCCAGAGGGAGGAACTTTTTAACATTGTACCAGTTTGCAGTCACAAACTTATCCACCTCTGCTTTGTTTTGACTGCACTTAGCAAGGAAGTAAATTTTCCATGTTTCTCCTTCATGTAAGCAGTAACCATTAATGTCTTAATGCCCTGAGTACTGTACTGGGTAGATTTCCAGAGGCTGGGTGCCTTCCTAGAGTTTCAGAGATCAAACAAGAAGGGTTTTAGGAATTCTGGAAGTGTCCTTCTGCTGGTTGAGTGGTTATTCTCAAACCAAAGGTACTTTGGCTTCAGTTCAACAAATTGAATTGTAGCCTTGTGCTTTATACAAGGTGCTCTTTAGGGCACGAGGACTAGGAGGCACTTAAGTCTCTCAGTGGGGTTTAAGATAGTCCTTCTGCTTAAGAGACTAACAGTCCAATGGTACGAATCACACTCAAATAACCCTTTGTTTCTGTATTTAATATGGAGTTATTGCATACTTTGTATGGCAGAGCATCAAGATGTTTCATGTAAAGATAAGAAAATGGTGTGTCCTTCCTGTCAAGAATCTTTTTATAAGGTGCCGTGGGGATTCAGGTTCAGGGACAGTGCTGAGTGGGAATGGAGCGAGCATACCTGGCTTGTAGGTTTTGAGTTGAACCTCTGGTAGACTGAATTTTATACCTGTTCTCGAGTGGAGTGAATAATGGTAGGGAGTGCTGCCTCAACCGGGTGGCAGGAGATAAAGCAGAAGGAATGTGACAGAATAAGAGAGAAACAAAATGCTGTGGGGCTTCCAAGGAGAAGGTCATATCAGGTTAGTGAGAGCAGAAAAGGCCTCTCAGGAAAAGGGGGTTGGTAAAGTCCTTGAATGGGGAATAGGAGACAGGGAGATTTTAGCATTATTAAAGGAGAGAAGGAATCTAATAGTAGAAACAGTATGAGCAGAAGTGTAAAAATAGGGATGTATTTAAAACATATTTACAAAATTATGTGAATAACCAGCAGTGGGAGATAAGCACAGAAAGACAGATTACAAAGATTGTTGAGAGCCTTGAAAAGCAGACCAAGGAATCCATCTCAGTTTAGGCAATGAGGGGCCATTAAAGCTTTTTTGAGCAGATGAGCGACACAATCAAAACTCTGCTTTTAAAAATAAATTAATCTGGCATTGAAAGATGGACTGGAGAGAGGAGAGGAGAGGAGAGGGGAAGATGGGTGACTTTTTAAGAAACGGGCCCATAGGCTAGTGTTAATTGCAAGATCATTTTATGATGTTACCATATCTCAAGGGGCTGGTTTGTAGAAAAGTTTGTGGGCTGTCATGCATTCTTTATGATGACTAGCAACAGAGTTAGTCTTTAAAAGGCATGTGTACCATGCTAGTGATGCGTGCTCGCTAGCTTGCAGGCATCCCTGAAGTGTGATAGAAGGTTCAGGATTGTCTGAGAAGTGTATATAAGCAGGTCTGGCAGAATGTAAGAGACTAAAACATAACTCAGTCTTCTTTTGCTTTCCCTTGTGAAATACACTAAAATTTTGCAACAGGCCTTTCTCAGAAATTTACTATATCTAACTTGAAATGAAAAATAAGCCTTTCTTGTTTCAAGGTAAGATGTTATAAGGCATCAAGGTGGCATCTAAGAGAAAAGCTTGGAGCTAGGCATCTGTTGTACACCTCATCTGTTCAGACAGACTGTTCCTAGTGTGAACCTAAGAAGCCCATGGCCTTGGAGTCTCCGCTTTTGTGGGGTGCAAAGTGTGTGGCCATATGCCGTTCATAACTGCCTGCTGGATGGTTTTATCAGTGCAGTAGCTCACGCTTTACATGGTATAAACTTGACTTGTCAAGACTCAGGACTTGTTTCCGTTGGCAAAATCTTTTATGCCAGGAATTCTAAGTAAGAAGAACGTGGCCATCTCTGCCCACCTTTGGAATTGAATGGGACTTCATGTCCCAAAGTATTTCATCTTAGCCAGTTATTACCTCATCCATACCTTGTTGAACAAGGCTTAAGATTGTGGGAAAGCTTTGAAAGGTGTTTCCTTTCTGTCCCAGTTACTTATTTACTTCTTTCCTGCCCCCTTTCTCCCTTCCATAGTAAGAAATTTTTTAAGTACAACAAAGTATAAATATGTATATGCAGGCATATATGTATACACACACACAGGGTGGGACAAAAGTAGGTTACAGTTGTGAGTACGCCAAACACAGTTTATTCTTGTATTATTATTAGTTGCTGCATTATTTTCAAACAACTGTAAACCTACTTTTGCCCCACCCTGTATATAACAAGCATCTGTGCTCTGCCATAGCCAAGATTTAACAGTTGTTAAACAAAACTGTTTTAGGCCTTGGCCAGGTAGCTCGGTTGGAGCATCATCCCGATGTGCCACGGTTGTGGGTTTGACCTCTGGCCTGGGTACATACAGGAATCAACCAGTGAATTCATGGATGGGTGGAACAACTACTTGATCTCGATCCCTCAATCTCGGTCTCTCTTTCTCTTAATATCTGTCTCTCCCCCCCTTCTCTGTACCCCCCTCCTCTTTCCTCCTTTAACGCTCCCTCTTCCCTTTCCTCTCCCTCTCTCCCTCTCTATAAAAAAAAATCAATAAATAAAAATTTAATTTAAAAAATTATTTCAGGTGAAGTTAAAGTTTCCTTTGATCTCCTTAATTATATTTCTCACTCTACTTAGAGGCAACCCTGTCATGAATTTTCATTTTTATAATTGCATTCCATGTTTTATAACTTAATATATTATTAAAATATCGTTTCCTATTTTGAGTTTCATTTACATAAATGGTATACTGTATGTATCATTTTACAACTTCATGTTTTTTTATAAAATCCCGTTGACATAGTTTGACAAATTGGATTTGTTCCTTTTAATTGGTATATAGTATTCTAATATTGATTTATACACATTTTATTATCTATTCCCTTATTGATAAACATGAAACTTTCTAGATTTTTACTATTATAACGTGCCTTGAACTTTTTGACATGTCTCCTGGTGTGGCATTTTCTTTTAAGATATTTACCCAGAGATGGGAGTGTGTTGGCTCCTTTTGAGTCCCACAGCACAGATTTAGTGGCTACCAAAAACATACCTTCTCATATTTATAAAGGATATCTCAGGGTACCATTCTGACTGGCACTCAGTGAAAACAGAAAACTTGAGGTTTGTAAATTTGATTACAAATCCAGGACCAAGGAATTTTTCTCAAGTCTTCCAATTAGTTAGCTTCATGGAACAAATAAATGTATATGTTGAACATAGGGGATATTAACTAGTAAAATGTAGGTTTTAATTGGCCATTGTAAAGGTAGTTTCTCATTATTCCTGCTCTTGTAAAATTTATACGGTAATACAGTTCCATTGCAAATAATTCAGAAAATATCAAAATATGTACTGTGAAAAGTTTCTCTCTTCACCACTCTCATGCACAGTCCCATTCCCCAAAGGTTTAATGGTTTGGAATAAATCTTTCCAGTTTTTTTTCTGTGTCTAATCAACACATAGATATAATTACATACCTACATAATTTTCTTCATTTTATTTTTTAAGAGAGATAGGATCATACAGAACAATATATCAGGGACATCTTTGTGTGTCAGTACTTATAACTGTACGTACTTCTTTTTAATGGCAGTATAGTGTTCCATAGTGTAATTGGCGGTAGTTTAACTATTTTCTTCTTGATGGATGTTTAGGTTGATTTACAATAAAGTTCAAACTTCTTTTACAAGCCATAGTTGCTTAGTCTCATTCCTGGATGTAAATATTGGACTGAAAATTCCTTTAACATGATTTGGTTCTCTATAATTCAGCCTAATAAATAGGTAGTAAAGACTATCTAGGACATTATTAGGCTGGCAGTGACATTCTTTGCAGTTCCCATTAGTGTTCCTCACCCTGGTGTATTTCATGTCTACTCTATGAATGACAGTATTCTAAATGCTGTGGCTGTACAATATTTAAAATGTAAAATAAAACAAAGTGTAAGTGAAATAAATCAGCAAACAAGCGCTGGTGAGGATATGGAGAAAGGGGAACCCCTTTGCACTGTTGGTTGGAATGCAGATTGTTGCAGCCACGGTGGAAAGTATGGATATTCCCCCCAAAATTAAAAATGGATCTGCCTTTTGTCTCAGCGATCCAGCTTCTGGGAACATATCCAAAGGAACCCAAAACACTAATTTGAAAGAACAGAAGCACCACTGTGTTCATTGCAGCATTGTTGTAATCACCAAGATATGGAAGCAGCCCAGGTGTCCATCAGTAGATGAGTGGACAAAACAACCATGGGACATTTTCACAATGGAATACCACTGGCCGTAAAATGAAAAAAATTTTACCCTTTGGAGAACATGCTAAATGAAATAAGCCAGTCAGAGAAAGACAAATACCATATGATTTTTATTCATATGTGGAATCTAATGAACAAACTGAACCAGCAAGCAAAATAGAGACAGTCTCATAGGTAGAGAGCAATATGACAACGACAGTGATGGGGGAGGTTAGAGGGTGGATGGATTGAGCCATAAGGAAAAAGGACTCATGGGCATGGACAACAGTGTGGTAATTGTGAGAGGGAGTGGGAGTATAAGGGGACTAAATGGTAATGGAAAAAAACACAATAAAAAATTTTGTTTTAATGTTACCGAAAAGCTGACCCTTTGTTTTGAGGAGGCCACTACCTTAAAAAAGACAGAAAGAGACTATGCAGTACCACCTGAAAAGTGATTGCTAAGTGTGCACAGAGATATAATACTTGCACTCAGAGCAAACTTTTTGTACTTAAGCCTGGTAACCTAAAAGATGACAAATGTTTTGTGTTTTGAAAATAGCTAATGTTGTGTGGGCAGGGATTCTCTCTAATTCAGAAAAGCTTCCAGGAAGAGGTAGGACTTTATTTAGGTTTAAAGACTAGAAAGGCTAATCTGGATTGTTGTCTAGCTTTCCTGGGCATCCTTTTAGCTATGTCTCAATATAGGGCTTGTTAATAATGCTTTCCTACTTTGTGCCTAGTATTACTATCTGAATAGTGGATTTTAGTTAGAAATTATTTCAAATTAATAATCTTTATGTGACAGGTATTGTTCTCATAGAATCACACAGCATATGTATGGCTCTGGGACTAGTCAAATTTCTGAGCAATTTGTATTTTGAAACAGACCCACTCACCATGCTGTTTACCACTTATTTTTGCTCCATATTTTCCACTAGTTGGTGCCTGTACTTTAGAACAAAGGTGTGTGATCTTTTTTCCCCACGTTGGGATCCAGAGGAGCAGACTGGCTGGGCGAGTAGGGCAGAATGCCTAAAGGACCTAGTTACTAAGGTTTTTGTCAGACCCACTTTTAGCAGAATCCGGATGTAGTTTTTACAAAATTCCCAACCATCTTTTTATAAGCAGCTGCTAACATACATATTAGGAATTGCTAATCTTTTGACCCAACTCAAAAAACAATAGTCTTTTTACAAAAACCAAATCAGCTGGATGTTTCTTCTCAATGTTGTGATCACAAATCCCAAAATTTACAATTTTTCCCTTGGATCTACTTGTGGAAAACCTGTCAGATTATTAGTCTTACAAATGTTCCCTTTATTCTAAATTTAATGTGAAGTTGTAGTCAAGACCAAGTACTCTTTAGTCCACTTACTGATCTCACTTCACTTTTGACCTCCAAGCCCCAAGGGCTTCTCTGTTACTCCTTAGAACTTAGCCTTTCTGTCCCTGGGTAGATGGTAATGTGGCAGTGATCACAGTGAAGTGACATCACGCTGTCCTCAGAGCTCTACAGTCTCCTCTAAACTGAGCCAGGCTGTGGGTCAGAGAATATCGTGGTCCTGGGGGATGGTTCTGGCCCACCCCCTTTGGTAGGAGGCCTGGTCTCTGTCTTAGGTGTTGGCCTCGACTGACTCAGCCCAATAATGCTGTGCCCTGAAATGTACAGGTGTGATTTGACAGGAGCTTTTCACCCTTTACAAACTGGGCCTCCTAATGAGAATGTAGGCTCATAGAGCAATAATTCACGTGTAGGTGGCCTGTAAGGAAAGTTTTAACAAAAGAGTTGGTTAAGATGCTGATTTATTTTCTTGCTTTAACTCTCTTGTCATGTGCTGACTGGGGGCGGAAGAAGAGAGGAGGGTGGGGAATGGTGCTACTGAAAGCATTTATCTTCATTTCTGCCATCTCCTAGTGTTTATTACCCTGTGATCGACGGATGAGGAAAGCTGCCAGTCAAACCCACGTTCAGCACATTTCCATTTCCCTTCTTTGCAGATTTTAGGCTTTTGAAATCTGCATCCTCTTTGCAGCAGTAAAGGTCGTTTTTCTTCTGCTCTGACAAGCCCAAGACCCTCTGGTCCAATTCCACTCATTTGTGCTTCCACCAAACAATAAAAGCTGCAGGAGTCTCAGCAATTTAAGACAAGTGATTGGTGAGAGCTGTTCAGTGTTTGAGTCAGTCATTCGCTCTCTTTATCTTTCTCTCTCACCCCTTTCTGCCTGAATGCTTGCTCCCACCTTCCCCCACTCTCTCTGCCCATCCTTATGCTGCTGAGGCACCCCTTTAAGCAGCTTCATTGTGCCACAATAAGAGCATGACAGCTTTCCTGACTTATTTTCTTGGCTCCACTCAGGGACCTCCTGCCTAAGCCAGTGTCCTCCCAGCAACAGGGGTTCCTGAAACCTAAATATAGGAAATGCCAGGTTGGGGGGGATGTGGAAGTGGAGGTAGAGTGATTCTTAATACTCTCGTATTCACCTGGATGCCTTCTGTCAGAGGTAGAGGTTTTAAGGAAATCCCTGCCTGGTGGGAGTGAATGCTAGGTTTTTTGTTTTTGTTTGGGGTTAGGTTTTTACCCTCCATTTCTCCTGAAGGCTGTGGGTTTCGGAATGCTGTTCCTAATAATTTTCCAGTAGCATGTGTTCTTGTGAGCTTATTTGTTTTTGTCTTAAATAATGTTTGTGGTTGGAAAAAAGGTAATGATATTCATTTCTTTGAAAATGCATATTCTGCCCTGGCTGGTGTAGCTCAGTGGATTGAGCGCGGGCTGCGAACCAAGGCATCGCAGGTTCGATTCCTAGTCAGGGCGCATGCCTGGGTTGCGGGCCGCGGCCCCTAGCAGGTGCACATTGATGTTTCTGTCTCTCTCTTTCTCCCTCCCTTCCCTCTCTAAAATAAATAAATGAATAAAATCTTTTAAAAAAAAAGAAAGAAAGAAAATGCATATTCTGCTTTCATAATTACTTGTCCCAATTACATCATTAGTGTAAGTGTAGATAATTGCTTCATTAGATTGAATATATTGGAGAAGGGCAGGTCTACAGAATGGGGATGAAAATGGGCCGCAGCTTCATCATCTTACCACACAGAAGCATCTTGGCTTGACTTCAGAGAGCTAGGAGATACCAGCTGTCCTGTCAACAGTCAAGATTAATGCTGGGTTTTAATGTGATGGGAGGAAAGTGAGGACCCAGAGAAGAGCAGCGTACTTCCTTTGCTGTGATAATACATTGCTGAACTCTGGATGACACTGTTACCTTCAAGCCAGTGTGACTGAATCATTGCATTAGGAAGCAGAGTGGTCTTACTGCAGCCCTACCACCTTTGGACTTTCTGAAGCTCACTTAGGTCTAATGTCATGAGTCCGATGCTCTGTTTGATCTCTTTGAATGACTTATTAAGGGAAAATGGCCATTGCAGGCCTAGAGGTTACATCTTCCCACCAGATCTAACGACTTTCCTGTAGAGTTGCATATGACTCTTATTTCACACCATGCCCATGACTGACTTTGTGTTCATCCTGTCTAGTTATGTATCTCCTCTTGATTTCAAGGCATGTTGAAAATGAATATAAATACTACATGCATCTACTTATGTGAGGTATCTAAAACAGTCAGATTTATAGAAACAGGAAGTAGAATTGTGGTTTCCAGGGGCCAGAGTGAGACAGGGGAGTTGTTTAATAGGTATAGAGTTTCAGATTTGCAAGATGAAAAAATTCTGGGGCTCTGTTTCACAACATTGTGAGTATATGAGAGTAACACTATTGAACTGTACACTTAAAATGGTTAGGATAGTAAATTTATGCTATGTGTTTTTTACCACAATTTTAAAAAAATTAGTACCAGACTTTGTACTATTTATTCTGAGATCAGAGGAGATTGGGTGCATTCAGGGTTGTATGGCCGTAGACACTGGCTGTATTACTTACTCTGGATAGGAAAGCTGTATCTATATCTACTGCTCTGTCCCTAATAAACGTCAATTAATTCCTCTTCCTTCTCTTGGCCTGTTTTATTTTTTAAATTTCTTTATATAGATTTTATTTATTTATTTTTAGAGAGGGGAAGGGAGGGAGAAAAAGAGGGAGAGAAACATTGAATCAGTTGCCTCTTGTATAGAGACTAAACCTGCAACCCAGGCAATGTGCCCTGACTGGGAATTGGACCCATGACCTTTCACTTTGCAGGATATCACCTAGTCAACTGAGCCACACCAGTCAGGACTTTCTTGGCCTATTTTAAAGCTATTCTGTTGTGGCTACATAAACCCAGTTTGAAATGTTGTTTTGAGAATTTTTTTTAATACCCTTACCCAAGGATATGTTTATGGATTTTAGAGAAGGGAAAGGAAGAGAGAGCGAGACGGGGTGCGGGGGGAGAATAGAGGAGAGGAGAGGGACAGAGAGAGAAAGAAAAAGATAGAAACATCAATATGAGAGAGAAGCATCGATCAGTGGTGATCAAACCCACAACCTTTAGGTGTATGGGGCAATGCCCCAACCAACTGAGCCACCTGGCCAGGGCAAGAATATTTTCCGTGAGACTGTAATACCTAGAAATATTTCATGACTTTCTTTCTACCTTGCACACTATCTGTATTTGCAGGCTTTAACCAATTTCCTTGTTGAGTTCTCAAACTATCATTTGTTGTTTTGTTGGCCTCATCCAATGCCTTTAACCTCAACAATGTATTTCTTGGTTCCTCCCCTAAAGTTCATGATTTGTGTGTGGACTAATGCTACCGCTGTTCTAGGAGCAGGAGCTTTGGAACCTTTAGGAGTTTATTGGTCAATCACATTATGTTGATTTAGGGGCCCAATTCTGCTAAGAGAATGTCATTGACATCTATATCTACAAGGTATTTATCCTGTAATTTATGTTAAATATATCTGAAATGAATGTTGTCTAATGACTGACACCCTTTTAAGTGACCAGTTAGAACTGTTATGAAACAACCTAAATCTCATGGACAGACAACACACTTTACTCAGAACATTTCCTATGTCAGAATTATAGGCACACACATACCTGTTGGGAATTTTATTTTTGTGTTTTTTATAGAAAATGATACCCCCTAATATTTTTATTTTTTTATTTTAGCCTCAAGAAAAAAATGACTTGGTTTCAACTATAAGTAATATACTCAGAATTGATCTTTGAAAACCTACTTCTTCCCTCAAAAGGAAATATTTCTGATTCCCTCAGAAACTTTTATGATTTCTGGGTTCAACAAAGTATATTTTCTATAACTAAAAAATACTATCTTATTCTCATGTGAACCTGTGGTTCAGTTATATACATACAATGGAACATTATTCAGCTATAAAA
Organism: Tonatia bakeri; assembly: GCA_004024845.1. NCBI lineage: Eukaryota > Metazoa > Chordata > Mammalia > Chiroptera > Phyllostomidae > Tonatia > Tonatia bakeri. The sequence goes on from PVIA01000036.1 coordinate 644,545, forward strand.
AGGAATGAAGTGCTGATACATGCTATGACCTAGTTGAACTTTGAAAACACTCAGCTAAATAAAAGAAGCCAAACAAACAGCCACCTGTTGTGCAATTGCATTTATATGAAATGCGTAGGAGAGGCGAAACTGTAGATACAGAAAATATATTAGCGGTTGCGTAGGCTAGTGGGGGAAGTGGGGCAGATTAAAGGTTAATGACTGTTAATGGATAAGGTATAGAGGGAAGTGGGCAGTGAAAATATCCTGAAATTAAATAGTAGTGATGGTTGTTGTGTAATTGATTTTGATAATGGTTGCACAACTCTGTGAATATACTAAAAACCTTTCAATTGTATACTTTAAGTAGGTGAATTGTGTGGTGTGTGAATTATGTACAAATAAAGCTTTTTAAAATTTTTTTTAAAAGATTTTATTTATTTTTAGAGAGGGGAAGAGAAGGAGAAATAGAGGGAGAGAAACATTAATGTGTGGTTGCCTCTCGCATGCCCCCTACTGAGCACCTGACCCACAACCCAGGTACATGCCTCTACTGGGAATTGATCTAGCGACCCTGTGGTTTGCAGGCCCACTCTCAGTCCACTGAGCTATACCAGCCAGGGCTAAAGCTGTTATTTTTAAACAAACTGTAGTTAGGTCATTTTCCTCAATGTCAAAACCATAAATGGGAACTGAGAGAAACTTCTATCATTGGAGAAAATCTTGTTGTCTGCCATCAGAGATTCTTCCAGGTCCCCAGGTTATAGAAAAATCGACTGTGCTCTTCTGTGAGACCTTTAAAGTGGTGGTAAGGTGACAAACTAACCGTGACTAAATGTTTAGTTATACCTCCTTAGAACAAATATAAAGAGTGCATTTGAATGAAGCTTTCTGGAAAGGAGAAGTGTTCTTTCTAGGATGCCATTCATTATATACTTAAGAAGGATGGTTTTTATGTCTAACTCATCCTGTGTTATACTGCTGTAAGAGGAATTGTTTTCTCAGACAGAAACCAATTTATTACAAAGAACTCAAACAACATGTAAGAAAAGACTTAAAATAACCAAACATAAAAATGGACCTAAGATGTGGGTAGGCAGTGCACACTGAAGGAAATTAAAAAATGCTCACCAGTACTCTAAATTATTAAAGAAGTGCAAAGGGACACCAAAAATGGAATTGCTATTTTTCAGTTCACAAATTGATCCAAGTTTATACTGAATTGTATTTTTAGTAATATCCTTATTGACATATAATTTATATACTATACAGTTCACTTATTTAAAGTATACAATTCAATGATTTTTAGTAGATTCACAGAGTTGTACAACTATTGCCACTATTTATATATTTCAGAACATTTTTATCACCTGCTAAAAACCCCATGCCCCTTAGCATTAACTTCCCCCATCACTTCCCCTGCACTCTCCAGCCCCGGGCAACCACTGATGTACTTTTTATCTCCATAGCTTTGCCTATTCTAGACATTTCATTTAAATGGAGTCAGACAATATGTGGTCTTTTGTGGCAAGCTTTCTAACAATTTTGATAAGTTGTTCAGTTGCACCTACCCTGAGGTTTCGAGTCTCAGTTCTAGTGACCAATTAGGAAACTGGTTCTTGGCTTTATATCACAACCGAGCAGCAAGATAGTAATTGTGTTTCCAGATTGATGAGCATTTGTGCCCCCAGCCCCATTCCTCTTCTGTCTTCCTGGCAGCAGCACAGAGATGCCCATTCTGAATGAGGCAGCCTCAAACTGAACAATTTGATAGGACTGAAATATATTTTGTTTCCTTCTTTGTAACTTGCCCTTTTTTACCCTCCCAAATTACCTTTTATGATAGATTTGCTAATGATTCCCATTGTTCCATATTTTCACTGTACTGTTGAATCATTGTCTTCATTTCCCTGCTCCTAGAACAGATCTTGGAGAGAGACAAGGAAAAAAAAAGAAACTGTTTTGAAAAAAGGCTCCTAATTCTCCTTTCCAGGCAACAGAAGAGAGGAGTGTGAGAGAAGCAGAGGTGGACAGATGCATGCAGGCAGTCAGGCTTGGTAGAGTTCACCTACCATGGGACTGTCATGACTTTTAAGCTTTTATCCCAGACTCAATACCAAAGACCTGACTCATAAAAGGAGACTTGGCAGCTTGGTTTATGCCGTTGTTGCTCTCTGATAGTTGGCCAGGATCACTGGATTTAAGTTGCCCCCTTTTCCCCCGCCTTGTTTTGTCCTCATCAGAAAAACCCATATTTACTCTTGCTCCAGGAAAAAAACTCTGGTTGACTAATAGTATCCTTGTGGACAGCTGCTGTTTCCTAGAACATGAATGACAGTCTTGATCTCTGTCTCTCTCTCTCTCACTCAAATTACCGTATTTTGCCACGTATAATGTGTACTTTTTTGCTCAAATTTTTTAGGTAAAAATAAGGATGTGCATGGGTATAACAATGGGCCTAATGATCCTGTGCATATAATGTGCACAAAAACACGGGTGTACATTATACATGGGAGTACACTATATACAGCAAAATGTGGCAAAGGACTTTTTACAGAGCAGTATAGGTTTACAGAAAAATTGAGTGGGAAGCACAGAGAATGCCTATATACCTTCTTCCCCAACATACACCCATAGCCTCTCCCACCATCAACATTCTGCATAAGAGTGGTGCATTTGTTAAAATTCATGAACATTGACATGTCATTATTATCCAAAGTCCATAGATTACATTAGAATTCACTGTTTGTGTAAGTTTTGTGGGTTTTATCAAAGGTATAAGGATATTTATTCACCATTATAGTATCATACAAAATAATTTAACTTCCCCCCAAAATCTCCTTCTGCTCCAGCTATACATCTCTCCCCTGCCCCAGACCCTTGGCAACCACTGATCTGTTTACTGCGTCCATAGTTTTTACTCTCCCAGAATGATGCATAGTTAGAGTTATACAGTATACAGCTTTTTGTTTCTTTCACTTAGCAATATGTATTTAAATTTCCCAAATGTCTTTTTGTCACCAGACAGGGACTGGAACCAATGTGGGTCTGCCCCAGCACGGTCTGGAATATATGGGTTGTTAACTTCATGCAGGGAAGAGTTCACCACATGAGTACATCTATTAAAGCTGGGGACAGTAAAATAAAGGAATAGAAGAGGCAAGATCACGGTAACAGGAGTGAGCCCAGGCACAGCTGCCTTGGCTCTTTGGAAACATGAGGAAGAGTTGAGTCTGGGCAAGGCTGCCTAAGTTGTTAAGAAAGACAGTTACGGAGATGGAAGAAGTGAGCCGGCTGGGCCACGTGGACTCAGGAAACAAGTTACAGAGGCAAAAGAAGGGCCCTTGGAGACAGGTTCAGGAGGTTAGCCTGGGGTAAGCTGCCACTGCCTGCTGCTCCCCTGGTTGTAAGTCTCCTGGGAACCTTGAGAGTCAGGAGAAAGAAAGCAAAGGTACATGCCTGAGGAATGGGCTGGGGGGTTCCTGTGTACTCAAGGGAGAGTGCACGCTGAGCCTTTTGTCTTAAGGGTTTTTATCTGTTTTCTAAAGGTGGGGAATTTTAGGGGCGGTTTCCATCAGAATGTTCATCAGCTTTCTACATGTGTCCTTTTATATGCTAATGCATCAAAATAAGCTTATAGAAGGAGCAGGGTCATTCTGTGAGTAGTTTCACTTTCAAAGCATATCACTGAAGAGGGATTAGGACCAAGGCTAGCCTGCCCCCAGCATGATCTAGAATGTATAAACCATTTGCTCCTAAGTGTCCTTGGTTAGGGGAAGGCAAGACCTTGAGATTTATTATCGGGCTATGAATTGCTTGTCCATTTATCTGTCTCAGTTTTCCCATTCCACTTGCCAAGAAATTTTCCTACCTTCTTATTAACCTGCCTTATTTTCGTGGCATGATGCCTTGTTTATTTTTAGAGGTGAATAATATTCCATTTTATGGATGTGCCATAGTTTATCCATTCTCCTGTTAAATCTTGGTTGCTTCTAAGTTTTGGCTCTTATGAATAAAGCTGCTGCAAATATGCATGTGTGGATATATGCTTTCAGCTCATTTGAACAAATACTAAGGAGCATGATTTCTGGATCATATGGTGAGAGTATATTTAGTTTTCTAAGAAACTGCCAGACTGTCTCAAAGTGGCTATACCATTTTGCATTCCCACCAGCAATGAATGAGAGTTCCTGTTATTTCACATCCTCTTCAGCATTTGGTATTATCAGTGTTATAGATTTTAGGTATTCTGACGAATGTGTAGTAGTCTCATTGTTGTTTTAATTTGCAATTACCCAATGGGGAATGAGGTTGAGCATCTTTTTATATGCTTATTTGCCATTTGTATTTTCTTTGGTGAGGTGTCTGTTCAGATACTTTGTCCATTTTTAAAGTCAGGTTCTTCTTTTTAGTTTTGCATTTTAAGCGTTATTTGTATATTTTGGATGCCAGTTCTTTATCAGATAAATATTTTCCAAAGTTTTTTTTTCCAGTCTATTGCTGGTCTTTTCATTCTCTTTTAATTGTGTCCTTTTTTTATACAGCAGTCTTAATTTTACAGAAAGGTCAAACTTTATGGAAGTCAAACTCATCAACTTCTTCTCTCATGGATTGTACTTTTGGTGTTATTCTGAAAAGTCTTTGCCCACACCAAGGTCACGTAGATTTTCTCCTAGGAATGTTGTAGTTTTTTGTTCTATGTCTAGGTTTATGGTTCAATTTCAGTTAATTTTTGAAAAGTGTAAGGCTTGTGTCTAGATTCATTTTTTTGGCATGTGGATATTCAGTTGTTTCAATTCCATTTGTTGAAAAGACTTCTTTCTCTGTTTGAATTGCCTTTTCACCTCTGTCAAAGACCTGTTGACTATATTTGTGTGGGGTTATTTTGGGGCTTTTCATTCTGTTCCATTAATCTATCTGTCTGTTCTTTTGCCAAGTACTTACTATCTCCATTACTATAGCTTTAGGGTAAGTCTTGAAGTTAGATCGTGTCAGTCCTCCAACTGTGTTCTTTCCTTGCATATTGTGTTAGCTGTTCTGGATATTTTTGCCTTTCCAGACAAACTTTAGGATCAGTTTGTCAGTATTCACAAAGTAGTGTTCTGGGATTCTGATTGGGATTACATTGACTGTATAGATCTAGTCGGGAAGAATTAACATCTTAACATTATTTAGCTTCCTGTCTATGAACATGAACTGTCTTCCCAATATTACTGGAAATCTCTTTGGTCTTTTGTGATTTATCTGAGTTTTTTAGTTTTTATCATATAGATCTTACGCATTTTTTAATTTATACCTAAGTGTTTCTTTTTATTTGGTCTAATATAAATGGTATTGTATTTTTAATTTCAAATTCCAATTATCCATTTCCTCATTGCTGATGTATAAGAAAGCAGTTGACTTTTTGTATATTAAACTTGTGTGCTGCAACCTTGATATAATGGCTTAATTGTTCCAGAAGTTAATTTTTTTATCATTCGGGATTTTCTACATAGGCAAGCATATCATCTGTAAATAAGGACAGTTTTATTTCTTTTTCTCCAATCTGTATACCTCTTATTTATTACTTTTCTTGTTTTATTGCACTAGCTAGGACTTCCAGTACAATATTGAAGAGGAGTGGTAAGAGGAAATATCCTTGTTTGTTCCCAGTCAGGGGAAAAGCATATGTTTTTTCATATTACCTATGACTTTATTTTATTATTGTTTTATTATTTTTTATCAGCACCACAGGTTTAATGACTCAAGAAAGCAAAAGGGTGGTTAAGTTTTCTACTACTCTTAAAAATAGCATGTAGCATTTGCTATAGCAAGAGTTGAATGTTAGTTTCTTTTTTTTTAAATTAATTTATTGGGGTAACACCAGTTAATAAGGTTATAGAGGTTTCTAATGCACATTTCTATGACACATGGTCTGCACACTGCATTTTGTGCCCACACCTACAGTCAGATCATCCTGTGCCACCATACACTTGTGTAATTTTAGCTGTAGGCTTTCATCAAATTGAGGGAGTTTTCTCTTCCTGGTTTGTTGATAGATTTTATTGTCAGTAGGTCTCAGGTTTTTTCAAATGCTTTTCCTTTGTGTATTCATATGATCGTAAGTTTTTTCTTTATCTTGTTGATGTGGTAGATAATATTAATTGATTTTCAAAAGTGAAATCAGCCTTGCACACCTGGGGTAAAGCTCACTTTCATCATAATGTATACATTTTTTAATACATTTTTTGGATTTGATTTGCTAATACATTGTTGAGGATTTTTGCTTCTATGTATGTTCATGAGAGATATTGATCTGTAGGGGTTTTTTTCCTTCCCCTAAATGTCTTTGTCTGGTTTCAATATTGCAGTAACACTGGCCTCATAGAATGAGTCAGAAAGTATTCCTACTTCCATTTTCTGGAACAGAATGTAGAGATTTGATAGAATTTCTTCCTTAGATGTTTGGTAGAACTTACCAGTGGACCTGCCCTGGGCCTAGGTGCTTTCCATCTTGGGAAGTTATTAATGATTGAATCAATTTAATAGATATAGGCCTATTCATAATATCTGCTTCTTCTTGTGTAAATTTTGGTAGAGTGTGTCTTTCAAGGAATTGGCCTGTTTCATCTAGGTCAGGGGTATCAAACTCATTTTCACCGGGGGCTACATCCGCCTCAGGGTTGCCTTCAAAGGGCTGAATGTAATTTTAGGACTCCATAAATGTAACTACTCCTTAACTAGGGGCAAGGAACTTGATGCTGCCTCTGGGTAGAAACAAAGTGAAGGGCTGGATTTGGCCCTTGGGCCTTGAGTTTGCCACCTGTGATCTAGGTTATCAGATCTGCATGCGTCATTGTTTATAATAGTCCTTCATTATCCTTCTGGTGTCTATAGGATCAGTAGTCACGGCTCTGCTTTTGTTTCTGATGTTAATAATTCGTGTTTCCCCTCTTTTGTTCTTAGCCTGGCTAGACGTTTATTGATTTTATTGATCTTTTCAAAGAACTAGCTTTTGTTTTCATTAATATTTTTCTCTATTGATTTCTTGTTTGCAGTTTCATTGATTTATGTCTAATTTTTATTTATATCTCTTCTGCTTACTTTGGGTTTCATTTGCTCTTTTTTCCATTTCCTAAGGTAGAAGCTTAAGTTATTGATTTTACAACAGATATTTCTTCTTTTCTAATATATTTATTCAATGTGGTAAATGTCCCCTTTTGCACTGCTTGTGCTGCACCCCTAGATTTTAATAAGTTGTATTTTCATTTAGTTTGAAATATTTTTTCATAATTTAAAAAATATTTTATTTATTTATTTTTAGAAAGAGGAGAAGGGAGGGAGAAAGAGAGGGAGAAAAACATGTATGTGCGAGAGAAACATCTGTCAGTTGCCTCTCACACACCCCCAATGGGGGACCTGGCCCGTAACCCAGGCATGTGCCCTGACCTGGAATCGAACCGGTGACCTTTTGGTCTGTGGGATGACGCCCAACCCACTGAACCACATGAGTCAGGCCTCAAAATATTTAAAATTTCTCTAGAGGTGTCTTCTTTGAGCCATGTGTTACATAAAGAGTTGCTTAATTTCCAAGTATTTTAGGATTTTCCAGTTATCTTTTTATTACTGATTTCTATTTAAATTCCCTTGTGGACTCTTTACAAAGTCTGACAGCATACTTTGGAAAGAGTGCAGGGCTTAGACATTTGACCTTAATTCTAAAATTAAGTACTTTTCTCTCTTGGTGCCGGCGCATTATTTGGGGCAGTCTCTTACAAAAGAACTTCTGTGAGTTATTGATTACAGAGCTGTACCCATGGAGGAAAAGCATACAGAGATTGAAGTAAATGATCAAAATTAACTTTAAAAGTGGTCATTTAATAGACACTTACTATTTGCCATCACATTACATTTGTTTCTAAGTTCTTCCAAGAGCTCTGTAAGTTGTAAGTGGTGGTGGTAGTGGTGGTGGTGGTGGTGGTAGTAGTAGTAGTCAGGCATGCTGCTACATATCCTACAATGCACGAGACCCACCATACCCTCTTAAATAATCATCTGGCCCAAATATCAACAGCAGAGGTTGAAAAACCTGAGGCTTATTCCCTTCAGTTGTTACTGAGAAAACCTTGTGGCCTCAGAAATCCCTCAGCAGTCTCAGGATTTGGTTTCTGAGGTTAAGTGCCTCCTGTATAAATACTTTGTAGCTCCGTCCATTAACTCATCCTGGCACATTTCCTATACCTTCACCTTAGTGGCCAGAGGCCTACTAAATGGTTGGGTTTTTTAATAGGGTAATACTTTCTCCTTCTGATATTCTGAAAGACAGGCTTGGTTGGCCTCTAGTTCTTGCAGAAGAGAACCTGGCGACAATGCTCTAATCTGTTGCTGGCATCTTTAGCTCCTTAATCTATGTTTATATGGCACTGAAACCTGACTCTGTCTGGTGCCAGGCTTCTTTGCTTCTCAGCACTCTGGCAGTATTGGCAGCAAACACCTCCCCAGTCTCTTCCACACACATTTATTTTATTGCACAGATGTTTTCCAGGAGATGCTTCTTTAGGCATGCACAGGACGCTTCTGGAGCTGTGAATTGGAGTCAATCATTTGTGTTCCCAGTTGCAGGTCCACAATTCGTAAAGCATCTGGTATTTTCCTTAACTGTTTTTCAGTTCGTAGCTCTCATCTTCTCTCCCATATTTTAAGCTCCTAGAATATGGGGTTTGTTTCTTTTTCTTTCTTTCTTTCTTTTTTTTTTTTTCGTGAAAAGGAAAGGAAATGTTTATTTAATGCTATACAGACTTAAAGGAGTGACCTAATGTCTTCATCAAAATCCCAAAGTCCCTTAAAACACCCACAAACACACACAGTCCTTCCTTCCCCCTTTGCCCAGTCTGGGGTACCGTATCTCAGGAAAGGAAATAGAAGTCCGTGGCTCAGGCAGCCCCCAGTTCTTCCCAGTAATCCATCTTGGCTGGTAGGCCTCCCTTGGTTCCCAGCACCATCAGCTGTGTTGCTAGGATCTCTGCTAAAGCCAGGTGGTGGTTCCCACTTCTAAAGCTGTGAGGGTCCCCACTCTGGCAAAACCACGTGGCTCTTTCTATTGCCACAGCTGAGTGGTCCTCTCTGCACAATGCACAATGGCCACGGGAGTCTCCACTCTGGCAAAGCCGCATAGTCCTCCCCCCAGTGGCTGCCATGTCTGGGTTTAAATCCCCACACCAGTCTTCCTCTGCAGCCCCATTTCCGACTCCTCCCACAATTGGCTACACTTGCCAGCATTCCCATATCCTTCCAGCTTTACTGGGCTGCCATCATGAGTCTGAGCAGGCGTGGCCCCATGTCATGGAGCCAATCATCTCCAAGCTCTCACGCAGGCACTGTAACCAGGGGGAGTTGCCTCCCAGTTATGTCTTGGAGTTTGTTTCTTCAATTTATTTTCTACCTTCTTTTAGCAACTTGCATTTTGTTCATCATATACTGAAAAAATCAACTTTACCTTCTTCCATTTTAGGTTATGTGCTTTTTTCTATGAGAAGTGGAAGGAAATTTTAAGGAGCTAAAGTAATTTGAGAGAGACGAGTGGTCAGAGGAAGATGTCAACCATCAGATAAGCAAACCAAGGGAACAGTTCATAAGCTCAGTAGAACTGAGCTTGGGTAAGAGTGAAACTGCATAATTCTGTCCTGGGAAGTGCAGGCCAACCAAGCCTGTTTCTGCCAGTAGTGCCAGAGTGCTGAGGACATCAGGAAGAAAAGTATCACCCTATTAAAAACCCAAACATTTTGTAGGCCTCTGGCCACTAAGGTGAAGATATAGTCCTGGGAAGACCTTAGAATTAAAAAATGGTTTTCGTTATCAAGGAGACCTATAAAAATCAAGAAAGTTCTATAGGAATCTTAATCTCCTCATGACCTAGAAGTTTAGCAAAAGTTTCCAGTCATATGTAATTATTATTGAATTTTCTGTAAAGGTTAAAAGGAAGGACAGGTATTTACCTCATTGAGGGATGTGCTGTAAGACCCTCAATAGGGGTTTGAGGTCAGTGGACTCATTGACAGCACCCCCAAGTACTGTCTTCCTCAGGCTCTAGGGAAACCGTGACCACTTGGGTCTATGTCTTTGAATCTGTAAGATTTTAAAGAGTGTGTTGTTTGGGGGGTATTGTTTCTCTAGAACAGTATTTCTCAACCTCTGTTTCATTATTATCCTCCTGAGGAGCCTCTTTAGATATATTTTTTTCTAATGTTCTCTATGCCCGTGAAATTTTAATATCACAGATATGCTGTATATCTGTTTATATACCGCAGCACTTAGGAAGGGAACCAGCAGTTGTACTAAGATTTTTTCCCCCTGAGCTAGTTTTCATCCCCCTGAGGGCGATAATGCCCATGTTGAGAACACATAACCTAGAAGTATCACCATCCTGGAAATGAGCTGTTACAGTATTTGTACCTTTCTTTTCCAGTTGAAACTGGGACGAGAATGCTATCAATAAACTAATGTTGAAAAGTCTACTCATGCTGTGGCCTGCAGCAACTAGAGAAGAGTACTTTTCTAGTATTTCATGGCTTATATAGAAAACATTTTCTGTCTCTTGATCTGAACAATCTTTTGACCATTTGAGGAAAGAATCGGAAAACACCAGGAGTAGCAGAGCAATAAATGCAGTTCTCTAAAAGTTAAAAAAGAAGAAGAAGAAGAAACAGATGACAAGACCCTTTTGTGGTGATATGCAAAAGAGAAATACAGTGATACTGAAGAATGTAGGTATAAAAGTGTCCACTGTCCCAAGCTAGTAAGCTCTAATAAGTTGAGTTTCTCCAAGTAAGAATTGATTTGCAGCAGAGAATACCATTTAGGTTGTCGAGCTCACAAGGATGTTCTCCCCAGAGGGTTTGGCTCCGTCTGATTAGGAGGGTGGTTGTGTATGAAATGCACCTTGGAAGGAGGAGGAGGAGGAAATGACATGTTCATGTAAATGAAATACAACTGCAAATTAAAGTGTCATACTGTTATAAAAAAAAACCATTTTTTATTTAATTGGTAACCAAGGGAAACATGTCATACAGAAGTATATATCTCAGGGAAAGTTAAACTGTGAGATGTTACAAGTAAATCTGTATTCAAGGACATTCTCATAGGGTAGGGTGGAGGTGGTTATAAAATATCTTAATAAAAATATTTTGATGCTGAAAAACTAGGCTTATAAATTTCTGCTGTTACATGACAGGGGTACAGAATAAATTAGCAAATATTGCTTCATTTGTTTTTTACTGTTTCTATCTATCCGATCAGCTGTATGGTGACTGCCTCTCCCCTGGAGGAAGCCTCCTTTTGGGATGTTTTATTAGGGAGGTCAGTATATTAAGGAGGAAATGCTTTCTCCCAAAGAGTGCTGCTTACTACAGAGACATCCTGGGGCTAAAATGCTTTTCTGTGTTAATGGTGTCCCCTCACTTTTTTTTTACTTTTTGTTTCTCACATTTTTATGAAAATTCATCTGTGTCTTTTAGATTGCGAGCTTACTAGACAGGATATATACAGTATCTGCCACATCGTTGGCACAAGTAAATGCTAATAATGGGAGGGGCTGATGAATGAGACCATATTTCCACAGAGAATTGTTCTTTACAAATGTGTCTGGTTTCTCTTTGAGATAGGGACTCGACAGGTGGGACTTGCCAGCCTTCTTCAACCTTAGTATGGTTCTTCTTCCTTCTCATCTCCTAATCACAGTACTGTATTGACTTACTTTCCCAGTGGAGACAAGCAGATAAATGCTGTAATTGCTCTCTTTGTCTTCTCCCCCACCAGGAGCAGTGATTGGTGATGGACAGTCTGCTGTGGCCAGTAATATTGCCAATACTACCTACCGGCTCCAGTGGTGGGACTTCACTAAATTTGACCTCCCAGAAATCAGTAATGGTAAGCCAAAGTAGAACTTGGGGTACTGGTAGAAGGGGTATCTCTTACTGGTGAGCCAGAACTCAGAAACCCATGTACACTAGACTTTTCATTATCTTATTGAGGAGCTGATTACCATATGCCATTTCTGTGACTCTCATTTAAGCAATTCACCAAACATGTATAGAGCAGCAAACAATGGTAGGTATACTACTGGGAACAGTACTGAGGTGGACACAGAAACGTAGATGTCTGTGCCCTGAGAAGTTCACTGACGAATAGTTCATTGTTCAAAGCCTGAAAGTTTAGGCGGAACCCCCTGGCAATTGGCGAGGACACACCTGATTGGTGGTGTTGCTCTTACATCAGTCAGGGGCAAAGCAGTTGTACAGTCCTTAGTTCATCCTAGCTTGTTGCCTGCATTGGTAGCCAGAGCTGGTTCATGCCTGGGGCACATTAAAAAAAAAAAAAAAAAAAAAACTTAGGTGGAACTGAGAGAAAGAGAAGGGAGTGTAGGAACTGCGAGCTGACCTTGTGACCCTTGAGGAAAGACCATAGTGATGTTAAACTCATTTATCAATCCAGATCTGAATGGAGTGGAGTGGAAGATCATGATTGATGCGAGCATGTGTTTACACATGTTTACAAATATGTCTGTCTGACAGTCTTGTTTCCCAGCCTCTAGGGAGGTCCACAGTCCCACGTCCCAGTTGTTTAACTAGAACAACGACATTTCAGACATCTCATTTCACTTTCTGCGTAATGAAGGACTCTTCTTACACATCCCTACGAAGTGTCAGTTCAGCCTCTACCTGAATATTTTTCTTTTTTTTTTTTTTTTACCTTTAATGTTACTTTGTATTAGTTTCAGGTGTACAGCATAGTGGCTAGACAATCAGATACTTTACAAAGTGGTCCCCCTGGTATTTCAAGTACCCACCTGGCACCATACATAGTTATTACAATATTATTGACTGTTTTTCTTATGTTGTACTTTACATCCAAGTAACTATTTCATAACTACCAATTTTTACTTCTCAATCCCTTCTACTTTTTCAGCCAGCCCCCCAATTCACTACCTCTTTGGCAATCATCAGTCTGTCCTCTGTATCTGTGATTCTGTTTCTGTTCTGTTTGTTCATTTATTTTGCTCTTTAGATCCCATATATAAGTGAAATCATATGGTACCTGCCTTATTTCACTTAACAAAATACCCTTTAGGTCCATCCATGCTGTCACAAGAGTTAAGGTTTCATTCTTTTTTATGGCTGAGTAATATTCCAGTGTGTGTGTGCATGCGCGCGCGTGCATGTGTCTCACAGTCACAGCTTCTTTATCCACTCATCTCTTGATGGGCATTTGGATCACTGTCATACCTTGGCAATTGTAAGTAATGCTACAATGAGCATAGGGGTGCATATGTTCTTTCAAATTAACATTTTGTGTTTTTTGGGATGTATACCCAAAAGTGTAAACTCAGGGTCATAAGGCAGTTCCATTTTTAATTTTTTTAAGAACTCCATAGTATTTTTCATAGTAGCTACACCAATCTGATTTGCAGTGACAGTACACTAGGGTTCCCTTTTACCCACACCTTTGCCGACACTTGTTTGTTGATTTATTGATGACTGTTACTCTGATAGGTGTGAGGTGATAATCTCAGTGTGGTTTCAAGTCACATTTCTCTCATGATTAGTTATGTTGAACATCTTTCCATATGTCTGTGGGCCATCTGTATGTCATCTTTGAAGAAGGTCTGTTCGGTCCTCTGCCCATTTTTTAATTGGACTGTTTGCCTTTTTTTTGGTGTCAGGTTTTTATGAGTTCTTTATAACTGTTGGAAATTAAGGCCTTATTGTATGTATGTACCATGGGCAAACATCTTCTTCCATTCATCTGCTTGAGTACTTCTGGTGATAACTCACACTGGTGAAAATGCCCAATCCATCACTGGTGGAGAACTTCTTTCTTGTGTTAAGTCACCATTTCTGGCACCAGGTTGTCAGTTCCTCCCATTAGTCCTAGTTCTACCTTTGAATCTCCGTAGGGTAAGTCTAAGGATGCCTCTTTTTAAAACAACTTTTTTTAACCTCCACCCAAGGATAAGTTTTTACTGATTTTAGAGGGAGAGGAAGGGCGAGAGGAGAAAAAGGATGTGAGATCAACCACACCTGTCAGAACGGCTACCATCAATAAATCAACAAACAAGTCCTGGCAAGGAAAGGGAATGCTCGTGCACTGTTGGTGGGAATGCAGGCTGGTACAGCCACTGTGGAAAACAGTATAGAGTTTCCTCAAAAAATTAAAAATGTAACTGCTTTTGACCCAACAGTTCCACCTCTGGGAATATATCCTAAGAATTCCAAAACACCAATACAAAAGAATATATGCAGCCTTGGCTGGTGTGGCTCAGTGGATTGAGCACTGGCCTGTGAACCCGAGGGTCACTGGTTTGATTCCCAGTCAGGGCCCATGTCTGGGTTGCCAGCCAGGTCCCCAGTAGGGAGCACATGAGAGACAACTACACACTGATGTTTCTCTCCCTCTCTTCCTCCCTTCCCCTCTGTCTAAAAGTAAATAAATAAAATCTTTTTTTAAAAAAAGGTATATGCACCCCTATGTTTATAGCAGCATTATTTATTTATAATAGTCAAGATCTGGAAACAGCCTACGTGCCCATCAGTGGATAAAAAAGCTGTGATGTATGAAGAAGGAACTCTTACCTTTTGCAACAGCATGGATAGACCTGGAATTATGCTAAGTGAAATAAGCCAGTCTGTGAAAGACAAATACCATATGATCTCACTTATATGTGAAGTCTAACGAACAAAATAGAAACAGAAGCATAGATACATGGAATGTACTGACAGTTGTCGGAGGGGTGGTGGTATGGCATGAAAGAAGGTGAAGGGAGTAGCCAAAGAACATGTATGAATGACCATGGACACAGACAGTGGAGAGGGTGCTGGGTGGAAGTGGGCATAGGGTGAAAGTGTGGATAACTAATAGCATAAACAATAAAAGCACAATTTAAAAAAAGAAATCAACATGAGAGAGGAACATCAGTTGTTGGCCTCCTCTGTGTGCCCCTACTGGGGATCGAACTCACAACCTTTTGGTGTACAGGACGATGTGCCTACCAGGTGGGTCGCCCAGCCAGGGCTAATGATGCTTCTTCTTAGTGACAGACTTCTAAGCTATTTGAAGATAAACTGCAATTTCCCTTTAAATCTTTCTTTTCAGACCAGACTTTCAGTGGTCTGGTGTCCAAGTCCTTGACAAATTCTGCTCATCTTCCCTTTTAGTTTTGGGGAGCCAGAACAGAGTAAAAAGCTCTAGGTGAGGGCTGTCCAACACATAGTACGGTGGTGCTTTAGACTGTGTTAGTTCAGTGTTAAGTCAGCAGTTTTTTCTGAAGCCATTACTTAGTTCTTTGATAATTAAACCATGGTACTACCATCCTGTAGTTAGTTTCTTGTGCAATTTGAATTTTTTTAAGATTTTATTTATTTATATTTAGAGAGAAAGGAAGGGAGGGAGAGAAACATCAATGTGTGGTTGCCTCTCGTGCATCCCCTACTGGGAACCTGGCCTGCAACCCAGGCATATGCCCTGACTGGGAATCGAACTGCAATCCTTTGATTCACAGGCCTACGCTCAATCCACTGAGCTACACCATTCAGGGCGCAATTTGAATTTTTTAAAAAACCAAAGCAGTTTTGTTTTTTATCTTAATAGTGTCAATTGAAATTCCTAGTTCTTGTCTCTCAACATCTATTTGAACTGTTGAGTCATTTTTTTCTCTCAGTCTTACATTGCCCACTAACTTAATGAACATGCTTTCTCTGTCTTCTTTGGATTGCTAGCAAAATGGTGAATCAGTTAGGACGTTGCATCAAGCCTTGTGGTATGTTACTGTGGGCTTCCTCTATGTCGATTCTGGTTCATGAATTAGCAGCCTGGGCTGGGTGTTCACATCTGAAGCCCACATTTTTCTGTCTCATCTACAAGGTATTATAAGGTTTTGTCAGATGCCTTAAAATAATCAAGATAATTCTCTATGGCATTTTCCAATATGCCACTCTTGATATCCTAATCAGAAAACAAAAATGAGGCTAATTTTTCATGTCCTGTTCTTAGTGAAACCTCAGTAGCAGTCATTTCTAAGTACTTAAAACCCGCATGTTCAGTAATCTATCTGCTCTTTCATTTTTCTGGGAATCAACTGTAGTCCTCCCGTGCCCTTATTAAATACCAATTTGCTTGTTCATCTCTGTATTTCTGGCCCAGATCTTGTTCACTATAATTTATTTTCAGTTATGTTGTTGCTTTATTTTGTTTACTTTGTTTATGATACTCTAAAATACTGTGATTTTAAATACATTCATCATTCAAAAATTTTAAAAATAGAAAAGGTTATACAGTGAAAATTTTACCAGCCCTGCTTCCAGTTACCCACCATTTCACCCCACAGGCAACCGTAGTAAGCAGTTTCTTGTGTGTCTTTTCAAAAATATTTTATACACACACACATATACAACAATGTATATATAAGCAAATACAAATGACTTTTTCCACCTTCTGTTTAACCCAAATGGCAGCATATTATACATGCTTCTTTCTGCACTTTGCTTTCTTTACTTTATAATATATCTTGATCTTTTCATATCATTGTATAACAAAGAGTTTACTTGTTTTTTTCTTGGTTTTTTTTGTTTGTTTTTTTTATTTAATTGCATAGTATTCCATTGTTCAAAGGTACTATCATTTTTTAACCGGTCTTCTCTGATGAGGGTCTTTTAAGTTGTATTCAGTCTTTTGTTATGCAAACCATGATGCAGTTTGTCATTTGCAGTTTGTCACTTGTGCAAGTATGCCTATAGGATAAATTCCTAGAAATGGAATTGTAAGGAGGAAGAGTGTGTATATTTGTGATTTTAGTAGATATTGCTAAATCACCCTCTGAGCAGATAATGCCAATTTATACTCCCATCTACAGTCTAAGAGACTGCCTGTTTCCCTAAACTCTACTTGTGAAATGTAGTACCATATTTTCAATACAAACAAATATGATACAACATATCATGTTTTCAGTAGATATCTGAAAATCTAATAGGTAAAAAAAATGATATGTAGGTATTTTACATTTAATTTCTCATATTGCAAAACAGATTGTATGCTTCTTCATACACTGAATATGTAGTCTTTTCTTGCCTTGTCTATGTGCTTTCTTTTTCTTTTTAGATTTTATTTATTAATTTTTAGAGAGAGCGGAAGGTGGGGAGGAAGAGAGGGAGAGAAACATCAATGTGTGATTGCCTCTAGCACTCCCCCTACTGGGGACCTGGCCCACAACCCAGGAATGGGCCCTGGCTGGGAATCAAACCAGCAACCCTTTGGTTCGCAGGCTGGCACTCAGTCCACTGAGCCACACCAGCCAGGGCTATCCATGTGCTTTATTTACCCTGTTTTTCTATTGTGTTGCTGGTCTTTTCCTTATCAGTTTTACAGGACGGCTTTATAAATGAGAAAATTAACTTATAAGAGGAATTTCTTAGTTGTCATTTGTATTTTACTTTGCTGAGTGTTGTTTTTCTCATAGAACTTATTTAAGTAGTCAAAATTATCCAACTCTCATTTTATGGTTTCTAGATTTTGTGTCATCATTAGGAAGATCAGGTAGTACTTTCATATTTTAGATTTTTACTTTTTAACCTTTGATTCACTAAGAAATTTAACCTAGTCCCAAAGAAGCAAAGTATGATCCAACTTTCCATTTACATGGCTGCTCATTTGCCCCAGACAACTTACAGAACAATCCATTTGCCTCCATTGATTTGGGATGTCACTTTCATCCTATTAATAACTTCTTGTGTATATTTAGATGTATTTCTAGGCTGTTTTGTTCCAGTGATCTGATTACTCTTGTGTGAGTACCACATGGGTTTACATTTTGAGGCTTTATGTTTTAGAATCTAGTAGGACTAGTCTCCTCTTGTTATTTTTTTAATCCAAAGTTTTCTGCCTGCTCAAGCATTTTTGTTTTTATGCATGGACTTTAAAACTGCCTTGTTTTTTTCCCCATGAAAAAATCCTATTAGTAGAATTATTGAGATTGCATTAACTTTGTAAATTCATTTAAGGAGATTCAATATCTTTATATCTTCCAATGTAAGAACATGGTATGATTTTCAGTTTCCTTGTATTTGTAGGAATGTTAAAAGTTTTCTTCGTTTGATCCTACCCATCTCTTAAATATATTGCTATACGCTTACTTTTATAGATTTTATTTTTATTTTTTTAGAAAGAGGGAAAGGGAGAATGAAAGAAGGAGAGAAACATCAATCTGCAAGAGAAACTTGGGTCGTTTGCCTCTCGAACATCCCCAACCAGGGAGGTGGCCCGCAACCCGGGCATGTGCCCTGACTGGGAATCAAACCAGAAACCTTTCAGTTCACAGGCCAGTGCTCCATCCACTGAGCCACACCAGCCACGGCTAAGCTTATTTTAAAAAGCTCACTATCTTACTGAGTTTATTTACTAGTTGTTATCATCTAAATCTCATGGATTTTCTAAGTGTGTTATTTATAAATAGTAGTAATTTTTCCTCCTCCATTCCTAGTTTTACACCTGTGATTTCTTTCTCTTGTCTAAATGCATTGGCTGCTATCCTCAGAACAATGTTAAATAGTAGCAGTCATCCTCATATTGTTCCTGACTTTAACGGGAAAACATCCAACTTTTTCTCAGTAAGCATATTGCTGGCTTTTGGGTTGAACTAGATAGAAATAGCTTATCATTTTAAGAAAGTTATCTAAAAAAAATAAATAAATAAGATATATCCATATGCCGTTATACAGTGGTACAAGTTAATAAAATGACTAAAACAGAAAAAAAAAAAAGAAAGTTATCTAAGCCTATTTTACTGAGAGGTTTTTTGTTTGTTTTTTTTTTAATCAAGAATGGATATTGAATTTAGTCCTGCCTTCTCTGCATCTATGGAGAGGATCATGTGTTTTCTGTCCTTTAATCATTATGTTAATAGATTCTGTACTATGGAACCCATCCTTACATTTCATGTTTAAACCCTACTGTGGTTCATGATATAGTCTTTAATGTTCAGTTCCCTTAATGTTCGGCTCACTAATAATTAAAGTTTATTTCATTGATATTGAGATGAATCTGCCCTTTTCTTGTTTCTAAAATCAGTGGGTTTTGGAATCAGTGTTAATGCTTGTGTTCTAATTTGGAGGTTTTTCTTCTTTGCCTGAAACAGTTTAAATAGTATTGGAATTGCTTATACTTTTTTTTATATTCATCTGAGGATATGTTTATTGATTTTAGAAAGAGAGGAAGGAAGGGGGAGGAGCAAAGAGAGAGAAACATCGATTGGTTATATCCTGCACACGCCCCAACTGGGGACAAACCATACAAACCTAGGTATGTGCCTGGACTGGGAATCGAACCTGCAACCTTTTTGGTATACAGGATAACTCTCCAACCAACTGAGACACCCAACCTGGGCATGGAATTACTTATACTTTTTATACAAAGGTCTGGTCCTGATGCTCTTTTTCCTTCTCTTTTTTATCATAAGCACGGGGAGAGTGGAGAGTCAGTTCTTTGATAACTTTGCTTGTCTGCTGTCCTATGATAGTCAAACACATGAACTCTTGAGTTACACTGTCCAGGTTCAAGTCCCTGCTCAGCCACCTTCTAGCACTGTGACCTTGGTTACTTAATCTCTCCATACACAGTTTTCTTGTGTACAGAATGAGTGTTTCCTTGTCTACCTAATGAGGATTATAAAAGTGCAAACCTCATAGGATTGCTATGAGGACTAAATTAGTTAATACATATCAGATACTCTGAATAATACCTGGCATTTACTATAGTAAATAGTCAGTAAGTGTTAGCTATTTTTATCATGCCTTTATCTTGGAAATTGCACTGTGATTCTTTGACAGTATGACCATAATTCTAAAGTCACACCTGTCCCTGTTTTCAGCAGTCTGAGAAAACATGTTTTCATCTCTGGAGAGTAATGTTCATGTAAACAAGACAGTTGCTTCCTTAACGTGTTGCCTCATCTGTAGTGGGCTTCTTCTGATCCTTGTTAAGCATGCTGTTTCTACACAGTTGGAGATCATTTTCCTTGAGAGAAAAGCAAAATATTCAGAAGAACAAAGGCATTGAATGTGCTAGTAGCATAGCTCACCAGGCCTTTTTGGATGCCTTTAACATACATTTTTTGTATAAGCCTCTGAGCTCGTACCAGCTACAGCTTCCTGTCATTCTGCTCTGTGTTTCTTACGTCTTTTCTTTGATCATGGCTCCTGAAAAACCTAAGCTAATCAGGGAGCATCATGTGCTCATTGACTCATTTGGTTTGGCTCACCTTTCTTCCTCACTTAAATCATATGTGGTGTGAGAATTCTGCTTTTAAAAGTGCCCTATTTTTCATAAGAGTTTTGGCCTTGGGGAAAACCTGCATTCTATGAGTTTAGGACACATCTGCTGACAACCATTGCTCCTTTTCGTGGCATCACCCTCAGAACGATAGTCACTTTTACCTGAGTTTCCTGTCATTAGCTCTTAACTGCTTGTATTTTCTGGTTGGTCTGAATAAAGACTAGTTGTGGCTTTGATCATTTTTGGAGTTAAGCTGAACATCCTTGCCACCTGTTTCAGTGGGGATACTATCCATAAAGAGTTAGAAGTTTGTAAGTTCTAAAATGCAAAACTTTGAAACTTTTCCTGGGGGGTGGGGAAGGAACTCATTAGATTCACTGTGAATTACAGTAAACCTTTTAAGAGACACCTCTTGTTGGGTAAATAGCATGGGTCACTAGGGTGCCCTGAGTGGGGTAGGGCAGATCACACCACAGGGATGTAGCAGCTGGTTCCTTTGGGGAGTGCATATAGTGTCACTTGGAGCTCTCTGTGCAGGAGGTCTTATTCTGAAATAGGAGGGACTCAGGGATAGCAAAGGAAGTTTTCCTGCCAATTTAAACCCCTTTTAGGTTTTGCATTTGCAAAAGCACTGCACCTGCTAATCAGTCCCATGACCTCACTGGCTGGCCAGCAACAGGCTATAAATCAATCTTTGTACTAGGTGTTTGTTTATAATTTATGGAACTGATAGGAAGGCAGAGCCATCTGCTCCTTTAGGCATCAGTATTTCTAACCCCTCCCATTCCCTGCTAGGGCATTTTCACTTGGAAATCATTTATAATTAGAAGGAGATTACATTGCAGAGTCTGGAACATGGCCTCCTGCTGTCTTCTGTGTTGTTTTTTTCCTCCCCTGGAGCTGCCCCACAGAAGCTCTTAAGCAGTTTTGATTTGAAAAATCCTTTCTTTCCTAGCCTTTATTTCCATTCTCTGCTGCACAACTAACTGCTCCATCATTGTTCCTCCCGTGTTTTACTTTTAAGGGAAGGACGGTTGCTGGATCTACAGGTTAAGGATCAAGGACTGTTGGTAAAGCAGCAGTTTTCAAGTTTGGCCCCAGACCAGTAGCGTCAGACACCTGGAAACTTGTTAGAAATGCAAATTCTGGAGCTTTAGCCTGGCACTGTTTTTAATAAGCCCTTCAGATGATTCTGGTGTGGGCTGATGCTTGAGAACCACTGTGGTAAGGCAAGGCAGGGAGAGGAACAAAAATTTCTCATGGTGAGTGGTCACCAGTGTCTTCAGCTACATTTCACTTCACCTTTTTCTCTCCCTGCTTATGTTATTGTTGAGTCGAAAAGGATGAGTTGCCCTTGTCATTAGTGCATTTCTTCCTGTGGCCCAAAAAAAAGCTAGTAACAGAGATTTAAGAAATCTCTCCTTGTATAATTTGACTCATCAAAATTTTCCCCTGCTGAGAAGAAGCTGCACAGAGAACTGCAGCATTGACCACTCACCATTGTAACTGAACATTTCCATTTCCATGTGGGAAATTAATAGACAGCAAGCAGCAAATGTAAGTTCCTAATTGGAGCTCTGAAATAAAAATTGTAAACACACCACCCAGTGCTCACTGAAATGAAACTACCAAATCACTGAGCGCCTACCTCATCCCCTTCATTAGGGTGGAAGTGAAAGCTAGGTACTAGCTACACAAGTTCCGAAGCAGAACATGCTGTTGGAGAGGCTCTGTTTTAATTTTCAGCATTCTCTTTTCATTTGTTACATGCAGATCTGTGAGCTCACCGCTGTAACGGGGAGCAGTTGTGAAACTGGATGGAGTTACAGGGAGGGGACAAATTGTGAGATGGCTGTTGACTCAGAATGATCATAATATAGTACAGACACAAACACAGTGGCTTGGACTGGAGGCTGACAAATGCTTTTTGTTTTATGTGCCGAGTTTTTCAGGGGCTTAAAGCCAAGCTTTCCAGTAAAAGGAAAACCTTACATATACTCTCTTCCCTTCTCCCGGCCCCTCTTAGAAATTAATATGACAGTAAGCACTACAATGCATTTTTTTATGTTGGTAGTGCATTTTGAAGGTTATCGTAGGCTCTATATGACTGAATTGCATGTTAACACACTTGAGCTAGATCTTTGTAACAGCAAGATAGAAAAGCGTAGTTTCATAAAATACCCACCATGCATTTTTTTAGACATTAAATGTGGATAAAATAGTAACTACAAAGCTGTCTCAAAGTCCACAGCATCCCATCTCCTTCCCTATTTATTTTCATGTCCTATTTAATATGGTTTCCTTACTTTGCTTCTTTCTCTACCTTTGATGGTTATAGTCTAAAATTGTTGTTTTATTGTCTAAGAGTTGTGCCAACATCAAGGTTAGAAAACCAAGATGGACGCACTCCTAAAGCTTCCCATAGTTCTTTTGGTTCTGTATCCCCAAATGGAATCATGTGTCAATCCAGGGAAGGAGGAGGAGATTGTCATCTTCTTGGCAACAGGCTTGGGACCCTGAATAAGGAGCAGACAGTCTCTGTGCTAACTAGATAAATCTATCCATGCAGGCTAGAGCAGATGGTGGGTTGGGAGATGAGCAGTACAGAGCCCTAATGGTGATAGCAGTGAATATTTGGATGTTATTATTTTATTAGTTAGCAAACAGAACCATCCTTGTGGTCCCTCCTCAGTTTTATGCGTGATGGTACTGTTGGTGTCAGCCCCCTAGAGTTGGCACAATAGCCTAATCAATGTGTTCTCATCTCTCTCTCTCTCTCTCTCTCTTTAAATCATTCTGTCATCTCTGTGGTTCTTTTAGCAAATACAGGGAAAGGGGGGTGAATGTAGGGTTTTAGAAATCACTGGGAGTCCCTGATCCCATACGCTTCAAGGCCCCTGAAAAGTATTTCTGCTTATTTTATTTTATTTTTATTTTAATATATTGCTGTTGGGGGTGGGTAGAAAGAAACATGAGTTTGTTGCCCCACTTATTTATACATTCATTGGTTGATTTTTTTAAGTATATTTTATTGACTGTGCTATTATAGTTGTCCCATTTTTTTTCTGCCCATTTTATTACCCTCCAGCCTATACCCCCTCCTCCCACCATCATCCTCCCCACCCTTAGTTCATGTCCATGGGTTGTACATATAAGTTCTTTGATTTCTCCATTTCCTGTACTATTCTTAACCTGCCCCTGTCTATTTTGTACCTACCATGTATGCTTCTTATTCCCTGTACCATTTTTCCCATTCTCCTCCCTCTCCCTCTCCACTGATAACCCTCCATGTGATCTTCATTTCTGTGATTCTGTTCCTGTACTAGTTGTCTGTTTAGTTTGTTTTTGTTTTGTCTTTTTGTAGGTTCAGTTGTTGATAGTTGTGAGTTTATTGTCATTTTACTGTTCATATTTTTTATCATCTTTTCCTTAGATAAGTCCCTTTAACATTTCATATAAGAAAGGCTTGGTGATGATGAACTCCTTTAACTTGATTTTATCTGGGAAGCACTTTATCTGCCCTTCCATTCTAAATGACAGCTTTGCTGGTTAGAGTAATCTACGTTGCAGGTCCTTGCCTTTCCTGACTTTGAACACTTCTTTCCAGCCCTTTCTTGCCTGCAAGGTTTCTTTCTTATGGGAACTCCTTTTTAGATAACTGTCTCCTTTTCTCTTGCTGCTTTTAAGATTTTCTCTTTATCTCTAATCTTGGGTAATGTAATTATGATGTGCCTTGGTGTGTGCTTTCTTGGGTCCAACTTCTTTGGGACTCTCTGAGCTTCCAGACTTCCTGGAAATCTATTTCCTTCACCAAATTGGGGAAGTTTTCCTTCATTATTTTTTTCAGCTCCTTCTCTTACCACTATGATTCAGATGTTGGAATGTTTAAAGTTGTCCCAGAGGTTCCTAAACCTCTCCTTATTTTTTTGAATTCTCGTTTCTTCATTCCATTCTGGTTGAATGTTTATTTCTTCCTTGCCCAAATTGTTGATTTGAGTCCTATTTTCCTTCTCTTCACTGTTGGTTCCCTATGTGTATTTTTCTTTCAAAAAAAAATTTACAGGTCTTTTTAAAAATATATTTAATTTATTTATTTTTAGAGGAGGAGAGAGGGAGAGAAACATCAATGTGTGATTGCCTCTTGCGCGCCCCTTACTGGGGACATGGCCCACAACCCAGGCACATGCCCTGACTGGTAATAGAACCAGTGACTCACTTTGCAGGCCCATACTCAGTCCACTGAGTTACACCAGCCAGAGCTCCCTGGATATTTTTCTTTATTTCACTTTGCATAGCCTTCACTTTTTCCTCTATTTTGCGGCCATACTCAACCATTTCTGTGAGCATCCTGATTACCAGTGTTTTGAACTCTGCATCTGATAGGTTGGCTATCTCTTCCTCGCTTAGTTCTATTTTTGGAGCATTGATCTGTTCTTTCATTTATGCCATATTTCTTTGTTTCAGCGCAGCTGTTAATGCTGTAAGGGGTGCGGCCTTAGGTATTCATTCAGGGTGGGGCAACCCACGTAGCTGCCTTGTGACGCAGTCTGGATAAATGTTTATTCTTTAATTCCTTGGTTGTTGGACTTCCATGCAGTTTGATTTTCTGGCAGTTCTGGTTATTGTTTGTTTTTAAATTTGTTGTTGTTCTTCTTTTGGTTGTGCGAGGAGGCAAAGTGTATCTACCTATGCCTCTGTCTTGGTCGGAAGTCCCCATTGGTTGATTCTTGTACGTGCCCTGACCAGGGATCAAACCCACAACCTTGGCATATCCAAATAACACTTTAACCAAATGAGGTACCCGACCAGGGCTGTTTTGTTTTCCTTAAGGTAATTTCCTGGGGAAACTTGCCCCTGGCCTGCCAAGTCATGCCTTTTGACTCACTGGAGTAGATCACCTGGCATCTGGTGAGGGCCACTGAGCTTGGCTTTGTTTGTTTGTTTTCTTTTTAATCATATTGCTTCTTCTGACAGTGGGCATCCAAGTAATCTTCAAATAAGAGGAGTAGTCTCTCTACATGTGCATGTAAAGTAGACCTACATGAGACAAAGTCCAAAGTAGTTTGGACCCTTTGGATGTGATGTGTTGTTCTGCTTATACCGTGATATGAGCACTCTGGTTCCAGGCTCGCATAAAGGGCAAGACACTTCTTCCAGGCATGGAATTGCACAGTGAGCCTTGGAGAAGGATTCAAGTGAAAACTGAAACAAAGCCTATAGGCACAGTCCCACTTCGTGGGGAGCAGATTCTCTCCACCTGCAGACATTCCTCCTCCACACCCCACCCCACTCCCACATACTGAGCCTGCTGCCTGGCTGACCCATGCTTAATTCTCAGTAACTGCCAAGTGCAGACTGAGGCTGCCCATGGAGACTGGCTTGTGGTATGGATAAAGCATAAAGCATAATGAGAAATGAAAAGAGTACCAGCCAGCCAGTCAGGGCCAGACTTTGTTTCTCATTATCCTGTCTTGTGGAGTTAGGAGTTAGTATTAGCAAGGAGCTGTCCAGAAGATTGATGTCTGTCAATGTTCCAACTCTCTTAAATGAGAAAGGAAGACATAAACCTGTGAAATGAGTTCCTTCTTCAAGGTCACAAAGCAGGTGCAGAATAGGAGTCGTGCCTCAAGGAAGCTTTACCTGTATCATCACTTCTTTCTTGGAATCAGTGGGTTTGCATTTTCATTCATCCTGGCTTTGATCTTTTGGACTATCAGAGCTGCTGAGTAGCTCTCCAGGAACAATTTATAATGACTTTTTTCTTATCTAATCTCTCAAGTGATGTTTCCAAATTGTGAACTAAGACTTGGCAGGTGGTTGTGGTTGTATTGACTATCTGTAGTTTCCTATTAAGGTGATAGAGACGGCTGGCGTAATTCAGTGGATTGAGTGCTGGCCTACAAACCAAAGCATCATCTGTTTGATTCACAATCAGAGCACATGCCTGGGTTGCAGGCCAGGACCCCAGTAGGGGGTGCATGAGAGGCAACAGCACATTGATACTGCTCTCCCTCTCTATCTTCTTCCCTTCCCCTCTGCCTAAAAATAAATAAATAAATAAATTTTAAATAAATAAAGTGATAGAGGAGACATATCTTTATTCTCTTTTATATTGCTTGTTACATGCCATTTTAGTTTGATTAAGCAGCCTGTAGCGTATCTAGAGAGGGTTCAGGCCCTTAGGAAAGCCCCCAAATTTCTTGACCCAGAATTTTTCACGCCATCAACTTCTAACATTCTTACCCTTTTTTCTTTCTTTGATGCAGCCTCCGTGAATGTGCTGGTGCAGAACTGCAAGATCTACAATGATGCCAGCTGTGACATTTCTGCAGATGGCCAGCTCCTGGCAGCTTTCATCCCTAGCAGCCAAAGGGGCTTTCCCGATGAAGGCATCCTGGCAGTGTACTCCCTGGCCCCCCACAACTTGGGTGAAATGCTCTACACCAAGCGTTTTGGTAAGGGATAGGAAGCCCAATCTAATGACAGAGGGATGCTGGTACCTTGGCGTGAGCATTCCTAGGAGAAGCAAGGTGTAGGTGGGTGTAATGGTCACATATTGCCTCACCGGGGCACTGACCAGAGGAAGATTGCTTTCCAGGAGTCCTGCCTCACAGCATTGCCAAAGATGTTTAGGATAAAAGTCCTCCCTACCACAATAGCATCAGTGATGCATGCTCCTTATTGTAATGGCCAGGAATAAGGGAGGAGCTTTGTTCATGGTTTGGGGAAGTGGGCGCACTCATAAACTAGAAGGCAGTTTGGCATTGTGTATTAAAGCCCCCAAAATGTATTTTTTCTTTGATCCAATAATCTTATTTCTAAGGAAATAATAAGAAAACTATATATACAGCCTTGACTGGTGTGACTCAGTGTGTTGGGTGTCTTTTCATGAACTAAAAGGTTGCCAGTTCAATTCCCTGTCAGAGCACATGCCTGGGATGTGAGCCAGGCCCCCCAGTTGGGGACGTGCAAGAGGCAACTGATCAATGTTTCCCTCCCTCTCTGTCTCCCTCCCTTTACCTCTCTATAAAAATAAATTTTAAAAAAATTTTAAAGAAAAATATACAGAGATTTCTACATAGTACTGTTTCTTATCATAGAGAAAAATGTCAAATTGTGAAGAGTTGCTTAAGTAAGTGATGGTGTATTGATAGGACAGAATGCCATTTGGCCTTCACAGTGTTTAATTATGGAAAATGTTCTTATGTGTGAAGTGCAAATAGTAAATTTCAAAATAGTGTTTACAGTATGAAGCCAACTTTTTAATAATGTGAATCTGTTATGGATTCTATAACATTGCTTAACATTTACTAAGTATTTTCTGTATGTCAGACACTGTACTGGTATTTGACATGTCCTTTCATTATACTCCTCACTACAGTCCTATGTGATGACCCCACGATGACCAAATGAAGATGCAGATTAGAGAAAAAGAAAAAAGATTAGGGAGAAAAATTATTTCCTTGTAGTAGTAAGAACTCTGGAAAATGTTCCTCTTTTGGCCCTCAGGTCCCAATGCCATTTCGGTGAGCCTGTCCCCAATGGGCCGATACGTGATGGTGGGCTTGGCCTCTCGAAGGATCCTCCTGCACCCTTCCACGGAGCACATGGTGGCCCAGGTCTTCAGGCTGCAACAGGCCCATGGTGGTGAGACCTCCATGAGGGTGAGTGTCACTGCTTGTGCCTTCAGCCTGTGGCTGCTCTACTAGGCTTGGCAGGGTAATGAAGGACAGTGGGGTGATCTTCCAGCCAGGACCAGAGAGGTCATGCTCAGAAGGCACGAGGGAAGACTCTAGTCCAGCCCATCCATGACCAGCAGGCTTCACTTTTGGAAGCTCTGGGATATTAAAAGACAGGAGCTTTCACATACCCTAGATCTTGAGCTGGGTTCCCCAGAGCCCTGAAAGGATCTTTAGATAAAGACCAAACTGAATACTTCTTACCTCAACATGAGACCTTTAGTCTAGAGATACATAAAGATCCCAATGATATCTTTATGCCTATTTAAAACATTTTTTTTTTTTTTTGAGAAAGCAAGCTACAAAAATAGTATACTGTGCAATGTCATTTTCTGTGGACTGTAACCATGATGGAA
This sequence comes from Tonatia bakeri, assembly GCA_004024845.1. NCBI lineage: Eukaryota > Metazoa > Chordata > Mammalia > Chiroptera > Phyllostomidae > Tonatia > Tonatia bakeri. The sequence continues at coordinate 672,914 of PVIA01000036.1, forward strand.
GATGAGGACTTCGGGCAGCTGCTGTGCTCGTCACCATGCCCCTGTCCATTTCACCAACAGAGAACGGTCCTATTTAGAACCCTTTCTTGTCTGAGGTGGATCTCCTGTGTGACCACAAAGGCCTTGCGGGCATCGTGGGGCTAGTGGCTTTCTGGGCTCAACTAGACTGGTTTCTGACTGAGCCTCCTACATCCCAGGGGGGCTCGTCTGACCAGGGTTTTTTCTAGGGGAGTCAGGCATTTGAACAGTTCTCTAATTAAATGGTATTCAAGCTCTGTCTCAAGCTAAGAACCTGTGAATTCCCTTAGCACTTTTTGCTGTGCCATTTGTAGTTTTATGCACTTGTTTATATGTTGTTTTGTATTTTCTTTAGCTGCATGGTGTATATGTTTAATCTACCCAATTAGGTTTGGTTTAAGCTCCTTACGGCCATATCCCTGAGGGCCCCATTTAGTGCTCTGCCTAAATGCTTATGAATGCCTGGAATGGGCAACTTTTGTTGTAAAGAAAAACCTAGAGATTGGACCCAGTATATGGTGTGGTGACTTCCGCCTTGGTATCCATCCTGGTCTTTATCCTCTTCTCCCTCGTACCTCCTACAGGGACCCTCTATTCAACTCCATTGAGCCGCTTTCCAGGCACCCTGAATTTAATAAGGCTCTTTCCTGCTAGTGTGCCTTTACCACAGATGCTCTCCTCTCCTCAGCCCAACTGCCCCAAGCTCTTCCTTTTCTATGGAACCTTCCTAAATAGAATTGATCACCCCTGAGCCACCAGTATACCAAGTAGACACGCTCGTGCTAACCCTCAACACACCATACTGCAATTATTTGTTTCCTTGTCTCTCTCCTCTCTTGGACTGTTAACTCCTTGAGAGCAGAGCTCTTGTCTGTTTTATCTTTATGAAGTCTGCATACCTAATAGGGAAACTGACATTTAGCAGAAACTGTATGAATGAAAGAGATTCTCAAGAAAAGTGTCCTCCTTATCATTTCTCTGTGGTAAGTAGCAGAACCAGTGATGTCCCACCATGCCTCTGAAAGGGTAGAAACAAGGCATCCTCTACTCTTGACATCATAAAGGCAGGGAAGTTCTGATCTTGGAGTCTGTGTAACTAGAAATACAGCATTTGACATTGAGTGATCAGGAGAGGATTTTGTGGGAAGTTCATCAAGCCTATTTTCTTATCTAGGTATTTGAGGGTAGAAGTTGAATTGTAGTTTAAATATTCTTATTTTGTTTATCTTAAGCATATTTGGATGGTAAAAAGTACCTGGTGTCTTTTTTTACTACCTAGAATCCTGGTCCCAACAGCTGTTTTTCTAACCCTGCCTAATTATGGAATAATTGTTTATCATCATTAAGAGGCAGGATCTGATTTCGTCAACACTAACGGACATCTCCAGTCTCTTCCAGAAGCCAGGGCTGCTACCCAACCTCCTGGCTGAGGGCAAACAGCTACAGGGTGGCAGCCAAGATATTGTCACATATGGGGCTGGCAGCTCAGGGAATGCATTTGGAGGAGTCTGCTGAGGGGATGTGGTAATTCATTGCTATCCTGCTAAGGGGCTCAAGGAAACTAGCCAGCTGCTGCATTCCTCGTGACAAGAGCTATTTTTCAGGCCTCCCAGTGAGGCTTTCTTGATTCTCAATAGGCACCATCTGCTGCTTAGGAGAGGCGCTGAAGTAACTAGAAAGATCCCATTTTGGGAAGTGTTCCTCTCACCCAAGAGACAGGATCCAGGCTTCTCAACAGGGTTTGCACACCATGTCCATCCAGTCTGACTTTTAAACCCCCGTGCTACAGACAGGTTTCTGGTTTTCCAGGTCTTGGTTGCCCCTTACGTCCAAAGGCACCAAAGCACTCAGCAAATGTCCCTGAATTCAGTCATTGGTGGAAGGGAAGACACCAGCTTTTTTGGATAGCTGTGCTGTACCACCGTTTAAGGCAAGAAGTGCATTTTTGTCTGAGAACAGGGAGCAAGGGTTTAATGGGACAGTAGAGCATCTCCCTCTCTGCACAGGTAAGTATAGGTGGGTGTCTCCACTTGTAATGTCAAGCTCTTTCCTTGAAGGAATGCATTTGTGGGTAATGGGCCTGTCCAAGAGCTTCTCTACCCAGAATTCCCCTTCGTTTTGGTATTATTGCCTCTTGGAATTCACAGTGGTAATGTTCAGAGAGGTGAGCTTGTTGGGCCAACAGACATTCCCAAGAGAACATCCTCCAGAGCATTGACTTACTTTAATTCCCACTAAGTGACATCTCTCCCCAAGAGATGATCTGTTACACGATCCCATATGAAAACTCTTTGAAAATGAATTGCTAATTGCTATTAGCCTTGGTTCTAAGCAGTTCTTCATACCCCTGGATCAGTGTTCGTAAATGATGCTACTTGGACAGCCTACCTTAGAATCCATGGGGTCTTTGCTAAAATACACACACCACTTTAGACTTAAAATCAGAGTAAGAATGGGGCGGGAGGGACCCAGGTGTTTGTATTTGTAAAACAAGATTTCCAAGTGATTCTGATATTCACTTGGATTTGAGAGCTGCTGTTCTTAATGGCTGCTGTCTCCGTTTTAGGGTTCTGCCCTCCACTCCTTCAGCAAGGCAGAGAAACAGTCTCGGCTTGCTTCTTCAGGCTTTATGCGTGGTGCTTTGATACCATCTTTGCTAATTTTATTACAGGCATGGTGGCATTTATGTTCCAAACTCTTGGGTTTTGGGCTGTCTGTGCTTTACCTCCCATCTTTTCTCAGCTGTTGTTGCTTTCCAGGGTTCTCCCCTGAATATCTCTCTATGCTGGATTGTTTTCTTCCCCATGTTGAGTCATTTTAATTTTTATTCTTCTTTCTAGAATCAAGGGTCCTTTTAATATTTCCCTTCTCTGCTTACTGAGGTTAGTCTTCCCAATTTTAATAAGATTGGCAAATCAGGAAAAATAAGATGAGACATGTGTTTTGTCTTCCCCCTTCCCTCTGTCTGACTCACAGTTGAGCCAGTGAGGGCTTTCTGTTAATTTCTGTTTTGTTTTTAAGTTAGGCATTTAGAGATTGCTGAGCTGAAGTTTTGCTAAATTCTCAAAACACTAAACTGCCTGTGTTCCCTCTCTGCTTTTATTTTCTAATTGGAACAAGGCACAATATAGTAACAGAAAACGGCAATTAATTTTCCAAAATAGTGGCAACTTGCACATTATAATAATTTTGGTTGTAACCAAATGAAAGCATAATAACAAAAATATAAAATTAGTAATGAAACCAGAAATAGTCATATACCAAACTGTTCTTCCAGTTTGTCAGTAATAAGTGCTGTTTTACCTAGGAGTAAAGGCAAAGTCAGCACCTGGGCTTGTGGGCGTGGTGGGGCGGGGGTGGGGGGTTGGTGCTAGGGCCTTTTGAGCTGAAAACAAAAATAAGGATTAGTGCTTTCAACACAGGAATTAACAGGTGGTGTGTTCTTTCTCCCAGGTGCACAGAGGGTTCCCCTAACAGGTGGGGGTTATAGGCATATAAATGGTTTCATAAGAACTGAAAAGGACCCTCATTGCCTAATCCCTGTGGATCCTACAGGCACCGGTTGCTTGCGCCTCGCTGGTGCTGATAGGCTCTTCTCTCTGGTCGTCTTGTTGACAGTGATAAACGGGGCACTTCCTTTGACTTGAGTGGGAGCAGAAGCTCCAGGGCAGAAAGCGGTTTAGCCCTTCTTTCTCTGTGGAACAGCATTGTGCTCTTGAAGGCAAAGCCTCAAATACTTAAAGGTCACTTTGGTTTAAAGCTTCTCCTTTGCGTCTGTGTGGTAAAACTGTATTCAAATATTGAGCAACTGTTACCTACACAGATCATTAGTTTGGAGTGGATGTTGGAAAGACAGTCAGCCCTTCCCTCCCTTCCTCTCCCTCATCCTCTTCAGCCATCTTTTCTTCTCCCCACCTGCTCCCCGTCTCTTCCAGTTCACTCTCCCTTCCTCTTCACTCTCCCTTCCTCCACCTCTTGACCCTGGGAGTTCTGCTCTTCAGTGGTGTTCTGGTCCCTTCTCTTTGTGGAGTGCAGCTCTAGAGCTGTGCACCCGCCGCATCCTCAACAGGTCTTAGGCAGCAGGGAAGGAGAGCAGATTTATTGGCATTTTTTACATACACCTTCAATCTACTTGTATCTAACTGGGTGTAGTTCTTAATGTGCATTTTCTGGGACCACATCAGTGTTATCTAGGAACTTGATAGAAATGCAGATTCACTGCCCCACCTGAGACCTGCAGAATTGGAAGCTCTGGGGGTGGGGCCCAGCTGTCCTTATTTTCCCAGGTGCTCCAGGTGACTGCACAGGCAGTCAGGACTGAGAACAAATGGACCGCGTGGGTGTTCTAGGTAGACCTCACCTGTCCATGTGGCTTTGTCCTTTCTCTTTTTGTGCTCACCCTGTTTCTTACCGTGTCTCTGGAACCTCATCTGGTTTAATTCTGTGGTTTCTGTTTATCAGATTTTTCAGGTACTTCCAGAAAGTTGAGAGTTATGAGTACCTCCTACCCTAAAGGTTTCAGGCATTTAGGATCATGTTAGCATCCTAGTGATGGTACTGTAAGGACTAATGCTGTGAGGCCTCTTTCCTGTTCTGATTAAAATTCTTACCTGCTCTCAGTTGGCATTACTCAGGCTCTTAACTGTGAGCTCATGCCTGATTTCCTACATATTATAGAATACAGAGATGCTTTGGCTTAAAGAGTGAGGAGCAGTATCTTTCTTCCTCTCCAGGCCCTTCACCATCTGAAGGAGTATTTCTTGATTTCCTTTTTCCAGCGTTTAACTCACTATTATCCTTGGGTTGGAGACGTCACTATGGTACCCACTAATGGGTATCTTTGTGTCACTTTGGCTTGCTTTCTTTTCTGCTGTTTCATAGCTATCTTCACAGAGACTAGTGATTATTAAAAGTTCATCAAAATGGCCCTGCCTGGTGTAGCTCAGTGGATTGAGCATGGGTTGCGAACCAAAGGGTCACCAGTTCAATTCCCAGTCAGGGCACATGCCTGGGTTGCCAGCCAGGTCCCCAGTTGGGGGCCATGTGAGAAGCAGCCATACATTGATGTTTCTCTAACTTTTTTTTTTTCCCTCTCTTCCCCTCTCTACCCCTCTCTCCCCCTCTCTCCCCCTCTCTCCAAAAATAAATAAATAAAATCTTTTTCTGTAAAAAGTTCATTAAAATGAACCATAAAAAAAGGCTTGGTATCCAAAATGTTCAAATTAGTCATAACTAAATTATGGTTTAGATCCTGGGTCAGGATGGGTTTCCAGCACAGTCAGCAATAATGAGCATTTATGTAACTAACCTTTGTAGGCTCTTTTGGCCTGTCCTAGTTCCATTCTTTAATATGCAGTCTTCACTATGGCTCCCTCTTTGCCCTGAATTCAGCCTGTGGTATAATCCAGTCATCTGTACTTCCCTAGATTGTAATAGTTTGATTTTCAAAAAGGGAACTGAGCCTCATAATCTTGCCTGGTCTTGCGAGTGGCAAAAACCTAAAATAAAGATGTTTTATTTTTGTGTCCTGGAAGGGTACTATTTCTTGGGATAAAAGAGAGACAGCTTTGTGTTGTCAGAAATGATTTACTCCTTCCTAAGATTTTTGTCCTCGTTAATTTTCTTAAAGCTGCCTGTCAGTTGATTAAAAGCTGCTTCCGCTGCAATTATCTTACAGTTGACTTCTGAGATGTGGTACAAAGCACCTATCCTCAGAAAGTTCCTTTCTGCAGCACATTGTAGGAAAGGGGGGAGTATGGGAGAAGTCAGGAGTGTCTCTGATGCAATTTGTCAGAGAAGGGAGGGGCAAGATAAAGAATTAAAAATAACAGTGAAGCTGCGATCAGAGTCATTAGTTTAGGCAAATTTTTCCATGACAGATTCCTCCAACTCTGACGATTTCTTTCCTCCATGGTCTCTTAGTAGAGTCAGTCTGTATTGCATTTTAACTCTTTTCACTCAACAAAATTTTGGTGAACCCCTTCCATGGGCCAGGAATTTTGCTAGGCTGGGAATACAGTGTACAAAACGGGCCTGTCCTTGCTTCTCTGGTGCGCACATGGTAGATGACTGGCTTCTTAACTGGGCCTTTCACTGCTGTGCCACCGGCCTTCACTGTGCTGGCACACAGGAGGCACTCCCAGTTCACGTGGGCCACTTTAGAATCTCGTGTGCCATAGATTTCCTGCGCACACATGAACATGCATTTCCACTCGCCACTAACATCAATGTGCCTGGCATGTGACTCAGGAAACAGTGACTGAATGAAAGTATTGGTGAGATAATCCTTATGAAAATAGGGAGTGTCTTACTCATGTCCACAATCCTGCTCAGTATCAGTGAGCTTCCCGGGGTGCTGGTCCCGGCACTGAGATGCAGTGAGAGAGCTCCAGTGGATCAGTTCACAAGTGAAAGGCAAAAAAAAATTTTTTTTTTCCAAGAATTGGTAGGAGAACCTACCTGAACGTATTTTAATGTAGCCTTTGTCCTGTAATTGTTCTAAAAAAATATGGATCAAAACCAAAATATATTGAATGTATTGAAATATATTGAAAGACTCTCTTATCCAAGGTGAATAGGGGGAACAGCTGTTCATTTGGCCTTTTCCTTAGAGATTTAGAAAGCCAAGAAAGTTCAAGAACGTGTGCTGAGCTCAGAGTGGGAACAGGAGGAAGTAATTATTTTAATTTCTAGGAGTTCCAGGAGCAGTGAATGCCTCAGTGTTTCATTTAGCACAGAAGTAGATTCCTCAATTGAACTAATCTCTGTGGTTTGATCCTAATGGGCAAAGACAGTCTTTGGCCATCAGGCCCGTTAGAAAGTAAAATTCTTGTCCTCCATCCTTGGGATCTCTTTGAGAAGAACAAAGGAATAAGACAAAGTTTATAGGTCTCAAAAAGTCACAGGAGGTTGGCTAGAAATGACTTCAAGGTAGCCAATTATCAATAGCAGCAGAGGGCCACAAAGTCCAAAGAGTTAAGAAAAGGTTTTTGCTTTAATTTGGTTAAGGCTCATCTAGGCAGATTTGTTCCTGCTTCAACTGCATAAAGGGGAGAGTTAGGTGACTTGATACTCAGATTCTTGTTTTTAAATAGCCACTCTAAAATCAACATTCTGCGAGTTCTAAACACCAAAGTAGAATATAAAGAAGGCTTGGGGCTAGTAAAAGAAATTAAAGTTTTTGGAAAACAGATTTTCTTAAAAGGTGAAGAAATTCCAATAATTCATGACTCTAAACAAACCAAGAACTCGAAAGGAAGAAAGGACCATAGTATCCGTTCCCCTGGCTGCTCTGGGATGTGTGCATTTCTCAGCCTGTGACAAGGTGTGCAGCCATCCATTTCCAAAGGAAAGGTCACCTGTCTCTTAGCATCTGCTTTCCATTTTTCTTTCTTTGCAGAGAAGGTTCAGAGAGGATTCTCCTAGTAACCCTCTCTAAAATCTTAAAGCCTCCTTGATTTCCATCACTACCCAGAAGGCATTTCCCTTCCTCACAGTTCTTTTCTTTTGAAAGCCTCCTTGGTTTGCACCTTCTCCCATGGTGGTCCAACCCGTTTCCCGTTATCCCTTCCCTCCAACCAGCTTCTCTTGTCTTAGTTAAAACGAGTGGGATCTGCCGACTGTGCTCAACCTCTTGCCACCATGGCAAGGTTTCAGCTTTACAGATGATGAGATTCCCAAATGTAAACAAGACGACCACAAATTTTTTTTCTTTTGGCTTTTTATCTGGTCTGATCTGAGCAGTTCAGTTTGCTGCTTGGACTAATGGTCTAATGAGCTTTATTGACATGCGGTAGAAGAGAAGGCATCTTGGCGAGGGCAGCAATACATTTTTCCTCCAAATTTGAATACGATGGAGAGGAAGATTTCCCACTGAGCTCCTCTGACTGCCTCTTATTCTTTTCCTGTAGTTTTGAACAAGAAATAAGACCACTTTACATTTGATCTAGGAACTGTTTTCTTTTGCTTCTACTTCCTATTAGAATTTGAGGGTGTGGAGGAGGAGCAGTATAATTGTCTTAGACCCCAGAAGTGGAAGAATTGTTACCTTCTCCCACACCCTTAGAATCATGGAGATCTTGGCAACCTGACTCATTCTCTGTTAACGTGCTGATGATGGCCCTGACTTTAAAAAATTTGTTCCCTCTAGCATATTGATCCCAATTTCCTTCCTAGATGTTGGAAATTAGAACAGTCTGCTTGGGTGGGGGGTTTCTGTCAGCATTTGTCATATGCCAGGGAACAGCTGCAGTTAAGACAGGTGAAACCAGGACTCTGCCAACATGAATCAGCAGCTGGCTTTGTGTCCAGCCCACAGAGGTCCCCAGGTCCTGATAATCTGCCTCCAATGTAACAGGATTTGGTGTTGTAGCTTCGTGGGGTGTCACTTTTGTCAGAGAAAGGTATTCTTGGCAGGCCACCCAGCTTTGTCCTTAACATCCCATGGGGAGCTTCAGGGAACCTGACTAGTGCTAAGGAAACCTGTACTTGAGATATGTTTGGGGTGCTTTTGAGTGAAGGCCAGAGCTGTCCTTACGCTCTCCGAGATCTTACTTCCTGTCAGTGCTGGTGAGCTCTGCATGTGCAGAGCCAGTCCCTGTCGAAACCTGGGAGGGACTCACAGGTCGCCCAGTCATGTGCTGGAGGGACTGACTGGTGGCCGAACCGTAAATGGCTAGGGAGTAGCCAGCACTCCCTAATCGTCTGTCAGCACTAGGGAACTTGCCACCCAGATATTCTCTTGTCTCCAGGGCTAACTGTGAGGAGTATTTCCCTCAGCGAGGTGGCTGGAGAGCTGTTCAGCTCCAGCCAGAGCAGTGAGTGGAAGCTGCATCTCTAGTGGTTTTCAAAATGGTCCAGATTCTTACTCCTCTGGAGTCCTTTAGTTTCGGGCATGTGTGAAATAAGGAGTCTTGGACCAGATGACCTCCCAGGACCTATAAATCAGTGATCCCTACTCATCCTTCACTCTAGTTCCCCGCCCCCAGACTTTTTGCCCACCCCCCATTCTCTTCCTTCCCACCCCCACATTGGGGCGTGATAGGCAAGCAAGTGCTTATCAGGAGTCCTGGAGGCTGCTGATCTTCATGTGGCATTTTCTGGCTTCCTGCCACAAAGCAGGATTTAGCTTAATACCCAAAGCTTGGAGGAGATGGGCACTTGGGAGCTGACTTTTCAGCACTGTTTACTAAGGACTGAGGGGTGGGGGTGGGGTTGAGGGAGGGCTGCTATAGCCAGAGGACAAATCAATGTCCTGTGACTCCTAGAACCATGGAGGTTGTAGTGCAGCAGGGTCTGGGGGCCTCGACTATCAGTTACTTCTCTCCTCCCTCTGACCTTGTCTCACCTGAGCTGGATCGTTTGTCATGCCTGCTCTTGAGGTTTTGTCTCCAAAGCAAGTTCCTGTACTTAGAAGCAAATTAGTAATCCCTCTGCAGCAATAGACTATAAAAGGTGAATTTGTGACATGTGAGAGGCTTATTTGCTTCTCTCCTGGTCTGGAACATTTCTAGAAAAGTGTTCTCTTATATTTTCTTTGAGACCCCCATCAAAAAACTTACCACAACCTTCAAGCACCTGAGTTACTAACCTTTTTACCCCCTTCTTGCCAGGGCATTTTCTCTGGCCCTTCTGCCCTGTTCCCTGCAATTATGAACCATTATAATTCTAGGGGAGAGACGGTTGTGAGGCCAATGTAGACCGAGGCTTCCCTCCTCCAACCCACTGAAATTAGCACTCATTCCTCCTTACCTACAGGTGTGTACCACTCACACCATCTGGCCTTTGGGAGAAGGGAACATCAGCAGATTATAAGGGATGTCCACCACAGTTGTCCAGTCACAACCACTCTGTCCTTTCAGTGTGTACACCAGGTCATGTTTAACCATATAACCTGTGGGTAGGACTGAAACCATTGGCTACCTTCTGGAAAGGAGAAAACTTCTGTGAGATAAAATGAAGGCACCACGCTCTGTCTCCTGACTGGTAGGAAAGGGGTTGATTGGGTGCAAAGGGAGAAGACTGGTGTTGCCGTATCCATGGATAGTCGGCAGTGAAGCTGGTGGGGAGTAAAGGCCATGTATTTGTTCAGGGCTCCTGCCAGATATGTCTGTGCAAGGAAGAGATTATCGAAAGGTCAAGCAACCATGTTCTAGGTGACCAGTCTAGAAATGCATATACTCCACTGGGCTGTTTTCCAGTAGTCTCAGACCAGAGATTTTAGGAGCCCTGGCTAATCCTTACATTTGGAGTTGAGTTGGATAGGAAGGTCATAGGAGATTCTTAATGTACTAGCTGTGGGGCAGTCTTAAGCCTCAAACCAGAGCCAGTTCCCCATCTGTCAGAGACCTCAGGACCACAGCAGGGCTGTTTTGGCACATTTTTCAGCACTACAAAACCTGGCAAATTATTCACAGCAAGACTCCCTGTACGTGTGTCTGCGCATTGAGGACACATGCTGTTCTACAGTCCGTCCTGGCAAAGGCCTTTCAGATAAATACCCACAGCGCACAAACGAGCAGCCCCATTCAGGGCTGCTTATGACTCGATTCGTGTCCGTCCCGTGGACGCCTAGCTCAGTTTTTACTTCTTTTTCCTTTTTCTTTTCTGTAAGTCTCCCCTCAGGGTAATCAGAAAAATAACTATTGTGTCACCCTAAATTTATTTTTGAATATTAACTTTCTAAATCATAGTCTTCATTTGGTCCCTTTGTTTTTTCTTCCATCAATCCTTACCAATAAGTAAAGGCAGATGAAGTTTGTCCCTGTTCTGTTGATTAAAACCTGAGGAGGCCTAAAGGGAGAAACATCACATTGGCTGAAACTCCAGTTTACAGATCCCTGATAGGTGTGGCTCAGTGGATTGGGCATCGACCCACTCACTGAAAGGTCACTGGTTTGATTCTCAGGGCACATGCCTGCGTTGCAGGCCACATCCCTGGTTGGAGGCATATGAGAGGCAACCAATCAGTATTTCTGTCCCTCCCTTCCCCTCTCTAAACATAAATAAAATCTTTTTTAAAAAATTAGAAAAATAAAACTCTAATTGACGGATTCTCAGCTTCATGACCTTCCCATAGGTTCTAATAACTGTTTTTGAAGCTCCAGGTGCAGCTTTCTGGTAATAATAATAACACCATTTATGAGCTTGCCTCAGGCCGGGCATTTTATATACATCATTTCTTTTAATTTTCCCAGTTATTTGAGTATTGATGCTGTCTCTTTTTAAACTGAGATCTAAAGAAGTATGGTGACATCAGGACTCAAACCCAGGTCTTTCAAACTCTGAAGTCCGAGTCCCTGGTTCTTGCTTTGCCCCTGTCTTCAACTAAAGTTGTTTCTGGAACGTGGTGTGGGCCAGTGGCCTAAGAGACTGGGAGGCTTTCTCTCACATTCCGCCAAACCATAGCCATAGCTAAGCTGCCCCCTGAGAAAAGCGTAGCTTTGGAAAGATGTAGGCTGTTGAAAGAAGACTCTCTCCCTTTGAGAAATGAACTATTTAATGGTTATTTGCATAAGGTAAAAAGAAATCGAATACCTGTGTGTTCAAGATTCCCCTCTGTCCTGCTTTCTATACCTTAATTGCACCTTTTAGGTTCCCTTAAAAATAGCATTTTTAACATTGCTTTTAATTAGATGAATTAAGAATGTTCTCCCCAGCGTTATCCACCCCTCTCCCCATTACCTTCAGTTTCCCACTGCTGTGAGAGCACTGATTTCCATGGTAACAGGACTGCCAATTGAGCTTGGCTTTCACTGGTTTATCTGGTTAGAGGACAGTTAGGGGCGGCCCTTTCAGTCCTTCCAGGTGAGCCGGACTCTGAATGGGGCTCTCCAGGGGGTTTCCTTAAAGCAGAGATGTGAGAGGTGCTAAAAGGCTGTAAGGAAGGCACAACTAAGGCTCGTGCAGAAAAGTGCAGAAAACCTGGAGTATACCCCTGGTATTTCTTGAAAGAGCCCTGGCCCTCACCTAAAGTAAGAGGATTCCACCCTCCCCTCTGCTAGGTTCTCAAATTTGTGGTAGGCATCAGTCCATTCCCTGCCCAACCATTGCCTTTCTTTCCCGTCTGTAACTTGCTTCAGGCCATAGAAGGGACTTTGTTTCTTCAGGATTTTGTCATTCTTCATAACAAATTGTTTCTCCCATTCTCTTTTCTTTCCTCTTTTTTCCCCCACCCAGAGAGTTTTCAACGTCCTTTACCCCATGCCTGCTGACCAGCGGAGACATGTCAGCATCAACTCTGCTCGTTGGCTGCCTGAGCCTGGGCTCGGCCTGGCCTATGGTACCAACAAAGGAGACCTGGTGATCTGCCGACCAGAGTGAGTGGCTCCAGGGGCCGACAGGGTGGTTATGCAAGGAGCGTCTGGGCTGAGGGCTGGAGAAATCAGCATTCACCTATGGCTCTGGCTGGTGAGGTGGGGTCATTTAGATGGGAGTCTGAATTCCACTAGGGCTCGACTCACTCTTGTTGTCTCTCCTTAAAGTGTCCTTTTCACCTGTGGATGATAGGGTTAGCCTTCCGTTCCAGAAACCTTCAAAAGACTGGTTTAGTTCTTTTTGTCTCTGAACTCTAAGACAGTGTTTTTGTTTGTTTTCCCTTGTTCTCTGGTGATAATAAAAATTGCTCTGAGGGCAAAAACATAGCAAAGATTCTAAACCCCTTTTGAAGAATTCAACAGGTGATCCTGGGTTTGACATTAACTTTGGAAATAACATCTTGTTAAATACCTAATTTATCAAGTCACTAATCTCTAACTGCCTGGTTCTGTGTCCTGCCTGTTTTCCTTTCTGTTTGAGGCTCTGGCTCATAATAGGAAAGGCAGGTTAAAAAGCTCAATTTAAAAATCAAAATGATTATTATTTTAAAGTAGGGAGTAGGAAGGGACAGGGAACCAAAGCATTTCTTCTTCAGCCCTGATGACACCCCTTCTCCTTCCTCTGGCTTTCTGGAGGATAAAGGTCTGTTTAGGCAAGAACCTGGGAGTCAGCTAGGTCTGTCCTCAGTTTCCACACCCCACCCCGTGGGGAAGATGAAGCTCTGTGCATCAGTACAGACCAAGTTGGTGGCTGTGTGGGCCGCTGCAGGGTTCCAGTGACTAAATGCCACCCCTGCCTCCAGGCCATCCTAATGCTGTCCCTACTACAGTCTTCTCCAAGGGTGTTCTGCAGACCACAGAGCGTGGTGTGACTGGTCTGCTGGAGTCTCTGGCTGCTGGGAGTGTTCACATTGCCTTTTGGTAGGGCCCTTGGTGGTTTTTCCTAGAGTGTTTGCGTCAGTCCTTGTGGCCTGGTAGATGACTGCCGATGGAGCCCTTAGCTGAACTAGGTCACTGGCCCAACCCATTCCATGTGGAACTTTGAGGGCCCCTCCCAAAGAAAGGCTGCTATCTGAACCTCACCTGTCCCAGCTGCTTTGGAGCTAGGAGATTTCTTGGTTCTGCCAGCTTTGCTTTCCTTGGGCTGTGTCCAGAGCGCCCCTTTCTTTAGCTCCATGTGCCTTTCCAGAACACAGCCTGCCTCTTCCATGACTGTGCCACTGTTAGTCCAAGGTTCTGGGTCTGTCCCTTTCTGCTCCCACCCTTGGCCTGTCCATAGTCCCAGGATCAGTCTGCGATGATATATTTCTTTTTCCCTAAAGCACATGAGACTATCTTGTATCTTCCACTTTTCTTGGGAATTCATAAGAGGAATCTACTAGCTGTGTTTTCCAAAACTGGCCCAGAATTCTGGACCATAATTTTACTCTTACCAACATGGTAGGTAGAGGCCTTTCTTTCCCTGTTTCTCAAAGACATCCTTCCTCCCTCAGCACTGTTATCTGTGGGTCCAGCCACTAGCCTTTGTCCCAGCTAGCCTCCCAGCACCACCTCCCTGCCTTGCGAAAGTGATCTGCTCTTACGGAGTCAAAATCTCCACTTCTAGTCAGCTGTGGCCCCACAAGGCCTTGGACGTCTGAAACCCCAGCCTACATACCTGGCGGAGTCATAAACACCTCAGCCAGACATTAAGCTGGCTTTGGCTTTGTCGTCCTCAGCATCCAGAGTCTCAGCAGGTCAAAGCCATCTTGGATGGCCTGGGGAACTCCCTTACCCCCTGCCCCCACCCAGGAACTCCAGTCTCTTTTATGAGCAAGGTGGCACCAGCATTTGACACAGGAAACAGCGCCCATCGCAGCCTGAGTTGTGTTGGACTGAGAGAGGGCTGCGTCAGCTAACTGGTGTCAGTGTCACTGTTGTTCCTGATTTCTTGGTTCATGTTGGTGGGTATCCCAAATTGTAGGGCCAGACATTTAATGGGACCATATAAATTAAGATGGACAGACTTTATCCTAAGTTGTTCAGAGCCTCTTCAGTTCTCAGCCACCTTCACATCTGTATGGCTGTTTTGCTTTAAGCAGGGAAGACTGAATGATATGCAGGTAAGGAAGTTAAGGCTCACCCAAGGCCTCCCTGAAGACAGGTGAGGGAATTAGGCTTCCTAACTTTCCAAGCCAGAGCTCTTTCCCTTAAGAATTTTAAGCTGGTTAACCTTTTTTTAAACCAAAAATCCCTTTGAAATTCTGATGAAAGCAATACAGCTCTCTTCCACTGAAAAACATGCCGAAAGAACACTCATGTAACTTGGTAACTCTCTTAAAACCCCAGGTAAAGAAGGTAGCTCCAGGTGGTGGTGACAAGCATGCTGGGTGATTGATGCAGAGAAGTTGCTCTCTCTCTGTTGTCACTATGGCTGGTCTCTGGCCTACAACGAGGAAGACAAATATAAATAGGAAAGCAGGGGCTCAGGGTTGTGTCTTTAGTAGGCAGCTGTTTAACGCTTGCTGCCTGTCCCCAAGTGACACAGCTCCCCAGCACACCCCTCCCCAAGGGCACAGGAGCCAGCCCGCCAGCTGGGCCAAGATTACAGCCCTCCCCCCAGAACAGGTGGTTGTCTGCCTTTGTCCCAGGCACAGGCAGCTGCACCTCATTTTGCACTCTCCAGTCTACTCTTGATTTCTCCTGGTTGTCGCATCCTCAGCACTCCCTCCGAGCACAGAGGGGAGGCAGCGTGCTCCTTCGGCATTTCCTAGTGGTACTAAAACCCCACTGACAGCAAGAAAAGCCCTAAGGGGACATTTTATCCCTCCAGGGACAGGTGAGGAGACAAACAACTGGTCCTTCAGCCCATATACAATGCCATTACAGTGGCTAATAGCCAGGTCACCCCACCCTTCCCAGGCAGTGAGGTGCTCCTTTCTCCTTTGCTTCCCCACCCACCACCAAGCTGCTGCTGTGCCTCTGGCTGACCACCACCCCAGCCACCACCCCTACCAATAACCACCGTGGGTGTGAAGTACCAGCTTGATGTGAGAGGGTGCGTGCTCACTTCTGGCTTCATAATCAGCCCTACAAATGGGAGGGAGGTGTAACTGGGAAGACCACTTCTCAGAGTCAATTCAGAAGACAGAATTCACAGAAAAAAGTAGGCTGAGGCTGTGAGGCATCTGGCCCCTTGTCTGAGGGGCCTGGCAAGGTCCTAGCTCTGTCCCCTAAGAGGGAACTGCCACTGCAAACAGTGATTGCAATCAAGCGTCATTGACCACGGAGGGGAAAGGCACGCCTCTGAATCAAAAGGGAAGCCACAGAGTCTTCCAGGCTGTCCCACAGAGCCAGGTGCCAGCTCTTTCCCACAGCACAGAGGTGGCAGGGGTAAATGCTGGTCTTCTAAACAGTCTTTTTTCCCCAAAGAGACAGTCATGTAACAGCTAGATGAAAGAAGAATATTCTCAAAGGGAATACTCTCTAGAGGCTGGTAAGTGCAGGGCCAGAGTTCTTTGCGAGAGCCTCGTCACTGCCAAGGAAGCCAGGCCGGCTCTCAGCTGTGTTCAGGGAGCCCTGACACCCCACCGGGAGGGGGTTGTTGAACCCAGCGAGAAGCGCAGCCTACAGACAGGCAGGGGAGACTGAACAGTGTTCAGGTGAGGAAGGGAGAAAGATGCCAGGTGCGAGATGGAAGTCCATCTGAAAAGTCTCACCCCAGGCAGCCTTCCCGTTCTTCTTTGTCTGTCTGTGTGTTTGCCTAGCTTCCAGGAAGAACCTAGAGCTAACAGTGACTCATTCGCCCTCATTAAGACCCAAGGAGACAGGAGATGGTTGGGACCTCTCTTTAGTTCATTGATGGATATTAGTGATGCCTGATATCAAAGGCTAAGAGTTTCCATAGCCAGAGAGGTGTCTTCAACTCTGTTCCTTGGTACCTGAAATTTCAACCACATTTCGAGCTGCATGAGGTTGTTGTAGTTGAACTGCTCTGACCACAGAAAGTAGCACGTGTCAGGGTTAGCATTAGACCTGTTGGTGGGGAGCAGGAAGAACTGGGGTGGAGGGGTGGAGCAGTGCATCTGATACCATCCTGTCACCCCTGTTCTGCTTAAACGGCCATCAGCATCACCCTGACAATGGTCCCAGCCCGGAGAGTGGGCCTTCGGTGACCTCTTCCCTGAGAGAGGAGGGAAGGTTCCTGGTAGTGCGTGGTTTGGTGTCATTTTGGTGTGAGCAATTTGTTGTCAATAACCAGCCCTGGCTAGCAAGAATTACAGAGGAAGGATTTGGCAGGGACCCACATGGTATTGCCACCTGTCAATAAATCTTGACAAGTTTGTAAATCAGCCTCCCTGGCAGCTGGCAATGGTGGCTTTGTTTTTGGAGGCCTCTTTTGTTGCCTTCTGTCCCTTTGCCTCTTCCCTAGGCAGGGTCTGCGCCTCTCACCCTCACTCACTCGTGCCCCTATTGTTCCCAGACAGCCCCCACAGAAACAGCGAGTGGTTGGGAGAGGGAGCAGATACTACTTTTCAAAGGGGTGCATATCAGGGTCACAGCACCACAGGCCCTCCAGGAGTTGCCGGGAGAGGGCTAGTGCAGAGCAGGGAAAGGAAGGGCACTTTTGTCTGGCCATGACCCTTGCCCCCAAATCTCAGTAGCCCTCTGGCAACAGGCCAAGGGCTCAGTGCCCAACCGTGGTTCCTTTCACGGCGGTTGCACAGTCCCTCGTCATACGAGCACAGTCAGGTCCCACATCAGGGACCTGTCTCATCCTCCTGTTCAGGACGGAAGCACCTCACAGCCCCTTCAGAAACTCACTTCCTGGCTGATCCTCAGAACCTCTGACTTTGATTCGTTTCCTCTTCATTGAAGAAGCTCTGTCACTAAAGGAAGGTAACTCAGGCCCGCAGGTTAAAAAGCTGGCTTTCGTTAGAATTTGGTTAGTCTGCTCGGGCTGCCGTAACGGAATAGTGTAGACTGGATGGCTTAATGCGCAGAAGTGCTTTTTCCTCAAAGTTCTGGAGTCTGGAAGTCCGAGATCAGGTGCCAGCCTGGTCTGACTCTGGGGAGGACTTGCTTCCTGACCTGAGGTGGCCATCCTCTCCTGGTTTCTTCACACAGTGATGAGGCCACAGTCCTGTTGGATTAGGGGCCCACTCTTATGACCTCATTTAACCTTAATTACTTCCTAAAGACCCCATCTCCAGACACAGTCACGTTGGGGGATAGGGCTTCAACATATGGTTCAGCCCATGACGGAGCCCTTCAGGTACATGGACATGTCCTGTCCCACTTTGGAGCAGAGCTGGCTGTTTGGAGTATCTTTTAGGATCTCTCTGTGGATGCCAGAGTTCTAATCAGGGGCTCAGAGATACATCCCTTTCAACTTCTGTCCCCCTGCCTTCATTGTCAGCATCAGAGCCCCAGCCTCAACCACGGGGACTGGTCTAGGTAGCACCTTCCAGGGAGGAATGTGTGAGAGCAAAGCACATAGAAGGATGAGAGGCCGCCACTTCCCTTCTGGCAGCTGTGCCCCTGAGAGATCGGAAGAAACTACTTGAATAGTACATTGTAGCGGGGGTGGGGGGAGGGACCGGGGAAGCTCGGCAGCCTAGAGATCTTAACAGACATAAACCCTCCTCTGCTGTCAGTGCTCCAGCCTCTCCTTCCTTCCCAGAAGTCTGGGAGCACACCTAGGGTCTCCTTCAGCTCTGGAATCACCTTCCCGAATTCTTTGTCCAGCCTTCCCTGGCAGAGGAGGCTCTAGGTCCAGAATGTAAAGCTCGGGGGTGGAGGGAGTGCTCTTACAGCTCCATGGGGGCTTTTCTTGGCTTAGACTTCTGAGCTCTAGGCAAGTGGAGGAGGTTAAGGCGTCCTTGTGTTCCTTCCTTCCCGCCCCCACCCCCGTGGCAGCAGGGGACCTGCATGCTCCCTGCTTGTGGAGCCTGTTTCTGAGCACTCAGCATGCCTGCTAGGCAGGGCTGTCAGTGGCACCCTGTCCCTCCAGGGCCTCTCCAGCCTCTTTTGCTATCTTTCCTCCTTTCTCTGTATCTGAAGAACACTCAGAGCCCAGTGTCTGCATCTAGTATGGTAATTTTTTAGCTATCTCTTAACACCAAGGAGGAGCCAGTTAGGCTTTTGGGGGGGGGGAGGCTGGGCATCTGTCTGAAGGGCTCCAGCCCTGAGCACCCTGACGGAGGGGCTGTGGTCCTGGGCTCCGCCCAGCGTGGGGAGTGAGGAAGGAGGGCTACCAGGCTGCTACCTGCAAAGCCTTGGAATTGTAGAGTTCTGGCCAGACTCTCTCTAACGCCTTCACCTTTTCTTATCCATCATCCCAACTGATTTTCAGGGCCTCCAACTCTGGTATTGAGTACTACTGGGACCAGCTGAATGAGACTGTCTTCACTGTCCACTCCAGTAGCAGGAGCAGTGAAAGGCCCGGGTAAGTTTGTGAAGGAGTCACACTCTGGTCCTCACCCATCCTGGCCGTGGTGTCTGAGCACACTGGAGTGAGGGGAGAGGCCAGGCACTGGAGAGGGGTCCTGTTCCTCAGGAGTTTGCTTGTGTCCAGGGAGAACCATGGGTGATCTCCCAGGTGACAAGGGTCCCTGGGACCAAATTGCTCAGAGCTGTAGCCCAGCGCCCATTTAGAGAGTAGGAACCTAGTACTGATCCTCTTACCACTTAATTCATTCATGAAGACTGGCACATTCTGAGAAAACAAGGCAGTCACTGCTTCCTAGAGGACCCAGCTGGAGGAAGAGTCCTCAGAAACAGGTAGAAATATGAGTGGGTGGTGACCCTTTTGAGAGTCCTGGGCTCCCTCAGCAGGCTCAGAGATACATCCTTTTCAACTTCTGTCCCCCTGCCTTCATTGTCAGCATCAGAGCCCCAGCCTCAACCACGGCGACTGGTCTAGGTAACCAGCTCTAGGAAAGCTCTGGCTTTCCCCAGGGCCAGTGCCTAGGAAGTGCCTGAGAAAGGGGGGTGCTAGCCTGGGGCCTGGGCCTTGCTCACTGGGCAGCTCTTTGGAAGGCCCGGAAGCACCCCAGAACAGTGTCGTGAGAGCCCCAGCACTTTTCCTCCCAAGTGGGTACCCAGTGGAAATTCCAGAATTGAAACTAATCCGTTGGCACGGAATTAGAAGGAAAAGCCAGAGAGAGAGAGTCCTGCTGCTGCTCACTGTTTGTTCCAGGGATTTCAGTGCTGCTTCCTGTGTCTAACTCAGAGTCTTTAAGTTCAGCCATCTCTTCTTCACCAGAAAGTCCACCTTTGTTTAAGGGACTGGACCAGCGGGGTTTCCAAAAGCAGCTGGTTCTGCAGCGTCCCTCGTGGTCCCGGGGCAGGGGCTGCCTGAAGGGAGAACGGGCACGGATGGTCAACAGCCATCGGGAGGGAGTTGCGGGGGCACAGGCTCCCCGTGAGCCTGCAGGCCTGGTCGAGGCTGTGCCCAGAGGCCTGGCGTGGAGCCAGCAGAGCTCTGCCAGGGACGCTGTCCCGAGCCCTGCCTGACTTCTGTCTCCCTCTCGCTCCCTAGAACCAGCAGAGCCACGTGGAGGACAGACAGAGACATGGGTCTGATGAATGCAATTGGGCTACAGCCCCGGAACCCCACCACCTCAGTGACATCTCAGGGCACCCAGACGCTGGCCCTTCAGCTGCAGAATGCTGAAACACAGACAGAGAGGGAAATCCAGGAGCCAGGGACAGCAGCCTCAGGCCCTGGGGAAGGTAAGAGCCATGTAATGCTAAAGGGGAAATATGACTGGGGGTGGGTGGTTGGGACCGTCATCACCCCTCCTGAGGGCCCCTGGCCCCTCCACATGGACGGGTGGTGCTGGAGAGAGTGCCACTCTCCAGTCAGGATGAGCGCCTGTCACCTGCCTGGGTAGTGCCTTCCGGGTGGCAGGAACAGCCTCCTCGGGCAGGAACATCATTCCCTGATCTGTCTCTGACTCCGGCAAGCTGCGCTGCTCTCACAGCTTTCCCCTAAGTGCCCTCTCTTCTTAAGACTTGGAGGACAGAGGCTGTCCTTCCAAAGAGAGAGCCTAGATGGGAAAAACTGCAAGAAACTTACTGCCACCAGCTCTCACTCCAGAGACCCGGGCCCTGGCTTCCAGGGCCCCCCGCAGGGTAGCTGGTCTTCGCCCTGCAAGTGGCAGATTTAGGACTGCCACAGGTAAGGCCCTCTCATGCTGTGATTACACCCGTGTGTCATCGCCATTTCAGCTGCAGCCTGGCACACCCCCAGCCCCTTCCTCTCACCGGTTTCAGGTGTGGCGCAGCCAGCTTCAGCCCGCTGGCCGGCTGGCCATCTGTGCTGGCCTCATACTTGTGAGAACCAATTAGCACTTCGCAGCGGTAGAGCTCGAGCCACTTTGGAGTCTGTTAGCAGCTGTGTTAAACAGCCTGTTCCCACTCAGTCACCTTCCTTACCCCTACCCCAGCCCCTTACTGCTCCCAGCTCCACACAAGCCAGCCCCCAGACGGACATGCGTTTTCTAGGACTGTGTTCAACCATTTGCTAAAGAGACCATGGGAGGAGAAGATGCTGTGTGCATCAGGCAAAGAGTCACAAATGTACCTGTGTCACCCCTCTGGGAACAGCTTTCCACACTCAGTCCCCCTACAGGGCACTGTCCCTCTTGCTGTGACCTGAAAATTTTAAAAATTAGGTCCCTTTTTGGTCTGTGGCCCAGGCCCCTTTTGTAGAAAGGTGTATACCTCAGGTGTACACTTGAGGCCACGCCTCTGCTAGGTGGAAACCCCTAACTAAGGGTGTGGACAAAAGCAGCTGGCAGTACCTGCTGGAGCTTCAGGCCTCAGCAAGGAGAGACCAGAAGGCCCCCTCAGCTGTCCCCATGCCCAAGACAGTCTCAGTCAGCCCCTCTGGTTCGGTGTCATGGCCACTTCCTGATGGCCTACCGTGTACCAGCCACTTGGGCCACAGAGACAGATGGGCCGTGGTCCTTCCCCAGTGAGCTCGAAGTCCAGAGAGCAAGGCAGGTAGTTACTATGATAAGGACCTGGAAACCTCGAAGGAGAGGCCATGCCAGCCTGTGGGGCTTGGGGAAGACTGCAGAGGAGGTGACCCTGAGCTGAGCCTTCGAGCAGGAGTAGGAGTTAGCTGAGCAAAGTGGTCCTGGCAGGGGGGAGGCATTCTTGGCAAAGGGGACGGCACCTGCAAGGGCGCCGACCGAGTTCAGAAACACCGTACTGTGCCCAGAGGACCTCCAGCAGGTTCGAGTTGGCAGTGTATCCAGCATGTTGAGAACTGAGGCTGGATGAGTGGGGAGGGCAGACTACAGGGCCTGGTTGGGGGCAAGGCCTTCATTCTAAAGGTCAAGTGCAACAGGACCTCTGGGGACCAGGACCTGTGAGCTTGAGGAGAGCATCTTCCTATCTTTAACCTCCCAGAGAATCCTGTGCTTTTTTCCAACTTTTTCAATTACAGTTGACATTCAGTGTTACTTGAGTTTCAGGTGTACAGCATAGTGGTTAGACATTTATATAACTTACAAAGTGATGCCTTTACCTTTTCCTTGATTAGATCAGCCATTTCTGACCTTCAGCCGATGAGTGATAAGTTCCTTTCTTCTTATTACGGCTCAGGCTAGAGGGCTGTCAAGAGGAAGGGGGCTCCTGTCCCAGGTTCGAGAGGCCAGAACCTCGTTTCTTCCCTGTCTTATCCCCCCAGAGGGGAGCAGGTGATGAAGGGTAAGCCCTTCAGAGGCCAGGGGTGCTCTACAGCAGAAGTAGCAGCTGAGAGCTGGCCCCTGGGCACAGTAGGCTTTCAGCTCGCTGCATCTGTCTGTGGCTTTGTAAACTTGACCTAGAGCTCTGGGCCTCCAGCTCATCTCAGTCCCCTTCAGAAGAAGTAAGGGGGGGAGGGGGGGGAGAATTGACAGACGGTGTCACTGGACAGGCTCATCTCTCCTGGGGCCAAGACCCTTGCTCTGAGGGGCTGACCTCACTGACCACTGACCCCTGCTGCTATTCTGGTGGTGAGGCAAGGAGCCGGAATCAGGTTCTCCTTGGCACAGACGTTCTCTCTGACCTTCCCCACTCTCCCCATCTAGCAGGCAGGTATGGCTGCTCTGCCCATCACCCTGCACCCAGCCTCTGCCTCCTCTCTCCATGGGGGCAGACTGGTGGCCACATCTGTACAAACATGCAGCAGGGGCATCCAACTTGTGGCCCACATGCAGCCCAGGATGGCTGTGAATGTGGCCCAACACAAAATCATAAATTTACTTAACACGTTACAAGATTTTTCTGTGCTTACTTGTCCAGTGTATTTAATGTGTGGCCCACGACAGCTCTTCTTCCAGTGTGGCACAGAGACTCCAAAAGGCTGGACACTCCTGAGTTGTAGAGGAAACCCTGGTCAAATTGGTTAGCCCTTTTCCTAGGCTGAGCTGGAAGACAGACCCAGATTTATTAGTTGGGGAGCCAGCTCTGCCTGCAGTAATTACTCGTCTATGGCCTGCCCCTCTCTCAGCCCATTCCCAGCAGTGAACACCAGACAGCTCCCAGGCTACTCTTCACTTTCTTGTTCTATAAAAATTTGATTAAAGTCCATTCATCTCTTTCTAGAACTTGCAGGAAGAGACCTCCTTCCACAGGGAATTGGCAGGTTTGCGTTTTTTGCTCGTCCAACTTTTAAAGCTTCTCTACCCTGCCACTCAGAAAGGGAGGGAGCAATTGCTGGTCTCACTGTTTGTTCCCAGCACTGAGCTAGTGCCTGCCTGGCACACAGGCACGCAGGACCTGTGAGGGGGGAAGGACTGGGTGGAGGCAAGGCCCTTCAGCTTGGCCACACTCTTCAGGGAGCACATGGCTCTTTCTGTGACCACTGGGGAAAGGCTGCAGGGCCCTCTTTCTCATCTGGTGAAGATGAAGGGCCGAGCAGCTGCCCTGGGGCCAGGGCCAGGGAAGAGCAGCTGGGAGCCAGGAGGGGCTAGAAGACCAGCACACCTGCCGAGGGCAGGAAGGGCAGCTTTTCCTTTGACCCAGCCTCCCTTTCCTAGTCTGGGCAGTGAAACCCCCAGAATTAAATGAGGTCACAGTGCATTATGGGAAGTTGCTGATCCACTCTGGCCTCTGCTTCCAGAATGTACCTTAGAACTTGCCAAGGAAAATATCTCATGTCAACACTAAATCAATTTCCCACTTTTCAAAAACAAAGAAATGTTTTTGCTACAGGGAAGGAGACAGCAGAATGGACCCTTGTGGCCACCACTGCTCCTGGAGCTAAGAGCTTGGGTCCCTGGCCATGGCTGCCTTAGGGCTTCCGAGGGAAGCACAGCTCATAGCCCCTAGGCTAGCGTGGTGTACACCCAGCCCGAGGAAACCGTCAGTGTAGACATTTTAATTCTTCCATCCAGTCTTTTCTGAACACTTGATTATGCCTGTGTTAGGGACCATGAATTCAAAGGTAGTGCCAAGGGAATTAGGTTCAGAGATGAAGCCGTGTTTCTTCCCCAAAAAAAGTCCAGAGAGGAAGCAGATATGCCAGTGTTTCTCCCACAACAGGGGGAACGTGTGGTCAGTGTTCAGAAGCCACCTTAGGTCTGGAGCATCAGTAAGCAGCCTGGGAGCCCTTTCATTCACCCACTCATTCATCTGATAAATATATACCAAGTTCAAGACCACGCATTAGACACTGGACCCAAAGATGAATAAAACTTAGTCTGAGGCCTTCAGGAACTTACAGCCCAGACGATTGACACCACAGCCGCAGATGACTCTTCTGTGGAGAGATGTAGGCACTGTAGGGGTGCGGGGAAGGAGTGGCCACTGCTGGCGGGGGGGCACTGTGGAAGTCCAGGTGGAGGGGAGTACTCGATTTGGCCCTTAGACATAAGTGGGCCTTAGACCTGAGGCAGTGGGCAAGCACAGAGCAGGCAGGGCCTCTACAGTGCGTTCCTGTGCGGGCAGGCAGCACGGGTGGCCATACAGCGGTGCTGAGTTGGCTCTAGTAAGGTCACTGGGTGCAGGGAGAGGGCCTGGTCAGGAAGTGGCAGAGACCTGACCAGAGGGCCCTTAAATCTCAAGCTAAGGAGTCTGACTGCTTAGGGGCTCTCGGAGCTACTTGGTTTTGACTAGTGTGGATTTAACCAAAACTCAGTGAATCAGAGCTTAATTGGAATAGTAATAGCAGCAGCACAGAGGCTGAGTGGAAAGGAACAATATAAAAAGCAAGAAGCCCAGGGAGAAAATACGGCCATGGTGAGGTGGCCAGGACCTGAGCCACAGGCGCCGTGGGAGAGGACAGGAGGCCCTGGTCTGAGGGCCTTTCTGAGCACCTAGTTGTGGCATCATCTGTAGGGCCCCAGCGCAGCCCTGTCCTGCCTCTGGAAGCGAGCTCCATGGAAGGAGCTGTAGTGTCCCCCTCCCCACCCCAGTGCAGAGCCCAGCACAGTGCACTCCAGCGCCAGCTGGCCTTGGGCCAGCCCTCTGTGCATCCCAGCCCAGGCTTGGGAGGCCCTCAGCACAGAGTTCTGGGAAAGCAATATAGGTGGCAGTGAGCACAGGGACATCCCTGGGTCTTCCCCAGGCAGCCCTTTGGGCTCACAGGGTAGAGGCTGTGCTGGTGCCCAGGCTCTGAGTTGGCCTTTCCTCTGCCCTGCCACCCCACTGTTGGACGGCCTGTCCCCTGAGAGAAATGCTCTGAGCCCTGCAGGTCCTCATTGTTTCTGCCCTGGCAGTTGGCGCTGAGCTGTCTGAGGGGGAGTGTAGACGGGGAGTTGCCTGAAGGGTGGGCCATAGATGGGCAGAGGTGACCAGGTGATCTGGAGAGAAGCAAGCTGGGTATAAGCAAAAGCCCAGGCAGAGCCCTCCTACCCCTCGCCTCGGGAAGACCCAAGGAAGAACCACAGCGCTGCCCAGCCGGTAAGGAGGGAAAGGGCCAGGGGGCCTCATGCTGCACAGCTGCGAAGCTGGAGCTCGAGCTCTGACAAGCAGAGAGAGGGACTGGGCAGGGAGGAAGCAAGGCAAGTCTTGCAAAAACAGCTGTAGCCCCAAAAGAAAAGACTTCCCCAAATTTGCAAAGCCCCAAACTGCCACCAAGGAGCCAGAGGAAACAAATGGGCAGTCTCATAAGTGGCCTTAGACCTGAGGCATGGGCAGGCACAGAGCAGGCAGGGCCTCCACAGTGCGTTCCTGTGCGGGCAGGCAGCGCGGGCAGGCAGCACGGGCGGCCATACAGCGGTGCTGAGTTGGCTCTAGTCCCCCGAGACTGCCTGCAGATCTTGCCCACAGGCTCAGGCTGCTTATCTGCCCAGGAGGGCTGAGCACAGGCTGGGACGGAGCTCCCTCTGGACGGAGCACCACTCCAGACCCCACGCTCATCACCGCTGCCACCACGGAGTGTCCCCCGCATGCCAGGCACCTGATGAGCATGCACTCATCCCTCTGCCCAGCACTGTGCAGAATGGGTGTTTGCATCCCACTTTCACAAGTCGGGACAGGGATGTGGATGTGAAGGGGTGTGTGCAAGAGCACACAACTGAGATTTGAGGCAGAGCCTTGTCTGCTCCCACAAAGGGAATGCCCAGCGCTTTGTGGGGAAGGAATAGAACCTTCTCTCCCTCTCTGGAGGGGCGGACGTCTGTCCCTAGGGAAAGGTGAGCGTATCCAGCCCCCGGAGGACAGTATGTGGGAGATGACTTGGGAAAGCCCGTGGGTAACGGGGGAAGAGAGTGGGTGATGGAATGCCTCGTAGAGAGTAGTTAAAAATCCAGTCTTCCTCGGGCCTGTAGGAAGTAACTAAACAGAACAATACTGAGGAAAGTCGGCACAGCTTTGAAATGAGGCAGAGCAGCCATTTGCCTTTGGGCCACACTCTGTAGGGTGTCCTGTCTTTCCGAAGACAAGGCAGCATTCCCTCTCCCGGGACCACCGGGTCACCGGCTTCAGGGAGCAGGCAGGTCAAGCAAGCTGGCTGGGCTCTTCTGGGGCGTCTTCAGCAGTGACTAGCCTGCCATCAGTGCTGAAAGGGTTAAAACTGAACACCTGCCTTCTGGTCCAGTTCTGCCCCTTAAATGGCTGAGTAACTTCGACTACTTCGTGCCATCCTAGGCCTCAGTTTCCCCACCAGTATATAACAAAAGTATGAATTAGGATCATTCCGGGAGTCTTGTCACTCAAGCCTCTTGGGTGACCCTCAGAATGAAGGAGGGGGCCTCTCGTTCTGCCTTTAGCCTAGAGTCCTCCAGCAACTACCAGCAGTTGCCTGCCTGGCTCAGTAGACCAGGCCAGCAACGAATGCCCTCCATCTCCTGCTTTGCACTTTCCAGGTGAGGGCTCGGAGTACGGTGCCAGCAGTGAAGACGCCCTGAGCAGGATCCAGCGGCTGATGGCAGAAGGGGGCATGACAGCCGTGGTGCAGCGGGAGCAGAGCACCACCATGGCCTCCATGGGCGGCTTCGGCAACAACATCATCGTCAGCCACCGCATTCACCGCAGCTCCCAGACGGGCACGGAGCCCGGGGCTGCCCGCACCTCCTCACCCCAGCCTTCCACTTCTCGGGGACTGCTCCCGGAACCCGGGCAACTGGCAGAGCGGGGCCTAAGCCCCCGGACAGTCTCCTGGGACCAGCCCGGTGCCCCTGGGCAGGAGCCCCCCCAGCCCACCCTGTTCTCCTCCCCGCCTGCCCCGACTCCTGGCCCCATTCCCAGCACTGAGGGACCAACCCTGCACTGCAACCTGACCAATAACAACCACCTTCCTGACGGTGGTGGCAGCAGGGGGGAAGCTGCATCGCCCGGTGGGGAGCCTCGGAACAGGTAGAGACACACGTGCGCACTGGTGCCTCCCTCAAACCGCTGAGCAGAAGTCGGACCTCACAGCTGACTGGGGACTGTGCACGCGGAAGAGCTGCGGGCTGCGTGGGACAGACGGACCAGAGCGAGGGGGTGGGGCTCGAGAGGCCGGCGGAGTCAGTGGGTAGAAGGCAGTCGACGGGGCAGGGCCTGCCTTGGGCGGGGGGACTACTGCCCTCCAGGGTCTGGAGCCTGGGGGAGCCACGCTGCTGTGCTGGGCGTGAATGGAGGAGGAAGTGGGTGTTCCTGCTATCAGTCCCACTTTCTCCCGGAAACAGGTCTCAAGGGACTCAGCCCTAGGCAGAGAGCCCCAGAAAGGGAGCAGTCTTCCAGATCCAGGCCAAACCATCCTGGATGGTGTCCACCTGTTGTGTGGGCCACGCCCCCTGGACCTGCAGATCAAGAGGAGCAGCCCAGCCCCCCAAAACCATCTCTGGCTCAGGGCCTTCTGAGCTTCAGCCTCTCTCTCACCCTTCTGCACAGAGACCACTGTCAGGGGTCAGGCCAGGCTCCCAGATTCCTGAGGACAGGGGCTGCCTGCACTTGATAATGGGGACAGCCATGGAGCAGAGGGCTTGCATGCCTGATATAGGATGGGGTGAAGGGATGGTGTGCAGGTCCTCACTCAGGAGTGTGGGGTGTAAGCGGGCCAGCCCCCAGGGCTTTTTCACCAAGCTTCCCCACCTCTCCCGAGGCCCTCAGAACAGCCCCTGTGGGTGTCAGTATTACCTGAGCCTAGCCCAGAGCCCACCCAAGGCTGGGGAGGGTGAGACTCCAGGTCAGAATGTGAGGTCTCGGTCTGTGATTTACGATGTTGCATGTGGAATCTTGAGCTGTACGTGTAGTCTCTAGTGGAAAAATCAAGGCTCTGATTATTCTGTTTTTAGTATGAAATGTGATTTCTTTTGTGTGTAACTCATGATAGAGAAACACTTGGTGGGAGGAGAGGGGATGGTCTGACTGCTAGTGAGGGAAACACCAAAGATCTCCATCATTAAAGTGATGACACACCCCTCACCAGGCTCCTCTCTGTTCTTGTGGAGGTGGGCGGAGGGGGTGATGGTGGGGTGGGGGGTGGAAGGGGTCTTTGAACTGAGCCGGGCCCAGATTTCTCCCAGGCGCTGTTCCGGTGCTGCTGTCTTAAGTGGGGGCCCTGTCGAATGCCTCAGTAGAAGACATTCAGGTAATGGCTGCCGGCTCTGCTTTGTCACCCCATCTCTGGCACCACCGCTGTCTGCCTCCTGTGAGCCTGCTGAGGGCTGGGGCAGCTCCAGCAGTGGCAGGTGTGTAGGTGGGAATGACGGAGGGGCACTCGGTCTTGATTGCTTCCTACCCAGGACTATGTAACCAGCAAAGCGCTAGACCTTCCAGTTCTGGGAAACCACCCACAATGGGTGTCGGGGCTGGCCAGGCAGGACACTCGGTCTCATCGGCAGGCTTCCCACAAAGGTGCCATTTGCTGACCCTCGGGTCTATTTTGTGACCTCAGCAGTGACTAAAGGGGTTACTCTGTTCATAGGTCTTGACCACCATGAGTTTCAAGCCAGTTCGAAAGTGGCAGGAGGGAGCCCTGACTGGTGTGGCTCGGTGGGTTAGGAGTTGTCCTGCAAACCAGAAGGTCGCTGGTTCAACCCTGGTCAGAGCACATGCCTGGGTTGTGGGCCAGGGCCCCAGTTGGGGGAGTGCAAGAGACAGCCAATGGATGTTGTTTCTCTCCCTTCCTCCCTCCCTCCCTCCCCCCACCAAAATAAAATCTTAGAAAAGTGGCAGAAGGGTATCTCCCCCAAACCTTAGAGGTAAACGGGAAAATCCGAGCTAGTCCAGGGCTTTTGCCAGCAACAAGTACTTTCTTGAGTGCCCAACTCTGTCCCAGACACCGAGGGGTCATTACAGATCCTACCTCAACAAGAGACAAAACCGCAAGATTAAGTGGGCAAGCAAGCAATACAAAAACCATGTGAAGAGTTACATAGTTAGGAACACTAGAACTTTCTAACCGTTATATTTACAGTGGACTCGACTAAAACAGCTAGCTGTGCGACCTGGGACAAGCCACTTGCCTTTCCTCTGCTTCACTTTCCTCCCCTGTGGGAGGACGCGGGGCTCGCATGATGCTGCCTCCATTGCTTCCAGCTCGGTCATCTCCAGTCCTCCGTGCCCAGAGAGCCCTGGTTAGGGCCCACCTCCTCAAAGAGGTGGGACTTGAGCTGTGCATCTACAGGTGGAAGGAGAAGGGGCCCACTGTAATCGAGGAAGAATTCTGTGATCCGAGAGTGGGGACTATGAACATACCGAGTGTTAACCATGTGCCCGGGACGCAGTGCGTGACCGGCCTGTCATCTTCATGAAAACCTGTGAGGCGGGCACTGGCGTGACCCCCGGACCACACAACTAGCAGAGCCATGGTTGGAATAGAGGTGGGGCCCTGACTTGCTCTATTACTTTAGAAAAGGGTATTCAGCCTTGTGATTGAGGTGATCCAAATTTGGCCCTGCCTGGCCTCACCTCTGCCCTTTCTGACCGAGGATGAGCCCAGCTCTACCTGCTGGAGGCCCCTGTCAGCACCTTCCTGTCATAGCACTAACAACCTATTTGCTGAGAAAACCTTTGCATGGTGGATAGAGCCTCCCCAGGGGTGAGGCTTTCGTGGGGCCCCTTGTGTACCATAACAAGGTTGTGGGGTCAGCAGAACAGCTTGGCAGCCCATTTGGAGATGAAATAGATCCAGAGAAGTTCTGTGGGCCCAGGTTGTAGACCCAGTTGGACCAAAGGTGGAGAGCACAGACTATAAAGCAGGTCTCTGCTTTCCAGCACAGCTCTGCACGTTTCCACTGTGGGTTCTGGGTTGCAGGAGGCCAGTGGCCCCACCACACGATTTCAGAGAAACGGGAGCAGCTTTGTCTGACAGTAGGAGAATTCAACCAGTGGTTGGAGACATTTCTGGATCCTGCGGCCTCCAGTTCTTGGCCTTGCTTTTCTCCCCATCCGACTTTTCTGTCTGACTGCCCCCCATTCTCCTTGCACGCTCGCGGACACACATAGACACACACACCCTTACAGGACTGACATCTAATTGACTTATGAGCCAACTGAACCTGGCTCTTCATCTGTGAAGTGGGGGGCAAGAACAGTAGCACTTCTTTCACCCGTGGTGATGAGGATCGTGGGAGACCAGATCATTCACGGGAAGGACAATGGCTTCTTCAGCCCTCGCCCTCCTAAGCCCTGGGGACCGACCTCCACAGTGTCGTTCAGCACGGACAGCTCCACACCGCGAGCCCCGCCGCGCCGGCTCTGGCCCACGTTCACGCCCCTTCTCTGGCAGCTCTTGCCGCTTCCCCTCTAGTGCGTACCCTCCTCGCCACCCCCCACCTCCCGCACAGCCCTCCGCCCGTCCCTTAGGTGAGGGCGAAGGAGGGGCGGGACTTGAGTTGTTTTTCCGAAAGAAGGAACCATGCATGCGTCTTAAGGTTAATCGGGTGTTTGGCTCAGAGAGTTTGCGGGGACAGGCCTCGGGGCCCCGGGCGTGGGGGCGAACCGGAGCCTGGCCAGGCCCAGGAACGGCCGACTCAGAGGGAGACAGAGAGCGCTGGCTCCTGGTCTCGAGAAGCGGAGCCAGCAAGGTCGGCCGAGGTGGAGCTCTCCGAGGTGCTGAAGCCGCTCGGCTCTCGGTCCCGCGGGCGCCCCGGGCGCTCCAGCTCCGCTCAGGCAAGGCTACCGGTCCCCAGGCTCCGGCCAGTGCGGTTCCCGGAGACCTCAAGAGACCGGTGGCTCTCCCTCTGGGGTCTCGCCCCGGGCTCCGCCCAGGTGACCTTGAGCTTTCCCCCACGGGAATCCGCCAACTCGCCCTTCAGGCCTCAGCTGGATGGGCTGCGTATCCCATCCCGGGGCTGGAGAGAAGGTGCGCACACCAGGAGTGCGGGAGCAGGGGCCGGGCGGTGGGGGCGGGCGCGGGCGGGGGTTGTGTGCGATGGGCGGGCTCCTCCCTCCCGGGCGGACTGTCGCCGCTCTTCCCTCCCCCGCTCCTTCCCAGCCCCGACGGCGCCCCACCTCTCTAGCTGCCCGGCGGCCTACACGCAGCCCCGGGGTTGGAAACTGCCGGCCCTCGGCTCTCTGCCCCGACGGAGCCGGGGCGCGGAGCCGACCCCGCCCATTCGTGACCTCCAGTCGGAGTCAGACACTCGCGCCTCGGTGGTCCCGCTGTGCACGGGGCCACGCAGGGAGCGAGGTCCGGGCTGGGAGCGACACAGTCGCCTAGTCCCGGGGGCCTGGTCAGAGCGGAGGCGGGAAGCGCAGCCAGACGGGGCTGCCAGCTCTCGCCCCACCCCAGCCCGCGAGGGGGCGCCGCGTCCCCATGACAACGCGACACCCCACCCCCCCAGCCTCCCCGAGGTCCGAGCCCCCAGCTAAGAAGCTCTTTCGACCGTGGGTGGTGCCCCCACAGTGCCCGAGCGGGGAGCTGCCAGTGAGGGGCGCGCGAAGCAGGGGTCCCCGACGCCCCGGTGGTGCCCCCCGCGCGTCCTCGTTGGGTGGCCGGCCCCGGGCGGGCGGCGCGGCCCCACCAGGATTGGCTGCTACCCCGTGACATCACGCGGCTCGGGGAAAAGTGCGAGCGTGAGCGCGAGTCGGAGCCACAGCGCCGGGAGCTGCGGGCGGAGCAGGGGCCGCCCCTCGGCACCCCGTCCCCGCCCCCGGCCCGCGGCCCGGCCGCCCGCCCCGCCCGCTGGCCCGCGGGGCCGCCCTCCCATCCCGCCGTCTGTCAGGTGCGAGTGGAGCGGGGCGGAGGTGTGTGGTAAGTGACTTCCGCGGCGGCGCGGGGGCGGGGGGACTCGGTTGGGGGAGAAGGATGCAGGGCTCCCGGACCCTCTGAGTCTCCTCAGCTGCTGGTCCGACTTCTTCGGGGCGAGCGCGGCGCCAGGGGCTGCAGAGGGCACCGCTGGAAGGAAGCCTCCTCTAGGTGCGCCTCTGGATGTTGGTAGGGTGTGCCCGCTCTCAGCCCCCTAGGAGGCCCGGGCAGCCGTCGGGGCGGGACCCCGCACTCCAGGCCCCCCAGTGGCAGCTCCGCCGGGCGCCGGGCTCCGGAGCCCCAAAGAGCCTTTTCCCGCCCGTCTCCCCGCCCCCGGCGGGGCCAGCCCACTCTTGGCCATAGAGTCATCCATCCGGCGACCTTGGACCCCGACGGAAGGCACCCTTGCCCTTTCTTGGCGCATTCCAGGACTCCCCCATTGCGGGGCTCACCCACCCACCCTGCCGCTGCCCAGGCCCAGAGCCCGGAGATGCAGCTTCAGAGCCCGAGCCCCGTGGTTGAAGTGTCAGCCACAATGTCGGTGCCGAATCCCCGGCACCCCTTCTCTCGCCCCGAATTCCTGAGTCTCCTTTCCCGCTCCAGGGACGGATCCAAGGGCCACAGCGTTCCCGGAGCCCCAGAGTAGAAGCCTGAGAACCCACCCTACCCCTCACGGGGTCCGGAGCACGCGCTCCCGCTCGGTCTGGGAAAGGGGGCTGGGAAAAAACGGTGTCCACGCCCAGAGGCGGCAGGAACTGCAAGCTAAGGGGGTGGGGGAGGGCGGGGCCGTGGAGAGACAGGGCCCGTCGACCACCGGGGCGACGTGGAGGAGCCTCCCGATGGGCCCCATAGTAAGTCTCAGTAAAAGGCCCTGGATGCCCGCCCAGTCCCCGGGCTCGAAAAACCAGGTGCCCCCTCCAGACGCTGGGGCACACGGTGCTTCCCCAGCTGCGGACAGGGTCAGGAGCTTGGGAAAAGAATATTATACTTTTCTAACCCAAGCCCCTTCTGGGCCACCTGCTTATGGGGGTGCTGCCTGCACCCTCTGGCCGGCTCTCTCTGGAGGTAACGCGCAGCGGGCACGCTGAGTCCAGCCTGGTGTCCCGCAAGGTCGAGTTGGGGACTCCAGCAGCGGCCCCTCCACAGAAGTCAGTTCAAGGCTGGGACTCCTCACCGACGCGTGCGGGGCACTACACCGCCCAGCACTCAGCTAACACAATGCCCCAAGTTCAGGGTGCCCTAGCAAACCTGAGGGTAGTCTGGCCTTTCGTCCTGCGCCGGATTCTTTCCCAACCACAGGCGCGCGATTCAGACGCCGGCTCTCGGCCCGACTTTATCCGCGCTCAGACAGCCAAGATCTGGGGCCAGTCTCCCGGCAGAGTCTTTCGGAACGTGGCGGGTCACTTACTGCCAGCCCTGCATTTGTTCGTGTACACAAGCTCACAGGCGTAGGCACAGCCGAACCATGTGCAACCCCCAGGCCACAGCGCTCCGGGCACGCACACGCATGCACATGCACGTGTTCACATGGCACGGGCATGCTCACGTGCACACGGGGCGCACTGGTATCCAGGCGTGGCTGAGCGCGCGCACACACGCACATGCAGACAGCTACTAGCGTCTACTCGCGCTCCCCAGTAATCGCACACACAAACACGCACTCGCCTTCCGTCCACTCGTTTCTCGCCCGGTGCGGGATGGAAGCTGGGAGCCTTTAATTTCCCACCACGGAACCCCACGCGGCTCTAAGGGCAGCTCCCGGGTGGGGCCAGGAGAGGGGATCCCTGCTTGGGGCCTCCTCAGTGTTCGCCGTCCTTTCGGAGTTGGGGGCCATGGCCAAGGTTGGCTGCCAGCTCTGGTCCCGGGCTGGCACCCAGGGACCGACATTGCCATCTAGCGGCGCGTACAGCCCTGGGCCGGGCTGCTTGCTCCCCCAGGTCCCAGGCCACCTGGATCCCAGAGAAGAGCGCCAGGGAGTGTTACGGTCAAGGTGTCTGTGGAACACTGGAGGGGTTCAGAAAGACACCTGGGGTGGGGGGCGGGGAGACACCGCGTTACGCCCGGTCTACAGCTGGCAGCTTCCCCAAGCGGGCCCAGAGCGGGGTCAAACCACCGGCCACCTCACTGGAGACAAGATGTCCCCCGTGGAGACTAGAAATCTGTTCTGGGAAAGCTGAGTGAGGGAGGGGCCGAGAGTGGGTGGGGACCCTGCCGAACCCTCCCCGGACCCACCCTAGTTGTGCGGTTACGAAGGGGAGAGAGCAGAGGCAGGGAACCAGCCGCGACTGGGACGGTGACTTCTGGGTTCTAATGCTGTTCCCCCCTCCGCCCCCTGCACGCCCAGCCCCCGCCCCGTCCCTACACACGGACTTCGGGCAAGTTAACTGACATTTATCTTCAGCTGTAAGAAGATGCATCTTCAGGATGAGGACACTAGTATCACCTGCCTTTCAGGCTGCTGTAAGGATTAAACCAGATAATCTATGTAAAGAGCTCGGAGGGATTCCTGACTCACTGTTAACACTCGATAAACAGCAGTGGTTGCGTCTTTCCTCTAGGGCCCTTCCAGCCCCCTTCTGACCTCGCCGCCCGGGTCCTGGCCGCCAGAGGTTGATGGGCGGGGGTGGGGTCCCTGGAACCGCCGACAGGCCCATCACTCCGCCCACCAGGCGCCTACCACGCGCCCAGCGCGGCCTGGGCAGGGCGGCCTCTCCGAGCGGGTGCTTCCGCCCCTTGCCCGCCCCCCGTCCCCCCTCCCCCGTGCCAGCTCAGAGGGTGACACCTGGGGTGTTATTTCAGAGTCTGTCAGGGGTGAAAGGGGCTGCCCCACACTGGGGATGGGGCATTATCTGGCCTTCGCCCTTGGCTCATCAGTGACCTTGGAGGGTGGGGGGTCGGCGGGGGCGGGGACACCACCCACTTCCGAACCTCTCCGCCAGTGAGCCAAGGATTTGGGCGGCGACTTCAGACTGCCGGGCCTGGAGGCTGTTCTGTGTCCATGATGGTGGATCAGGGGGGCCGAGGCCAGGCCTGGGGGGGTCACGCAGGGACTTGGCTCCAGCTCTGATCTCCACAGCTGCTCCAGCGCTCTGGGGGAGGTTGTCCCGGGAAGAGTCCTCTCTATTTCGCAAATGAGAGGGGCGCTGGAAGGTGAGGTGGGGAGTCTAAGGCCACGCAGCTCGGTCCCCCCGGCCCTGAAGCGGGGGCCCCGGTGTGAGTGCCCCTCCCTCCCTCCACACCTCTCCCACCCACCCCCCAGTCTCTCTCACTAGAGGCACAGGACCAGGTGCGTGACAGTGGCTGGCGGGGCTGCGGCGGGGCCCCTGCGCGTGTGTCACGGTGCTTGTGTTGGCGGGTGTGAAGGAGCTGGTCGGGCGGCTGCCCTGGCACGGCGCTGGGCTGGGTCTCCCCCGCACGTTTGGGAGAGGACGGGGGAGGGGCGGCAGGGGGGCCCGGGTGGGAGGAAGCGCAGGCTCGGGCAGGGCCCTGACCGGGGCCTCTGCCTCTCTGCCTCTCTGCCGCACCCCGCACCCTCAAGGCTCCCAGCTCCACGCTGTCCCCGCTGGTCCTCTGCAGGGCCTTCTCCCAGGTGGGGTCCCTGGCTCCTGTGACTCTGCGGGCCTCCGGCGGCCAGGACTCTCACTTTCGGGACAGCAGCCTGACCTCTAGGAGCTGTGGGGCCTCGGTCAGGCTACACCTCTGTGCCTCCGCTTCAGTCTGCCAGCCGTGAAAAGTGACGCACCTGCTGCATAGGTGTGTCATGTGGATGGAATGAGCCCATACCTATAGAAAGTGTTGGAAGGTTCTGGCACTTGCTGGAGAACAAACGTTCTCTGCTAAGGTATCCTTTTTTGTCCCCGGCACCCTCTGTGGGGACTGGAGAGCAGGTCCCCTGGCAATGTGAGCTTAAGGAATGACCAAATAGGGGAATGAACACTTCTGACCAGAGTCACACCTCGACATCCGCAGCCACTCAGCCCCTCCCCACTCCCTTAGGGGGCCCCACCATGCTGGCCCTCTGTCCGTGCCTCCCATGCACCTCAGCACCTTTGCTCTTGCCAGTGCCCTGGACTAGGCCACTTTCTGAAGCTCTTCAGGTGGCTACCTCCTTGTCACCCTCCAGACCACCTCCGATGAGCCCTCCACTGAGCCCCCGAAGGAAGCTTTCCTGTCTGTCCTCTGGTCGCTCTGCCCCTGCCCCACCCCGTTTTCTCTCTAGCACTATTTTGTGTTGCTTCCTCGTTTGTGTGGTCGGAGCCTAAACTCCGTGTGTGTGGGGTGGGGGTGGGGGTGTGGCACTCACCTCCATGACCACGGCCCCCAGAGCTCCCTCAACAAACGACTCAGGGACAACGGAGGAAGTGACAGGACAGAGTCACCTCAGCTTCTGCAGAATGAGGTCCCTCTGCCCCCTGAGCCCCAACATACCCCACTTGGCTGCTCTGGTCCTCTTCAACAGCTCCTCTCTTCTCTCCCCTTCCCCTCCAGGCGCCCCCACCCGGCCCTGCGAACCGAAATGGCGAACTTCACCCCGGTCAATGGCAGCTCGAGCAACCAGTCCGTGCGCCTGGTCTCGTCGACCCATAACCGCTATGAGACCGTGGAGATGGTGTTCATCGCCACGGTGACAGGCTCGCTGAGCCTGGTGACAGTGGTGGGCAACATCCTGGTGATGCTGTCCATCAAGGTCAACCGGCAGCTGCAGACGGTCAACAACTACTTCCTCTTCAGCCTGGCCTGCGCTGACCTCATCATAGGCGCCTTCTCCATGAACCTCTACACCGTGTACATCATCAAGGGCTACTGGCCGCTGGGCGCTGTGGTCTGTGACCTGTGGCTGGCCCTGGACTATGTGGTGAGCAATGCCTCCGTCATGAACCTGCTCATCATCAGCTTCGACCGCTACTTCTGCGTCACCAAGCCCCTCACTTACCCGGCCCGGCGCACCACCAAGATGGCGGGGCTCATGATCGCCGCGGCCTGGGTCCTGTCCTTCGTGCTCTGGGCACCTGCCATCTTGTTCTGGCAGTTTGTGGTGGGCAAGCGGACAGTGCCCGACAACCAGTGCTTCATCCAGTTCTTGTCCAACCCGGCGGTGACCTTTGGCACCGCCATCGCTGCCTTCTACCTGCCCGTGGTCATCATGACTGTCCTCTACATCCACATCTCCCTGGCCAGCCGCAGCCGGGTCCACAAGCACCGGCCCGAAGGCCCCAAGGAGAAGAAGGCCAAGACTCTGGCCTTCCTCAAGAGCCCCCTGATGAAGCAGAGCGTCAAGAAAGCCCCGCCGGGAGAAGGTGCAGGAGAGCAGCTGCGCAACGGGAAGCTGGAGGAGGCCCCACCGCCGGTGCTGCCACCCCCGCCTCGCCCGGGAGCTGACAAGGACACTTCCAATGAGTCCAGCTCGGGCAGTGCCACCCAGAACACCAAGGAACGACCACCCACAGAGCTGTCAACCACAGAGACCACCACGCCCGCCACACCCGCCCCTCGCCTGCAGCCTCGGGCTCTCAACCCAGCCTCCAAGTGGTCCAAGATCCAGATTGTGACGAAGCACACGGGCAACGAGTGTGTGACAGCCATTGAGATCGTGCCTGCCACGCCAGCTGGCATGCGCCCAGCAGCTAATGTGGCCCGAAAATTTGCAAGCATTGCCCGCAACCAGGTGCGCAAGAAGCGACAGATGGCGGCCCGGGAGCGCAAGGTGACACGGACCATCTTTGCCATTCTGTTGGCCTTCATCCTCACCTGGACGCCCTACAACGTCATGGTCCTGGTGAATACCTTCTGCCAGAGCTGCATCCCTGACACGGTGTGGTCCATTGGCTACTGGCTCTGCTACGTCAACAGCACCATCAACCCTGCCTGCTACGCCCTCTGCAACGCCACCTTTAAAAAGACCTTCAGGCACCTGCTGCTGTGCCAGTATCGGAACATCGGCACTGCCAGGTAGGCAGGCAGGGGTGCCGCAGGTGCTGGCGGTCGCTGGCGTGTGCTGGGGGACCACATGGCTCAGCCGCTGTAGTGGCAGGACTCGAAGGCACTGCTCAGTGTTCATGATCGCTGAAGGGGAGAACTGAGGTCCCCGACAGCCTGTGAGGCTCAGGAAAGAGGCTCTGCTGGATTCATAGAGAAGACCAGCTCTCTGCTTGGGCTGAGGAGGGTCAGCCCCAGGAAGTGTCTGAACCAGGACTGCTTGGCCCACCTCTGTGGCCCTGCCTCAGGGAGCTGGGGGGCACTGACCTGCGTGGGCACCTGCCCCACCATGAATGACCAGCGTGGCTGCAAGAATGGACATCAGGAGGAGAGCAGAAGCCCGGATCCCCCTTGGGATGAGCAGAGGCCAATGCTTTGGAAAGGAGGCTCAGGAAGGGAAGGGTAGGGTCCCCTATTCTTTTGTAATCGGTGCTTTCTGCCCCCTGCACCCCGCATGTAGGCTCCGCCCCCTCTCCCCAAATACCACTCCAGGAGCAGAGATTTCTCCTTGCCGCAACACTTAGCCAGGTAGTTGTTGGACAGGTGGGTGGGCTGGCTGGAGGCCAGGCGGAGTGGGCTCTGGGGCACCCCCTCCTTCTGCAGCATGGCCCTGGTCAGTCACCATGGGCCAGCGGGAGGGCATCTCACTCAGGAACTGAGGTTGGGCTTCCCAGGTCTCAGGCCAAGCAGGGAACATCCGCGGGATTCTGAAGGGCACTCCCTGTCCCCAAGGGGAGGGCTTGTCCCGGGTCACACGGAGTGAAGGTGGCTGTGGTGAGCAGGGTCCCCCGTGGCCCCTGCAGAGTGCAAGAAGGCCTGGGTCACCAGAGACAGAACAGGGATAGACTGTACCCCCAGGGACTTCAATGCCAGTGGGGGCAGGGGTCGTTAAAGCTGGCAAGCGCCCCCCAGCTTTGCTCTCCCACTGCGTAGATGGGCTCGATCAAAGGCCTTGGCCCGGGAGTGTCAGTTCCAGTGAGTTTTGTGAGCTTCCCCGCCCAGCCACGGTGTCACCCTGGACAGACTAGGGCTGAAAGGCTCAGGGCACTTGGTGGGGGCCCCTTTCACAGGGCAGTAGAAGGCTCTGAATGAAATGTTCATAACTGTTCTATTTCTGGGGAGCAGCAAGCCCCCAAGAAAGACACCTTTCCCTCCAACATTCTCTTCCCCCACCATCGTCCACTCCCAACAAACCACCACAGCAAACTCCCCGGGAAGGGGCTTTTATATATTAAAAAAAAAGCTTTTATTGGGAGAAAATGAATTTATTTCTTAGCAATGGCATTGTTCTGGGTGAGAACAAAGGGGAACGGGAATGAAATCCCTTTGCGGGGAGGCTCAGCTGCCCAGAACCCCTTGTCCCGCCCCACTTTGGGCACTTGAGGGTGGGGCGGGGGAAGAAGAGGGAGGGGCCGGACGTGATTGATAGAGCTGAAGAACAGAAGGCACTGGTGGGCTCGGGCCTGGCCTGGGGGCGGGAGCGTGTGGGCCAGGGGCACTTTGGCATTCAGGCCTGGCCGCTAGTCCTTCCCCTTCCCTTTCTTGGCTGTAAAACAAGAAAGACACCATGTTAGGGCAGCTCAACCGGGTGACCCAGTGAAGATCCCTCTGCACACCCAGGGAAGGAAAATCCTGCCCCCTAGTGGTTCTCGACCAGCGGGCCTGGAAACTGGTGGGATAGAGCAGCCATTACGCTGCGGCCGCCCCCGCAACTTAACCGTTCACTGGGGATCAGGACATCTTCAAGTGTGCCAGCCCAGGTCCCCGCAACCCTGGGCGACAGCCCCGCCCCCTCATCTGGGAGTGGGCGGGGTCACCTCTGCCCCACGGCCTCTCGGGCAGCCGGGAGTCAGGACTACCGGGAGGGAAGCGAGTGCGAGCAGTAAAGCCCTTCCACGCTGGACAGGGCGGAGCTGACCAAATGCTCCACTGGGCTGGGCAGGAGACGATGTCAAGTTCCTCCAGGGCTTTCCCGGGACCCTAGGCCATGTCCACCTCAGTCATCTCCACAGAGAGGAAAACGGTGCAGAGATGTCAGGAAATCACTCACCAGGGCCCCAAACCTCCGGGGAAACCATTCCCCTCACGGGGGCGGGGCAGCCCCCCAGCTGCAACCCTGCTCCCTCTCCCCTGGCTGACCTTTGGTCTTGGCTTTGGTCTTGGGGGTGCAAGGCTTGGTTACGCGGATGGTTTCCTGGCACTGGGCATTGTACCGCGCCTTCTTCAGAGTGCCTTGGCGGGCTTTGGTGCCAGAGCCCCCGTCGCACGATCCCCAGCTCTCAAACTTGTACTTGCAGTCGGCTGGCGAGAGGGAGACAGCCGGGGTCAGAGCTGGACGGCCTACGGCCTACCCGCACTGGTCTGCCCAGGTTCCAGTGAGGCTGCGCCCCCTTCCCTGCTCTCCGGCGGTGCCCCACCTCACCTCCGAACTCCTTCTTCCAGTTGCATGGCACCCTGCAACGGAGGCGCTGAGTCTGGGCCCCGCAGGTACCTTCACGGAAACCTGCGCCACAGTCCTTGCTGCTGGGGGTGCAGGGCCCCCACGTCCACTCCGCGCACTCGCTCCCCGGACCGCCCTTTTTCACTTTGTCTAAAATGCATGGGGGAACAGAACTCAGGACCCGAGGCATCTAGAGACTCACTCGCGGACCCCTGCCTGGGGTCCCGACCTCGGAACCTGGGGGGCCAGCCCCGAGGGCGCCAGCCCTCCTTCAACCCCCAAACCGCACACACCTTTCTTTTTGGCAACCGCGGAGGTGAGGGCCAGGAGGGCAAAGAGGGCGAGGAGGAGGAAGCCTCGGTGCTGCATCCTGCGGGCAGAGCAAGGATTAGAGCACCCTGCGTCCCATTCCCCACCGGGGGAGCCGCGTGCATGCACCTCCCACCAGCTTTCCCATTCTCCAGGCCCAAAGGGTCGGGCTGCTCCTGTGGCGCGGGAAAACCCGAGGGGCCGACTCCTCGTCGCTAGCCGGGGCGCACAGCCGGGAAGCGGCTCCCGGGGGATACTCCGAGA